>CAWUPB010001196.1:0-1200000 GCA_963924115.1 Dovyalis caffra
ATAAAAAATAATTATATTCAATATAAAAATAATTAAATTAATTCAAGATAATAATTTTCTATTATTTCAACTTCAAAACTAATTTAATTATATCATATAATCAATTTAATTAGAAAATATTCATTATGTATTAAACCATCAAAACTTGAATTGATACTATTACCTTCATAATAATTCCTTAGCTTAGAAATTCAAATAATTAATCCAATTAAACATTAATTAAATTCAATTAGACCTTTAATTAGAGAATTGGCCATTTAAAATAATATTTAGGCTTATGGAACTTTGTTTCCAATTAATTTAAACTTACCAATTTAAACATTTCCATTAAATTCATTTAATCCATACCTATTAAAGTCAATTAATTCCCTTAAGCATTAAAACTATTCTTTCCTTACCATTTAAATTCCATACTTCTTACCATTAAAACTTTAACTATTAAATCTATTAACCATTTAATTAATGGTTTCGATTAACCTTAATTAATTCCTTTACTTAATGCAATAGCTTCTTTAGCTCAATTTATTTAATCAATAGCCAATTAATTTCCTAAGCAATTAAATTAGACAATACTACACACACATACCATTTAATCTTTTTAAAGAAATCATACAATCATTTACATACCAAAACTCGTAATCTAGCATTGACATGTAAGTCTAAAATATTCTAAAAGCAAAGGAAAGGTTTGCCTCACTCGATTACTAAATATTAAGCATACTATCCAGCAAGGCATTCCTCCTCCTCGACGATGGTTATCTTCTAACCTTTTTACCATCTATACCACAAGAAACTAGGTGAGCATTGCTTAGTAAGTGCAATCCATGTAATGCTTGTTGTGCTCATTATGCATGTAATGCATGTGATGCATTCAAAAACTATTTTTCATGCCTTTTCAAATTCATTTTCCTCCTCGAGCAAACCCTATAGATTGTGAATATAATTGACCCTTTTTCAAAATATGCAATTTGTGAAAAACTCATAAAAAGCACTAGACACCTTCCTTTTTCCTCATTCTTTCCTTTCAAAAAGAACAATATAAATGGCATTCCTCATTCTTCTTTTTTGGAAAGAATCCTTTTTCTTTTCTTTTCCTTTTCCTTTTCTTTTTCCTCTTGAAGGCGTCTAGTAATTTTCTTTTAAAAACTTGTCCTTTTCCTTTACCTTTTCCTCAAAACCATGAATTAAAATCCTTTTTATGGTCACAATATTGCATTTGAATGAAATGCATTCCTTTACCTTTCCTTTAACTTTTCCTCTATCAAGCATGCTTAACATATTAAAGTGCATGTAGACAACATTTCAAACATAACATGTACTAAATAAACTAAAAGATGCACATTCACATTCAAAGAACATGTAACATAAACAATCAATCAATTACATATTCTAAATTAGTATAGAAACAATAAATAAACCTTAAACATCAATAAAATCCTTAAGAAAAACATTATGGCCAAATTTTTCATGTAACCTAACCAAATCATTTCCAACATGTAATTAACCACTTTTCATGCCTTTTCATACCTCTGAGCCTTAAAACCATGCAACTTCAAGTTACCTTTTTTTGTTTATTCCTTCATTTAGGCTGAATGTTTCCTAATGGAAGACTAACTTCCATTTGATCATTTTACCTCAAGTTTTCATATCTAATCCCTTCATCAACTCTCTTTTCATTATTTATACACAAATTATGTAAATTAAAACAATTAACCTAAACTCTCACTCAAGGTCGAATTACTCATCAACATGACCAAACTTCATTGTCTAATTCAACACCACAAAACACACCTAAATCATTTTATGAAACACTTTATATGCATTAAGCACCTAAACCACAAATTTCCATATAACCTAGGGTTTTAAGCCATCTTGCTCTAAAACAAGAACATCAACAAAGTTCACATTTTCCTTCCAATCAACCAACCAAAAACAATAATTCCAACATCGCAAAAGTAATTATAACATCTAAATCATCCAATTCTAACAACAACACCATAACTCTAATAATAAAGTCATACAACCTTATTTAAAGAAAAATTAATCATAAATTAAACATCATAATATAAGTTTCTAGTGGTGTAGTGAGGATTACACTTACCTCACTTAAAGTTTGATCAATCCTCCTTTTCTCCTTGGAATTCTTCCTCCTCCTTCCAAAAGGAATACCTAATCATTGTATCTATACATTTTGTTACCATGTAAACAAGTAACAAAATGGGATGTAGTGAACGCAAAGGATGAAGAAAATATATTAAGCATCTAATGTAAAGATGATTGATGTAAGTGCAAAGAGGATAATCCATGGGATAACCTTAGTAAAGTTGGCATGATTTCCATTATGTAAGGAAAAGAATAGATTCATCTTTAAAGAAAGGAACTCAAGTTTAATCAAAGAAAAAGATTTCAAAGAGAATGATCTAATGGGTACACTCTTTGCAAAGCATACAAGGTCTTGCATGATAGAAAGAGGTATGAAAACGATGTGTTACGTTTAAAGGAATGATTGCAAAAAGAATAATTTAGTGAATATTCTTGTGAGGATAGGAAAAGAGGTGTTTAGACTATAAAAATGATCAAGAATTAGAGAATTCATGAATAAAGGTTTAGAACCATTAAGTTTAATGATTAATTATTAGGAACCATTCGTGTTACATGATTGATGATAATTGAAGGACATTAGTGATCATAATAGAAATTCTAAGAACATGATTTTTATAATGTGGGGAGAATGTAATATTTATAACCTAGAAACCTCAGTAAAGTAATTATGTTTGTAAGAAAAAATTATTTAATTAATAAAAAAATATTTATTAAAAAAGAGAAATGAAAGTTTATGCTTGTATAAGGAATAAATTAATGATGAGCATAATTATTATGGAGGGTAAATGAATTAACTAAAGTGTGAATTAGAGGATTACAACATTAATAGTTATGGTGATGTATAAGCTTAGGGATGTAATTCCAAAATCGTAAGGATGCAATCTTAAAAAAATTAAAAGTTTGGGTACTTAATTAAAATGATTATGGAATTTAAGGACCACTTTGTAATTTCGAAATGCCTAGCTTAAGGGATTAATTGTAGAAAATTAAAAATTAGGACTGAAATTAAAGGATTTGAATAACCCAATTGAAGCAATTAAAAGTTTTTAGACTAAAGTATAAAGTATTCGTGATTTGGAGGACTAATCAATTAAGTTTAGGAGATTTGATGTGTTTTGTGGTGATGAATTAGACAATGAAGTTTGGTCATTTTAATGAGTAACTTGGCCTTGAGTGAAAGTTTAGGTTGATTGTTTTAATTTACCTAATTGGTGCATAAATAATGAAAAGAGAATTGATTAAGGGATTAGATATGAAAACTTGAGATAAAATTATCAAATGGAAGTTAGTCTTCCATTAGGAAACATTTGACCTAAATGAAGGAGTAAGCAAAAAAGGGTAACTTGAAGTTGAATGTTTTTAAGGTTTAGAGGTATGAAAAGGCATGAAAAATGATTAATTACATGTTGGAAATGATTTGGTTCGGTTACATGAAAAATTCAACCATAATGATTTTCTTAAGGATTTATTGATGTTTAAGGTTTATTTATTGTTTTTGTGTTAATTTAGAACATGTAATTGATTGATTGTTTATGCTACATTTTCTTTGAATGTGAATGTGCATGCTTTAGTTTATTTAGTACACGTTATGTTTGAAATGTCGTCTATATGTACTTTAATATGTTAAGCATGCTTGATAGAGGAAAAGTTAAAGGAAAGGTAAAGGAATGCATTTCATTCAAATGCAATATCATGACTATGAAAAGGATTTTACTTCATGGTTTTGAGGAAAAGGTAAAGGAAAAGGACAAGGTTTTAAAAGGAAATTGCTAGACGCCTTCAAGAGGAAAAGGAAAATGACAAGGAAAAGAAAAAGAAAAGGATTCTTTCCAAAAGAGAAGAATGAGGAATGCCATTCATATTGCTCTTTTTGAAAGGAAAGAACGAGGAAAAAGAAAGGTGTCTAGTGATTTTTATGAGTTTTTCACAAATTACATATTTTAAAAGAGGGTCAATTATATTCACAATCTACAAGGTTCGATCGAAAAGCAAAATGAATTTGAAAAGGCATGAAAAATAGTTTTCGGATGCATCACATACATTACATGCACAATGAGCACAACATACATTACATGGATTACACTTATTAAGAAATTCTCACCTAGTTTCTTGTGGTGTAGATGATAAAAAGGTTAGAAGATAACCGTTGTCAAGAAGGAGGAACGCCTTGCCGGATAGTATGCTTAATATTTAGTAATGAGTGAGGAAAACCTTTCCTTTGCTTTTAGAATATTTTAGACTTACATGTTAATGCTAGATTAAGAGCTTTGGTATGTAAATGATTGTATGATTTCTTTAAAAAGATTAAATGGTATGTGTGTGTAGTATTGTCCAATTTAATTGATTAGGAAATTAATTGGCTATTGATTAAATAAATTGAGCTAAATAAGCTATTGCGTTAAGTAAAGGAATTAATTAAGGTTAATCGAAGCCATTAATTAAATGGTTAATAGATTTAATAGTTAAATTTTTAATGGTCAGAAGTATGGAATTTAAATGGTAAGGAAAGAATAGTTTTAATGCTTAAGGTAATTATTTGAATTTAATAGGTATGGATTAAATGAATTTAATGGAAATGTTTAAATTGGTAAGTTTAAATTAATTGGAAACAAAGTTCCATAAGCCCACATATTATTTTAAATGGCCAATTCTCGAATTAAAGGTCTAATTGAATTTAATTAATTTTTAATTAGATTAATTAATTGAATTTCTAAGCTAAGGAATTTTTATGAAGATAATAGTATCAATTCAAGTTTTGATGGTTTAATACATAATGATATTTTCTAATTAAATTTATTATATGATAATTAAATTAATTTTGAAGTCGAAATAATAAAAAATTATTATATTGAATTTATTTGATTATTTTTATATTGAATAAAATTATTTTTATTTAAAAAATCAAAATTTTTAAATGAGATTTGAAAAAAATGAAAGACATAGTTTAATTTAGTTTAAGTTAGAGAGTGGTATCGGAGCGAGGTTTTATCGTAGTGATTTAAGTTAGGATGACATATTAAGCACACCTAAGTCAAGCCTTAGCGACAAGTAAGAATGGTATATGTTGTTCGGTAAATGTATGTTTGTATAATGTGCATGTGTGATAATATCCGAATGATATTTTGATTGAAAATGTTTGAATGTTAATGTAATCATGGAAGAATTATTTATAAAGATTTAAAAGGGGGAGAGTAATGTAATAGTTGATTAAATGTGTAGATAGAATAAAATACCCCTAAAAAGGAATGTTGATAATGATAGCAATATGCGTCCTCTTAGGAAAGTTGCAAACCGATGGGAATAGTTAATGACACAATTTAGATAACAGTAAGTTATGACATAGTAAATGTAAAGGATGATAGAAAAGTATTAAGAACTTAATGTGAAAATGATTGGCATGAGTGCAAAGAGAATGATCTATAGGATATTCTTTGCAAAGTTGACATGATTGTATTTTTGCAAGGTAAGAGAATGGTTTTATATACAAGGAAAGGAATTCATGTTTAAGGAAAGGAATGCATTCATGTTTAAGAAAAGGAAAAGTTCTAAAGAGAATGTAGTAAAGCATATAGGGCTTTATATGTTAAAGGGTAGGTATCTAAGGAAAAGGCTAGCAAAGAGGATGATCTAATGAAAACTCTTTACAAGGCATGTAATGGGTATGATCTAATGAATACCTATGTGTGCTAATAAAAGAGGACATGATAAGAGAGTGATCTAGAAAATACTCTTAGTGTGTAAAGGAGATGATCTAGTGGATACCCTTGGATGTTTTAAGGAGGACATATTAAGAGAAAGATCTAAAAGGCATATAAAAGAAACGATCTAATGTATACTCTTGAGTTATGAAAAGAGGACACAAAAGAGACTAATTTAGTGCATAATCTTGTGAAGATGATAGAAAAAGGATGTTGCATTATAAAGATGAACAAGAATTAAAGGATTCATGAATAGAGGTTTAGGATCATTAATGGTCAATTGCTTAGGACCATTAATGTTAAATCATTGATGACAATTGAAGGATATTAGTGATCGTGCTAGAAATTGCGAGGATGGAATTTTTCTAAGAAGGGTAGAATGTAATATTGCCAACTCAAAATCCAACTTAAATGTAAATATATTGTAAGAATGTTTTGTTTAATTAATAAAGGAATGTTTAGATAAAGTGAGAAATGGAAGTTTTTACTTATATTAAGAATAAATTAAATACAAGTACGATTATTATGAAAGGTGAATGAATTAATTATAGTGTGAATGAGAGGATTACAACATTAATAGTTATGATTATGTATAAGCTTAGGAATGTAATTGCAAAACAATAGGAGTATAATCGTAACAATTAAAAGTTTGGATCCTTAAATAAAATTATTAGAAATCTTTAGGGACCACAATTGTAACACCCCTATCCTATCTAGATAGGCCGAGAGTATTATCGGTGTTGACTTACATTCTAAGTGCAATGAATGAAAGCCAACAAGCCTCATTATTTAAGACTTCTAAATTACTAGTAAAATGCGAGTTTCCTTACAAGGTCCTTAAGAAATAAGATAATAATAGGTCCAAATTAATTAAAAATTAGATTTATTTCGGGCTCATAGAGTGGTTTTTGGGCCGAACTCAAAGAAGGAAAGTTGTTCATCTATGTGTCTACTAGATATATATAAAGGTTCATGATTTTTAGATATGTATGTAAGGATTTATGACTGATTTGGTACGGATGGACCAACTATCGAAAAAGTTTATTTAGTTCCGCAACTTGTGTGAATTAGTTAAGGATTTTAGAATGCTTTTTGGAGAAAACGTAAAGAATAAAAGTTGTTGATCTATATGTCTAATATCTCCCCTTAACATTTCTTGAGTTTTAGATAAATATTTGAGTTATGACTGATTTTGGTATAGGTTATTTAGGTGTACCACTCGCTGAAAAATTTTTAACCTAAAATAAATGGGCTTGGATTAATGGTAATGGGCTTGGACTTGAGTTAAAATGAGATGGGCTTGGATTTAAAAATAAAGTGGACTTAGATTAAAACAAATAGACTTGGGCTTGGATTCCAATAAATGGGCTTGGATTTAAAAATAAAGTGGACTTAGATTAAAACAAATGGACTTGGGTTTGGATTAAAATAAATGGGCTTGGATTAATGTTAATGGGTTTGGACTTGAGTTAAAATGAGATGGGCTTGGGTTTAAAAATAAAGTGGACTTAAATTAAAACAAATGAACTTGGGCTTCGATTAATATTAATGGGCTTGGACTTAAATAAAATAAACTTGATAATGGACTTGGACTAAACTCAAAAGGCTTGGTTTTAAAGTAGATGGGCTTAGACTAACGGAAATGGGCTTAGGCTAAAATAAGTGGACTTAGATAGAAATAAAAAGAATTTTAAAATTTTAAAGAAAATTTTTTCTTTCATAGAGGAAATTAAAAAAAAAAGAATTGGACCTTCTTTAATTATTAATGAAACTAATAAACAATATTAATGAGCGGAGGTTGTGTTCCCGCTATAAGTACCATAGTTGGTATGTGAGCGCCGAGTGAATCTCGAGTGATGGTTGGACCTTGAGTATGGCTTAAGAAAGAAGGATTGGTACCCGAGTTTGGTTGAATGTGATTAAACATGTCATCACGAGCATCATGTGCATTGGGGGTGAAAATAAATTGAGAAAAATCATTGAGTCTTGAATTGACACGGTTTGGTAACCAAATTGAGTGGATTGGGTAATAGCAAGGGATCCATAGTGCGAACTCTATTTACTAACACCGTTAAATGAGGGATAATTTTGCTAACCGTGTGCTACAATGAGGGATAATTCCGTTACGAGCAATAGGTGATATTGAGATCACCGACGAGAAAGTAATAGAGCGAGTAGGTGATAACACGATCACCGAGAGATTGGGCGCACGGACTTGCATATACCTAGGGTACCGGATTAAAATGGTTGAAAATATGGGAAACACAATAGCATTACATATCACATACATCACCCTACTTACCGAGCTTTGGCTCATTTTGTTATTGTATTTGTGTGTTGTTTAGGCAACGGCAAAGTTAAGCCGATCGAGGATGCTATCGGTTCTCGCTAAAAGAGGCTCATGTGTCACTCATAAAAATAGGAATATCTTTTGTGTCATTAAAAAATGGTATGGGCCTAAGTTGTAAATTTTTAGGCATTTTGAATATGTTATAAATTATAGAACTATATGTAATAATGTTGTAAATTATATCATACGTTTCCCATGGTTTAGTTTCTGTTGTGTATAATGGAGGAAATAGGGGACTTAGTCCCAACGGTGTGTTGCGCCGGTCACGCTTGTTAGGTAATAGGTAAGGGAGCCGGGGGCATCACATTTAGTGGTATCGAGCTTTGGTTTAGTAAGTTGGGTAGAGTCCTAAGTGTCACATGAGCCCGAGAACCGCATCTGTCTTTGACGGTAAAAAAATATATGTGATTGTTGTATATGTTTTGTGTTGGTATATACTCATACACCATAAAAAAATGATGATTATAAATATTCGCATTGTAAATGTCGTGTATATGATGTGTTCCCCAAGTTGCTAGGACCCGTAGGAAGAGGGTCACACTAGCGGCTTATTGGGTTGAACTAAATAACCTTGCTATGACATCGAATCAAGATATAGTTACTCATGTGACTAAAGTACATGACCCGATTCGATAGATAGTATTTGTTGATGCCACTTTTATCCAGTACCATAACCTAGATTATATGCGGATGACTTTATGCAAGACTCTCCCGCCTGGGGATCAGCGATTCTTGGATGAGGTATGGGGGGTCAAATCGATCATAATTCCTATCGAAACCTAATCCGAACTTTCTTACCAATCCGAGCTAGGCGGACCCTCGTTAGGCTGATGTTTAATTGGAGTTTACTCGTGTGCATTGCTTGAGAAATCGTACATGTCGCATCGGTTGATGCTATGAATTGGTGGAAGATAGAAGGTACCTTCCCATGATGCGTCCGATACATATTCCGATATGTTAGCCGCACTACTTAGACATATAAGATAAAACATGCCGCGAAGAAGGAACCCGGTGCGAGAAGGAGGAGAAGGAACCTCTAATGATAACAATGTGAGCCTACAAGATACGTTGAACCGTATGTTGGACATAGTACAGCAACAACGGCAAACAATACAACAACAACAAAAAACCCATACGGAGTAGATGAGACAACTTCGGCTATGCGCCAACGGCCTCCACCTCCGTCGCCTCGAGCATAGGAATGACGTGGTGGATAGATTCCGCATGATGAATCCTCAAGAATTCTTCGGAGGTGTTAACCCGATGATAACAAAAAAATGGATTAAATCCTTGGAGGTAATATTTGAGTATCTACACTTTAATGATAATGAACGAGTGTCGTGTGCTATCTTTATGCTAACCACGGATGCCCACACCTGGTGGAAAAGTGCACGAGTAACGGTTAATGTACCCACGTTAACCTAGGAGAGGTTTAAGGAAATGTTTTACAACAATTATTTCACTCGTCGATGTAAAGGCTAGGAAGATTTAGGAATTTCTAGAATTGAAACAAGATAGAATGTCGGTAGGGGAATATATACGAAGGTTTGAACAAGGGTGTCGATTTGTTCCATTCATTGCCGAGGATGAAAATTTGAAAAAGAATCGGTTTTTAACGGGATCGAACCCGAGAGTCCGAAGTATGATACGGATGTCCGTCGTTAATACTTTTCCAGAAATGGTAGATAAAGCATCGCTAACGAATGAGGATCGAAGGAAATTTCAAAGGAGATACAATAGAAAAGGAAAACATTTAAGTCCGGAGCTTCTTCCTCTAGGCCATTAAGACGAGCTCCGCCAAGAAACTTCAATCGAGGCGAGTGGTCTAGGAAGTGCATGAGCTGCCGGACCGACACCATATGCCCCAAGGCCACTACTAGGAAGTCAACCGAGACCAATGTTGGGTAACCAATCTCGATGCAATAAGCTGTGGGAGGTTTCACACTCGGGAGTGTCCATCGAATTTGAGAACTTGCTTTATTTGTCACAAGCAAGGACACATAGCCTTTAACTGTCCCTAAGTACAAAAACGAGGACCGGCAAGGGTACCTGCTCGGGTGTATACAATGACTCAAGAGGAGGCCGACCGAAAGGACTCGATAGTGATTTGTGGTAATGTCTCACTCTTTGATTTGGTTACTTATGTTTTGATTGATTCCGGTGCTACTCATTCATTCATATCAAAAACATTGGTAGAAAGCCTAGGAATTAAACTCGAAACATTGACGAGTAGGATATCCGATAGTAGTCCCTTCTAGAGAATATATGGAGTCGACAAGCCTAGTAAAACAATGTCCAATACGGATTGAGGATAGAAGTTTGGAAGTAAATTTGATAGTACTTGGACCTTCAAGATTTTGATTTGATTCTAGGAATGGATTGGTTATCGAAGCACGACGCCCATATCGATTGTTGGGGTAAGAGAGTAGTTTTTGATCTACTCGGAGGTCGGCACTTAGAATTTAGAGGCTGGTATGAAGGCTCAAGCCATACGGATCATATCGGCCATAAAAGCTCGAAAGATGCTAGGAAAAGGGTGTATAGGGTACCTAGCACATGTGGTGGATAGTCGGGTAGAACAAAAGTTAAAGCCGGGAGATATAGAGGTTGTACGAGAATATTTCGACGTGTTCCTAGAAAGTTTGACTACGCTACCACCGGAGAGATAGGTAGAATTTGAGATTGAATTAGAGTCGGGCACGACTCCAATTTCTAAGACTCCCTATAGGATGGCCCTAGTGGAGTTGAAAGAGTTAAAGGTGCAACTACAAGAATTACTCGGATAAGGGATTCATACGCCCTAGTTCCTCACCATGGGGAGCTCCGATACTTGTTCGTGAAGAAGAAGGATGGTAGTATGCGGTTATGTATTGACTATCAAGAATTGAATTGGGTGATAATTAAAAATAGGTACCCGTTGCCCCGAATTGATGACTTATTTGACCAATTGCAAGGTGCGACGATGTTCTCCAAGATAGATCCGCAATCGGGATATCACCAGTTGAGAGTAAGATCGGAGGATGTGAAGAAGATAGCTTTCGAACGAGATACGATCACTACGAATTCCTAGTAATGCCGTTTGCATTGACTAATGCCCTAGCCGCCTTTATGGACTTGATGAATCGAGTTTTTAAAGGATTCTTGGATAAATTTATCATTTTCTTCATCGATGATATTCGGTTTATTCTCGAAGCCGGGAGGAGCATAGGGAACATTTAAGATCTACTTTACGGATATTAAGGGAGCAATGCAGACTATATGCCAAATTCAAGAAATGCAAATTTTGGCTAGAGCAAGTAGCTTTTCTTAACCATGTGGTGACAAAAGAGGGTATAGCGAGTAGATCTAAGGAAAGTAGAGGCTATCCAAAACTGGCCTACCCCGAAGAACGTGACGAAGTACGAAGTTTCTTAGGGCTAGCTGGTTACTATCGGAGATTTATAGAGGGCTTCTCTAAGAAAGCCGGGCCTCTTACTAACTTGATGAAAAAGAATGTCAAGTTTTAGTGGACGGATGTTTGTGAGAAGAGTTTTCAAGAATTAAAGAAAAGGTTAATCACCACCCTAGTGCTAACCATTCCGTCTTAAGGTGGAAACTTCGTGATGTATAGCGACGCTTCTAAAAAATTGGATAGGAGCGGTGTTGATGCGGAACGGAAGAGTGGTAGCATATGCGTTGCGACAATTGAAGGGATATGAACGGAATTGTTCGACACATGATTTGGAGTTAGCGGCGGTAGTTTTTGCCCTAAAAATTTGGAGACACTACCTATATGGGGAGAAGTGTGAGATATATATGGATCATAAAAGCCTATGATATATCTTCACATAAAAAGAGCTAAACATGAGGCAAAGAAGGTGGTTAGAGCTAGTAAAGGACTATGATCGTATAATCAACTACCACCCGAGAAAAGCTAACGTTGTTGCCGATGCTTTAAGTAGAAAATCGGTAGCAATGACGCAATTAATTCAACGAGTCGATAGCAAGGGACTTTCAAAAGCTGGAATTGGAGGCAATTCCTGTAGGCCACAAGAATATTTTATCGGCTTTGATAGTCCAGCCGACTACGCAGGAGAGAATCAAGATGGAGCAATAGGCGGATGCAAAGTTGATCGAAATAAAATAGAGTATAGATGCTTGGAAAGGAGTCTATTTTTGAGGTGGATGATAAAGACGTAATTAAATTTAAGGGAAGGTTATGTGTTCCCTCGGTAGAGGACTTGAAGGAAGAGATACTAAGGGAAGCACATGTAACTCCATACTCGATACACTCGAGAAGCACAAAAATGTATCGAGATTTACGAAATGTTATTGGTGTCCTCGAATGAAGAAAAACGTGGCAAATCATGTAGGAAGATGTCGGACTTGTCAACAAGTGAAAGCGGAGCACCAAAGACCCTCGAGAACGTTAAAATCGTTGGCAATTTCCATTCGGGAGCACGTAACTATGGATTTTGTCATGGGATTGCCAAGGTCGGAGAAGGGGTCGGATGCTACTTAGGTAATTGTGGACGGAGTTGACCAAATCGGCCCATTTTCCTCCGATCAAGACCACTTACAATTTGAACCGGTATGCCTAGTTGTATATTGATGAGATCATAAGACTACATGGGATTTCGATCTTAATTGTATCCGATCAAGATCAAGGTTCACCTCTGTATTTTGGAAGAATCTACATAAAGCCATGGGCACAAACCTAAACTTCAAGACAACTTATCATCCTCAAGCCGACGGACAATCGAGCCGAGTAATTCAAATTCTAAAAGACATGTTGTGAGCATGCGTTTTGGATTGGTCCGGAAAATGGGAGAAATATGTACGCTTAGCTGAATTTGCGTATAATAATAGCTACTAAGCTTCAATTGGAATGGCTCGTATGAAGCTTTATATGGACGTCAATGTAGATCTCCCGTGCATTGGGATGAGGTCGGAGAAAGAAAGTTGCTTGAGACCGAGTTGGTACAACAAACGACCGAAGCGATGGATAAAATCCGTCAACGACTAAAAACAGACTCAAAGTAGACGGAAAAGCTACGTCGACAAGAGACGAAAAAATCTAGAATTCGAAATCGGTGACTATGTGTTCCTAAAGGTTTCACCGATGAAAGATGTGCTACGATTCGGAAAGAAAGGGAAGCCGAGTCCCCGATACATTAGGCCATTTCGGATACTAGATCGAGTAGGCGATAAAGCATATCGCATGTTGCTACCATCATCCTTAGTCGGGGTGCATAATGTGTTCCATGTTTCTATGCTAAGGAAGTGCATTGGAGAACCTAGCCAAATCTTGGAGACAGTTATATCGAACCTTACCCCCGACTTGACATATGAAGAGAAACCGATCCGGATTTTGGATAGTCAAGTCAAATAGTTAAAGTTATGTGGGAGAATCATGATCGCGAAGAAATGACGTGGGAGTCTGGAGGAAGAGATGAGACAAAAATACCCGATATTATTCCAATAGATCAATTTCGAGGACGAAATTTCTTTAAAGGAGGGGAGAAATGTAACCCTTGTAAAATCCGTAATCGTATAAGTGTACGTATCAAGATATTTATATTCGTACGTATATATATATATAGTATATTGGTTACGTACGTGAAAATCCGTAACTGAGTCAACATATGTACTGGAATATGTGGTATGTACGTTTTTGTTGAGAGTAACCGGTGTACGTCAATATTTAAAAAAACGACATTGGGTAAATTAGTTAGAAAATTTCTTTTATATGGAATAAGTATAAATTAGAAAAAAAAAGTGCTAATTGCCAAAATTTTGGGAGGAATTCTGAAAATGTAGTTAATTTAATTACCCTAATTTAATCATATTTTGGCCCCTACTTTCTATAAATTTCCATTAACCATCACCTCTTCCTCCTTGAAATTTAAACCCATCTTTTCATTAATTTCAGCCACATTTACCTTGCATTTCACCACAAGCTCTTGACACTTGTAATGAACATTAAATGGATGAGATTAGATGAGATATTTAAGTAAAAAAAAAAAAAGGGATAAGGATGCATTTTTGGTGCATCCCGTAGCTTCCTTAAAGCCAAGAAAGAAAGAGTGAAAGAGAGGGGAGAGAGAGAAAAAAAAGGAAGGAAGAGAAGGGGGGAAGAAAGGAAAAAGAAAGGGAAATTAAAAGGAAGCAAAAGAGATTTTAGGAAAGTTAATCCAATGTAAGTAGGTTTCATTTATTTTCTTGCTTTGTTTATGCCTTCCATGTTTATTTTATGAGTTTTTAATTCATGTAAAATGTGTTTATGGTATTTTGTGATGAATTTAAACAGTTGATGTTTGATGATGGATGGTTATGCATATGTGATGAGAAATTTGCTTTAAGAGAAGATTTCGGATTTTAGGGGTGGAAAAACCCGAACTTGGTGTTATTTATTTCGGGATCTTAGAGTAATTTTTAGAAACATACAAAGAATAAAAGTTGTTGATATATGTGTCTACTATGTCTCTTTAAAATTTTGTGAATTTTAGAAATATATATATATGGATTTATGACTGACTTGGTATGGACCACCTACTCGGAAAAATATTTCATTCCAAACGTTGTGTGATTTATTTCGGGATCATACAGTGGTTTTTGGGCAGAACTTAAAGAAGGAAAGTTGTTCCTCTATGTGTCTACTAGATTAATATAAAATGTCGTGATTTTTAGATCTGTATGTAAGGATTTATGACTGATTTGGTACGGATGGACCAGCTAGTTGAAAAGTTTATTTAGTTTCGAAACGTGTGTGAATTATTTAAGGATTTTAGAATGATTTTTGGAGGAAACGTAAAGAATGAAAGTTGTTGATCTATATGTCTAATATCTCCCCTTAAACGTTCGTGAGTTTTAGATATATATTTAAGGAGTTATGGCTGATTTGGTATAGGTTATATAGGTGTACCACTCGTTGGAAAATTTTTAACCTAAAATAAATAGGTTTGGATTAATGGTAATGTGCTTAGACTTGAGTTAAAATGAGATAGGCTTGGATTTAAAAATAAAGTGGACTTAGATTAAAACAAATGGACTTGGGCTTTGATTCACATAAATGGGCTTGGATTTAAAAATAAAGTGGACTTAGATTAAAACAAATGGACTTGGGCTTGGATTAAAATAAATGGGCTTGGATTAATGTTAATGGGTTTGGACTTGAGTTAAAATGAGATGGGCTTGGATTTAAAAATAAAGTCGACTTAGATTAAAACAAATGGACTTGGGTTTGGATTAATGTTAATAGGCTTGGACTTAAATAAAATAAACTTGATAATGGACTTGGACTAAAATAAAAAGGCTTGGTTTTAAAGTCAATGGGCTTAGACTAACTGAAATGAGCTTAGGCTAAAATAAGTGGACTTAGATAGAAATAAAAAGGATTTTAAAATTTTAAATAAAATTTATTCTTTCATAGAGGAAATTAAAAAAAAAAGGACCTTCTTTAATTATTAATGAAACTAATAAAAAATATTAATGAGCGGAGGTTATGTTCTAGCTATGAGTACCATGGTTGGTATGTGAGCATCGAGTGAATCCCGAGTGATGGTTGGAACGTGAGTATGGCTTAAGAAAGAAGGGCTAGTACCCGAGTTTGGTTGAATGTGATTAAACATGTCATCACGTGCATCATGTGCATTGGGGGTGGAAATAAATTGAGAAGAATCATTGAGTCTTGAATTGATACGGTTTCGTAACCAAATTGAGTGGATTAGGTAATAGCAAGGAATCCATAGTGCGAACTCTATTTACTAACACTCGTTAAGCGAGGGATAATTTCACTAATCGTGTGCTACAACGAGGGATAATTTCGTTGTGAGTAGTAGGTGATATTGAGATCACCGAGAGAAAGTAATAGAGTAGTAGGTGATAACACGATCACCGAGAGATTGGGCGCACGAACTTGCATATACCTAGTGGTACCCGCATTAAAATGGATGAAAATATGGGAAACACAATAGCATTGCATATCACGTGCATCACCCTACTTACCGAGCTTTGGTTCATTCCGTTAGTGTATTTGTGTGTTGTTCGAGCAAGGGCAAAGTTAAGTCGATCGAAGATGATACCGGTTCTCGCTAAAAGAGGCTCATGTGTCACTCATAAAAATAGGAATGTCTTTTGTGTCATTAAAAAGGGGTACGGGCCTAAGTTGTAAATTTTTAAGCATTTTGAATATGTTATAAATTATAGAACTATATGTAATAATGTTGTAAATTATATCATATGTTTCCCATGGTTTACTTTCCGTTGTGTATGATGGAGGAAGTAGGGGACTTAGTCCCAACGAGTGTGTCGCGCCGATCACACTTGTTAGGTAATAGGTAAAGGAGCCGAGGGCATCGGAAAAATCACTCTAGGAAAGGTCTAAAAGAAGGGTCATAGTATCAAAAATTGTGAGGCTATGGGCTAAAATTGGAGGGACTAATTGTAAGAATTAGAAGTTTAGTGATGAGAACATGGAGTCCGAATAACATGGACCACTAATGGGCCGACCAACTAGGATATAGGCTTGAAGAGGAGTCAAAGTAACCACTTGGACCGACAATGCTTGATCCATAACAAAAATTGAAGTTGATGTGTTTTGGGCTAAATGATCCAAGTGCCAAAGAGGATGGCCATGTGTCTCCAAAGGCTAAACAACCTTCTAACTTCCAAATGATTCACAATCTAGCCATGGGCTTGAACTTGAGGAGGCTAATCCATTGGCCATTCCGAGTAGGCCCAATCACATGGGTCGGGGCCAAGAAGATCCATGAGTCTTTAAATGCACTAAATCAATAGCTTTAGCTTTGTTAATATTGGCCCAAAACACCAATACAAGATGGTTTAGCCAAATTAGACTTTTAGATCCGAAAGTTTCAACCCAAAAGCTTGAATCGGATTCATAAGGCCCATATGAAGTTCTTCAAGCCCAATGATAGAGAAATTAGTCCACTAAAGTTTAATAAGTTCATTTAAGGACTCATGGACTCTTGGCCTTAGGCCATGTGATTGGGCCTACTGGAATTGCCAATGGATCGGCCTTTTCAAACTCAAGCCTAAAACTTCAATTCTGGTTGTAGATCAAGCATTTTCAACCCAAAATGCTTTCTTTGACTCCTCTCTAACCCTATATCCTTGTTGGCCAACATATTGAGTAGTCCATATACCAATCCACCCATTGGACATTGAGTAGTCCATATTATTCACCCTTCATGTTCTCATCATTTAGGGGTTAAAATGTAAAATTATGGTGATTTGATGGACTAATTAATTGAGTTTGGGAGGTTAATTCCAGCAAGAATAATCTTGAAAAAAAGGAGAGAAAAGTTAGCTGGTTAGGTCAACATAAGGAGGAAGAAATAAAAGGAAAATATTTAGAGAAAAATCAAGGAAAAAGGAAAGAAAAGAGAAGGAAGAAGAAAAATCTAGAGAAGCCATTAATTGCAATGGTTTAATATAAAACCAAGCGTGATATGCTTGGCTTAAATATAAGGTTTAAAAGATAGAAGAAAGGTTAGAAACTTGAAAAATTCAAGGTTACACAAACATGAGAACTAGTGAAACCAAGAGAAAAATCAACAAACCAAACCCAAAACACCCCAAAATCAGTTTAGAAAATCAAGAAAAAGAGAAGGAAAAAACTCACTTTGAGTGAAAACTTAGAGGTGGAAAAAGGAGGAAGAAATTCAAGCGAGGAAAAAGAGGAGGATTGATCAAATTTTAAGTGAGGTGAGTGTAATCCTCACTACACCGTAAAAAAACCTATATTATGATATTATAATTCGTTTGTGATGTTGGAATTGTTGTGTTTGGTTTGTTGATTGGAAGGGAAATTTGAACTTTGGTGATGTTTTTTGTTTAGAATAAGACGGCTTAAAACCCCACATATGAGGAAATTTATGGTTTAGGTGCTTAATGTATATAAAGTTGTTGATGAAATGATCAAGGTGTTTTTTATGGTGTTGAATTTTAAGTTGGGCATTTTGATGAATAATTTGGTCGAGGCTGAAAGTTCAAGTTAATTATTTTAATTGACCTAATTGATGTATAAGTGATGAACGAATAATTGATTAAGGGATTAGATATGAAAATTTGAGGTAAAATGATCAAATAGAAGTTAGTCTTCCATTGGGTAATATTCAGCCTAAAAAGAAGGAAAAAGGGTAACTTGAAATTGAATAATGTTTTTAATGTTTAGAAGGATAAAAGAGCCAAAAAAAAAAAAAAGGTTAATTACATGTTGAAAGTGATTTGGTTAAATTCCATGATTAATTCGGCCATAATGCTTATCTTAAGGAATCATTGACGTTTAAAATTCAATTAATGTTTTATGTCTTCTTTATCAATCTAGAACATGTAATTGATTGATTAGTTGTTTAGTTTGGTAGCTTAAAGAATTAATTGGCTACTCAATTAATTGAATTAGACTGAAGAAATTAATGTTATAAGAAATGGAATTAATTTGAGGTTAAATGGAACCATTAATTAAATGGTTAATAGATTTAATAGCTAAAAACTTAATGGTGAAAAATGTGAAATTAAAATGGTAAAGAAGAAATGATTTTAAAGGTTAAAGGATTAAATAGAATTTAATAGATAAGGAATAAATGAATTTAATGGAATAGTTTATTTGGTAAGTTTAAATTAATTGGGAACCAAAGTTCCATAAGCCCAAAAATTATTTTGAAGAATAAAAACTCTAATTAAAGTTGTAGATGAATTTATTAAATGTTCAATACAATTAATTAATGAAATTTCTAAGCTAATGAATTTTTATTAAAGTAATAGCATTAAATCAATATTTAATGAATATTTTCTAATTAAATTATTTAGATTATAATAAAATTGGTTTTGAAGGGAAATATTGGTAATTTATTCTATTGAATGAATTGGATTATTTTTATACTGATTATTACTTATTTTTAATTAAATTTGAATTTATAAAAGGAATTTGGGAAAACTAAAACACATAGTTCAATTTAGTTTAATCTAAAGTATTTAATTCAAATGATTAAATTGGATTCCAAGAGTATAATTTTTTCCCTAATTTTGACATTTAATATTTCTATACATGATGTAGGAATATTAATTGGTATTAGAAGAATTTTGAAAAGTTTTAAATCTGTGTTTTAATTAATTTGGACCTATTATTCTCTTATTTATTAGGGACATTGCCCGCAAACTCACATTTGATATGAACCCCATGTATAAAGATGAGAGATCTAAACACCTTTATCGCTAGACAACCCTAAGAACGCGCCCAATCCGGTTACAATAAGCAAAACCCGACTTGTTGTCTAGAAGGAGGTAAGAACCGGAGCTATGTTACAATGGAGTGATGAATGCCACACCCTATGAAGGATGATTCGAAACACCATAAGGGTTGCAATCCTTGATAAGTCGGTTTAGTTCTCAAAAGAACAAAGGAAGAAAGTTCTCTCAAATTTATTAACTCTCAAAATAATCTAAAATAGAGTTAAACCAGCCTTTAAATAGGCTAACACGCTAGTCGTAACCCTAAAAGGGCTCTACATGTCCTTACCACCTAAGGAGAACATAAACAAACCCTAATGGACTTAAAAGAATACAAAAATAATAGAGCTTAAAATATTGAGCCTAAATCTAACTTAATTAATTAGTTCTAATTATAATTAAGCTAGATATAACAAAATAGGCCTAATATGATTTAAGGAGCCCAATCTTGACTTACATCGGATTGACAATTCTTGGATCTCCCTTTTCTCTTAAGGTGGCGCCATAATGCTCCCTTGACCCCTTAAAAGGCATTCCGCCCAACACTCTCGAATCATCCCATGGAAAACTTCTTTAAGCTTCTTAGCCCTAGCCCACATCGGTGGACCAACTTAAGGTGCAACCGATTAGATCTTGGACCACACCCTTAGAGATACCACTTGTTAGCCCATTTGGCTCCTTGGTTTCCATCAACATTTTACTAATAATTTAGAAGTATTGATGAAGGAGGCTTGTTTGCTTTCATTCATTGCGGTTAGAATGTAAGTTAACACCAATAATACTCTCGGCCTATCTAGATCCTAGGATGAGGGTGTCACAATTATGGTCCCTAAAGATTTCTAATTATTTATTTAAAGACCCAAACTTTTAATTGTTACGATTACACTCCTATGGTTTTGCAATTACATTCCTAAGCTTATACATAATTATAACTATCAATGTAATCCTCTAATTCACACTATAATTGATTCACCTTTCATAATAATCATTCTTGTATTTAATTTATTATTGATAGAAGTACAAACTTCCATTTCTCACTCGTATCTAAATATTTCTTTATTAATTAAACAAAATATTTTTACAATATATTTACATTTAAGGTGAATTTTAAGTCGAGGATATTACATCCTATCGTCCTTATAAAAATTCCATCCTCGAAATTTCCATCACAATCACTAATATCATTCAATTATCATCAATCATTTAACTTTGATGGTCCTAAACAATTGACCATTAATGGTTCTAAACCTCTATTTGTGAGTCCTCGAATTCTTATTCATCTTTATAATGCCACATCCTTATTCTATCCTCTTCACAAGAGTATGCACTAAATTAGTTTTTTGTGTGTCCTCTTTTCGTAACTCAAGAGTATACATTAGACGATATCTTCTACATACCTTTTAGATCTTTATCTTAGCATTTCCTCCTTAAAACATCTAGTGGTATCCACTAGATCATCTCCTTTGCATACTAATATTATTCGCCAAATCATTCTCTTATCATGTCCTCTTTCATTGGCACACAAGGGTACTCATAAACCTATTAATTAAACCTTTGTTCATCATTTATACATCAATTAGGTTCATTGAAACAATCAACCTAAACTTCCACTCTAGGCCAGAATACTCATCTTGGTGACCAAAGTTCAATTTCTCGCTTTAACACCACAAGACACATCGAATTCATTTCTTCAAACATTTTACAGGTGTTAACCTCCTAAACCATGATTTTTCCTAACAATTAGGGTTAGGGATAGATGTTAAGACAACCTTAACATCACCAAAATCTCTTTTAAATCAATCAAACTCTAAACATACTAATTCATCAACAAAGTCATCAATTCCCCATCCAAACAACAATTCACACATCATCACAACAACATCATAACTCCAACAATGAAGCCATAAAAAAATACTTATTTAAACAACAATTAAACATCAATTGAATATCATAACTTAGGTTTCTTATGGTTTAGTAAAGATTACACTTGCTTCACTTGAAGTTTGATCAATCTTACTCCTTTTCTCCTTGGATTTATTCCTCCTCCTTCCACCTCTAAGTTTCGGCCTAAAGTAAGTTTTTTCCTCCTCTTTGCTTGATCTTCTAAAATAATTATAGGGTGATTTTAGGGTGTTTCAAGGATGACTAGGGTGGTTTGGTGTGGTGGTTTGGAGATTTTCCTCTTAGTTTTACTTATTCTCTCTTTGGTGTAAACTTGAACATCTAAATTTTCTAACCTCTATTCCATCTTTTTTTTCCATATTCATCACCAATATTTTTCTTGAAGATTGAGCTAAGTGTATCATAATCGGTTTGATCTTAAACCATGGAAATTAATGGCTTCTTTTGATTTTTTTTTTCATTTAGTGATCTTAAACTATCGCAATTAATGGCTTATCTCGATTTTTCTTCATTTTTCTTCTTGTTCCTTAGATTTTTGCTTCACTTTTCTCTTTCTTTTTCTTCTCTCTCTATGCCAACTTTAGGAAGATATTTTCTTTCTAATTTTCTAGCCTACTAAGTGCTGGAATGGTCTCCTCAAAATCATTTAATTTTCCCCCCAAAACCCTAGCATTTTACACTTTAGTCCCTAAATTTTTAATTCGTAGGAAATATTTTTCCTTAAGATTAATCCAAGTATATCACACTTGGTTTGATCTTAAATCATGATAGTTATTGGCTTCTCTTGATTTTCTTGATTTTTCTCCTTTTTCCTTAAATTTTTGCTTCATTTTTCTCTTCCTTTTTCTTCCCTCTCTATGCCAACTTTAGGAAGATATTTTCTTCCTCATTTTCTAACCTAATAGGTGCTGGAATGATCTCCTTAAAATCATTAATTTGTCCCATAAAACACTAGGACTTTACACTTTAGTCTTTAATCTTTTAATTCTTGCAATCAACCCTCCAATTTCAGTCCATGACATCATAATTTCTCACAATCTAACCCTTATTCTAGACCTTTCCTAGATTGATTATGGTCCTCAAAGTTTCCTAATTATTTTATATATCGGGATCCAAACTTTTAATTGTTTCAATTAGACCTCGATAGTTTAATAATTTCACCCAAGGTTAACATATAACCATATCAAGTTATATTATAAACCTCTAATTCAACTTTTAATTGATCTATTCATCTTCATAATAATCATACTTGTATTTAAGTTATTTTTAATGCAAGTATAGAATTTCATTCCTCACTTTATCTAAGTATTTATTTATCAATTAAACAAAACATCCTAGCAACATATTTACATTAAGGAGGGTTTTTGGTAAGGGATATTGCATCCTCCCCTTATTAAAAGTAAGCATTAATAAATTATTTATTTATATTTTTTTGTAAAAATTATTTATTTAATTAATTAATGATATTTATTTAAAGTAAGCATTAGTAAATTATGCTTGAATAAAGAATAAATTAATGCAAATATAATTATTATCAAAGATAAATTAATTAATTATGAGGTAAAGGAATTAATTAAAGTGTAAAATTGAGGTTTGTAATATTATTTGTTATTGTTATGCATTAACCTAGGCGTGTAATAGAAATCATTAAAAGTTTGAATCATTAAATAAAATGATTAAAAAACATTAAGGACCATAATAACTTTAGGAAAGGTCCAATAAGGGTCATATTATGGTAAATTGTGAGGTTGTGGGCTGAAATTGATGGGGGTGATTGTAAGAATTAAAATTTGAGGGACTAAAGTGTAACATTATTATAATTTAAGGGACTAATTAAATTTATTTTGGGAGATTAATTTCAGGAAGAATAATCTAGAAAAATGGAGAAAGAAGTGAGTCTGGTTAGGTTGATCTAAGGAGGAAGAAAGATGAGGAATATATCTAGAGAAAAATCAAGGAAAAATGGAAAAACAAAAAGGAGGAACAAAAATCTAGAGAAGCCATTAATATCTATGGTTTAAGATTAAACTAAGTGTGATACGCTTGGCTTAATTTGAAGGAAAAACCTTGGCTATTAATATGGGAGAAGCAGATGGAAGAGGACTTAGAAACTTGAAAAATTCAAGGTTACATCAAAATGAGATAAAGTGAAACCAAGAGGAAAATCACTAAACCAACATACCAAACCCTCTAGACATCCTTGAAACACCCAAGAATTAGTTTAAAAGATCAAGTGAAAGAGGAGAAAAAAACTCACATTGAGCCAAAACTTGGAGGTGGAAGGAGAAAGAAGAAGGAGGAAGAAATGCAAGGAGAAAGAGGAGGATAGATCAAACTTTAAGTGAGGTAAGTTTAATCCTCACTACACCAATAGAAACCTGTATTATGATTTTTAATTATTTTTTAAATAAGTATGATTTTATGACTTTATTATTAGAGTTATGGCGTTGTTTTTGGAATTGGATAATTTAGATATTGTAATTATGTTTGTGATGTTGGAATTGTTGTATTCTTTTAGTTGATTAGAAGGGAAATGTGAACTTTGGTGGTGTTCTTGTTTTAGAACAAGATGGCTTAAAACCTTAGATTATGAGGAAATTTATGGTTTATGTGCTTAATGTATAAAAAGTGTTTGATGAAATGATTTAGATGAGTTTTGTGGTGTTGATTTGGAAAATTGAAATTTGGTCACTTTGATGAGTAATTCGACCCAGAGTGAAAGTTTAAGTTGATTGTTTTGATTAACCTAATTGGTGTATAAATGATGAATGAATGATTGATTAAGGGATTAGATATAAAAATTTGAGGTAAAATTATCAAATGGAAGTTAGTCTTCCTTTGGTAATATTCAACCTAAAAAGAAGGAAAAAACATAACTTGAAAATGAATAACGTTTTTAAGGTTTAGAATGATGAAAAGGCATGAAAAATTGTTAATTACATGTTGAAAATGGTTTTGTTAAGTTTCATGATTAATTCAACCATAATGCTTATCTTAAGGAATCATTGACGTTTAAAGTTCAATTAATATTTTATGTCTTCTTTATTAATCTAGAACATGTAATTAATTGATTAGTTGTTTAGTTTGGTAGCTTATTGAATAAACTAGCTACTTAATTAATTGAATTGGACTTTTGAAATTAATGTTATAAGAAATGGAATTAATTTGAGGTTAAGTGGAACCATTAATTTAATGGTTAATGGATTTAATAGCTAAAGACTTGATGGTGAAAAGTATGGAATTAAAATGGCAAAGAAGAAATGATTTTAATGGTTAATGAATTTAATCGATAAGGAATAAATGAATTTAATGGAATAGTTTATGTTCGTAAGTTTAAATTAATTGGGAACAAAAGTTCCATAAGGCCAAAAATTATTTTGAATGATCAAAACACTAATTAAATGTCTAAATGAATTTATTAAATGTTCAATTGAATTAATTAATGAAATTTCTAAGCTAAGGAATTTTTATTAAAGTAATAGTGTTAAATAAAGATTTAATGCTCTAATATTTAATGAATATTTTCTGATTAAATTATTTAGATTATAATAAAATTGGTATTGAAGGAAAATATTGGTAATTTATTCTATTAAATGAATTGCGTTGTTTTTATATTGATTATTTCTTATTTTTAATTAAATTCGAATTTATAAAATGAATTAAGGAAAAATAAAATGCATTGTTCAATTTTGGTATACTTTAAAGTATTTATTTTAAATGATTAATTTGGACTTCAAGAATATAAGTTTTTGACCTAATTTCGACATTTACTATTTCTACACATGATGTAGGAATGTTAATTGGTATTTGAGGAATTTTTAAAAAGCTTTAAACCTAAGTTTTAATTAATTTGTACCTATTATTCTCTTATTTATTAGGGACCTTGCATGAAAACCCATAATTTACTAGTAACTTATAAGAGTTAAGGAAGGAGGCTTGTTGAATTTCCTTCATTGCACTTAGAATGTAAGTTAATGCCAGTAATAGTCTCGATCTATTTAGGTCCTAGGATGGGAGTGTTACAATTATGGTCACCAAAGTGTTATAATTATTTTATTTAAGGACCCAAACTTTTAATTGTTATAATTGCACCCTTATAATTTTGCAATCACATCCCTAAGCTTATACATAATCATAACTATTAATGTTGTAATCCTCTAATTCACACTTTAATTAATTCATTCACTTTTCATAATAATAATTGATACTATTACTTAAATAAAAATTCCATAGCTTAGAAATTCAATTAGTTAATCCAATTAAACATCAATTAAATTCAATTAGACCTTTAATTAGAGAATTGACCATTTAAAATAATATTTGGGCTGATGGAACATTGTTTCAAATTAATTTAAACCTATAAATTTAAACATTTCCATTAAATTCATTTAATCCATACCTATTAAATTCAATTAATTCCCTTGAGCATTAAAACTATTCTTTTCCTACCATTTTAATTCCATACTTCTTACCAATAAAACTTTAGCTATTAAATCTATTAACTATTAGTTAATGTTTCCAATTAACCTGAATTAATTCTTTTACTTAATCCAATAGCTTCTTTAGCCTAATTTATTTAATCAATAGTTAATTAATTTCATAAGCTATTAAATTGGATTATAAATTTTCTCATAATATAGAGTTTTGAGCCATCTTGTTCAAAAACAAGAACATCAACAAAGTTCACATTTTCCTTCCAATCATCCAATCAAACACAACAATTCCAACGTCACAAACACAATTATAACATTTAAACCATCTAATCCAACGACAACAACACCATAACTCCAATAATAAAGTCATAAAACCATACTTATTTAAACAATAACTAATCATCAATTAAGTATCATAATATAGGTTTCTTGTGGTGTAGTAAGGATTACACTTACCTCACTTAAAGTTTGATCAATCCTCCTCCTTTTTCTCATTGGTTTCTTCCTCCTCATTTCTCCTCTAAGTTTTGACCAAGAAGGAGTTTCTTTTTCCTCCTTTACTTGATTTTCTAATCTGATTTTAGGGTGTTTCAAGGATGTCTAAGATGGTTTGGAGTGTTAGTTTGATGATTTTCTTCTTGGTTTTGCTTATTCTTTATTTGGTGCAACCTTGAACATATAAAGTTTCTAACTTCACTTCCATCTTCTTCTTCCATATTTATAGCAAATGTTTTTCCTTAAGATTAATCCAAGTGTATCACACTTGGTTTGATCTTAAATATTGGTAATTAATGGCTTCTATATATTTCTTCATTTTTCTCCATTCTTCCTCTTTTTTCCTTAGATTTTTAGGTTGATTTTTCTCCTCTTTTCTTCTCCTTGTTTACCGACTTTAGGAGATATTTTCTCCCTCTTTTTCTAGCTTAGTAGTTTCTTGAACTATCCTCTAAAAATAATTTAATTAGTCCACCAAATTACTAGTATTTTACACTTTACTTTCTAAACTTTTAATTCTTACAATTAGCCCCTCTAATTTTAGCCTATAACCTTTCAATTTCCCATAATATAGCCTTTATCCTAGACCTTTTCTAGAGTGAATGTGGTCCCCAAAGTTTCTTAATTATTTTAATCATGTACTCAAACTTTTAATTGTTATGGTTAAAACTACTACGGTTTTGTAATTTCACACCTAGGCTAACACATAATCATATCAATTAATATTATAAACATCAAATTCATACTTTAATTAATTCCTTTTCCTTCAAATTAATTCATTTAATTTTCATAATAATTTTATTTGTATTAATTTTATTTTTATTCAAGCATAGTTTATCAATCCTTATTTTAAATAAATATTCATTTATTAATCGAATAAATTATTCTTACAACATAATCACTTTCAAGGAGGTTTTTAGGTTGAAGATAATACATCCTCCCCTCCTTATAAAAATTTCATCCTCGAATTTCTATTATGATCACTAAGAATCGGACATAATTACCTTTATATTCAAACATTTTCAATCAATAAAACATTCACATATCACCACATAAACACATCATACGTACATATATTTATCGAGCAATACATACCTTTTTATCTTTACTTGTCTCCGAGGCCTAACTTGAGTGTGCTTAATCAATCATTCTAACTTAAACTACTAGGGTTAAACCGCTCCGGTACCACTGTAACATCCGTGACCTAGAACTTAGATAGGTCAAGAGTATTACCAACACCGACTTACATTCTAAGCGTAATGAATGCAAGCCAACAAGCTTTTTCTTTTTATCTTACAAAATTACTAGTGAAAGTAAAGGCTTTCGTATGAGGTCGATCATGAATAAGAAACAATAAGTCAAAACTAAATAAAACATAGGTAGTTTTTCATTTTTCCTACTTGTTTATATGCTTAATTAATCTAATTCACCATCAACTTCATCAATTTCAACTCTAACCCTAATTAATTCAATTCATTCAATTAAACTTGAATTAATTGTTTAAACCAAACAATTCATGTATAATTAATTACACTACATCTCATGAATTTAATTAATTTAATGTTAATTGATGAAGTTATCTCCGTAACACCCTCGACCTAGGACCTAGATAGGTCAAGACCGAAATTGACTTACATTCTATGTGGAATGAATGCAAGCCAACAAACCTCCTCACCTTACCTTACAAAATTAATAGTAAAAGTGGTGGTTTTCATATGAGCTCCCTAATAAATAAGAAATAATAGGTCCAAAATAATTGAAACTTAGGTAAGTTTTTTTTTTTTTTTTGAAAATTCATCTAAAACCAATAAATATTCCTACATCATGTGTAGAAGTATTAAATATCATAATTTGGTCAAAAACTCATATTTTTGGATTGCAATTTAACAATTTAAATAAAATGCCTTATCCTATAATGAATAATAGTAATGTGTTTTATTTTTCTTAAATTCTTTCTAGAAATTCATATTTTATTTAAAATAGAAATATTCAATTTCGAAATAATCTATAAAATAAAGTAGGATAAATGCATATTATTTTCATTTCAAAAATAAGTTAAATACAATATAATCAATTTAATTAGAAAATAATCATTTTGTATTATGTTAGATTTGGGCTTAATGTTTTAAACCCTATTATTTTCATATTATTTTAAATCCATTAGGGTTTGTTTCTATTCTCCTTTGGTGGCAAGGATGGGTAGAGTCTTTTTAAGGTTAGGAGTGGCGTGTTTAGCTTCGTTTAAAGGCTGGTTTAGTTTTATTTCGGATGAATGTAATAATTTTAAGAGTTAACAAATTTGAGAGGATTTTCTTCTTTTGTTATTTTGAGAACTAAATTTGACTTATCAAGGATTACAACCCTTGTGGCATCTCTAAACTTATCATCCTCCATAGGATGTGGTGTTCTTCACTCCATTGCAACATAGCTTTTGTTCTTGCCTCCTTATAGGCAACGGGTCGGGTTCTCGCTTATTATAACCTAATTAAGCACATTCTTGGGGTTTTCTAGCGACAAAGGTGTTTGGTTCTCTCATCCTTATATGTGGGGTTCACATTAAAACTAAACAACTAATGAATCTATTGCATGTTCTAGATTGATAAAGAAGCCATAAAGCATTAATTGAACTTTAACCATCAATGATTCCATAAGATAAACATTATGGCCGAATTAATCATGGAACTTAATCAAATCACTTTTAACTTGTAATTAATCATTTTTTAGGGATTTTCACCCTTATAAACATTAAAAACATTATTCAATTTCAAGTTATCCTTTTTCCCATTTTCCTTCTTTTTAGGCGATATATTACCAAACGGAAGACTAATTTCCATTTGATCATTTTACCTAAACTTTTCATGTCTAATCCCTTAATCAATCATTCGTTCATTACTTATACATTAGTTGGGTCAATTCAAACAATTAACTTGAACTTTCACTATAGGCCGAATTACTTATCAAAATACCCAAACTTCAATTCTTATTCAACACCATAGAACACACCTTAATAATTTCATCAAACACTTTATAGACATTGAGCACCTAAACCATAAATTTCTTCATAATCTAGGATTTTAAGCCATCTTTTTCTAAAATAAAAAAATCGCCAAAGTTCATATTTCCATTCTAATCAACAAAGCAGACACAACAATTCCAACATCACAAACAAAATTATAATATCTAAATCATCCAATTCCAATAACAACCCCATAACTCCAATAATAAATTCATAAAATCATTCTTATTTAAAAAATAATTAAACATCATAATATAGATTTCTTGTGTTGTAGTGAGGATTACACTTATCTCACTTAATGTTTGATCAACCCTCCTCTTTTTTCTCAAATTTTTTCCTCCTCGTTTCCACCTTCATGTTTCGACTCAAAGTGAGTTTCTTCCTCCTTTTCTTGGTCTTCTAAAATGATTTTGGTATGGTTGGGGTGTTGGTTTTGTTATTTTCCTCTTCTTTTCACTTGATCTCACCTTGGTATAACCTTGAATTTTTTAAGTTTCTAGCCTTTCTTCCATCTTCTTCTCCCATATTTATAGCCAAGGGTTTTCATTAAGTTTAAGCCAAGCATATCACACTTGGTTTCATATTAAACCATGTCAATTAATGGTTTCTCTTGATTTTTCTTCTTTCTTCTCTTTTCTTCCCCTTTTCCTTGGTTCTTCTCTAGATATTTTCCTCTTCTTTCTTCCTCCTTATGCCAACCTAACCAGCTCACTTTTCTCTCGATTTTTCTAGAATATTCTTGTTGGAATTAATCTCTAAAACTCAATTAATTAGTCTATCAAATTACCATAATTTTACACTTTAGCTCCTAAATAATGAGAAAATGAAGTCTGAATAATATGGACTACTCAATGTCCAATGGGATGATTAGTACATGGACTAATCAATGTGATGAGAATAAAGAAAGTCAAGGCTATATTAATGGAAATCAAGGAGCCAAATGGGCCAATAAGGTGGCGTCCGTAAGGGAGATCCAAGATTCCGAGTTTGCAAGTCTAAGATTTGATCCATTACACATTAAAGATATCCAATGATGTGGAGTAAGGCTAAGAAGCTTAAAGAAGTTCTCCATGGGCTGATTCAAGAGTGTTGGGCGTAATGCACTTCCAAAGGGCCAAGGAAGCATCGTGGCATCATCTTAAGAGAGAAGGCGAGGATCTAAGACTTGTCAATCTGATCCAAGTCCAAGATTAGGCTTCTTATATTGGGCCTATTTTGTTATATCTAGTTTAATTTAATTATAACTAATTAATTAAGTCGATTTGGGCTCAATGTTTTAAGCCTAAATTAATTATAATTAGAATTAATTAATTAAGTTAGATTTGGACTCTATATTTTAAGTCCTATTATTTGGATATGCTTTTAAGTCCATTAGGGTTTGTTTCTTTTCTCCTTAGGTGGAAAGGATGTGTCGAGTCCTTTTAGAGTTAGGAGTAGCATGCTTAGCCTATTTAAAGGCTAGTTTAGTTTTGTTTTAGAGGAACACAATAATTCCGATAGTTAATAAATTTGAGAGAATTTTTCTTCCTTTGTTCTTTTGAGAAGTAAATCTAACTTATCAAGGATTGCAACCCTTATGGCATCTTTGAAATTATCATCCTCCATAGGGTGTGGCGTTCTTCACTCCATTGTAATATAGCTTCGATTCTTGCTTCCTTATAGGCAACGGATCGGGTTCTACTTATTATAATTTGCTTGGGCTTGCTCTTGGGGTTGTCTAGTGACAAGGGTGTTTGGGTCTCTCGTCTTTATACGTGGGGTTCATATCATAATGGGCTGGCCAATAAAGATATAGGCTTAAAGAGGAGTAAAAGCTAGCATTTGGGCTAAAAATGTGTGATCCAAAATCATAATTGAAGTTTTGGAATTGAGCTTGAGGACGTTGATCCATTGGCCATTCTAGTATGCCCAATCACATAGGCTAGGGCCAAGAAGATCCATGAGTCCTTAAATGGGCTTATTGAACTTTAGTGGGCTGATTTCTCCATCATTGGGCTTAAGAACTTCGGATGGGCTTTGTGAATCCGATTCAAGTTTTTGGGTCGAAACTTTTAGATTTAAAAGCCCAATTTGGTTAAACCATCTTATGTTGGTGTTTTGGGCCAATATTAACAAAGCAAAAGCTACTAATTCAGCCCATTTGAGGACTCATGGATCTTTTTGGGCTAGCCCATGTGATTAGGCCTATCGAATGCCCAATAGATTAGACTACTCAAGCTCAAGCCCATGGCTAGATTGTGAATCATTTGGAAGCCTATGGCTAGAAGGTTGTTTAGCCTTTAAAAACACATGTTCAGCCTCTTTGGCACTTGGATCATTTGGCCCAAAACACATCAACTTCAATTTTGGTTATGGATCAAGCATTTTCAAGCCAAATGGTTTCTTTGACTCCTCTCTAAACTTATATCCTCGTTAGCCAACCCATTAGTGGTCCATGTACCAATCAGCCCATTGGACATTAAGTAGTCCATATTGTTTAGCCTCTGTGTTTTCATCACTAAACTTTTAATTCTTACAATTTGGCCCATCAATTTTAGCCTATAACCTCATAATTTTCCACAATATGGCCTTTATTGTAGAACTTTCCTAGAGTGATTGTGGTCCATAATGTTTTTTAATTATTTTATTTAAGGATGCAAACTTTTAATTTTTTTTATTACACCCCTTTGGTTTTACAATTACACCCTTAGGTTAATGCATAACAATAACAATTAATAATATAAATCTCTAATTCACACTTTAATTAATTCATTTATCTTCCAATTAATTCATTTATCTTTCATATTAATTATATTTGCATTAATTTATTCTTTATTCAAGCATAATTTACTAATCCTTACTTTAAATGAATATTCATTAATGAATTAAATAAATAAATTTTACAAACATATTTACTTTTAAGGAGGGGAGGATGTAATATCTTCGATCCAAAATCCTCCTTAAATGTAAATATATTGTAAGGATTTTTTATTTATTTAATAAATAAATATTTAGATAAAGTGAGGAATGGAAGCTTATACTTGTATTAAGAATAAATTAAATACAAGTATGATTGTTATGAAAGTATAGATTATCTAAAGGTTGAATTAGAGGTTTGTAATATTAATTGATATGGTTATGTGCTAACCTAGGGTGAAATTATGGAAACATAAGGGTGTGATTGAAATAAATAAAATTTTGGGTCCTTAAAAAAAATAATTAGGAAAGGTTTAGTAAAAGGGCTAGATTGTAGGAAATTGTGAAGTTATGGATTGAAATTGCAGGGGTTGATTACAAGCATTAAAAGTTTAGGGGCTAAAATGTAAAGTGCTATTGTTTTGGATGAAAAAATTAAATGATTCTAAGGAGATCATTCCAAGCACTCGTTAGGCTAGAAAATGAGGAGAAATTATCTTCCTAAAGTTGGCATAGAGAGGGAACAAAAAGGAAGAGAAAAATGAAGCAAAAATCTAAGGAAAAAGAAGAAAATGAAGAAAAATTTTGGGAAGCCATTACTTGCCATGGTTTAAGATCACTAAATCAAGAAAAATCAAGAGAAGCCATTAATTACCATGGTTTAAGATCAAACCAAGTTTGACACACTTGGCTTCATCTTAAAGAGGAAAAGGAATAGGAAATGGCATTATTATTCAAGAGTAGTGATCAACCTCTCATGAGGAAAAAGGAAAAGGACAAGAAAAAGGAAAAGGAAAAGGAAAAGGATTCTTTCCGAAAGGGAAGAATGAGGAATGCCATTTATAGTGTTCTTTTTGAAAGGAAAGAATGAGTAAAACGGAAAGTGTCTAGTGCTTTTTATGAGTTTCTAACAAATTGCATATTTTAACAAAGGCTTAATTATATACACAATTGATTGAGTGCATCCTAGAAGGAAAAATGAATTTCAAAAGCCATCAAGTTGGTTTTTAGATGCATCACGTGCATTACATGGATTACAATTAATGAGCAACACTTAACTAGTTTTTTGTGGTGTAGATGATAAAAGGTTAGAAGATAATCATCGTCAAGGAGGAGGATCACCTTACCGTATCATGTGCTTAATTATGTAAAATAAGTGAGGGAGTTTTTGCCTTTACGTAGCCTTTTTTTTCTTTTTTTGATTTCGAAATAGATATTAGGTTAAGCAATTAATGGTATATAAATGATGAACTTTGTGTCTAAGAATTAAATAGTATGTTTATGTCCTTATTTGCTCGAGTTTGGTACCTTAAGGAATTAACTAGCTACTTAACTAATTGAATTGGACTTAAGAAAATAAAGTAGTTAGTAATGAAATTAGTTTGAAGTAAATGAAAGTATTAACTAAATGGTTAATTGGTTTAAAAGCTAAAGTCTTGACGGTACTGAGTATGGAATTAAAATGGTAAGGTAAAAATTATTACGAAGGTTAAGGCATTAAATAGAATTTAATGGTTAATGAATTAATGAATTCAATAGGATAATTCAATTAGTAAGTTTAAATTAATTTGGAGCCAAAGTTCCATAAGTCTAAAAATTGTTTAGAATGATCAAAACTCTAATTCAAGTTCTAAAAGTTCGGAGTTTGGTTCGTTTGAATAGGTACAAATTTGGTGATGTTAAGGTTGTCTTTGGTGATGCAAATTTGGAATTAATTAGCTCCTAAATTAATTGAATTGGACTTAAGAAATTAATGCAGTAAGTAATGGAATTAATTTGAGGTTAAAGGGAATCATTAATTAAATGATTAATTGATTTAATAATTAAATATTTAATCATAAAACGTATGGAATTAAAATCTTAAGGTGAAAAGCATTATAATGGTTAAAGGATTAAACATAATTTAATAGACAAAGAATAAATGAGTTAAATGGGATAATTCAATAGGTAAGTCTAAATTAATTTGGAACCAAAGTTCCATAAGTCCAAAAATTCTTTCATATGGTTAATTCTCTAACTAAAGGTCTAATTGAATTTATTCAATGTTCAATTGAATTAATTAAATGATTTTCTAGCTTAAGAAATTTTTATTAAACGTATGTTCAACATTAAACGGAACCCTTAATTAAATGGTTAATGGATCTAATAGCTAAAGATTTAATGATAAAAAGTATGGAACTAAAATGGTAAGGTTAAAAGGGTTATAATGGATAAAGGATTAAATAGAATTTAATAGACAAAAAATAAATGAATTTAATGGGATAGTTTAATTAGTAAGTTTAAATTAATTGGAACCAAACTTCCATAAGTCCAAAAATTATTTCATATGGTCAATTCTCAAGCTAAAAGTCCAATTGAATTAATTAAAAAGATATGTATTGCTTAGTAAATGTATGCTCGTATGATGTGTCTATGTGATGATATGTGAATGGTATTTCGATTGAAAATGTTTGAATGTAAATGTAATTATGGATGAATTATTAATAAATATTTAAAGATGGGGAAGTAACGAGATAGGTGATAAAAAGATTAAGTAAAAGAATTAATTAAGGTTAACTGGAAACTTTAACTAAATGGCTAATTCGTTTAGAAGCTAAAGAATTAATGATACGGAGTCTAGCATTAAAATGGTAAGGTAAAAACGAGTTACTGAGAGGTTAAGGCATTAAATAGAAGTTAATAGTTAATGAATAAATGAATTTCATGGGATAATTCAATAGGTAAGTCTAAAGTAATTTGGAACCAAAGTTCCATAAGTCTAAAAAAATGTTCGAAGAATCAAAACTCTAATCAAAGGTCTAAATAAATTTATTAAATGTCAAATTTAATTAATTATTTGAATTTCTAGCCTAAGGAATTTTTATTAAAATAATAATATTAAATCAAGATTTAATATTTTAGTAAATAATGAATAATTTCTAATTAATTTACCTATGTTATAATAAATTAAATTTTGAGAAGAAATAATGGAAACTGAGTTTATTGAGTTAATTAGATTATTTTCATATTTATTGTCTTTTATTTTAATTAAATCCGAATTTTTAAAGGGATTTTGAGACAATTAAGAGACATTGTTCTATTCACCTTAATTTAAGGTATATACTTTAAATGATTAAATTGAAATCCAAGAACATGAGTTTTTGACCCAATATTGACATTTAATATTTCTATACATGTAGTAGGAATATTAATTAGTGTTAAAGGAACTTTAAAAAATTTGTATACCTAAGTTTGATTTAATTCGGACCTACTATTTCTTATTTATTAGGGACATCGGACGAAAGCCACTACTTTCACTAGTAATTCTTTATAACACTTCCGAACTAGGACCTTGGTAAGTGAAGAGTATTACTGACATTGACTTACATTCTATGTGGAATGAATGCAAGCCAACAAACCTTCTCACGTTACCTTGCAAAATTATAAGTGAAAGTGGTGCTTTTCGTATGAGGTCCCTAATAAAAAAAAATAATTGGTCCAAATTATTTAAAACTTAGGTATAATATTTTTTGAAAATTCCACTAACATAATTAATATTCCTACATCATGAGTAGAAATATTAAATGTCATAATTTGGTCAAAAACTCATATTCTTTGATTCCAATTTGGCCATTTAAATAAAATTTCTTATATTATAATGAATTGTCGTGTTTTATTTCTCTCAATGTCCTTCTAGAAATTCATATTTTATTTAAAATAGAAATATTCAATTTCCAAATAATCTATAAAATAAAGTAGGATAAATCCATGTTATTTTCATTTCCAAACTAATTTAAATACAATTTAATAAATTTCATTAGAAAATAATCATTTTATATTGAATCATTAAGTCTTGATTTAATAATATTATTTTAATAAAAATTCCTTAGGTTAGAATTCCCATTAATTAATTCAATTGAGCACTTAATAAGTTCATTAGACCTTTAATTAGAGAATTGGCCATTCAAAGTACATTTTGGCTTTCGGAACAATGGTTCCAAAAGATTTGAACTTACCAATTAAACTACTTCATTAAATTCATTTATTCCTTATCTATTAAATTCTATTTAATCCATTAACCATTAAAACCATTCTTTCTTTACCATTTTAATTTCTTACTTCTTACCATTAACTCTTTAGTTACTAAATCCATTAACCATTTAGTTAATGGTTCCATTTAACCTCAAATTAATTCCGTTACTTACTACATTATTTTGTCAAGTTTAATTTAATTAATTTAGTCAATTGATTTCTTAAACTTTCAAACTAAACAACATAGGACATAAACATACCATTAGATTCTCTAACATATAAGTCATCCTTTACAAACCATAAATTGCTTAACCTAATATTTTTTTTTCAAATCTAAAAATAAGTTAAGCAAAGTAAAAGTTCCCTCACGTATTTTACATAATTAAGCACGTGATACGACAAGTCGATCTTCCTCTTTACTGATGGTCATTTTCTAACCTTTTACCACCTACACCATAAAAAACTAGGTGAGCATTGCTCGGTAAATGTAATCCATATAATGCATGTGGTGCTCATTATGAATGTATCATTAGTAAGTTTAAATCTTTTGGAATCATTGTTCTAAAAGCCCAAAAATTATTTTGAATTAATTAATAGAAATTCTAACCTAAGGAATTTTTAATAAAATAATAGTATTAAATCAAGATTTAATGGTTTAATATAAAATAACTATTTTCTAATTAAATTGATTATATTGTATTTCAATTAATTTTGAAAGAAAAATAATATAGATTTATCCTACTTTATTTTATATATTATTTACCAATTGAATATTTATATTTTAAATAAAATATGAATTTCTAGAAGGACTTTAAGAGAAATAAAACTCAAAAGTACTATTCCTTATGGAATACTAAATTATGTTTGATCATTTTGCCTATAATTTTTTTTATCTAATCCTTTAATCAATCCTTTGTTCATCATTTATACATTAATTAGGTGAATTAAAACAATCAACCTAAGCCAAACTACTCATCTCGGTGACCAAACTTCAATTTTTAAATTCAACACCATAAAACACATCTAATTTATTTCTTTAGGCACCTTACATGCATCAACCTCCTTAACCATGATTTTTCCTACAATTAGGGTTAGGACCAGATGTTAAGATAACCTTAACATCACTAAAATCTCACTCAAATCAACCTATCAAACTCCAAATATACTAATTCATCAAAAAAGTTACCAATTCAAAATCCAAACAATCAATTCACACATGATCATAGCAACAACATAACTCAAAAAATAAAACCATAAACCATACTTATTTAAAAACCAATTAAACATCAATTGAACATCATAATGTACGTTTCTTATGGTGTAGTGAGAATTACTCTTACCTCACTTAAAGTTTAATCAATCGTCCTCTTTTTCATCATTGGATTTCTTCCTCCTCCATTCTCCTTTAAGTTTCAGTTAAGATGGAGTTTCTTCCTTCTGCTTTGCTTGATTTTCTAAACTGATTCTAGGATGATTTCAAGAAGTTTCAAGGATGTCTAAGGTGGTTTGATGTGTTGGTTTGGTGATTTTTCCTTTTGGTTTTGCTTATTCTCTCTTTAGTGTAACCTTGAAAATTTAAAGTTTCTAATCTCTACTACATCTTTTTCTTGCATATTTATAGCCAAGGTTTATCCTTAAGATTACGCCAAGGGCATCAAACTTGGATTGATCTTAAAATATGAAAATTAATGGCTATAGTAGATTTTTCTTCATTTTTCTCTTTTCTTCCTCCCCTTTCTTAGATTTTTACTTGATTTTTCTCTAGATATTTTCCTCTTCTTTCTCCTCCCTTTTTCAACATAACCAGACTCCCTTTTACCTTCATTTTTCCAGATTATTCTTGATGGAATTAACCTCTGAAAACCAATTAATTGATCCTCCAAATCACTTGCATTTTACTCTTTCATCCCTAAACTTTTAATTCGTGCAATTGGCCTCTCTAATTTCCATTTGTAACTTCGTAATTTCTCACAATGTAGCCCTCATTCTAGACATTTCCTAGAGTTATTGGGGTCCCCTATGTTTCCCAATTATTATATTTAAAAGCTCAAAATTTTAATTGTTTTAATTACACCCTTAAGGTTTTGCAATTTCTCCCCTAGCTGAACATAACCATAACAATTAATAATGTAAATCTCTAATTCAAAATTTAATTAGCTCCTCTAGCTTCCATAATAATCTTGCATGTATTTAATTTATTCCTTATACAAGCATAAACTTTCATTCCTTACTTTTAATGAATATTCCTTTACCTTCTAATTAATTTATTTATCTTTGATAAAAATGATGTTTGCACTAATTTATTCTCCAAACAAGCATAATTTAGTCCTTGAACTTAAATGAATATTCATATATTAATTATATAATGCTTACAAATATATTTATTTTTAAGGAGGTTTTTAGGTCATAGATATTACACCCTCCTCTTATAGAGATTCCATCCTCAAAATTTCTATCATGATCACTAATACCCTTCAATTATCATGAATCGTTTAACATTAATGATCCTAAATAATTGACCATTGAACTTAACGATTCTAGATCTATTTCCATGAATCCTATAATTCATGTTCATCTTTTCATTGCAACCACCTCTTTTCCTATCCTCCTAACTAGAATGTGCACTTCAAATGTAAGGACGAGGAAATGTAAGGTCCATGCATGTAATAGTGGCCAAATTAGTTATAGAGATTTGAAGGAGGGGAGAGTAATATGATATGTGATTAAATGTGTGGATATAATAAAATACCATTAAAAAGGAATGCTAATAATAGTAGCGATACGGGTTTGAGTTGGAATATCGTGAACCAAAAGGAACACCTAATCATTGTATCCATACATTTTGTTGTTGTGTAAACAACAACAAAATGGGATGTAGTGAAACCAAAGAATGAAGGAAATGTATTAAGCATCTAATATGAAGATGATTGATATGAGTGCAAAGAGGATAATCTATGTGATACCATTAGCAAAGTTGTCATGATTGCCATTATGTAAGGAAAAACAAGGATTCATGTTTAAACAAAGGAACTCAAGTTTAAGGAATGAAAAAGATTGCAAAGAGAACGATCTAATGTTTACACTCTTTGTAAAGCATACAAGGTCTTATGTGATAGAAAGAGGTATGAAAAAGATGTGTTATGCTTAAAGGAAAGATTGCAAAAAGAACAATTTAGTGAATATTCTTGTGAGGATAGGAAAAGAGGTGTTTACACTATAAAGATGAACAAGAATTAGAGAGTTCATGAATAAAGGTTTAGAATCATTAAGTTTAATGATTAATTATTATGAACCATTCAAGTTAAATGATTGATGATAATTGAAAGATATTAGTGATCATAATAGAAATTCCGAGGATAGAATTTGTACATGGTGGGGAGAATGTAATATCCGTGACCTAAAAACCTCCTTAAAAGTAATTATGTTTGTAAAAAAGTATTTAATTAATAAAGAAATATTTATTAAAAATGAGAAATGAGAGTTTATGATTGTATAAGGAATAAATTAAATACAAGCATAATTATTATGGAGGGTAAATGAATTAAATGAAAAGTGATTGAATTAATTAAAGTGTGAATTAAAGGATTACAACATTAATAGTTATGGTTATGTATGCCCAGGGATGTAATTGCAAAAGTATAAGGATGTAAACATAAAAAATTAAAACTTTGGGTACTTAATTAAAACAATTATGGAATTTAAGTGACCACTTTGTAATTTATAATGCCTAGATTAAGGGATTAATTATGGAAAATTAAAAGTTTAGGATTGAAATTAAAGGATTTGAAAGATCTAATTGAAGCAATTAAAGGTTTTAAGGACTAAATTGTAAAATATTGGTGATCTAAGGGACTAATTAATTAAGTTTGGGAGAATAATTCGAGCAAGAAAAATCTAAAAAAAGTGAAGACAAAAGATGGCTGGTTAGGTCAGCAAAAGGAGGAAGAAAGAAGAGGAAAATATTTGGAGAGAAATCAAGGAAAAAGAAGGAAGAAAAGAGAAAAATAAAGAAAAATCTAGAGAAGTCATTAATTGCCATGGTTTAAGATCAAACCAAGTGTGATACACTTGGCTTAATCATAAGAAAAAACCTTGGCTAGAAATTTTGAAGAAGAACATGGAAGAGAGGTTAGAAACTTTAAACATGTTCTAGATTAATAAAGCAAACATAAAACATTATTTGAACTTTAAACATCAATGATTCCTTAAGATAAGCATTATGGCTGAATTAATCATGAAACTCAACCAAATCACTTTCAACATGTAATTAACCATTTTTTAGACGTTGTCATCCTTCTAAACATTAAAAACATTATTCAATTTCAAGTTACCCTTTTTCCCTTTTTCCTTCTTTTTAGGCCGAATATTACCCAATGGCGAGACTAACTTCCGTTTGATCATTTTACCTCAAATTTTCATATCTAGTCCCTTAATCATTTGATGATTTTAAGAGGATAATTCAAGAAAATACTAAGCTACAAAAAGGGGGGGGAATATCTCCTAAAGTCAGTAACCAAGGAGAAGAAAGGAGGCGAAAAATCAACCTAAAAATCTAAGGAAAAAAGAGGAAGAATGGAGAAAAATGGAGAAAAATGAAGAAAAATCTAGAGAAGCCATTAATTACCAATATTTAAGAACAAACAAAGTGTGATACACTTGGATTAATCTTTAGGAAAAAAATTGGCTAGAAATATGGAAGAAGAAGATAGAAGTGAAGTTAGAAATTTTAGATGTTCAAGGTTACACTAAATAGAGAATAACAAAACCAAGCGTAAATTCACCAAACCAAAACTCGAAACCATCTTAGACATCCTAGAAACACCCTAAAATCACCCTAGAATAAGTTTAGAAAATCAAGTAAAGGAGGACGAAGAAACTCCATCTTGGCCGAAACTTAAAGGAGAAAGGAGGAGTAAGAAATCCAAGAAGAAAAAGGAGGATTGTTCAAACTTAAGTGAGGTAAGTGTAATCCTTACTACACCCCACAAAACCTCTATTATGATATTTAATTGATGATTAATTATTTTTTAAAATAAATATGGTTTTATGACTTTATTATTGGAGTTATGGTGTTATTGTTGTTGGAATTGGATGGTTTAGATGTTATAATTGTGTTTGTGATATTGGAAGTGTTGTGTTTCTCATATGATTGGAAGCGAAATGTGAACTTTGTTGATGTTCTTGTTTTCGAACAAGATGGCTCAAAACCCTATATTATAAGGAAATTTATAGCCTAATTTAATAGCTTAGGAAATTAATTAGCTATTGATTAACTAAATTGGGCTAAAGAAGCTATTGAATTAAGTAAAGAAATTAATGTAGGTTCACTCGGAAACATTAACTAAATAGTTAATAGATTTAATAGTTAAAGTTTTAATTGTAAGAAGTGTGGAATTAAAATGGTAAGGAAAGAATAGTTTTAATGATTAACGAAATTAATTGAATTTAATAGGTATGGATTAAATGAATGTAATGGAAATGTTTAAATTGGTAAGTTTCAATTAATTGGAAAAAAAAAGGTTCCACAAGCCCAAATATTATTTTAAATGGTCAATTCTCTAATTAAAATGTCTAATTGAATTTAATTGATTTTAATTGGACTAACTAATTGAATTTCAAAGCTAAGCAAATTTTATTAATTTATTATGAAAGGTGAATGAATTAATTAAAGTGTGAATTAGACGATTACAACATTAATAGTTATGGTTATGTTTATGCGTAAGGATGTAATCGAAAAAAATTAAAAGTGTGTGTTCTTAATTTAAATGATTAAGGAATTTAAGTGACCACTTTGTAATTTCAAAATGCCTAGATTAAGGGATTAATTATGGAAAATTAAAAGCTAGGACTAAAATTAAAAGGATTTGAAGGACCTAATTGAAGTCATTAAAAGTTTAGGGAATAAAATGTAAAATACTAGTGATTTAGGGGACTAATTAATTAAGTTTGGGAGATTAATTTGAGCAAGAAAAATATAGAATAAGTAGAGAGAAAAGAAGGCTGGTTAGATTGGCAAAAGAAAGAAGAAAGAAGATGAAAATATCTAGAGAAATATCAAGGAAATAGGAGGAAGAAAAGAGAAAAATGATGAAAAGTCAAGAGAAGCCATTAATTGCCATAGTTTGAGATTGTACCAAGTGTGATACACTTAGCATAATCTTAAGCAAAAACCTTATCTATAAATATGGAAGAAGAAGATGGAAGAGAGGGTAGAAACTTTAGATGTTCAAGGTTGCACCAAAGAGGGAGTAAGCAAAATAAAGTGAAAAATCACCAAAATGACACTCCAAACCACCTTAGAAATCCTTGAAACACCCTAAAATCATCCTAGAATTGTTTAGAAGGTCAAGCTACGGAGAAGGAAAAAACTCACTTTAGGTCGAAACTTCGAGGTGGAATGAGGAGGAAGAAATCCAAGGAGAAATGGAGGAGGATGGATCAAACTTTAAGTGAGGTAAGTGTAATCCTCACTATACCACAAGAAACCTATATTATGATATTTAATTGATGATTAATTATTGTTTAAATAAGTAAGGTTTTATGACTTTATTATTGGAGTTATGGTGTTGTTGTTGGAATTGGATAATTTAAATGTTATAATTACTTTTATGATGTTGAAATTATTGTGTTTGGTTGGTTGATTGGAAGGGAAATGTGAACTTCGGTGATGTTCTTATTTTAGAACAAGATGGCTTGAAACCCTAGGCTATGTGGAAATTTATGGTTTAGGTGCTTAATGTATATAAAGAGTTTGATTTAGGCATGTTTTATGGTGGCGAATTAGACAATTTAAGTTTGGTCATTTTGATGAGTAATTTGACCTAAAGTGAAAGTTTAGGTTGATTGTTTCAATTTACCTAATTGGTGTACAAATAATGAAAAAAGAATTGATTAAGGGATTAGATATGAAAACTTGAGTTGAATTGATCAAATGGAAGTTAGTATTCCATTACATTCGGCCTAAATGAAGGAATAAGGGGAAAAAGGTAGCTTGAAGTTAAATGTTTTTAAGGTTTAGAGGTATGAAAAGGCATGAAAAATGGCTAATTACATGTTGGAAATGATTTGGTTAGGTTACATGATAAATTCGGCCTTAGTGCTTTTCTTAAGGATTTATTGATGTTTGAGGTTCATTTATTGTTTCGTGCTATTTAGAACATGTATTTAATTGATTGTTTATGTTAAATGTTTTTGAATGTGAATATGCATGCTTTAGTTTATTTAGAACATTTTATGTTTGAAATGTCTGTTTACATGTACTTTAATATGTTAAGCATGCTTGATAGAGGAAAAGTTAAAGGAAAGATAAAGGAATGCATTTCATTCAAATGCATTTGCATATGACGACCATGAAAAGGATTTTACTTCATGGTTTTGAGGAAAAGGAAAAGGAAAAAGACCAATTTTTAAAAGGAATTGCTAGACACCTTCAAGAGGAAAAGGAAAAGGGAAAAAGGAAAGAAAGGATTTTTTTTTTCCAAAAGAGAAGAATGAGGAATGTCATTGATATTGTTCTTTTCAAAAAGAAAGAATGAGGAAAAGGAAAGGTGTCTAGTGCTTTTTATGATTTTTTTACAAATTGCATATTTTAAAAAAGGGTCGATTATATACAGAATTAGCAGGATTCACTCGAGGAGGAAAATGAATTTGAAAAGGCCCGAAAATAGCTTTCGGATGCATCACATGCATTACACACATAATAAGCACAACATGCATTACATGGATTGCGCTTATTGAGCAATGCTCACCTAGTTTCTAGTGGTGTAGATGATACAAAAGGTTAGAAGATAACCATCGTTGAGGAGGAGGAATGACTTGTCGGATAGTGTACTTAATATTTAGTAATGAGTGAGGGAAACCTTTCCTTTGCTTTTAGAATATTTTAGACTTGTTAATGTTGGATCAAGAGTTTTGGTATGTAAATGATTGTATGATTTCTTTAAAAAGATTAAATGGTATGTGTGTGTAGGATTGTCCAATTCAATTGCTTAGGAAATTAATTAGCTATTGATTAAATAAATTGAGCTAAAGAAGCTATTGTATTAAGTAAAGGAATTAATTGAGGTTAATTGGAAAAATTAATTAAATTGTTAATAGATTTAATAGTTAGAGTTTTAATGGTAAGAAGTATGGAATTAAAATGGTAAGGAAATAATAGTTTTAATGCTTAAGGGAATTACTTGAATTTAATACGTATGGATTAAATGAATTTAATGAAATGTTTAAATTGATAAGTTTCAATTAATTGGAAACAAAGTTCCATAAGCCCAAGTATTATTTTAAATGGTCAATTCTCTAATTAAAGGTCTAATTGAATTTAATTAATGTTTAATTAGATTAATTAATTGAATTTCTAAGCTAAGGATTTTTTATTAAGGTAATAGTATCAATTCAAGTTTTAATGGTTTAATACATAATGAATATTTTCTAATTAAATTGATTTTATGATAATTAAATTAGTTTTAAAGTCGAAATAATATAAACTTATTACATTGAATTAATTTGATTGTTTTTATATTAAATATAATTAATTTTTATTTCAAAAAATCAAATTTTTTTAAAGGGGATTTGAGAAAATGAAAGACATGTTTCAATTTAGTTTAAGTTAGAGAGTGATATCGGAGTAGGTTTTATCCTAGTGGTTTAAGTTAGGATGACCGATTAAGTACACCTAAGTTGGGCATCAACGATAAGTAAGAAAGGTATGTGTTGCTTAGTAAATATATGTTTGTATAATGTGTTTGTGTGTGATAATGTATGAATGATATTTTGATTGAAAATGTTTGAATGTTAATGTAATCATGGATGAATTATTTATAAAGATTTAAAAGAGGGGAGAGTAATGTGATAGCCGATTAAATGTGTGGATAAAATAAAATACCCCTAAAAAGGAATGCTAATAATAATAGCAATATGGGTCTTAGTAGGAATGCTATAGACCGATAGGAATAGTTAATGACACAATTTAGATAACAAGATATGATATAGTAAATGTAAAGGATGATAGAAAAGTATTAAGTACTTAATGTGAAAATGATTGGCATAATTGCAAAGAGAATGATCTATAGGATACTCTTTGTAAAAGTTGGCATGATTGTCATTATGTAAGGTAAAAGAATGGATTTATTTATAGGGAAAGGAATTCATGTTTAAGCAAAGGAAAGCATTCATGTTGAAGAAAAGGAAAAGTTGTATAGAGAAGTAGTAAAGCATACAGGGCTTTGTATGTTGTAGGGTGGGTATCTAAGGAAAAGGCTAGCAAAGAGGATGATCTAATGAAAACTCTTTATAAGGCATGCAACTCGGTATGATCTAATGAATACACTTATATGCCAATAAAAGTGGACATAATAAAAGAATGATCTTACAGATACTCTTAGTGTGCAAAGGAGATGATCTAGTGAATATCCTTAGATGTTTTAAGGAGGACATATTAAGAGAAAGATCTAAAAGGTATGTAAAAGAAACAGATCTAATGTATACTCTTGAGTTATGAAAAGAGGACACACAAGAGACTAATTTAGTGCATACTCTTGTGAATAGGATAAAAAAATGATGTTGTGTTATAAAGATGAACAAGAATTAGAGTATTCATGAATAGAGGTTTAGAACCATTAATGGTCAATTGTTTAGTACCATTAATGTTAAATGATTGATGATAATTGAAGGATATTAGTGATCATGATGAAAATTTCGAGGATAGAATTTTTGTAAGGAGGGTAGAATGTAATATCGCAAAGTCAAAATCCACCTCAAATGTAAATATATTATAAGAATGTTTTGTTTAATTAGTAAATGAATATTTAGATAAAATGAGAAATGAAAGTTTATACTTGTATTATAATACAAGTAAAATTATTATGAAAGGTGAATGAATTAATTATAGTGTGAATTAGAGGCTTATAGCATTAATAGTTATGATTACATATAAGCTTAGGAATGTAATTGCAAAACCATAGGAGTATAATCGTAACAATTAGGAATGAATTAATTATAGTCTAATTTAATTAATTTAGTCAATTGATTCCTTAAACTACCAAACTAAACAACTTAGGAAACCATTTAATTCTCTAACACATAATTCATCCTTTAGAAAGCATAAATTGCTTAACCTAATATCCATTTTCAAATCTGAAAATAACTTAAGCAAAGGTAAAAGTTCCCTCATTTATTTTACATAATTAAGCACGTGATACGGAAAGTAGATCTTCCTCTTTGGTGATGGTCATTTTCTAACCTTTTATCACCAACACCATAAGAAACTAGGTGAGGGTTGCTCGGTAAATATAATCCATGTAATGCATTTAGTGCCCATTATGCATTTATAATTGGTAAGTTTAAATCTTTTGGAATAATTGTTCTAAAAGCCTAAAAATTATTTTGAATGGCCAAATCTCTAATTAAAGGTCTAATAAACATATTAAGTGTTCAATTGAATTAATTAATGGAAATTCTAACCTAAGGAATTTTTAATAAAATAATAGTATTAAATCAAGATTTAATGGTTTAATATAAAATGGTTATTTTCTAATTAAATTCATTATATTATATTTAAATTAGTTTTGAAATGAAAATAATATAGATTTATCATACTTTATTTTATAGATTATTTGAAAAGTGAATATTTCCATTTAAAATAAAATATGAATTTCTAGAAGGACTTTGGGAGAAATAAAACTAACAAGTACTATTCCTTATGGAATACTAAATTCTGTTTGATCATTTTACCTCAAATTTTCATATCTAATCCCTTAATCAATCCTTTAGTCATCATTATTTATACATTAATTAGGTAAATCGAAACAATCAACCTAAGTCGAATTACTCATCTTGGTGACCAAACTTCAATTTTTCAATTCAACACCACAAAACACATCTAATTCATTTCTTCAAGCACCTTACATGCATTAACCTACTAAACCATGATTTTCCCAACAATTAGGGTTAGGACCAGATGTTAAGATAACCTTAGCATCACCAAAATCTCACTCAAATCAACCTATCAAACTCCAAACATACTAATTCATCAACAAAGTGACCAATTCAAACAATGAACCATGAATTCACACATCATCATAGCAACAACATAACTTCAAAAATAAAACCATGAACCATACTTATGTAAAAACCAATTAAACATCAATTGAACATCATAACATAGGTTTCTTATGGTGTAGTGAGGATTACTCTTACCTCACCTAAAGTTTGATCAATCGTCCTCCTTTTCATCATTAGATTTCTTCCTCCTCCATTCTCCTCTAAGTTTCAGTCAAGATGGAGTTTCTTCCTTCTCCTTTACTTGATTTTCTAAACTGATTCTAGGTTGATTTTAAGAATTTTGAAGGATGTCTAAGGTGGTTTGGTGATTTTCCTTTTGGTTTTGCGTATTCTCTCTTTGGTGTAACCTTGAAAATTTAAAGTTTCTAACCTCTATTACATCTTCTTCTTGCATATTTATAGCCAAGGTTTTTCCTTAAGATTAAGCCAAGTGCATCACACTTGGATTGATCTTAAAACATGGCAATTAATGGCTTCTCTAGATTTTTCTTCATTTTTCTCTTTTCTTCCCCCTTTTTTCATAGAGATTTGCTTGATTTTTCTCTAGCTATTTTCCTCTTCTTTCCCCTCCCTTTTTCCGACATAACCAACTCCCTTTTACCTTCATTTTTTTAGATTATTCTTGATGGAATTAACCTCTGGAAACCAATTAATTGATCCTCTAAAGCACTTGCATTTTAGTCTTTCATCCCTAAACTTTTAATTCGTGCAATCGGTCCCTCCAATTTCCATCTCGTAACTTTATAATTTTCCACAATCTAGCCCTTATTCTAGACATTTCCTAGAGTTATTGGGGTCCCCAATATTTCCCAATTATTTTATTTAAGAACCTAAACTTTTAATTGTTTTAATTACACCCTTAAGGTTTTACAATTTCTCCACTAGGTTAACATAACCATAACAATTAATAGTGTAAATCTCTAATTCAACATTTAATTAGCTCCTTTACCTTCCATAATAATCTTGCCTGTTTTAATTTATACCTTATACAAGCATAAACTTTCATTTAATTTATACCTTATACAAGCATAAACTTTCATTCCTTACTTTTAATAAATATTCCTTTAGCTTCTAATTGATTTATTTATCTTTAATAATGATTATGTTTGCACTAATTTATTCTTGAAACAAGCATAATTTAGTCCTTTAACTTAAAAGAATATTCATATATTAATTAAATAATTCGTATAAATATATTTATTTTTAAAGAGGTTTTTAGGTCACAAATATTACATCCTCCTCTCATAGAAATTCCGTCCTCAAAATTTCTATCATGATCACTAATATCCTTCAATTATCATCAATCTTTTAACATTAATGGTCCTAAACAATTGACTATTGAACTTAACGATTCTAGATCTCCTTCCATTAATCCTCCGATTCTCATTCATCTTTATATTGCAAACACCTCTTTTCCTATCTTCCTCACTAGAATATGCACTTCAAATATAAGGATGAAGAAATGTAAGGATCATTCATGTAATAGTAGCCAAATTAGTTATAGAGATTTGAAGGAGGGGAGAGTAACATGATATGTGATTAAATGTGTGGATATAATAAAATACCATTAAAAAGGAATGCTAAATAGTAATAGCGATACGGGTTCGAGTTGGAATACCATGGACCGAAAGGAACACCTAATCATTGTATCCATACATTTTGCTGCTATGTAAACAATAACAAAATGGGATGTAGTGAAAGCAAAGAATAAAGGAAATATATTAAGTATCTAATGTGAAGATGATTGATAGGAGTGCAAAGAGGATAATCTATGTGATACCACTAGCAAAGTTGGCATGATTGCCATTTTGTAAGGAAAAACAAGGATTCATTTTTAAATAAAGGAACTAAAGTTCAAGGAAAGAAAAAGATTACAAAGAGAATGATCTAATGTGTACACTCTTTGCAAAGCATACAAGGTCTTATGAGATAGAAAGAGGTATGAAAAAGATGTGTTATGCTTAAAGGAAAGATTGCTAAAAGAAAAATTTAGTGAATCTTCTTCGAGGATAGGAAAAGAGGTGTTTGCACTATAAAGATGAACAAGAATTAGAGAATTCATGAATAGAGGTTTAGAACCATTAAGTTTAATGATTAATTATTATGAACCATTCAAGTTAAATGATTGATGATAATTGAAAGATATTTGTGATCATAATAGAAATTCTAAGGATAGAATTTTTATAAGATGGGAAAAATATAATATCCGTGACCTAAAAACCTCCTTAAAAGTAATTATGTTTGTAAGAAAAATATTTAATTAATAAAATAATATTTATTAAAAGTGAGAAATGAGAGTTTATGTTTGTATAAGGAATAAATTAAATACAAGCATAATTATTATGGAGAGTAAATGAATTAAATGGAAAGTGAATGAATTAATTAAAGTGTGAATTAGAGGATTACAACATTAATAGTTATGGTTATGTATGCTTGGGGATGTAATTGCAAAACCCTAGGGATGTAATCATAAAAAATTAAAAGTTTAGTACTTAATTAAAACGATTATGAAATTTAGGTGACCACTTTGTAATTTAGAATGCCTAAGTTAAGGGATTAATTATGGAAAATTAGAATTTTAAGAAATTTAAAGGCTTTTAAAGACCCAATTAAAGCAATTAAAAGTTTAAGGACTAAAGTGTAAAATATTGATGATCTAAGTGACCAATTAATTAAGTTTGGGAGAATAATTCAAGCAACAAAAATCTAAAAAAAAGTGAAGGGAAAAGATGGCTGGTTAGGTCGGCCAAGGGAGGAAGAAAGAAGAGGAAAATATTTGGAGAAAAATCAAGGAAAAAGGAGGAAGAAAAGAGAAAAATAAAGAAAAATCTGAAGAAGTCATTAATTGCCTTGGTTTGAGATGAAACCAAGTGTGATACACTTGGCTTAATCATAAGAAAAAACCTTGGCTATAAATATGGACGAAGAAGATGGAAGAAACTTTAGATGTTCATGGTTACATCAAAGAGAGAGTAAGCTAAAAAAAGTGAAAAATCAACAAACCAACACTCCAAACCACCTTGTCAATCCTTGAAACACCCTAAAATCATCCTAGAATTAATTTAGAAGGTCAGGCTAAGAAGAATGGAAAAACACACTTTGGTCCGGAACTTAGAGGTGGAAGGAGGAAGAAATCCAAGGAGAAAAGGAGTTAAGTGTAATCCTTACTACACCACAAGAAACCTATAGTATGTTGTTTAATTTATGGTTAATTACTTTTTAATAAAGTATGGTTTTATGACTTTATTATTGGAATTATGTTGTTGTTGTTGGAATTGGATGATTTAGATGTTATAATTATGTTTGTGATGTTGGGATTATTGTGTTTGGTTTGTTGATTGGAAGGGAAATGTGAACATTGGTCATGTTCCTATTTTAGAACAAGATGGCTTAAAACCCTAGGTTATATGAAAATTTATGGTTTAAGTGCTTAATGTATATAAAGTGTTGGATGAAATAATTTAGATTTGTTTTGTTGTGATGGATTGGACAATTGGAGTTTGGTCATTTTGATGAGTAATTCGGTCTAGAGTAACAGTTTAGGTTGATTGTTTTAATTGACCTAATTAGTTTATGTAACCCCCGTGAAATTTTTACACATGTTAAAATGTTTCTAAATATGTTTATATGGAGTATAAGTAATAGTATGGATGGGTTTAAAAGATATTTTTTTTTATGATAGTATGTTCGACGATTACGTTGAAAATAACGGGAGGAAACATTTTGGATAATTTAGGTAATTATCCTTTGGGGTATTTCTATGTGTTTGGAATGCATGATAATGATAAGAAATTTATTTTACAATTTTAGGAACTTTGGGATTTTATTTGGGAAAATTTCCGAATTTATTAAAAGAAATTTTTTGAAATGTAGAGCTAGATTCTCGTCCGATGTTTGCATGATTTATTTGAGGACCTTAGAGTCATTTCTGGGTAAAAATCAAAGAATACAAGTTTCTCCTATATGTGTCTACTATCCCTCTATAAAAGCTTGTGAATTTTAGATCTTTATATAAAACGTTATTTTTATTTTGGTATAGATGGTTCGAGATGCACCACTACTCGGAATTGTTTTTTTTTTTTTTTTGGAAAGAAATTTCGAAATATTGGAAGAAAAGAAGATGTTTGGTTACTTAAACTAAGTTAATTAGGGATTTAGTTACTATAATGACTTATTTAGGACACCTAAGACTTGCATTAAATGAGTCAAAGCCAACTCACTCTTGTTCTTTATTCAAACCAACCAGACTTTGCCTTCCAAGTTTCCTCCACTTTACATTTTGCCTAGTTAAATTTTAACACTTGTGATATAAATAAATGAGAGGAGAAAAGGTGGGTATATAAGGGAAAGAGAGGGTTCAATGGCTGCTATTTTTAGGCCAAAAACCGTAGCTCTTCCAGAATTAAAAGAGAAGCCAAATTGAAGAGAGAAAAACGGCAAAAAGAGAGAAAGAAAGAAAAGAGAAAAAGAAAGGGAAAAAGGGAAGGAAAAGCTACCAAATCTTTTAAGGGAGCATAAATCATTGTAAGTAGATTTTAATTTGAGTATCATATTATGCTTTAAGTTTCATTTCATGTATTTAAATTATGAGTTGATTTGAGTTATTTTCATGTCTTGAAGTTTAAACCATGTAATATGTTGTTTTGGTGGTTTGTGATGGTTATATGCTTGATGCTTGGGAGGAATCCATGTATGGATGCCTTGTGGTGATAATTTATGATGTTTTGATGTTTTTAAAAATGTCCATGTATGTGATGATGGGTTGGATTGAATTTGGACTAAATATAAATGAACAAAAACATGTTTAAAGTTGATTTGGAAAGAACTAATAAATTAGTGTTGATGAGGAGTAAATTCCGTCCGATATTTAGGGTGCATGTTCAAGGACTCGTAGGTCGTTTTTAGGTGAACTTAAGGAATAAAAGTTGTTCATCTATGTTTCAACTAACTTCCCTTAAAATGTCTTGGTCATTGGATTCGTTTACAAAGAGTTATATCTGATTTAGTACGGATAGCTCTAGATAAACTACTATCAGGCGATTGCTCCCTAAGTTTCAAAATTTTATAATAAATTGTGTACTTGGTATTGTGACCTAATTTTTAGATATGTTATAAATAAATATGTCTAGTATCTAAAATAAAATGAGTAAGATTAAATTATGTTCAAAAGTTAGAAAATTACTTACTTGATTAGAGATTGCCCGATAGTAAATCCTAAAATGCAATAATTAGACTTGGACAAAATTTATGGGTATAGATAAAATAAAATGGAATTGGATAAAGTCAATGGACTTAGGATTTAGTTAATAAACTTGGATAAATTTAATGGGCCCGGAATAAGAAAAAATGGGCTTGGACTAAAATAAATGGACTTAGATAGAAATAAAAGGGATTTGAAAATTCCAAAGAAAATTTATTCCTTTAGAGAGGAAATAAGGAAAAGACTTAGACCTTCTTTTAAATATTAATGAAACTAATGAATAATATTAATGAGCGGAGTTTGTGTTCCCGCTCCGAGTACCATGATTGGTATGTGAGCGACGAGTGAATCCCGAGTGTTGGTTGGATCGTGAGTATGGTTTGAGAAAGAAGTGTTGGTACTCGATTTTGGTTGAATGTGATTAAACATGTCATCGAGTGCATCACGTGCATCGGGGGTGGAATAAATTGGGAAAATCATTGAGTCATGAAATGACACGGTTCGGTAACCGAATTGAGTGGAATGGGTAATAACAAAGAATCCATAGTGCAAGCTCTATTTACTAACACCGTTAAGCGAGGGATAATTTCGCTTATTGTGTGCTACAACGAGGGATAATTCCATTATGAGTAGTAGGTGATATTGAGATCACCGAGAGAGAGTAATAGAGCAAGTAGGTGATAACACGATCACTAAGAGATAGAATGCACGGACTTATAGATACCCAAGATACCCGGATTAAAATGGATGAAAATATGGGAAACAGAATAGCATTGCATATCACGTGCATCATCCTATTTACCGAGTTTCGGCTCATTCTGTTATTTTATTTGTGTGTTGTTCAACTCGATCGAGGATGCTACCGATTCTCGCCGAAAGAGGCTCATGTGTCACTCATAAAAATAGAAATATCTTTTGTGTTAGTAAAAAGGGATATGGGCCTAATTTATAAATTTTAAGCATTTTGTAAATTATAGAACTATATGTAATAATATTTGTAAATCGTACCGTACGTTGTCATGATTTAGTTATCTACATATTTCGTTGTGTATGATGGAGGAAGTAGGGGACTTAGTCCCAATAGTGTGTTGCGTTGGTCGCGCTCGTTAGGTAATAGGCAAGGGAGCCGGGGCGTCACAGCTTACAAATGATGAAAAAAGAATTGATTAAGGGATTAGATATGAAAACTTGAGGTAAAATGATAAAATGGAAGTTAGTCTTCCATTAGGAAACATTCGGCCTAAATGAAGGAATAAGGGGGAAAAAGGTAACTTGAAATTGAATTATGTTTTTGAGTTTTACAGGTATGAAGAGGCATGAAAAATGGCTTATTACATGTTAGAAATGATTTGGTTAGGTTACATGATAAATTCGGTCATAATGCTTTTCTTAAGGATTTATTGATGTTTAAGGTTTATTTATTATTTCTATGCTAATTTAGTGAATATAATTGTTTGATTTAGAACATGTAATTGATTGATTGTTTATGTTACATGTTCTTTGAATGTGAATGTGCATTCTTTAGTTTATTTAGTACATGTTATGTAGGAAATGTTGTTTACATGTACTTTAATAAGTTAAGCATGCTTGATAGAGGAAAAGTTAAAGGAAAGATAGGAATGCATTTCATTGAAATGCATTTGCATATCATGACCATGAAAAGTATTTTACTCCATGGTTTTGGGGAAAAGGAAAAGGAAAAGGACAAGTTTTTAAAAGGAAATTGCTAGACACCTTCAAGAGGAAAAGGAAAAGGATTCCTTTGGAAAGGGAAGAATGAGGAATGCCATTTTTATCGTTCTTTCCGAAAGGAAAGAATGAGGATAAGGGATTTGATGAGTAATTCGGCCAACAGTAAAAGTTTAGGTTAATTTTTTTAATTGAGCTAATTGATTTTTAAATGATGAACGAATGATTGATTAAGAGACTAGATATGGAAATTTGAGGTAAAACGATCCAATGGAAATTAGTCTTCCATTAGGTAATATTCGGCCTAAAAGGAAGGAAAAAGGAAAAAAGGGTAACTTGAGATTGAATAGTCTTTTTAATGTTTAGAATGATGAAAAAGCCTTAAAAAACGGTTAATTACATGTTGAAAGTGATTTGGTTGAGTTTCATGATTAATTCGGGCATAATGCTTATCTTAAGGAGTCATTGACGTTTAAGGTTCAATTAATGTTTTATGTCTTCTTTATTAATCTGGAATAAGTAATTGATTGATTAGTTGTTTAGTTTGGTAGTTTAAAGAATTAGTTGGCTACTCAATTAATTAAATTGGGTGGAAAAAATTAATGTTGTAAGAAATGGAATTAATTTAAGGTTAAATGGAACCATTAATTAAATAGTTAATGGATTTAATAGCTAAAGACTTAATGGTGAAAAGTATGAAATTAAAATGGTAAAGAAGAAATGATTTTAATGGTTAAAGGATTACATAGAATTTAATAGATAAGAAATAAATGAATTTAATGGAATATTTTATTTGGTAAGTTTAAATTAATTGAGAACCAAAGTTCCATAAGCCCAAAAATTATTTTGAATAATCAAAACTCTAATTAAAGGTCTAAAGGAATTTATTAAATGTTCAAGTGAAATAATTAATGAAATTTCTAAGCTAAAGAATTTTTATTCAAGTAATAGTATTAAATCAATATTTGATGTTATAATATTTAATGAATATATTCTAATTTTATTATTTACATTATGGTGAACTCGTGTTTTGAAGGGAAATATAGGTAATTTATTCTATTGAATGAATTGGATCATTTTATACTAATTATTAATTATTTTCAATTAAATTCGAATTTATAAAAGAAATTTTTGAAAAATAGAACATAGAGTTCAATTTAGTTTAATCTAAAGTATTTAATTTAAATGATTAAATTGGAATTCAAAAATATAAGTTTTTTTTTATCTAATCTTGACATTTAATATTTCAACACATGTAGGAATATTAATTCGTATTGGAGGAATTTTTGGAAAATTTTAAACCTAAGTTTTAATTAATTAGAACCTATTATTCTCTTATTTATTAGGGACCTTGCATGGAAACACGTATTTTATTAGTAATTTAGAAGTGTTAAGGAAGGAGGCTTGTTGGCTTTCATTCATTGCACTTAGAATGTAAGTCAACGTCGATAATATTCTCTTAAAAATGCATTACATGGATTACACTCACCGAGCAATGCTTACCTAGTTCTTATTGTGTAGGTGATAAAAGGTTAGAAGATGATCGTCGTTGAGGAAGAGGATCGACTTGCCATATCTTGTGCTTAATTATGCAAAATAAGTGAGAGAACTTTTACCTTTGCTTAACTTATTTTTAGATGTGGAAATGGATATTTGGTTATGGTTTGTAAAGGCTGAATTATGTGTTTGAGAATTAAATGGTTTGTTTATGCCCTTAGTTGTTTAGTTTGGTAGCTTAAGGAATTAATTGGCAACTAAATTAATTGAATTAGACTTTAAAAAAATAATGTAGTAAGTAATGGAGTTAATTTTAGGTCAAATGGAACCATTAATTAAATGATTAATGGATTTAGTAACTAAATATTTAATGGTAAGAAGTAATGAATTAAAACGGCAAGGAAATAATGGTTTTAATGTTTAATGGATTATATAAAATTTAATAGATAAGGAATAAATGAATTTAATGAAGTAATTTAATTGGTAAGCTTAAATTATTTGGCACTAATGTTTTGTAAGCCCAAAAAATATTTTGAATGGCCAAATCTCTAATTAAAGGTCTAATTGAATTTATTAAGTGTTCAATTGAATTAATTAACGAAAGTTCTAACCTAATGAATTTTTATTAAAGTAATAGTATTAAATCAAGATTTAATGGTTTAATGTGTTATGAATATTTTTTATTAAATTATTTAAATTATAATTAAATTAGTCTTCAGATGAAAATATTGAGGATTTATTCTACTAATTTTTATTGATTATTTGAATATTGATTTTTTCTATTTTAAATTTAATGTGAATTTTTAAAAGGAGTTTAAGAAAAATAACAGACATGGAAATATTCACTTTAATATAAGGTATTTTATTTAAATGATTAAACTAGATTCCAAGAATACGAGTTTCCTAGGATAGAAAAAGGATGTTGCACTATAAAGATGAACCAAAATTAGGGAATTCACGAACAAAGGTTTAGAACTATTAAGTTTAATGATCAATTATAAGGAACCATTCATGTTAAATAAGCAATGATAATTGAAGATTTTTATTGGCCATAATGGAAATTTCGAAGATGAAGTTTTTATAAGGATGTGAGAATGTAATATATGTGACCTAAAAACCTCATTAAAAGTAATTATGTTTGCAAGAATTATTAATTTAATTAATGTATGAATATTTATTTACAATAAGGATTGAAAGATAAAAATAAAATTAATGTAAATATAATTATTATGAAAGATAAGTGAATTAATTAGAAGTTAAAGGAATTAATTAAAATGTGAGTTAGAGCCTTATAATATTAATTGATATTATTATGTGTTAGCCTAAGGTCAATTTGCAAAACTATAGGGGAGTAATCATGACAATTAAAAGTTTAACACATAGCCATATCAATTATAATTATAAACCTCTAATTCAACATTTAGTTAATCTATACTTTCATAACAATTGTACCTATATTTAATTTATTATTAATATAAGTATGAACTTCCATTCCTCACTTTATCTAAATATTCATTTATTAATTAAACAAAACATCTTTACAACATATTTACATTTAAGGAGGATTTTGGGTTGAGGATATTACATCCTCCTCTCCCTAAAAATAAATATGTTTGTAAAAATTATTTAATTATTTAATTAATTAATATTTATTTAGAGTAAGGATTAGTAAATTATGCTTGAATAAAGAATAAATTATTACAAATGTAATTATTATAAAAGATAAATGAATTAATTAGAAGGTAAACAAATTAATTAAAGTGTGACTTAGAGGTTATAGTATTAATTGTTTTGTTATTCATTAACCTATGGGTGTAATTGTAAAATCATAGGGGTGTAATCGAAAAAAATTAATAGTTTGCATCCTTAAATAAAACAATTAGAAAACATTAGGGACCACAATCACTATAGGAAAGGTCTAAAAGAAGGGCCATATTATGAAAAAATGTGAGGTTATGGGCTGAAATTTGAGGGGCCAATTGTAAGAATTAAAAGTTTAGTGATGAGAACATGGAGGCTGAATAACATGGACCACTAATAGGTCGACCAACTAGGATATAAGCTTGGAGAGGAGCCAAAGCAAGCATTTGGGCCGACAATGCTTGATCCACAACAAAAATTGAAGTTGATATGTTTTGGGTCGAATGATCTAAGTGCCAAAGAGGATGGCTATGTGTTTCCAAAGGCTAAACAACCTTCTACCCGTAGGCTTCCAAATGATTCACAATCTAGCCATGGTCTTGAGCTTGAAGCGGTTGATCCATTGACCATTTCGTTAGGTCCAATCACATGAGCTAGGGCTAAGAAGATCCATGAGTCTTTAAATGTATTGAATCAATAGCTTTAGCTTTGTTTGTATTGGCCTAAAACACTAACACAAGATGGTTCGGCCAAATTGGACTTTAAGGTCTAAACGTTTCGGCCCAAAAGCTTGAATCGGATTCATAAGGCCCATCTCTTCAAGCCCAATGATGGAAAAATCAGTCCACTAAAGTTGAATAAGTCCATTTAAGGACTCATGCACTCTTGACACTAGCCCATAACCAGAATGGTCAATGGATTAGCCTCCTCTAACTCAAGCCCAAAACTTCAATTCGGTTATGGATCAAGCATTTTTAGCCCAAATGCTTGCTTTGACTCCTCTCTAAGACTATATCCTTGTTGCTAGCCCATTAAGTAGCCCGTGTATCAATCCACCAATTGGACATTGAGTAGTCCATATTATTTAGCCTTTATGTTCTTATCATTTAGGGGCTAAAATGTTAAATTATGGTAATTTGGTGGACTAATTAATTGAGTTTGGGAGATTAATTCCAGCAACAATAATCTAGAAAAAAGAAGAGAAAAGTTAGCTGGTTAGGTCAGCATAAGGAGGAAGAAATAAAAGGAAACTATCTAGAGAAAAATCAAGGAAAAAGGGAAGAAAAGATAAGGAAGAAGAAAAATCTATGGAAGCCATTAATTGTCATGGTTTAATATCAAACCAAGTGTGATATTCTTGGCTTAAACTTAAGGTTTAGAAGATGGAAGAAAGGTTAAAAACTTGAAATTTTAAGGTTACACCAAGAAGGCGAGATCTAGTGAAACTAAGAGGAAAATCAACAAACCAACACCAAACCATCCTAGAATCAGCTTTAGAAAATTAGGGAAAGGAGAAGGAAAAAACTCACTTTGAGTCAAAACTTGGAGGTGGAAAAAGGAGGAAGAAATTCAAGGAGAAAAAAGAGGAGGATTGATCAAATTTTAAGTGAGGTAAGTGTAATCGCTACAACACTAAAAACCTATATTTTGATGTTTAATTATTATTTAAATAAGTATGAATTTATGAATTTATTGTTAGAGTTGTTGGAATTTGATGATTTAGATATTATAATTCTATTTATGATGTTGGAATTGTTGTGTTTGGTTTGTTGATTGGAAGGGAAATGTGAACTTTGGTGATGTTTTCTTTTAAAAACAAGATGGCTTAAACCCCAGCATTATGAGGAATTTTATGGTTTAGGTGCTCGGTGTATATAAAGTGTTTGATGAAATGATTAAGGTGTGTTTTATGGTGTTGAATTTTAAGTTTGGCATTTTGATGAGTAATTCGGCCTAGACTAAAAGTTCAAGTTAATGGTTTTAATTGACCTAATTGGTGTATAAGTGATGAACGAATGATTGATTAAGGGATTAGATATGAAAAGTTTAGGTAAAATGATCAAATGGAAGTTAGTCTTCTATTGGGTAATATTCAACGGAAAAAGGGTAACTTGAAATTGAATAATGTTTTTAATGTTTAGAAGGATGAAAGTGGCAAAAAAAGGGTTAATTACATGTTGAAAGTGATTTGGTTAAGTTCCATGATTAATTCAACCATAATGCTTATCTTAAGGAATTATTGGCGTTTAAAATTCAATTAATATTTTGTCTTCTTTATCAATGTAGAACATGTAATTAATTGATTAGTTGTTTAGTTTAGTAGCTTAAAGAATTAATTGGCTACTCAATTAATTGAATTGGATTGAAGAAATTAATGTTATAAGAAATAGAATTAATTTGAGGTTAAATTGAACCATTAATTAAATAGTTAATGGATTTAATAGCTAAAGACTTAATAGTGAAAAGTATGGAATTAAAATGGTAAAGAAGAAATGGTTTTAATGGTTAAAGGATTAAATAGCATTTAATAGATAAGGAATAAATGAATTTAATGGAATAGTTTATTTTAGTTGGGAACGAAAGTTCCATAAGCCCAAAAACTATTTTGATGAATAACGAACAGTGCTTTAAAATTTTTTGAATCATATGAGCGCGGTAAAAACTAAAAAAAACTATTGGCTCGCTTTTTAGCTTTTTTGGATCTAGTTCGATGCCAAACGGACCAACGATCAAAACTCATTATTTAAAGCCATGACCTAGGGGTGATTTTGGCAAAAATATATAGTTTAGGACCTCAAAATTAGCCTTCACTATTCTTATCGAAGATGTGGTCGAACGAACAATGGAATTCATCGAATGGTTTGGGCATGATAAAAACTAAAGAGAAACTATCGGCCTAGTTTTTAGCTTTTTTGGACATAGTTTGATGCCAAAAAGGCCAATGATCAAAACTCATTGCGTATATCCATGACCTAGGGGTGATTTTGGCCTAAAAATATAGTTTGTGCTCTCAAAATCAGCTTTCACTATGTTTACAAATGATACGAAGCCAACGGGCTTTGGAAATCATGGAACGGTATGGGTGCAACAAAAATAAATAAATAAAAGTCAGCCCAATTTTGAACTTTTTTGGGCCAAGTTCGATAACGAACGAACTAATGATCAAAACTCATCGCTTAAAAGACATGACCTAAGGGTGATTTTTGCCAAAAAATATAGTTTTCTCGGCATAAGCATGGTAAAAACTAAAGAAAAACTACGAGCCTAGTTTTGAGCTTTTTTGGACCTAGCTCGATGCCAAACGAGCCATAGATTAAAACTCATGGCTTAAAGCATGACCCAAGGGTGATTCAGCCAAAAAATATGGTTTAGGCCCTCAAAATCAGCATTCACTATTTTTCCAAATGATGTGCGCCAATGGACTTTGGAATTCATAGAATGGTATGAGTGTGGCAAAAACTAAAGCAAAACAATTAACCTAGTTTTCAGCTTTCCTAGACCTACTTCGATGCCAAATGGGCTAACGATCAAAACTCATTGATTATAGCCGCGACCCAATGGTGATTTTTGCCAAGAAATGTAGTTTAGGCCCTACAAATTAGTCTTTCGCTATTTTTTCGGATGATGTAGGCTAGCGGACTTTGGAATTTATGGAATGGTATGAGTTCGAAAAAATTAAAAAAAAACTATTAGCCCGAGTTTTAAGCTTCCTTGGACCTAGTTCGACGCCACATGGGCCAACGATCAAAACTAATCGCTTAAAGCCATGACTCGGGAGTGATTTTGGTAAAAAAAAATATTAGTATTCATAGCTTTTTCGGAAGATACGAGCCAATGGGCTTTGGAATTCATGGAATGGTATGAGCATGGTAAAATTGAAGCAAAACAATCGGCCAAGTTTTAAGGTTTTTTAGACCTACTTCGATGCCAAATGGGCCAACGATCGAAACTCATTGTTTATAGCCGTGACACAAGGGTGATTTTGGTTAAAAAAAAACATAGTTGAGGCCCTCAAAATTAACATTCACTATATTTCAAAAAGATGCGGGCCAATAGGCTTTGGAATTCATTCAACGGTATGAGCACGATAAAAATTGAAGCAAAACTATCAATCTAGTTTTTAGCTTTTTTGGACCTAGTTCGATGTCAAACGAGGCCAACGATTAAAACTTATTGCTTAAAGCCATGACCCCTAGGTGATTTCAGCCAAAAACGTAGTTTAGGCCCTCAAAATCGGCATTCACTATTTTTTCAAAAAATGTGGGCCAACGAGCTTTAGAATTCGTGAAACAATAGTGAGCCTAGTTTGAGCTTTTTTGTACCTACTTTGATGCCAAATGAGACAGACAATCAAAACGAAATGCTTGTAGCCACGACGCAAGGGTGATTTGGCCAAGAAATATAGTTTAGGCCCTCAAAATCAGCCTTTCATTATTTTTTTGTATGACGTGGGCCAATGGAATTCGAAATTTATGAAATGGTATGAGCACTACCAAAATTAAAGAAAAACTATCAACTTAGTTTTCGGCTTCCTTTGACCTAGTTCGATGCCAAACGAGCCAACGATCAAAACTAATTGCTTAAAGCCATGACCCGGAGGTGATTTTGGCAAAAAAAAAAGTAGTTTAGGCCGTCAAAATTAGTATTCACTATTTTTCTAAAAGATCCGAGCAAGGGGTTTTAGAGTTCGTGGAATGGTATGAGCGTGACAAAAACTTAAGCAAGACAAGTCGGCCAAGTTTTGATCTTTTTCGGACCACTTCGATACCTAAGGGTGATTTTGGCCAAAAAATATAATTTAGGTCCTCAAAATCAGCCTTTCACTACTTTTTTGAATGATGCGAGCCAATGAGCTTTGGAATTTGTAGAATGGTATGAGCATAATAAAAACTAAAGAAAAACTCGTCGACCTAATTTTGAGCTTCTTTTGACCTAGTTCGATGCGAAACAAGCCAATCATCAAAATTCTTCGCTTAAAGCCATGACCTAGGGGTGATTTTGGCTAAAAAATGTAGTTTAGACCCCCAAAATTAGCCTTTCAATTTTTTTGGATGATACGAGTCCAATGGGCTTTGGAATTAATGGAATAGTATGAGTGTGATAAAAATTTTAAAAAAAATGTCAACCCAATTTTGAATTTGTTTGGATCTAGCTCAATGCCAAACGGGAAAATGATCAAAACTTATCGCTTAAGGCCATAACCTAGGGTGGTTTTTGCCAAAAAAACATAGTTTATGCCCTTAAAAATAGCCTTTCATTGTTTCTCCAAGCGATGCTAACCGACGGGCTTTGCCATTCATGGAATGGTATGAGCATGATAAAAGCGAGGAAAAACTATCCGCCTAGTTTTTAGCTTTTTAAACCTAGTTCGATGCCAAATGGGCCAATGATTGAAATTCATCGCTTAAAGCCATGAACCAAGGGTGATTTTGGTTAAAAATTATAGTTTAGGCCCTCAAAATCAACATTCACTATTTTTTAAAAATATCCGAGGCCAACGGACTTTGAAATTTATAGAGCGGTATGAGTGTGGTAAAAACGAAGCAAAATAATCACCCCATTTTTTAGCTTTTTTAACCTACTTCGATGTCAAACGAGCCGGTGATCAAAACTCATTACTTATAGCTATAACCCAAAGGTGATTTTAGCTAACAAACATAGTTTAGGACCTCAAAATCAACCTTTCGTTAATTTTCTAAAAGTTGCGAGGCTAATGGGCTTTAGAGTTTATGGAACAAGTATGAGCATGACAAAATCGAAGAAAAGCTATCAATGCGAGTTTTGAGTTTTTTGGACCTAGTTCGATGTCAAACGGGCCAACGATCAAAACTCATGGCTAAAGCCATGACCCAAGGGTGATTTCAGCAAAAAAATATAGTTTAGGCCCTCAAAATCAGCATTCACTGTTTTTCCAAATGATACAGAGCCAATGGGCTTTTGAATTTGTAGAACGGTATGAGCGCAGACCAAGATTGAAGTAAAACTATCGACGACTTTGTTGGACCTTGTTTGATGCCAAACAGGGCCAATAATCAAAACTCATTTCTTAAACCCTTGACTCGGGGGTATTTTGCCAAACAAGGCCAATAATCAAAACTCAATAATCAAAACAGAGTTTAGGGAATCAAAAATCAACATTCACTATTTTTAGAAGATGCGAGCAAATAGGCTTTGGAATTCGTGAAATGGTATAAGTGCAAGAAAAACCGAGAAAAACTATCGGCCTAGTTTTTGGCCTTTTTGGACCTAGTTCGATACAAAATGGGCCCACGATCAAAACTCATCCCTTAAAGCTATGACCAAGGGGTTATTTTGCCAAAAAACATAATATAGGTCCTCAAAATCAACATTCATTATTTTTTCGAAAAAATCGACCAACGAGTTTTGGAATTCATCAAAAGTATGAACGCAACAAAAACGGACCAATTTTGAGCTTTTTGACCTATTTTGATGCTAAACGAGCAAACGATAAAAAATAATTGCTTAAAGCCATGAATTAGGGGTTAGTTTTGTGAAAGAAAAACATAGTTTAGGCCCTCAAAATTAGTTCATAGTTTTTCCAAAAGATACGAAGCCAATGGGCTTTTAAATTCACATAACAAGTATGAGCATAGTAAAACTTGAAGAAAAACTGTCGACCTAATGTTGAACTTTTTTAGATCTAGTTCGATGGCAAACAACCAACGATCAAAACTCATCACTTAATGCCATGACCCAAGAGTAATTTCAATCATAAAACGTAGTTTAGGCCATTAAAATAAGCATTCACTATTTTTCTAGAAGATTCGGAGCAATGAGCTTTGGAATTCAAGGAACGATATGAGTGCAGCAAAAACCGAAGAAAAACAATTGCCTAACTTTAAGCATTTTTGGACCTACTTTGATGCCCAATGGGCCAATGCTCAAAACTCATTGCTTATAGTAGCGACCTAACGAGTGATTTTAGCTAAAAAACATAGTTTAAGCCGTCAAAATCAGCATTTACCGGTTTTTTAGAAGATGCAAGCCAACGAGCTTTGGAATTCATGGAATGGTATGAGGGTGGTAAAAGCCGAAGCAAAACAGTCCACCCAGCTTTTGATCTTTTTGGACCTACTTTGATGCTAAACAGGCCAACGATAAAGACTCAATGCTTATAGCCATGACCCAAGAGTGATTTTGGCAAAAAACGTAGTTTAGGCCCTCAAAATCAACCTTTCACTATTTTTTTGAACGATGCAAGCCAACGAGGCTTTGGAATTCATGGAATGGTATGAGCATAAGAAAAACCGAATAAAAACCGTTAGCCTACTTTTGAGCTTCTTTGGACCTAGTTCGATGCTAAACGGGCTAACGATCAAAACTCTTTACTTAAAGCTATGACCCAAGAGTGATTTTGATAGAAAAACATAGTTTAGACCCCCAAAATCGCGTCTTTCACTTTTTTTCTGGATGATAAGGTCCAATGGCTTTGGAATTCATGGAACGGTATGAGCACGACAAAAATTAAAGAAAAATTATCGACCCATTTTTTAGCTTCTAGTGACTCAGCTTAGATGCCAAACGAGCAAACAATCAAAACTCATTACTTAAAGTCATGAACTAGGGTATTTTGGCCAAAAAGCGTAGTTTAGGCCCTCAAAATCATCAATCACGATTTTTCCGGAGGATGCGAGCCAACAGGATTTGGAACTCATAAGACAAGTATGAGCGTTACAAAACCGAAGAAAAACTATCCATCTAGTTTTGAGATTTTTTTGCAACTATTTCGATGGCATATGAGCGAACCACCAACACTCATCCCTTCTAGCCAAAACCTAAGGGTGATTTTGTTTAAAAAATATAGTTTCGGCTTTCAAAATCAGCCTTTCACCGTTTTTTTGGATGATGCAGAGCCAATGAGTTTTGGAATTTGTGGAATAGTATAAGTAGAACAAAAATAGAAGAAAAACTATCGACTCGGTTTTGAGCTTGTTTGGACCTTGTTTGATGCCAAACAGTGCCATCAATCAAAACTCATCTCTTATAGCAATGACCTAGGGGTGATTTTGGCTAAAAAACGTAATTTATGCCCTAAAAATCAACCTTTCACCGTTTTTTCAAAAAATGTTGGTAAATGGGCTTTGGAATTTATGAAACGGTATGAGAACAAAGAAAAACAAAAGAAAAACTATCGACTCGTTTTGAGGTTTTTTGCACTAAATTTGATGCTAAACGGGCCAACGATAAAAAATCTTCGCTTAATGCATAACCAAAGCATTATGTTGGCCAAATATGTAATTTAGGTGCTCAAAATCAGCCTTTCATTGCTTTTTCGGATGATGCGAGCCAACGAGCTTTGGAATTCCCGGAATGTATGAGCGTGGAAAAAACTAAAGAAAAACTATCGACCTAGTTTTGAGCTTTTTTAGACCTAGCTCGATGCTAAACGGGCCAATGATCAAAACTCATCACTTAAAGCCATGACCTAGGGGTGATTTCGGGAAAAAAATATAGTTTAGGCCTTCAAAATCAACTTTCACTTTTTTTGAATGATACGAGCTAATGGGCTTTGGAAGTCGTGGAGCGGTATGAGCGTAGCAAAAATTAATGTAAAATTATCAACCTAGTTTTAAGCTTCTTTGGACTTAGTTCGATGCCAAACGAGTCAACGATCAAAACTCTTTGCTTAAAGCCCCGACCTAGTGGTGATTTTGACCAAAACAACGTAGTTTAGGCCCTTAAAATCAACCTTTCACCGTTTTTTGGATGATGCATGCCAATGGGCTTCGAAATTCATGGCACGGTATGAGCAAAAAAAAAATGAAGAAAAATAGTCGATCCAAGTTTTGAGGTTCTTTGGACTAGATCGATGCCAAACAAGCTAACGATCAAAACTTATAGTTTGTTGCCATGACCCAAGAGTGATTTTGGCCAAAAAACATAATTTAGGCCCTCAAAATAAGCCTTTCACTATATTTTTGGATGATAAGTGGTCAACAGTGCTTTAGAATTTATGGAACCGTATGAGCATGACAAAAACGAAGAAAAAATGTTAGCCTAGTTTTGAGCTTCTTTAGACCTAATTCGATGCCAAACGAGCCAACGATTAAAACTCAACCCTTACAACTATGACCTTTCATGGTTTTCTCATAATATGCAAGCCAATGGGGGTTTTGAATTTGTGAAACTCGTATGGCAATAGCAAAAACTATAGAAAAACTATCGGCCTAGTTTTAAGCTTTTTTGGACTTATTTCAATGCCAAACCGACCAACGATCAAAACTCATCGCTTAAAGCCATGACCCAAGGGTGATTTTAACCAAAAAACATAATTTTAGCCGACAAAATCAACATTCTTTTTTTTTTTTTCTAGAAGATGCAATCCAACGAGCTTTGGAATTCATGGAACAAGTATGAGGATGACAAAAACCGAAGAAAAACAATCGACCTAGCTTTGATCTTTTTGGAACTAACTTGATGCCAAATGGGCCAACGATGAAAACTCATTGCTTATAATCGTGACCTAAGGGTAATTTTGGCCAAGAAATATAGCTTAAGCCATCAAAGTCAGCCTTTTACTATTTTTTGAATGTTGTGTGCCAATGGGCTTTGGAATTCATCGATCGAGTATGAGCACGGTAAAAATTAACAAAAAAAAATGTCAACCTAGTTTTGAGCTTCATTGGACATAATTCGATGCCGAACCGGCCAACGATCAAAATCTTCTCTTAAAGCCAGGACTAAGGATATTTTCACCAAAAAACGTAGTTTAGGCCCTCAAAATCAACATTTCACTGTTTTTCCGGACGAGTGTGCCAATAGGCTATGGAATTCTTGGAATTGTTTGAGCATGACAAAAATTGAAGAAAAACTATTGACCTAGTTTTGAGGTTCTTTGGACCTAGTTCGATGCTAAACGGGCCAATGATCAAAACTCTTCACTTTTTTCCATGACCTAGGGAGATTTTGGCAAAAAAATATAGTGTACACCCTTAAAATCAGCCTTTTAACTCGTTTTTCGAATGATGTGGGCCAACGGGCTTTGAAATTCGTAGAACGGCATGACCGCAACAAACGAAGAAAAATTGTCGACTTATTTTTGAGCTTTTTGGACTTAATTCGATGTCAAAGGGCGAACAATCAAAACTCATCCCTTATAGCCATGACCTAGGGGTATTTTGGCGCAAAAACATAGTTTAGGCAATCAAAATCAGCCTTTCATTGTTTTTTTTTTTTGAAAGATGCGCGCCAAAACGCTTTAGAATCCATAGAATGGTATGAGCATGGTAAAAATTGAAGAAAAAACTATAAGCTTAGTTTTCAAATTGTTTGGACCTACTTCAATGCCAAACGAGCCAACAATCAAAACTCATCGGTTAAAGTCATGACCTAGGGATATTTTTGCTAAAAAATGTAGTTTTGGTCCATAAAATCAGCATTCATTATCTTTCAAGAAGATATGGGTAAACAAGCTTCCGAATTCTTGGAATGGTTTGAGCACTCCAAAAATTGAAAAAGAATTGTTGTCCTAGTTTTGAGCTTTTTTGGACCTAACTCGATGCCAAATGGGCCAATGATCAAAACTCATTGCTTATAGCCGTGACCTAGGGGTGATTTTGGCCAAGAAACATAGTTTACGCGCTCAAAGTCGACTTTTCACTACTTTTTCAAACGATGCATGCCAACGGGCTTTGGAATTCATGGAACTGTTTGAGTCCGAAAAAAATTAAAGAAAAACTATCAGCCCAGCTTTGAGCTTATTTGGACCTAGTTTAATGCCAAACAATCAACGATCAAAACTCATGTCTCATAGCGATGACTCGAAGAATCATGTATCGTATGGAGGTGCGGAATAAATAAAATTTTTCCTCCAAGCTAAGGCCCTAAGATTAGCCCCTTGAATCGACTAACCATACATACATGAATAATAAGCTATAAGTAAAGGATTACCTCTTGTAGTGCGAGCATCTAAATTTTTTTTTAATAAAGTCATCCAAGTGTCCGGCCGCTATTGATGATCCACATAGTACAAGTATCCACAAAGAAGCACTCAAAGTTAATGGGGTGCTAGCTCCATCTTTTTTGATTTAGTATTTCTTATAGAAATAAATCTCAAGCAATTTTGCAACAACCTTAAAAAGAGAGGGATGGAGTGTTTCTTGCTAGGGTTTAGGAGAAAACTATTTTCTCCTTATTTTTCAATCTTGGCCGCGTGCCCTAATTTTATTTTCGAGCTAGCTGAATTTTCTCTCTCTCTTTTTTTTATTTTGGCCGAAATCTCTTTTCTTACATTAGCCTTTATATATAAGGGGAGATTTTCCTTATCATCCAAGGACAAGGAGAGAGGTGGCTATGAGTCCGTAAAGGACTCTAGGTTGTTGATTCCTTATCCTCCAAGGATGAGGAGTTACTTTATATATGGACTATTTAATTATTATATTTAAAACATTGAACCTTATCCAATAAGGTTAATGTTTATCTTTAAAACATTCAACCTTATCCAATAAAGCCGATGTTTATCCTCCCACTAAAATTATCTCAAAGCTCTTAATTAAATATAATGGGCCAAAACAATTTTATCTTAATTAATTTGTTTGGAATATGCAAATAAATAGTCCTAGATTATTTTGGCGAGATCCACATTAGGAAACAATTTTTCAAAATATCCTTTAACCTAAATTAGGAAACTCCTTTTCGTTTAGGTTCTATATTTCCAAATTTGAAACTAACTTTTAAATTATGAAACCGATTTCTAAAATAGGAAATTTTTCATTTTAGGAAACTTTCCATTTTGGAAACTTTTTCCAAAATAGGAAACTTTTTATAATTGGAAACTTTTTCCAATATCTTTACTTATCATTTTTAATGTGAATACTTAAACTTATGTGTGTGATCAATAGGCTCCTATAAATGTTAGCAATGTATAAGAATAAAAGAATCCTCTTTTATCTCTTGATACATAAATCAAGATTGGCTTCTAGCAAGACATCATAACTACCCAATTCTCTAGGAGGATTAGTTAATCCATTATTACCTTTCATGAGAATGGTTATCATATAATTTAGTCATCATGTCAACTTATCACAAGTGTGACCTCGAACCTAGTTATTAGTCTTATTCGATTATGATCACATAATTTTTCTTCGATTCTCAAATATCTTAGCTCTTAAAGTAGACCAATTATGCTCTATTGACGTACTCCTACTATGGCCATAGATTTCTTAAGTAGACATTTATCGAAGTACAATGTGATAACTCCTTTAACATATAAGGAATGACATGTCCTATCTTAGTCATACACCTATCTTCATTGGAATCCTAGTGCACCCAATGAATCACCCACATGCAACTCGTTAATGGGTCCATCGAAATGAGTGTCAAAGTGCATAATTGATCTAATGAGATAACCATGATGACTTCAAGTCTAAGGACCATTTATACCCATCTCATATGAGATTCCTATAGAATAAAACCCGATGGGTTCTTATGGTGAGTCGAGTGCAATGATATGTGCTTTAATATAAATCACCTAAGTGCTTGCTTTAGAATCACCATGTCAATAAGTATGAGATCTTCTACTCGCTATCATATAGCATGAGCATAGCGCTCATAAGTCTATCCGGATATTGTCAATGTTCATTATTGAAAAAAGTACGAGTTGGGATAATTAATGATATTATTTATATGTATTAGTATTTGTGTCACATCTTTCGATCAATCATTATTGCAACTACATATCATAAAGGACTTCTATCTATTTCTACTAAACATGTAAACATAAGAATTAACATAATGACTTCTTTATTATTATCAAAATAAATAATGCAATCATATATTAACTCAAGCCCATCAATACATGATTGGATCTTGAGCACTTACACTAACAACCTCCCACTTGCAATAGAGCCAACCGAGTCACTTCCCTTAGTCCCGAAAATCAAGTAAGGGTCTCAATTGTTTTACTATGATAAAAGCTAAGTCAAGGGGTTTGCTATGTTATCATCGGTGTGGACCTTTTCTATCCTTATGTTGCTATGAATGATAATCTCTCTAATCGGATGGTAGCATCGCAATACACGCTTAGAATTTTGATGAGACCTTGGTTCCTTGGCTTGTGCTATAACTCGTTATTGTCATAATACAATACTATTGGATCAACAATGGTAGGAATGACTTGTAGTTCAAAAAAAAAATTACAAATCAAAACATCCTTCTTAGTCGCTTTTACGATCGTAATATATTCGAGTCTCGGTTATTGAGTTGAAAACTCTTTCTTGCTTGGAATTTTTCCAACTAACGGAACCATCGTTCAACTAAAAAATGAATCCCGATCGTGATTTAAAGTCATAATGGTCGGATTGAAAACTAGCATTCATGAACCCTTTCATGACTAATTCATTTCCTCCATATACTAGGAAGGCATCCTTAGTTCTTCGTAAGTACTTCAAAATGCTCTTCATGATAATCCAATGTTTCTTACCTATATCAGCTTGATATCTACTACAAATACTCAAAGCATATGAGATATCAAACCGCATACATAACATGGCATATATGATAGATCCTATGGTTGACGCGTAGGGAATGCGACTCATCCTTTCCCTTTCGTTTTGTGTGTTAGGACACTCAACCTTGGAAATTTTTATGCCATGTGACATTGGAATAAGTCCTCTCTTGGATTCTTCCATATCAAACCTCTTTAGTATTTTATCAATGTTTTTTGGGAGAGGCCTACCATTTTTTGTGATCTATCTCTATAGATCTTGATTTCTAGAATGTATGTTGCCTCTCCCATGTCTTTCATGGAGAAATTCTTAAATAGCCAATCTTTTATAGATTGCAACATGGTGATACTCGTTACCTATAAGTAGAATGTCATCTACATATAGTACAACAAATACAATTGAGCTCCCACTAACCGTTTTGTATATGCAAGGTTCATCCTCTTTTTGTGAAAAATCAAACTCTTTGATCGTTTCATCAAAACGTTGATTCCAACTCCTAGATGCTTGCTTAAGTCCATAGTGGACCTTTGAAATCCATCTGCCATATCTCATAATCGTGATATGCAGCAATTATAGCACCCCCGACTCCCTTACCAGTTGCCTAAAAGGCGTGGCTAGGTGCGTTACGGTTTCAGGACTAAAGTCCCAAATTTATTCCTATTTTTACATGGCCAATAAATAATAACATATTAAGTAGAGAAGTAAGTACAATAAAATTTACATAACTTTCTTTGATACCGTTATAGAAGTCAAAAAATATGTGAGGTGTTATTTACATATTACTAGACACCGTACCCTATGGTACAATCAAAAGGGATTTCTATGTTTTTTTTTATGTCACACATGAGCCCTTTGTTGGGAGGAATCGATAGTTTCTTTATCAGCACTACAATCGCTTTTACCTATCATGGCATGAAATAATAACAATGTAAGCTGAAGTTTAGTAAGTAGGGTGATGCACATGATATGCAATGCAACCCTATCACTTAGCTTTTCCCATTGATTTTAATTTGGGTACCCTAGGTATTAGCAAGTCTTTTCTATTTTCATTCCTTGATGATTACCAAATCACCTACTACTAGCAATGGAATTATCCCTCATTGTAGCACATGGTTAGTGAAATTATCCATCGCTTAACGGTGTAATCAATTAATAGAGCGCGCACAAAGCTTCATTGCTAATACCCATTTAATTCAATTAGGTTACCAAACCTATCCAATTTCCAAACTAAGTTGGTTACCAAACCTCATCGTTTCTCGATTCAATTGTTTTTCCTCTAGTCAAACCACCCCCAAATGCATATGATGCACGTGATGTTTCGTTAATCATATTTCACCAAATCATGGGTACCAAACCCTTGATTTTCATACCACATTCAGAATCATCATGGTCACACAAGGAATACAAGACCCGACAATTAGGATTAATCACTTTTTGTATTTGAGTCCTAGGAATGTGTTGGAATGCATTTGTAGTGGGATTTTCCTCCTAACTTGAAATTGCTTCTAATAGATGTAGGTCATAATTTTGATTTTTCTTGCAATCTTACCTTCCAACATTTCATTTTATACTTATTTCGATGTCATTAGACCATTTATTGTGGAGTTGGGTGATTGGGACTCAATTTGTAAAATGTTAGGTTTAGGCTGAGTTTTTCCTAGTCTAAATCGAAATTTCCATTTTTCTTAGAATCTAACCTTTCTACACTTCATTTTATACTTATTTGGGTGCATTTGAACCAATGATTCATAAATTGGAAGAAGCGTAACTCAAAGCCTAATTTTTTTTAGTTTTGGCCAAATGGGGTCTCGTAAAGGCAAGAGATTGTCTTTTGTTTCTATTTCATATCTTTTTATCCTAACTTACTAAGTTATACTTAAGTGGGTTACCATGGAGGTTTAGATCTTTAGTTCCATAAACAAATCCCCATTTTGGCCATTTTGGTCCCTTGGCCGAGTGCTTTCCTAAGGAGGTCCAAACCCATCTTATTTTAACCAAACCCATCCATCCATGTGTAAGCATACCTCACACACACATATATATATCACATGCATCCATACACATACCAATCATTCATCATCACGTAAGGATAATCCAACCATTAAGTTCACCACTAAATTCACATAAAGCCATCTCACACAAATTACCGACATAAGCAACATATACAAAAAAAATAGAAAACTTTAACCAACCACCTCATTTAAGCACATACAAGAAATTTAGAGCATAATATAAAACAACATAAACCTATTTACCTTGATTAAGCTTTCCTAAAGATTGCCTAGGCTTTCCCTTTTTCTTTTCTTCGAGTTTCTTTTTCTTTCTTTTTCGTATCTCTCTCCTCTCAAAGCCGTTGCTTTTCTTTCTTTTGGTAAGCTACATTTTCTAAAACAAAAATGGCTAAGTTATCCAATGAAGGGCGTACTATGATTTGGGATAAGGAGAAAGTTAAGTCCATGATATGTAGGACCATTTAAAATACTCGGATTGAGTAGGTGATAAGTCCTATCGCTTGTTGCTACCAACATTGTTAGCGGGAGTACATAATGTATTTCATGTATCCATGCTAAGGAAGTGCGTAGGAAATCCGAGTCAAATTCTAAAGATAGAGTCGTCAAATATTACCCTAGATTTAACATATGAAGAAAGACAAGTCCAGATTCTTGATAGACAGATCAAACAATTAAGGAATAAGGAGATTGGTCTACTTAAAGTTTTATGACAAAATCATAACCTCGAAGAGATGACTTGGGAAGGGGAGGAAGAAATGAGAGATAAATACCAAGAATTATTCGAATGAGTCCATTTCGAGTATGAAACTCCTTTAAGGGGGAGAGAAATGTAACCTCCGTAAAGTCCTTAACCATATAAATATACGTACAAGGATATTTGTACATAAATACATTGAGCAAGGGTGTGATTTTGTGTCATTTTAATGTTTTGGTAATATTATTATGCTTGGTGTTCATGTGAGGAATTAGGGGATGAATTTTCATGTAATTTAGCTAATTATCATTCATTTTCTCTATCATATATATGGAACCTATTATACAAGTGAAAAAGGTATTTTAAAATGTAGGGAATGTTGGAAAATTTTTGGGAAGGAAATTTTCGAATTATTGTTTAGGGAGGAATTGTCGAATTTTTCTAGGAAAGAAATGTCATGTTACTTGAACTAAACTAGCTTAACGAACTTAGTTAGCCTAACCACCATCTTTAGCAAATAACTAAGCACCTAACCCTTGATTTAATGCAATGGAAGCCAACTCATTCCTTTGACTAAGCCAAACCCGCCACTTGTCCCTCTTAGTCACCATTTACTTTACACTTGATAAATTAAATCAAGACACATGTAAACTAATTAAAATACAAGGAAAATGGAGAATGTATATATATAAAGAAAGAGATTACATGGCTGCATTTTTGGTGAAATCCATAGCTCACCCAAAAGAAGAAAAGGAACGACATTGAGAGGGAGAGAAACACGGAAAAGAAAGAGAGCAAAAGAAAGGAAAGAAAGAAAGGAGAAAAAGAAGGAAAAAGCTAAGGAAATCCTTAACAAACCTAAACTAAGTAAGTGGGGTTTCTTTTTTTATCTATGCCATCTATTTGATTCTTAAATGTTAATTTATCTAATTGATCATGTTGTGTTGTGTTGTTGTGTTGGTATTTTGTTGGATGGCTTGGCATATAATTGTTGGTTGTTATGGAACATGTAAGTAATCGTTGATATGCTCGCTTATTAAGTATGGAAAGCCTTGTGCATGGCTATATTTATTTATTGATAGGTATGATTGAAAGAATTGGGGCTTGACCAAAACTTGGTGGTCTAAACTATGATTGATATAAACTTGGACAAAGTAAAATAAAAAGGAAAAAAATTAAATTTTAGGGTTTTTCCTACGGTGACTTTGGCCAAAATGGGAAAGATGGAACCTTTTTGATACTTAAGGACTTAAATTTTAATGGTGAACAAATTAGGTTTAATTAGTCATTTTGAACAAAAAAGGAAACCGCATATAAAATCAAAGAACATTTCTTGCAAAATTAAGAAACCCATTTGGCCTAAACATAGAAAAATGGGGTTTAGGGTTCTATTAGCTTAATTTGATAAGTAATGGTTCAATTAGGTCCAATTAGGAATAAAATTGAAATTAGAAAGGTAATTTTGCCAAAGAAAATGAGATTTTGACTTAAGAACTAAATTCGGCTTAAAAGTGTTAAAATCGAGCTAAAAGGTAGGATTATACCTCAACATGTTGAAAATTGGTCCAAATGCTAATAACTATGCAATTCAAGTGTGGAACAATTTAATGATGAGATTTACTAAAGGAAACAAAAGGAAAGTATTCACGTGCATAATTAGATCCACGACTCGATCAATACAATTTGTCGCATTTAACTCGACAAGGTGAGCATTACGATGAGGGGTGTGATAATATCCGAAACCCTATATGGGTTGGACCTATAAAAGTATATAAAACTAAACCCTATATAGGTTGGATATGTTTAATACGATAAACGTAGCATCGAGTGCATTATGGGGTGGGTTGAGAAAAGTCAATTGATAGAGCATTGGTTTACATGGCTAGGTTTGGTAAATTAACTAGAATAATTAGGTATTAGCAGTCTAGCTATGTGCGTGCTCTAATCCGTGTGATTGCACTATTGGGCTATGGATTCCTACTAGCAGTGGCTACAATGAGGGATAATTTCATTATTAGCATTAGGTGATTCGAGTAATCACCAATAGAGTAGACTTGGTAATACCTAGGGTACTCGAATTAAAATCAGTGTATGGTGGGAAAGTTCGAAAAGTATTATATATCACATGCATCACCCCACTTACCGTGCTTCAGCTCACCTCGTTGTCATTTTCATGTTATGATAGGAAAGGGTCAAAGTAGCAAGGATTCTATCGGTTCCTCCTAAAAAGGGCTCATGTGTGACACAAACATAATGAAGTTTATCTCGATTGTAATTTTAGGTTAGGATGTCGGTAGATATTTTAATGGTATTGTAAATAATTTGTAATTTCTTCCGCTGGATTTATTAATGTTATGTAATTTGTACTATATGCATTTCATTATACAATGTGCCCTTAATGTATGACCATGTACGAATTAGGGATTAAGTTACGATTTGGTCATGTCAGCATGATGCATTCTTTGCCTAGCCACTCCTTTTTGGGCAATTAGAGAGTAGGCAGGTGAGAGGGTGCCACAAGGTGGTATCGAGCTTTGGTTTAGTCAATCGAGTAGAAACCTAAGTGTCACATGAGCCGGAGGACTAGTATGCTACTCAATGAGTAAGAATTTAATTATTCCTTTCCTTTGAATGTCTATGATAATTTGATGGCTTCATGTTAGCATATAGTCCTATCCTAGAAATATTGATGACAAGTCCTATTATTGTTGTAGATGCGTGGTTATTCCGTGTACCCTACATCGCTAGGACACGTCGTTAGTGGGCCACTCTAGTTTCATATTGGGTTGAGTTAAATAGCCTCATTATGGCTCTGGACCAAGATGACCCATGTTATTCGAGTACACAACCCGATACAGCGAATAATGTTCACTAATGCCACTTTCGACCAATATCGTAGTCCGGATTTCCTATGACTAACTTTACAATGGACTCTCCTATCAAGAGATCGGTAGTTACTAGGTGAGGTTTTGGGAGAGTCCGATCCATCGATATTGTTATCGAAACTTGATCCGAGCTTTCTTACCAATACATGCTAGCCAAACTCTTACCCAATTAATGTATAATCGGGGTCCGCCTTGCCCCCGCCCGTGAGATATTACATATTGCGTCGCTTGATGCAATCGACCGGTAGAGAGAGGAGTACTCCTTTCCTCATCGTGTTTGATATATTAACTCGGCCTAGTAGAGGTGTTACTAGGGGAAACCTATCACGTGCCTCGTGAATGTAAATATAAACGTGTTTTTATTGTAAATATAGCACAAAACTTGTAAGTGCTCGTGTTTGTATGAAATGCTTACTATATGTATATATAATCTCATATGTATGTGGATGATTTACATTATATATTGATTTTGATACCAAAACTAACTTGAGCATAACATGGCATGTACAAAGTCAAAGCATACAAAGAAAGAATCTAGTACGAGCGAGGAGGTGAGGGACCTCCAACGTTAATAATGGAAATCAACAAGATGCTTTAAATCACATGAAGGACATGATGCAACAACAATAATAAGCAATTCAACAATAACAAGAAGTTCATGCGGAGAAAATGGGATAACTCCCGGCTAGGCATCAACACCTCCACCTCCACAGCCCCAAGCATAGGAATGATGCGGTGGAGAGGTTTTGTAAAATGAATCCCTAAGAGCTCTCCGAGGGTATTAACCCAATGATAGCGAGAGGAATGGATTAAGTCTTTGGAGGTGATATTCGAATACTTATAATATATCAACAATGAGCAAGTATCGTGTGCCATCTTTATGTTAACCAAGGATGCCCGCACATGGTGGGAGAGCACACAAATTATAGTAGACGTGCCTACCTTAACTTGGGAAGGATTTAAGGAAGTCTTCTACAATAAATACTTTATCATAGATGTGAGGGATAAGAAAATTCAAAACTTTCTAAGTACTAATGCAAGATAAAATGTTGGTGGGCGAATATGTACAAAAATTTAAACAAGGGTGTAGATTCATCCCATTCATTATATGGGATGAAAATCTAAAAAATAATCAGTTCCTCACAAGATTAAACCCAAGAGTACGAAGCATGGTACGTATGTCGACCACCGATAACTTCCTATAAATGGTGGATAAGGCAATGATAGCGAGATGAAGATCGAAGGAGATTGCAAAAGGAATTGTAGCAAAAGAGGCAAGCATTTAAATCGGGAGCCTCTTTATCTAGACCAATAAAGTAGGATTTGCCTAGAAGTTTTAATCGAATGGTGGTCAAGAAAATGCATGGACCACCGTACCAGTACTATATGTTCTTAGACCATTATCGAGTAATTGGCTAGGGTCGACAATAAGTAATCAACCCCGATGCAATAGGTGTGGGAGATTCCATACCGGGAATGTTGATCGGACGTAAGGACCTACTATATATGTCACAAACCAAGGCATGTATCCTACAATTTCCTTTTGGTGTAGAAACCGGGATTAGGAAAGGTACCGCTCTGGCTATACACTATGACGCAAAAAGAGGTTGATCGTGGAATACAACGATAATTTATATTAATGTCTTAATCTTTGGCTTAATTACTTATGTTTTGATTGATTCTGGTTCTACATGTTCATTCATAACAAAAATATTAGTAAAGAGTCTAGGCATCAAACCTAAGATATTAGTTGTAGGGTATCTCATAGCGGTTCTCTCCGAAGAAATTTTGGAATTGACGAGCATAGTTAAAGAGTGTCTAGTGTAGATCAAGGATAAGAGTCTAGAGGCTAACTCGATAGGATTGGATCTTCAAGATTTTGATTTGATTATCGGAATGGATTGGCTAACGAGATATGGTGCCACTATCGATTGTCGAGGTAGAAGGGTAATTTTTTTATTTATCTAGAAATCAACCATTAGAGTTTAAGGATGATATGATGTTTTAAGCAAGTATCGATCATCTTGATCATGAAAGCTCGAAGGATGCTAGGAAATGGATATATGGGGTACCTAGCGTACGTGGTGGATAGTCGAGTGGAACAAAAGCTAAAACCAAGAGAATAGAGGTTGTACATGAGTATTTAGATGAATTTCCATAAAGTTTGACTACTTTACCACTAGAGAAGGAAATAGAATTTGAGATTGATCTAGAGTTGAGCATGACCCCGATTTCTAAGACTCATAGAATGGCCCCAATTGAATTGAAAGAGTCGAAGGTGCAGCTACAAGACTTATTAGATAAGGGATTCATACCCCTAGTTCCTTACCTCGAGGAGCCCAAGTATTATTCATGAAAAAGAAGGACGATGGTTTGTGGCTACGCATGGATTATTAGGAATTGAATCGAGTGATGATTAAAAATAAATACCCGCCGTAATCGGATTGATGATCTATTCGATCAATTGCTAGGTGTGATGGTGTTCTCCAAGATAGACCTACAATCGTGGATATCATTAGCTAAGGGTAAGATCGTAGGATGTGAGGAAAATGACATTTAGAATGAGATACGACCACTATGAGTTCCTAAGTAATGCCGTTTGGATTGACTAACGCCCCAACTCGCCTTTATAGACTTGATGAATCGACTCTTTAAAGGATTCCCGCATACATTTATCATCGTATTCATTAATGATATTCTAGTTTATTCTTAAAGTAAGGAGGAACTTAGGGAGCATATAAGAGCTACGTTGCGAAGCTAAGGGAGTAGCAACTATAAGCCAAATTCAAAAAATATGAATTTTGACTAGAACATGTAGTTTTTCTAGGTCACGTGGTGACGAAGGAAGGTATAGTAGTGGATTCGAAGAAAATAAAGGCTATCCATAACTAGCCTACTTTAAAGAACATGACGGAGGTACGACGTTTCTTAGTGGCTAGTCGATTATTATGAGAGATTTATGAAGGGCTTCTCCGATATAGGCAGTGCCTCTTACTAACTTGATGAAAAAGAGTGTCAAGTTTCCATGGATAGATGCTTATGAGGAGAGCTTCCAAGAGCTAAAACGGAGGTTAATCACTACCCTAGTACTAACAATTCCATCTAAGGTTGGAAACTTTATGGTGTATAATGACACTTCTAAAAATGGGCGAGGAGCAAGTGTTGATGCATAATGGAAGAGTAGCAGACCTATGCATCCCGACAACTAAAGGAATATGAACGAAATTATCCAATGCATGATTTGGAGTTAGCGACAATAGTCTTTGCCTTGAAAATCTGGAGATATTATTTATATTGTGCAAAACGTGAGATATACACAGATTGTAAGAGTTTACGATATATTTTCACACGTAAGAAGCTAAACATGAGGCAAAAAAGGTGGCTGGAGTTAGTGAAAGACTATGATTGCATAATCAACTACCACCCGGAAAGGCCAAATTTGTTATCGATGCTTTAAGCGTAAAATCGCTTGCAATGATGCAAGTAATCCAACCTACCGATAATGAGAGATCTATAAATACTAGAACCGAAGATAATTCCGATAGGTCATGCGAGCATTTTATCGCCTTTATTAGTCCAATTGACTTTATGGGAAAGAATTCAAATGGAGCAAGCAAATAGATGAAAAACTCGAATGAATTGAAGAAAAATGTAAGAGTTCGGGAGGAATCTAATTTTTTGATGGATAAAACGAGCATAATTAGATTTAAAGGGAGGTCGTGTGTTCCCTCGATGGAGGATGTGAGGGAAGAAATACTAAAAGAAGCGCACGTAACTCCCTATTTGATACACCCGAGAAGCACAAAGATGTATCGAGACTTGCGATAAAGTTATAAGTGGCTTAGATTGAAGAAAGATGTAGCTAATTTTATGGCAAAGTGTCAAGTCCGTCAATAAGTAAAGATAAAATGCCAAAGACCCTCGTGAATGTTAAAACCATTGGCGATTCTAGGATGGAAGTGAGAGCATATAACTATGGATTTCTTTATGGGATTGCCAAGATCGAAAAGGGGGTCGATGTGATGTAGGGGATCATGGATAGGCCGACCAAATCGGTGCATTTTCTTTCGATCGAATCACCTATAATCCGAATTAGTACGCCCCAGCTTATACCTTGATGAAATTATAAGACTACATGGGATTTTGATCTCAATGGTGTCGGATCGAGATCCTAGATTTACCTTCGCATTTTGAAAGAACCTACACAAAGCCATGGGAGAATCCATAAATTGATAGACAATCCGAACAAGTGATTCGGATACTTGAAGATATGTTACGAGCATGCGTTCGAATCGGTCTAGAAAATGGGAGAAATATGTACGTTTACCCGAATTTGCATATAAAATCGCTACCAAGCATCAATTGGGATGGCTCCTTATGAAGCTTTATATGAGCGACGATGTAGATCTTTCATACATTAGGATGAAATAGGAGAAAGAAATTGATGGAACCAAAGCTCGGTGCAACAAATGACCGAAGTGGTAGATAAGATCCACCACCGGATGAAAATAGCTCAAATCGATGGAAAAACTATGCCGATAAGAGAAGAAAGTGGTCTAGAGTTTATAGTCGGTGACTATGTATTCCTAAAAGTTTCACCAATGAAGGGCATACTACAATTTTGAAAAAAGGAAAAGTTAAGTCCTTGATACATAGAATCATTTGAAATATTAGATCAAGTAGGCGATAAGGCTTATTGCTCGTTGCTCCCACCATCGTTAACGGGAGTATATAATCTATTTCATGTATCCATGCTAAGGAAGTGTGTAGGAGAGCCGAGTCAAATTCTGGAGATAGAGTTGCCAAATCTTACCCTAGATTTAACTTATGAAGAAAGACCGATCGAGATTCTTGATAGACAAATCAAACAAGTTAAGAAATAAAGAGATTGGTCTAGTTAAATTTTATGGGAAAAGCATAACCTCGAAGAGATGACTTGGGAAGAGAAGGAAGAAATGAGAGATAAATACCTGTAATTATTTGAATGAATCAATTTCAAGGATGAAACTCCTTTAAGGGGAGAGGAATGTAACCCCCATAAAGTCATTAACCATATAAATATACATACAAGGATATTCGTACGTAAATATATTGACCAAGGGTGTGATTTATGTGCCATTCTAATATTTTGGTAATATTATTATGCTTAGTGTTTATGTGAGGAATTAGGGGATGAATTTTTAGGTAATTTAGCTAATTACCATTCATTTTCTCTAGTATATATATGGAACCTATTATACAAGTGAGAAAGGTATTTTAAAATATGGGGAATGTTGGAAACTTTTTAGGAAGGAAATTGTCGAATTATTGTTTAGGGAGGAATTGCTGAATTTTTCTCGAAAAGAAATGTCGTGTTACTTGAACTAAACTAGCTTAAGGGACTTAGTTAGCCTAACCACCATCTTTAGAAAATAACTAGACACCTAAGCCTTGATTTAATGCAATGGAAGCCAACTCATTCCTTTGACTAAGCAAAACCCGCCACTTGTCCCTCCTAGTCACCATTTACATTACACTATATAAATTAAATTAAGACACATGTAAACTAATTAAAATGCAAGGAAAATGGAGCATGTATATATATAAAGAAAGAGATAACATGGCTGCATTTTTGGTGAAATTGATAGCTCACCCAAAAGAAGAAAAGGAATGTCATTGAGAGGGAGAAAAACATGAAAAGAAAGAGAGCAAAAGAAAGGAAAGAAAGAAAGGAGAAAAAGAAGGAAAAAGCTAGGGAAATCCTTAGCAAACCTAAACTAAGCGGGGTTTCTTTTTTTTTTTTTTTATCTATGCCATCTATTTGATTCTTAAATGTTAATTTATGTAATTGATCATGTTGTGTTATGTTGTTGTGTTAGCGTTGTGCTAGATAGCTTGGCATATAATTGTTGGTTGTTATGGAACATGTAAGGAATGGTTGATATGTTGCTTTTTAAGTGTGGAAAGCCTTGTGCTTGGCTATGTTTGTGTATTGATAGGTTTGATTGAAAGAATTGGGACTTGATCGAAACTTGATGGAATAAACTAAGATTGATATAAATTTGGACAAAGTAAAATAGGAAGGAAAAAAAATTTAAATTTTAGGGTTTTTCCTAAGGTGACTTTCAGCTAAAATGGGAAAAATGGAACCTTTTTGATACTTAAGGACTTAGATTTTAATGGTGAACAAATTAGGTTTAATTAGTCATTTTGAACAAAAAAGGAAACTTTATATAAAATCGAAGAACATTTCCTGTAAAATTAAGAAATCCATTCAACCCAAACATAGAAAAATGGTATTTAGGGTTCCATTAACTTAATTTGATAAGTAATGGTTTAATTAGGTCCAATTAGGAATAAAATTGAAATTAGAAAGGTAAGTTTGCCAAAGAAATTGAGATTTTGACTTAAGAATTAAATTCGGCCTAAAAGTGTTAAAATCGGGCTAGAACGTAGCATTATACCTTAACATGTAGAAAATCGATCCAAATGCTAATAACTACACAATTGAAGTGTGGAATGATTTAATGAAGAGATTTACTAAAGGAAAAAAGGGAAGTATTCACATGCATAATTAGATCCACGACTCAACCAATACCATTCATCGGTATTTAACTCTAACAAGGTGAACATTACGATAAGGGCTATGAGAATACCCAAAACCCTATGTGGGTTAGACCTATAAAAATATATGAAACCAAACCCTATGTAGGTTGGATATGTTTAATGCAGTAAACATAGCATCATGTGCATTATGGGGCGGGTTAAGAAAAGTCAATTAATTGAGCATTGGTTTACATGGTTAGGTTTGGCAACCTAACTGGAATAAATGGGTATTAGCAAGTCTAGCTATATACGTGCTCTAATCCGTGTGACTACACTATTGGGTGATGGATTTTCGCTAATAGTGGTTACAACGAGGGATAATTCCATTGTTACCATTAGGTGATTTAATAATCACCAATAGAGTAGACTTGTCAATACCCAGCTGTACTCGGAATTGAAATCTATGAGTATGGTGGAAAAGTCCAAAAAGCATTACATATCACGTGCATCACCACACTTACCGAGCTTTGACTCACCTCATTGTTATTTTCATGTTATCATAAGAAAGGGTCAAAGTGGCAAGGATGCAGCTTGGTTCCTCCTAAAAAGGGCTCGTACATGACACAAATGTAAGAAAGTTTATCTTGATTGTAATTTTGTGTTGAGATGTTGGTAAAAATTTTAATGGTATTGTAAATAATTCATAATTTCTTCCACTAGATTTTTTAATGCTATGTAATTTGTACTATACATATTTCATTATATAATGTGCCATTAACGTATGAGCACATACGAATTAGGAATTAAGTCGAGATTTGGTCATGTCGGCATGACACGTTCTTTGCCCGGCCACTCCTTTTGGGTAATTAGCGAGTGGGACGGGGAGGGGGTGCCACATAAGTTGCCCGAAGGCCATGCCATAAATCCACACATAAACACGAAACATGTGAACATCACAAATCGGAGAATGGCACATAAATCATGCTCGCTACATAGTATATCCGGAGATAAAGAGGTTAGTACGTATAGCTATATGGTTAAGGATTTTCATGGGAGTTACATTTCTCTCCACTTTAAAAGAAATTTTGTCCTTGAAATTGGCTTACTCGAATAATTTTAGGTATTTATCTTTCTTTTCCTCCTCTCATTCCTAAGTCACTTCTTCAAGTTTATGATTCTCCCATAAAACTTTAACTAAAGCAATTTCTTTATTCCTTATTTGTTTGACTTGGCTATTTACAATTTGAATTGGTCTTTCCTCATAGCTTAAGTACGAGGTCAAGTTCGACAACATTGGCTCTAGAATCCGGCTCGGTTCTCCAATAGATTTTCTTAACATGGACACATGAAATACATCATGCACTCCCGATAAGAAGGGAGGTAACAATGATTGATACACCTTATCATTGATGCGATTAAATATCTCAAACAATCCAATATATCACGAACTCAATTTGCATTTCATCCCAAAGTGCAGTATACCTTTCATTGATGAAACCCTTAAGAAAACATAGTCACCAACGGCAAACTCCGCATCCTTTCTCCTCTTGTTGGCGTAGATTTTCTATCGACTTTGGGCCTTCTTCATCCGTTGATGAGACTTCTCCACCACCTTAGTCATTTTTTACACCAATTTTATCCCCAATAACTTTTTCCCTCTAGTTCATCCTAGTGAATTTGGGATTTACACCGTCATCCATACAAAGCCGCATAAGGAGCCATCCCGATTGACGATTGATAGCTATTGATATATGCAAACTCCGCTAGTCATAAATATTTTTCCCATTTCTCAAACCAATCTAGAATGCATGCTCGTAACATGTCCTTAAGAATTTTAGTGACCCGTTTAGATTGTCCATCAATCTATGGATGAAAAGCCGTGTTGAAATTGAGCCTCATCCCCATGGCTCTATGCAAACTCTTCTAGAATGTTGATGTGAATCTAGGATCTTGATCTACGATTGAGACTAGGACCCCATGTAGTCTTATAATTTCATCAATATATAACTAAGCGTACTAGCTCAAGCTATAGGTGGTTTTCACCGTAAGGTAGTGTGCCAATTTGGTCGACTCGTCTATGATCACCCAAATGGCATTCGATCCCTTTTTCGATCTTGACGGTCCCATGACAAAATCCATCATTATATGCTCCCATTTCCATTTTGGAGTTGCCAATGGTTGTAACCTTCCCACGTGTCTTTCATTCTTTGCCTTCACTTGTTGACAATCTAACACCTCATCACATAGCTTGCCACGTCGTTTTTCATTCTCGACCACCAAAAACATTGTTTCAAATCTTGATACATTTTAGTACTTCCCGGATGTTTTGAGTATGGGGATGTGTGGGTCTCTCTCAATATTTCTTCCTTCAAATCTACTACCAAAGGAACACACAATCATCCCCTAAAGGTGACCACTCCCTTATCATTAACAATAAAGTTAGACTCCGTCCTAACCTCTACACTTTTCTTCCATTCTTTCAGCCTTTCGTTCATTTATTGCCCCGCCCGAATTCTTTCCTATAGGGTTGGCTGGACTAACAAAGTTGACATGACGCTCTCATAGCACATAGGAATTTCCTTTAAGTCCAACTTCCGGAAATCCCTCACTATTGACAACTAGATTACTTGCATTGTGACTATCAATTTTCTACTCAAAGCATCGACAACGATGTTGGCCTTTCTCAAGTGATAGTTGATGATGCAATCATAATCTTTCACAAACTCTAACCTCTCCCTTTGCCTCATGTTTAGCGCTTTCTATATGAAAATATACCGTAAACTCTTATGGTCTATGTATATCTCATATTTGGCTCCATATAAATTATGTCTCCAATTTTTAAGGCGAAGACGACCGTCACTAGCTCCGGATCATGCATTGGTTAATTATGCTCATATTCTTTCAATTACCGTGAAGCATAGGCCACCACCCTTCCATTTTGCATTAACACCGCTCCTAACCCATTCTTGGAAGCATCATTATACACCACAAAGTTTCCATTTTCAAACGAAATGGTTAGTACTAGGTCCATGACTAACCTTTGTTTCAACTCTTAAAAACTCTTCTCACAAGCATTCGTCCATCAAAACTTAACACTCTTCTTCATTAGGTTAGTAAGTGACCTTGCTATCTTAGAGAAGTTCTCAACAAATCTCTCGATAATTAACGACTGTGCCTAAGAAACTTTGTACCTCGACACATTCTCGGTGGTAGGCCAATTTTGAATAGCTTCTACCTTCTTTGGGTCTACTATTATTCCCTCCTTCTTCACCACGTGGCCTAGAAAAGCTATTTGTTTTATCCAAAACTCACACTTTTTAAATTTGGCATACAACTCGTTCTTCCCTTAGTGTCTACAATGTAGCTCGTAAATGCCTCTTATGCTCCTTTTCACTTCTAGAATAGACTAGGATGTCATCAATAAACAAGATGATAAATTTATCCAAAAACTCCCTAAATACTCGTTCATCAAGTCCATAAAAGCAGCTAGGGCGTTGGTCAACCCAAATGGCATTACTAAGAACTCATAGTGGCCATATCTTATTCCGAATGTCATTTTCTTTACATCTTCCAATCTTACCCTCGACTGGTGATACCTTGATTGCAAATCGATTTTAGAAAGCACCATCGTGCCTTGTAATTGATCGAATAAATCATCAATTCGGGATAGTGGATATTTATTTTTTATTTTCACTCGGTTCAACTCTCGATAGTCAAGAAACAAGTCGCCGACTACCATTCTTTTCCTTTACCAACAATACCGGAGCTCCCCAGTGTGAGGAACTAGGACGTATAAATCCTTTATCTAGTAAATCCTATAACTATGCGTTCAACTCTTTCAACTCAACTCGGGGCCATTCGATAGGGAGTCTTCGAAATTGGGATCGTGCCCGACTCTAGGTCAATCTCAAATTCCATCTCCCTCTCCGGTGGCATCTTAATCAACTATTCTAAAAATACGTTTAAAAACTCCCGCACAACCTAAATGTCTTTTGGTTTTGACTTTTGTTCCACCTAGCAATCTATCACATATGCTAGGTATCTTAGACAACCTTTTTCTAGCATCTTTTGAGCCTTTAAAGTTGAGATGGTCGGTATTGCTCGAAACTTCAAATCAACTTTAAATTCTAACTATTGATTCCCGTGTAGTTCAAAAAGTACCATTCCACCTTAACAATCGATAGTGGCAGCATGCCTTGTCGCCTAGTCCATCCCCAAGATCAAATCAAAATCTTAGAGATCCAACACTATTAGATCAGCCTCGAGACTCCTATCCTTAATCGCACCGGACACTCTTTTACTATGCCTCGTCGACTCCATAAGTTCATCGAAGGGAAAACTATAAGATACCCTACGACTAATGTCTTAAGTTTGGCACCTAGGTTTTTTACTAGGGTGTTTGATATGAATGAATGTGTAGCACAAGAATCAATCAAAAAATAAGTAATCAAGTCAATGATTGAGACATTACCATAAATTACCGCCATGTCTCTCCGATCAACCTCCTCTTGCATCATTGTATAAACCCGAGCCGATACCCTTCCTAGTCTTAGTTTCTACACATGTGAGCAAGCTACGGGATATGTGCCCCGGTTTGCGACATACATAACAAGTCCTCGTGTCTAGTCGACACTCCCCGATGTGGAACCTCCGACACTTATTACATCGACGTTGAGTACTCATCATCGGGCTCGTCCGATTCTTCGGTAGTGGTCTAGATGTGTATGGTGTTGGTCCGATAGCTCTTATGTTTCTTGGACCACCACCTCGAGTAAACTTCCCGGGTGGGACTCGCCTCACCGGTCCGGACGAAAAGGCTCCGGATTTAGATGTTTGCCTCTTCTCCTATACCTCCTTTGTAATCTTTTTTTATCCTCATCCACCAACACGACCTTGTCTCGCCATTTCCGGAAAGGTATGGCGATCGACATTTGTACCATACTCCACACTCTTGGGTTTAACCCTCGCTAAGAATCGATTCTTTTTCAAATTTTCATCCCTTGCAATGGATGGGAAAAATCTACACCCCCGTTCAAACTTTCACACATACTCACCCCGCGAACATACCATTTTGTTTCAATTCAAGAAATTCCTGAATTTTCCTAGCCCTCACATCTATTGTAAAGTACTTATTGTAAAAGATCTCCTTAAACCCTTCCCATGTTAAATTAGGCACTTCTACCGTTAATCATGTGCTCTCCCACCATGTACGGGCATCCTTGGTCAGCATAAAGATAGAACACGACACCCACTCATTATTGTTAAATTATAGGTACTCAAATATTGCCTCTAAAGACTTAATCCATTCCTCGCCTATCATTAGGTTAGCACTCTCAAAAAAATCTTGGGGATTCATTTTGTAAAACCTCTCCACCGCATCATTCCTACGCCGAGGCGTACATTGTTGATGCATAGCCGGGAGTCGTTTCATTTACTTAACAAAGATTTGTTATTTTTCTTACATTACTTGTTATTGTTGTTGCATTATTTCTATCGGACGATCTATAGCTTCTTATGGATTCTTATTGTTAGCACCGGAGGTTCCTTCCCCTTCTACGCATACAGGATTCTTTCTTGGCATGATTTCGCTTTAGACATGGCATGCTACGTTCAAGTTAGTTTTCGTTTCAAAATTCCTAATGCCACACATCACGCAATAAAAAAATAACCAAGAACATATACAACAAAACATAGCATACATATCAAACATTCATAGTGACATACGCGTTTACATTCAAAAGGTTTCATGCCATATTTACGACTAAAAGGCATTCCTATTGACATCAAATGGTGCACAAAAGGTACTATACCATGCAACGTATTTCCTAGGCACACATCTCCTTGGTCGAGTTAACATATCGAACACATCATGGAAAAGAGTACTCGACTATCCACTAGTCGATAGCGTCAACCAACACGGTCCGTGTAATCTTGCAAGCTAGGAGCAAAGGTAGACCCCAATTATACATCATCCTAGTAAGGGTTCGCCTAAATTGTATCGAAAGGAAGGCTTGTATCACGTTGTGATATGAATATCACTCTATATCCCTCTCCCGTACAACATCCAATTACTACCGATCTCTTAGCAAAAGCATCCGGCACATGGTCGACCTAAAAAACTCTATACTACGGTATCGGTCAAATAAGGCATTAAGTGAACACTATTCGCTAAATTAGGTCATGTACCCGGATCACATATGCCACCACATCCCGGTTCGGGGCCATAGTAAGTCCGTTGAGCTCAACCTAGTATGAAGCTAGGGTGCCTCGCCGTTGATGTGTCTTAGCAATATAGGGAACACAAAATAGGCATGGCATCAATAATGTTAAGACTTACCATTAACCAAATTTCCATGAAATGGCTATATGGAACATAAAACATTAAACACACACATGTATTAGAAACCAAGAAGTAGATTTTACTTAGTGACTAGCACACCGGTCCTCAAGCTCATGTGACACTTAGGTTTCTACCGAATTCACTAAACCAAAGCTCGATACCACCTCTCGTAGTGCCATTAGCTCCCTTGCCAATTGCCTAAGTGGCTAGGTGCATTACAATTTAAGGACCGAAGTCCTAAATTTACTCTTATTTTTACATAGCTAATAAATAATAACATATTAAGTAGAGAAATACGTATAATAAAATATACATAAATTTATTTAATACCGTAATAGAAGTCATAAAATATCCGAGGTGTTATTTACATATTGCTAGGCACCAAACGTTATGGTACAATCAAAAGAGATTTCTATGTTTTTTTTTTTCATGTCATACATGAGCCCTTTTTTGGGAGGAATTGACATCTTGTTTATCAACACTATAATCACTTTTACCTATTATGGCATGAAATAATAACAATGTGAGTCGAAGCTTAGTAAGTAGGTTGATGCACGTGATATGCAATGCAGCCTCTATCACTTAGCTTTTCCTATTGATTTTGATTTGGGTACCCTATGTATTAGCAAGTCTACTCTATTCTCATTCCTTGATGATCATCAAATCACCTACTGCTAGCAATGAAATTATCCCTCGTTGTAGCACACAATTAGTAAAATTATCCATCGCCTAATTGTGTAATCAATTAATAGAAAGTGCACATAGCTTCATTGCTAATACCCATTTAATCTAAGTAGGTTACCAAACCTATCATATTTCCAAGCTAAGTCGGTTACCAAACTTCATCATTTTTTGGCTCAATTGTTTTTCCTCAAGTCAAACCACCCCCAAATGCATATGATGCACATGATGTTTCGTTTATCACACTTCACCAAATCATGGGTACCAAACCCTTCATTTCGATACCACATTCGGAATCATCATGGTCACACAAGGAAATAACACCCGATAATTAAGGTTAATCACTTTTTTTTATTTGAGTCCTAGGAATGTGTTGGAGCGTATTTGAAGTGGCATTTCCTTCCTAACCCAAAATCGCGCCTTAATGGCCGAATTTTGCTTCTAATAGATCTAGATCTTGATTTTGATTTTTCTTATAGTCTTACCTTTCCACATTTTATTTTATACTTATTTCGTTGTCATTGGACCATTTATTATGGAGTTAGGTGATTGGAACTCAATTTGTAAAAAGTAAGGTTTAGGCCGAGTGTTTCCTAGTCTAAATTGAAATTTTTGTTTTTCTTAGAATCTAACATTTCTACACTTCATTTTATACTTATTTAGGTGCATTTGAACCATTGGTTCATAAATTGGATGAGTGGAACTAAAAGCCCAAATTTTTGGGTTTAGGCCGAATGGGGTCTCAAAAGGCAAGGGATTGTCTTTTGTTTCTATGTCATTTCTTTTCACCCTAACTTACTAAGTTATACTAAAATGAGTTACCATGGAGGTCTAGATCTTTATTTCTATAAAAATAATCCCCACTTTGGCCGGCTTGGTCCCTTGGTCGAATGCTTTCCTAAGGAGGTCTAAGCCCATTTTGTTTTAACCAAACCCATCCATCCATGTGTAAGCACACACACACACACACACACACAGATATATATATATATATATATATATATATATATATATATATATATATATATCACATGGATCCATACACATACAAATCATTCATCATCACACAAGCATAATCCAACCATTAAGTTTACCACTAAATTCACATCAAGCCATCTCACATAAAATACTCACATAAACAACATATACAACAAAATAGAAAACTTTAGCCAACCACCTCATTTAAGCACATATACTAGAAATTTATAGCATATATAAAATAAAACAACATAAACCTACTTACCTTGATTTAAGCTTTCCTAAAGATTGCCTAAGCTTTCCCTTTTTTCTTTTCTTCGTTCTTTCTTTTTCTTTCTTTTTTATATCTCTCTCCTCTCAAAACCATTTCTTTTCTTTGTTTTGGTAAGCCACGGTTTCTAAAACAAAAATGGCTAAGTTTATACATTTTTCATACTTTTATACCACTTTTCCTCTCATTAATTAAGGTACACGTGTGAAAAGTTAATGGTATGAAATGTCAAATGATGGAGACAAAGTGGAAGCTAGGTGGCATGTTTGACTTCCAAAATGGTGAGGTGGCACTAATTAGAACATGGTGGAAGATGAGGTGTCCACTTAGTAACTAACAAAGGGTAACTAAAGGCTAACTAAGTTTTAAGGCAATTTGGTTCCCATAATTCGATCCTTGCACCATATTTAAGAGATACTTTCACTTGTATGGTATTTATAGAGGCATGGTATGACAAAAAGGAAGATTGGCTAGATAAAGATCAAAAAATTTATCCCTATCAACGAGTCTCATGCATCTTAAGTATTTTATACCACAAAAGAGAAAAGAACATGTCGGATACATTAAAGGACACCCACATCTTATATATTGCTAGCTATTTCCGGATATATAGTTTTCATAAGAGGTAAAATTTTGATATGCCTTTAATATATATTTATATATTTATGACATTTCCCAACATTTCAGAACTCTCCACCCCTTAAAGATATTTAGAACACAAATGATAACACGCTAGGTTGTCCGAAGGTCATGTCATAAATCCGCACATAAACAGTAAACATATGAACATCACAAAATCGGAGAATGGAACGTAAATCATACCGCTACATAGTATACCCATATATAAAGAGGTCGATATGTATAGCTATGTGGTTAAGGATTTTCATAGGGGTTACAACAATTGTAAGCATAATCCGAATGGATTTAACCATTGTAATTGGTGAGAAAGTTTTGTCATAATCAACACCTTGTTTTTGACGATATCCTCTAGCCACTAATCCGGCTTTGTACATATGTACATGTCCATCCATGTCAGTCTTTCTCTTAAAGACCCACTTACACCTAATAAGTTTAACACCTTTAAGGGGATCAACCAAAGTCCATACTTAGTTAGTGTATATGGATGTCATTTTGGATTTCATGGCCTTATGCTTTTTTTTAAAGTCAATGTCTAACATTGCTTCTTCGCAGGTATTAGGTTAGTCATATCGTATGATAGATACGTCTCCATGTGTTGAGACTAAAAGGCCATGTCTTCCTAGCTCTCGATGAATCCTCTTAAACCTATAAAGTTCTTATGTATTGGTTTGTAGAGCGGTTCAACATTTTGTAACTTTTCTACTTAGGGTTCCTCTAATGTAGTTTAAATTTATGAGTCTTCTCGAATCTCATTAAGTTCAACTTTCCTCCTACTAGTCGTAGCACCTATAAATTCCTTCTCAAGTATTACAACATGCCTAGCAATAAACATCTTTTGTTCTTGTTGTTGGTAAAAGTAATATCCATTTGTTTCTTTTGGACATCCCATGAATTTACACTTTATTGATTTAGGCTAAAGCTTGCCTTCGTCTAGACGTTTGACATATGCTTCACGACCCCAAATCTTAAGGAAAGAAAAATTTGTTTTCTTTCTTTTCCATATCTCATATGGAGTTTGATCAACAAATTTTATTAGAACCTTGTTCAAAAAAAATGTCATGGTAAGGAGTGCATATCCCCAAAATGATATTGGGATATTAGTTTGACTCATCATGGACCGGACCAAGTCTAGCAATGTCTTATTTCTCCTTTAAAACACACCATTCATTTGTGGTGCTCCAAGTGGGGTCCATTGTGAGAGAATCACATTCTCTTTTAAATGATCTAAAAATTCGGTGCTTAAGTACTCTCCATCTCGATTTGATCGAAATGCCTTAATACTTTTTCCCGGCTTGTTTCTCGACTTCAAACCTAAATTCTTTAAACTTTTTAAAGGCTTCGATTTGTGTCGCATGAGATACACATAACCAAAATGTGATCTATCATCGGTAAAGCTTATGAAATAATCATATCCTCCTCTAGCTTGGGTGGACATGGGCCCATACACATCATTATCTATGAGGCTTAACAAATCAATAGCTTTTTCACCTTTTTCACTAAAAGGGAATTTTTTCATTTTGCTAAGCAAACAAGATTCATAAACATCATAAGATTCATAATTAGATGATTTTAAATATCCATTCTTATGTAGCTTGGATATGCGATTTTTATTTATATGGCAAAGTCGACAATGCCATAGACATGTTTTGTTTATATCATTAGTTTTGAGTGTTTTTGCATTTACGTTATACACAGGTGTGTCTACGTTCAAAACATATAAACCATTATTCATATTAGCACTTCCATATAAAACATCATCTTTATAAAAGGAACAACTTTTATTCTTAAATAAAAATAAAAAACCATGTTGGTCCAAACAAGAAATGAAAATTATATTCCTAGTTATACAAGGAATATAATAATAGTTTTTGAGTATAAGCACAATTCCGGATGATATTGCTAACTCGTAGGTGTCTATCGCTAATAGTATAACTCTTGAACCATTATCCACAAGTAGGTCAACCTCACCGAAGTAGCCTTTCCAGCCTTTTTTAGTCCTCTTAAGTTTGTGCAAATATGTGCACCACATCCAAGTATCAAATACCTATAATGTTAGACTAGAAGTTGAAAAATTTACTTCAATAACATGAAATAGTTGAGGTGTATCGAGAACTCTTCTCTTGTATGCCTTCATGGTACTCCTTATCATCTAATACATAGATCATTTTCCCATGTTGGAGGACATTCCTCTCATTCAATTTTCAATTAAAGAATAACATTTAAGGCATTCCTTCCATTAGTCATCAATCTCATCGATGTATTGCTAGTCATATTGAGCAACAACCTTGACAGGATAGGAAAATGTATGGTTTGGTTGATTAAATTACATAAAACAAAGCATAAATTAAAAAAGTAAAATCTATGTCTACACTCACTATTTTCTTCAAGTTTTATAACCTTCAATATAAGACTAGAAAAAACTTTTCGATTCGTTTTCCTATTGGGTTAGGATTCCATCCTCTAACATGCATTAGCCTTGAGTTATCTCTACAAGCCATACATGAAGGATTAGGTAGGTAACTCCTTACTAATTACATCTAATGTAATTTCTAATTCTATTGGTATGGCAAATCCTTGTCCTAATCACATCTTATGTGAATAGCAATCCTTCCTTACAAGTTTATTAGACCTTGAGCTATCTCAACAAGCCCAACAACTAATTTAAGTTTGACTTAATGTTTGGAGACATCGTATGGCCCATGTTTTGTTTCTCTCTCGAAGAAGTGACCTTGAGTTATCTCGATAACCCAACAACGATAAAGAGAGTTCCCACCTCATAACATTGGAAAGTAGTTAACTTAATATATTATTTGAAGGATTTAATATGGTTGGTCTTATCCTAGCATGCATGCTAAACAATAATCACATTATTCCTAATCATGCATACAAACATTAATCTCATCACATTCATACATTTTATACATGACTTAAGGATCGGTGAATGGTAATGGATTTCTAGTACTAGCCCCTTCGAGCCACAAAAAAACTAGCGGGTCAATTCCTAAGTGAAAAATTATTACAAATTCTTCGGGAATGTCTTCATTCCTTGGCCTCTTCTCCTTGTGTCTATTCTAATTCTTATCTTCTACTTTTATATTTATTTGAAATAATAAAGCTTGAGTTACATTTAAGGGGAGTAAGATGAAAAGAGAAATACAATAGAGTAATAGAGAAGGCAAGACACACGAGTCCTATTTATCCAAAAAATAACAAGCAATCATTCATAAACTAAGTCGACTCATCCATACCAATCATCTATACTTCAATCACGTTGATACATGGCATACTAATAAAACAATTTCATTCATAAAAATGATTATAAACCAATATTTTTTGGTCATTTCATAAATTTATCAAAATTTCTCTAAATTTTAATTTTAAAACCCTTTCGAGGCCTTGGGCCTACTTTGGGCCTATAAGCTTTTGGGCCTCGAGGGTTCATGGGTTTTGAAGCCCAAACCCTCGGGTTCGCGTGTATGTGCACGTTTGCTTATGGCCACCAACCCAACATGAAATCGCATGGCCGAGTGGCCTAATGTGTTGACGCGTAGGCTTAAAGGCCACTAGGCACATAGTGTGCAGCTCGGAAGGCCATCAAGCTACCCGGCTTGCACCAACTACATGGCCCGGCAAGCTAGCGGCTTGCCCGTTGCGTGCCTAACAAGCGGGCTAGCTAGCCGAGCACGCCTAGTACACGCTCGCAGCCGCGCTTGCTCGGCCTACACGTCTAGCGCGCGACCCGGTAGGCTAGCAGGCCTAACCGCCACGTGCTTAACGTGTGACCCGGTAGGCTAGTAGGTTTGTTTGGTGCACGCCTAGCACGCGGTTGGCCTACTCGGCACACGCCTAGCACACTACCGGTAGTAGGCCGCCACGGCGTGAGCATTGACGTCCAACGTCGACGTTGCATCTTCCTTCTAATTTTGACCTAAAGTTTCGGTTTCATATTTATATAAAACCCTAAAAACACAACATTTATAATCGAGTATAGCTAATTCATGCGAGTTAATCATAATTAACACAACATACAATCAAAGATTCAATGGAGGCTTTGATACTAATTGAAGGATCATGCATCCTATGGAGGTGTGTAATTCTTTTTCAAGAAAGTCATCCAAGTGTTCGGGCTCTATTGATGATCCATGCAGTCCAAGTATTCACAAAGAAGCACTCAAAATTATTGGGGTGCTAGCTCCACCATTTCTAATTTAGTATTTCCTCTAGAAATCAATCCTGGTTAATTTTATGACAATTTTAAAAAGAAAGGGATAGAGTGTTTCTTGCTATGGTCTAGGAAAAAACTATTTTCTCTAAATTTTTCACTCGTTAACCGTGTGCCCTAATTTATTTTTGGGCTAGCCAAATTTTCTCTCTTTTTTTATATTAGATGAAATCAACTCTTGTATTAGCTTTTATGCCCCACGCACCTCTCCTCCCATATGTAGGGGGAGAGTTTCCTTGTCCTCTAAGGACAAAGAGAGAGGTGGTTATGAGTCCTTAAAGGATTCTAGGTTGTTGCTTCCTTATCCTATATGGATGAGAAGTTATTTTATATGTAGACTATTTGATTATTATCTTTAAAACATTCAACCTTATCCAATAAGGTTATTCTTTATCTTTAAAACATTCAACCTTATCCAATAAGGTTGATGTTCATCCTTCCACCAAAATTACCTTAAAGATCTTAATTAAATCTAATGGGCCAAAACTATTTTATCCCAATTAATTTATTTGGAATATCCAAATAAATATTTCTAGATTATTTTATCGGGGTCCACATTAGGAAGCAATTTCCTAAAATATCCTTTAACCTAAATTAGGATACTCCTTTCCTTTTAGGTTCTTTATTCCAAATTTGAAACTAACTTTTAAATTAGGAAACCGATTTCTAAAATATGAAATTTTCCATTTTAGGAAACTTTTTATTTTGAAAACTCTTTTGAAAATAGGAAACTTTTTTATAATTGAAAAATTTTCTCAATATCTTTGGTTCTCAATTATAATTTGAATGCTTAAACTTAGGCGTGTGACTCAATAGGCTCCTAGATATGTTGGAAATGTATAAAGAATAAAAGACTTCACATTTATCTCTTGATACATAAATCAAGGTTGGCCTCTATCAAGGGATCATGACTATCCAATTCTCTAGGAGGATTAGTTAATCCATTATTACCTTTCACGAGCATGGTACCATACAATTCAGTCCTCATGTCAACTTATCACAAGTGTGATCTTGAACTTGGTTATTAGTCTTATTCGATTATGATCACTCAAGTTTTCTTTAATTCCTACATGTTTTAGTTCTTAGAGTAGACCAACTATGCTCTATTGGTGTACTCCTATTATGACCATAGATTTCTTGAGCGGACATTTGTCAAAATGTAATGTAATAACTTCTTTAACATACAAGGAATGACACATCCTATCTTAGTCATACACCTATCTCTATTGGATTCCTAGTGCATCTAACGAATCGCCCACATATAACCCATTAATGGGTCAATCAAAATGAGTGTCAAAGTGCATAAGTCTTTTAATGAGATAAACATGATGACTTCAAGTCTAAAGACCATTTGTACCCATCTCGTATGAGATTCCCATAGACTAAAACCAAATGGATTCCCATCTCTACTATGGTCATAGATTTCTTGAGCGGACGATGTGGGCCAACGAGCTTTAGAATTCGTGGAATGGTATGAGCACAACAAATGTAGAAGAAAAACTCTTAGCCTAGTTTTAAGCTTCTTTAGATCTCGTTTGATGCCAAATGGGCCAACGATCAAAACTCTTCACTTATGGTAATGAACCAAGGGTGATTTTGGCCTAAAAACGTAGTTTAGGCCCTCAAAATCGATCTTTCACTATTTTTTAGAAGATGTGGACCAACGAGCTTTAGAATTCTTAGAACGGCATGAGTGGGGTAAAAACTAAAAAAACTATCGACTTAGTTTCGAGCTCTTTTAAACCTAGTTTGATGTCAAACGGGCCAATGATCAAAACTCATCGCTTAAAGCCATAACCCAAGGTTGATGTTTGCCCAAAAATGTAGTTTCAAGCTTAAAATCAAAATTCACTTTTTTTTCAAAAGATGTTAGCCAATGGGCTTTAGAATTCATCGAACGAGTATGAGTGTGAAAAAAACTAAAATAAACTATTAGCCTAGTTTTGAGGTTTTTTTAACCTAGCTCGATACCAAACGAGCCAATGATCAAAACTCATCTATTAAAGCCATGATTGCAAGCTAATTTCTCGCTCAAAAAATGTAATTTAGGCCCTCAAAATCAGCCTTTCATTATTGTTTCGAATGATGCAAGCCGGTGAGATTTTGAATTCGTGAAATGGTATAAGCATGGCAAAAGCCGAAGAAAAAATATCGGACCAGTTTAGACTTTCTTTAGACCTACTTCGATGCCAAACAACCCAACGATCAAAACTCTTTGCTTAAAGCCATGACCTAAGGGTGATTTTAGCTAAAAAATATAGTTTCCGCCCTCAAAATCAACTTTTCACTATTTTGCTAGATAATGAATGCCAATGGGCTTTGGAATTCATGGAACAAGTATAAACATGACAAAAACAAAAGAAAAACTATCGGCCTAGTTTTGAGCTTTATTGGACCGAATTTGATGTCAAATGGGCCAACGATCAAACTTATTGCTTGTAGCCATGACTAACGGTGATTTTGGCAAAAACGTAGTTTAGGCCATCAAAATCAACCTTTCAACGTTTTTTTGGACAATGCGAGCCAACGAGCTTTAAAATTTATGGTATGGTATGAGCAAGACAAAAATGAAAGAAAAACATTTGGTCATGTTTTGAGCTTTTTTGGACCTAATTCGATTTTGAACGGGCCAATGATGAAAACACATCCCTTATAGTCATGACCCGGGGGTTATTTTAGTAAAAAAGCATAGTTCGAGCACTCAAAATAAACCTTTCACTATTTTTTGAAATATGCAAGCAATGGGCTTTGGAATTTCTAGAATGGTACGAGCATGGAAAAAGTTGAAGAAAAATAGTCGGCTTAATTTTCATCTTTTATGGACCAAACTTGATGCCAAACAAACCAATGATCAAAATTCATTGCTCATAGTCATGACTCAAGGGTATTTTGGCCAAGAAACATAGTTTAGGTCCTCAAAGTTAGCCTTTCACTATTTTTTTAAACGATGCGTGTCAATGAGCTTTGGAATTCATGGAACAATATGAGCATGAAAAAAATTAAAGAAAAAATGTCAACTCAATTTTGAGCTTATTTGGACCTAGTTCAATGCCAAATGGTAGCAATAAAAACTTATCACCTATAGCCATGACCCAAGGGTGATTTTGGCCAAAACATGTAGTTTAGGCCCTCAAAATCGACCTTTTACTATTTTTCCGGATGATGCGGACCAATAGACTTTGGAATTCATGAAACGAGTATGAGTGCAACAAAAACAAAAGAAAAACTATTGGCCAATTTTGATATTCTTTGGCTCTAGTTCGACGCCAAATGGGCCAACGATCAAAACTCCTATCCTAAAGCCATGACCCAAGGGTGATTTTGGCCAAAAAAAGGGCTTTGGAATTCATGAAACAATATGAACATGGAAAAAACAAAAGAAAAGTTGTCTCCCATTTTTTAGCTTCATTGGACTTAATTCGATGGTAAACAAGCTAACGATCAAAACTCATTGCTTGTAGCCATGACTAGGGGTGATTTTGGCAAAAAAACTTAGTTTAGGCCATCAAAATCAACTTTTCACTATTTTTTCGGATGATGTAGGCCAACGAGCTTTGAAATTTACGGAACGGTATGAGCATTGTAAAAACTATACAAAAACTATCAGCCTAGTTTTAAGCTTTTTTGGACCTAGTTCAATACAAAATGGGCCAACGATCAAAACTCATCGCTTAAAGTCATGACCCAAGGGTACAAAATAAGCATTCGAGTGTTTTTTCATAAGATATAGGCCAAGGGGCTTTAGAATTCATAGAATGGTATGAACATGAAAAATATTAAAAAAAACATAGTTTTTGCCCATAAAATTAGCTTTCTTTATTTTTCAAAATTGATCACTTGTAGCCAAGACGCTAGGGTGATTTGCCCATAAAAGTAGTTTAGGCCCTCAAAATCAACCTTTCACTATTTTTTCAAACGATCCGGGCCAATGAACTTTGGAATTTGTGGAATAGTATGAGCGTAGCAAAAAGTTAAGAAAAGCTCGTTGGCCTAGTTTTAAGCCTTTTTGGACGTAGTTCGATTCCAAATGGGCCAATGATCAAAACTCATCACTTAAAGCCATGACCCGTGGGTATTTTTTTCCAAAAACGTAGTTTTGGCGCATAAAATCAACTTTCAATATTTTTCCAAAAGATGCGAGCCAACGAGCTTTGGAATTCTTAGAACGGAATGAAGATGAAAATTAAAGAAACATAATCATCCTAGTTTTGAGCTTCTTTGGACATGGATTGATGCCAAATGGGCCAACAATCAAAACTCATTGTTTAAAGTGTGACCCATGGGTGATTTTGGCCAAAAAAGATATTTATGCCCTCAAAATCAACATTCACTATTTTTTTAAAAGATTCAAGCCAATAGGTTTTGGATTTCATGGAACAATATAAGTGCGATAAAAATTGAAGAAAGACGATCGACCTAGATTTGAGCTTTTTGAACCTAGTTCGATGCCAAATCGACCAATGATCAAAACTCATCACTTAAAGCTATGACCCAAGGGTATTTTTTTGCAAAAGAAAGTAGTTTAGGTCCTCAAAATCAGCATTCATGATTTTTCTAGAAGATACGAGCCAATGAGCTTTGAAATTCATGTAACGAGTATGAGCACGGTAAAAACTAAAAAAAACTATTGGTTTAGTTTTGAGCTTTTTTGGACATATTTCAATGCCAAACGGGCCAATGATCAAAACCCGTTGCCTATAGGCGTGACTTAGGGGTGATTTTGGCCAAAAACGTAGTTTAGGCCCTCAAAATCGACTTTTTACTTTTTTTTAAATGATGCGGGCTAGTGGCCGTTGGAACTCAAGGAGCGGTATAAGCACAACAAGAACCGAAAAAATACTAGTAGCCTAGTTTCATGCCTCTTTGGACCTAGTTTGATCCTAAACGGGCCAACGATGAAAACTCTTCGCTCAAAGTGATGAAACAAGGGTGATTTTGGCCAAAAAATATAGTTTAGGCCCAAAAATCAGCCTTTCACTATGTTTTCGAACGATCGGGGCCAATGGGCTATGGAATTCGTGGAATAGTATAAGCACGATAAAAACTAAAGAAAAACTGTCGACCCAATTTTGAGTTTTTTTAGGCCTATTTCGATGCCCAACTAGCTAATGATCAAAACTCATTACTCAAAGCCATGGCCCGTGGGTTTTTTTTTCCAAAAAATGTAGTTTTTGCCCTCAAAATAAGCATTCATAGTTTTTAGAGAAGATGCGAGCCAACGGATTTTGGAATTCTAGGGACGATATGAGCGTGGCAATAAATAAAGAAAAACTATTGGTCTAGTTTTGAGATTTTTTGGACCTATTTTGTTACCAAACGGGCCAATGATCAAAACTTATCCCTTAAAGCAATGACCTAGAGGTAATTTTTGCTAAAAAACATAGTTTAGGTCCTCAAAATCAGCATTCATTGTTTTTTAGAAGATGCAAGCCAATGGGTTTTGAAATTCATGGAACGGTATAAGCGCGAGAAAAAAAACAATCAGCCAATTTTGAGCTTTTTAGACATATTTCAATGCTAAATGGGTCAACAAGCAAAACTCTTTGCTTAAAATCGTGACCCAAGGGTGATTTTGGCCTAAAAATTTAGTTTAGGTACTCAAAATCAATCTTTCACTATTTTTTAGACAATGTGGGCTAATGGGTTGTGGACTTCATGGAATAGTATAAGCATAGCAAAAGCTAAAGAAAAACTATCAGCCCAGTTTTGATCTTTTTTGGACCTAGTTTGATACCAAATGGGCCAACGATAAAAAAACATAGTTTAGGCCCTCAAAATCAACATGGACTATTTTCCTAGAAGATGCTTACAAATGGGCTTTGGAATTTATGGAATGGTATGAGCATGAAAAAAACAAAAGAAAAGTTGTCAACCTAGTTTTGAGTTTTTTGAACCTAATTCGATGTCAAACGGGCCAACGATAAAAACTTATCGCTTAAAGCCATGAATCAAGGGTGATTTTTCTCAAAAAATGTGGTTTAGGCCCTCAAAATCAGTATTCACGATTTTTTCAAAAGATCCGAGGAACTAGCTTTGGAATTCATGGAATGGTATGAGTGCATCGAAAACTAAAGAAAAACTATTGACCTAGTTTTGAGCACTTTTAGACCTAGTTTGCTACCAAATGGGCAACGATCAAACTCATCTCTTAAAGCCATGACCCCGGGTATTTTTTCCAAAAAACATAGTTTAGGCTCTCAAAATTAGCATTCATTGTTTTTTACAAAAATGCGAGCTAACGAGCTTCGAAATTCGTGAAATGTTATGAGCGTGACAAAAATTGAAGAAACACTATCAATCTAGTTTTGAGCTTTTTCGCACCTATTTTGATGCCAAATAGGCCAATAATCAAAACCCATTGCTTAAACCCATGACCTAAGGGTATTTTTGCTAAAAAACATAGTTTATGCCCTCAAAATCGGCATTCACTATTTTTCATAAAGATGTAGGCTAATGGGCTTATAAATAGCTAATCCAGTTTTGAGCTTTTTTGGACCTACTTTGATGCCAAGTCGGCCAACAATTAAAACTCACTCGCTTATAGATCTCACACAGGGGTATTTTTGCCAAGAAAAGTAGTTTACGCCCTCAAAATCAGCCTTTCACTGTTTCTTCGAACGATATGGGCCAACGATTTTGGAATTCATGGAATGGTATTAGCACAAAAAAATTGAACAAATCTTTTTAGCTCAATTATGAGCTTCTTTGGCTAGTTTGATTCAAACGGGCCAATGATCAAAACTCTTTGTTTATAGCCATGACCTAGGGGTGATTTTGGCCAAATAACGTAGTCTAGTCCCTCAAAATCGCCTTTCACTTTTTTTTTGAGACAATGCATTCTAATGGGCTTTGGAATTCGTGGAATGATATGAGCATGGCAAAAATTAGAGAAAAACCATCGACCTAGTTTTGAGCTTTTTTTGATCGAGTTCGTTATCGAACAGAGCTAACGATCAAAGCTCATCGCTTAAAGCTATGACCTAGGGGTTATTTTTGAAAAAACAACGTTAGTTTAGGCCCTCAAAATCAGCATTCATGTTTTTCTAGAAGATGCGAGGCTAATGGGTTTTGGAATTCATGGAACAAGTATAAACACGATAAAAATTGAAGAAAAAATATTAGTCTAGTTTTGAGCTTTTTTTGGATCTATTTCGATGCCAAAAAAGCCATTGATCAAAACTCATCCCTTAAAACCCCGAATCGGGGTGATTTTGGCTAACAAAACATAGTTTAGGCCCTAAAAATCAGTATTGACTATTTTTCCAAAAAACGCGAGCCAACGAGCTTAGGGATTCATGGAATAGTATGAGCGTGGCAAAAACTAACGCAAAAGAGTCGATCTAATTTTGAGCTTTTCTTGTCCTATTTTGATGCCAAACGGGCCAACGATCAAAACTTATTTCTTATAGCCGTGACCTAGAGGTGATTTTGGCCAAAAAATATAGTTGAGGCTTTTAAAATCGGCGTTTCATTGTGTTTTCGGACGATGCGAGCCAATGGGCTTTTGAATTCGTGGAATGGTATGAGCATGACAAAAACTAAAGAAAAACTATCGATCCAATTTTGAGCTTCTTTAGACCAAGTTCGATGCTAAATGGGCCAACGATCAAAACTCATGCCTTATGCCATGACCTAGGGATGATTTTGTCCAAAAAATATAGTTTAGGCTCTCAATATCAGCCTTTCATTTCTTTTAGATGATACAAGCCAACAGTGCTATGGAAGTCGTGGAGCGATTAAGTCGGCAAAAACTATAGAAAAACTATCGACTCGATTTTAAGCATTTTTGGACCTAGTTTGATGCCAAACAGGCCAAAGATCAAAGCTCATCGCTTAAAGCTATGACCTAGGGGTTATTTTTGAAAAAAACGTTAGTTTAGGCCCTCAAAATCGGCATTCATGTTTTTCTAGAAGATGCGAAGCTAATGGGTTTTGGAATTCATGGAACAAGTATAAACACGATAAAAATTGAAGAAAAAATATTAGTCTAGTTTTGAGCTTTTTTGGATCTATTTCGATGCCAAAAAAGCCATTGATCAAAACTCATCCCTTAAAACCCCGAATCGGGGTGATTTTGGCTAAAAAAACATAGTTTAGGCCCTAAAAATCAGTATTGACTATTTTTCCAAAAAACGCGAGCCAACGAGCTTAGGGATTCATGGAATAGTATGAGCGTGGCAAAAACTAACGCAAAAGAGTCGGTCTAATTTTGAGCTTTTCTTGACCTATTTTGATGCCAAACGGGCCAACGATCAAAACTTATTTCTTATAGCCGTGACCTAGAGGTGATTTTGGCCAAAAAATATAGTTGAGGCTTTTAAAATCGAGTGTTTCATTGTGTTTTCGGACGATGCGAGCCAATGGGCTTTTGAATTCGTGGAATGGTATGAGCATGACAAAAACTAAAGAAAAACTATCGATCCAATTTTGAGCTTCTTTAGACCAAGTTCGATGCTAAATGGGCCAACGATCAAAACTCATGCCTTATCGCCATGACCTAGGGATGATTTTGTCCAAAAAATATAGTTTAGGCTCTCAATATCAGCCTTTCATTTCTTTTAGATGATACAAGCCAATAGGCTATGGAAGTCGTGGAGCGAGTTAAGTCGGCAAAAACTATAGAAAAACTATCGGCTCGGTTTTAAGCATTTTTGAACCTAGTTTGATGCCAAACAGGCCAAAGATCAAAACTCATCGCTTAAAGCCATGACCTAGGGGTTTTTTTGCCAAAAAAGGTAGCCTATGCCCTCAAAACAAACATTCATGGTTTTTTTAGGAGATGCGAGCTAACGAGTTTTGAAATTGGTGGGACGATATTAGCATGGCAAAAATTGAAGAAAAACTATCGGTTTAGTTTCGAGATTTTTTGGACCTATTTTGTTGCCAATCAAGCCAACGATGTTAAACGTGGGAAAAATGTTATTTAGGCCCTTAAAATCAGCATTCACTATTTTTCAAAAGATGTGAGCCAATGGGCTATGGAATTCATAGAACGGTATAAGCGTGGGAAAAATTGAAGAAAAACTATCGACCTAGTTTTTGGACCGAGTTCGATGTTAAATGGGCCAACGATGAAAATTCATCCTTAAAGCAATAACCCAAGGGTGACTTCAGCCAAAAAACGTAGTTTTGAGTATTCACATTTTTTTCAAAAGATGTAGGCCAATGAGCTTTGGAATTCATTGAACTATATGAGCGCGACAAAAACTAAAGAAAATCATCGACCTAGTTTTTAACTTTTTTGGACTTAGTTTGATGTCAAACGGGCCAACAATCGAACTCAAGGCCATAACTTAGGAATGATTTTGATTCGAAACGTAGTTTAGGCCCTCAAAATTGCCATTTACTATTTTTTAGAAGATAATGGGCAACGAGCTTAGGAATTTATAGAACGATATGAGTATAGGAAAAGCTGAAGCAAAAAAATCAACCTAGTTTTGAGCTTTTTGGACCAACTTCAATGCCAAACAGGTCAACAATCAAAACTCATTTCTTATAACCATGACCTAGGGCTAATTTTGACGAAGAAACATAGTTTACACCTTTAAAATTAGCCTTTCATAATTCTTTCAAATGATGCGGGCCAACGAGTTTGGAATTCGTGGAACGACGTAAGGACGATAAAAACTAAAGAAAAACTCGTCAACCTAGTTTTGAGCTTATATGGGCCTAGTTTGATGCTAAACAAGCCAACGATCAAAACTCTTTGCTTAAAGCTATGACCTAGGGGTGATTTTGGCCAAAAAACAAGTTTAGCACCTCAAAATCAGCCTTTCTCTTTTTTTTTTTTGAACGATGTGGGCCAATTGACATTGGAATTCATGGAATAACTATCGGCTAAGTTTTGAGCTTCTTTGAACCTAGTTCAATGCCAAACCGGCTAAAGATCAAAACTCATTGCTCGAAGCCATGACCCAAAGGTGATTTTTTTTAAAAAAAACGTAGTTAAGCCCTTAAAATCAGCATTCACTATTTTTCCAAAACATGCGGACCAATGTGCTTAGGAATTAGTGGAATGGTATGAGCATAGCAAAAATTGAAACAAAATAATTAGTCTAGTTTTGAGTTTTTTTAACCTAATTCGATGCCAAACAGGTGAACTATCAAAACTCATTTCTTATAGCCATGGCCTAGGGGTGATTTTGGCCAATAAACATAGTTTGGGCCCTCAAAATAAATTTTTATAGTTTTTTCAAATGATGCGAGCTAACGAGCTTTAGAATTCATGAAACGGTATGAGCATGAAAAAAAACTAAAGCAAAACTATCGACCTAATTTTGAGCTTTTTGGGACCTAGTTCGATGCTAAATGGGCCAACGACCAAAACTCATTGCTTGAATTCGTGAGCCGGGCGTGATTTTGGCCAAAAAACATAGTTGAGGTCCTCAAAATTAGCATTCACTACTTTTTCAAAAGATGCGGACCAACGAGGCTTTAGAATTCGTGAAATGATATAAGCATAGAAAAAGCTGAAGAAAAACTATTGAACCGAGTTTGATCTTTTCGGACCTTGTTCGATGCCAAACGGGGCTAACGATATCGCTTAAGTCCATGACCCAAGGGTGATTTTTGCCGGAAAAAACATAGTTTAGGCCCTCAAAATTAGCATTAACCACTTTTCAAGAAGATGCCGACTAACGAGGCTTAGCAAATAATAGAACAGATATGAGTGCGAAAAAAATTGAAACAAAATAGTCAATCGACTTTTGAGCTTTTTAGACCAATTGCGATGCCAAATAGGCCAACGATTAAAACTCATTGCTTATAGTCGTGACCTACCTATGATTTTGGCCAAGAAACGTAGTTTAGACCCTCAAAATTAGCCTTTCACTCGCTTTTTAATGATGCGAGCCAACGAACTTTGGAATTTATGGAACAAGTATGAGCGCGACAAAAGCGAAGGAAAAGCTGTCGGCCTAGTTTTGAGCTTTTTTGGACCTAGTTGGATGCTAAACAGGCCAACAATCAAAACTCATCTTTTAAAGCCATGACCCAAGGGTGATTTTTGGCAAAAACATAGCTTTGACCCTCAAAATCAACATTCATGATTTTTCTAAAAGATGGGGGCCAACGGGTTTTGAAATTTGAGGAACGGTTTGAGCACGACAAAAACAAAAGAAAAACTATGGGCCTAGTTTTATGTTTTTTGGACCTATATTGATGTCAAATGTGCCATTGATCAAAACTCATCGCTTACAACCATGACTTGGGGGTATTTTTGTCAAAAAATATAGTTTAGGCTCTTAAAATTAGTATTAACTATTTTTCTAGAAGATGCGAGCCAATGGGCTAAGGACTTCGTGGAACGATATGAGCGTAGTAAAAACTAAAGCAAAACAATCAATCCGAGTTTTGGGCTTTTTTGGACCAACTTCGATGCCAAACGGACCGACGATCAAAACTCATTTCTTATAGTCATGACCTAGGGGTGATTTGTGCAAAAAAATATAGTTTATGCTATCAAAATCAGCCTTTCACTTTTTTTCAAACGATGCGAGCCAATGGGCTTTCGAATTTATGAAACGAGTATAAGCGTGGAAAAAACTAAAGAAGAACTATCATCCGAGTTTTGAGCTTTTTCGGACTAAGTATGACGCCAAATGGACCAATAATCAACATTCATGGCTTACACCCATGACCCAAGGGCGATTTTGGGAAAAAAAATAGTTTAGTCCCTCAAAATTAGCATTTCACTGTTTTTCCGGATGATACGAGCCAACAAGCTATGGAATTCGTGGAACGAGTATGGGTGTGAAAAAAATTGAAAAAAAAACTATCGACTCGGTTTTGAGCCTTTTTGGACCTAATTCGATGTCAAACCAGTCAACGATCAAAACTCAATGCTTAAAGCCAAAGCCATGGGGTGATTTTTGCAATAAAAAGTAGTTTAGGCCCTTAAAATAAGCATTCATGGTTTTTTTATAAGATGCCGGCCATCGGGCTTTGGAATTCGTGGGACACTATGAGCGCGTAAAAAATTGAAGAAAAACTATTGATCTAGTTTCATGATTTTTTGAATCGATTTCGTTGTCAAATGGGCCAATGATCAAAACTCATCGCTTAAGGCTATGATGCAAGGTTGACTTTTGCCAAAAAAAACATAGTTTAGGCCCTCAAAATTTGTATTCACCATTTTTCAAGACAATGTGAGCTTACTAGCTTTGGAAATCATAGAACATTATGAGCGCGACAAAAATTGAAGAAAAATAGTTCGCCCATTTTTTAGCTTTTGTGACCTACTTCGATGTTAAATAGGCCAATGATCAAAACTCGGTGCTTATAGTCGTGACCCATAAGTGATTTTGGCCATGAAATGTAGTTTAGGTCCTTAACATCAACCTTTTAGTGCTTTTTTGAACGATGTAGGCCAACGAGCTTCGGAATTCGTGGAACGGTATGAGCTTGACAAAAGCCGAAGAAAACTTGTCGGCCTAGTTTTGAGCTCTTTTGGACCTAGTTCGATGTTAAATAGGCCAACAATAAAAACTCTTCACTTAAAGCCATGACCCGGGCATGATTTTTGTCAAAAAACATAGTTTAGGCTCTAAAAATCGGTCTTTTACTCGTTTTTTGAATGATGTGGGCCTATGGGCTATGGAATTCATGAAACGATATAAGCATGATAAAAGCCGAACAAAAACTATCGACCTAGTTTTGAGCTTTTTGGACCTAATTAGATACGAAGCGGCCAACAATCAAAACTCATCGCTTAAAGCCATGACCTAAGAGTGATTTTTGTCGAAAAAAATAGTTTAGGCCCTCAAAATCAACATTCACTTTTTTCAAGAAGATGCGAGCTAATAGGTTTTGAAATTCATGGGATGGTATGAGAGCGAGTAAAATTTGAAAAAAAGTCTTCAATCTAGTTTTGAGCTTTTTTCACTTATTTCGATACCAAACGGGCTAACAATCAAACTTCATCGCTTAAAACCATGACCCAAGGTATTTTAGTTAAAAAGTATAGTTTAGGTCCTCAAAATCAGCATTTACTATTTTTCAAGAAGATGTAAGCCGGCGAGCTTAGGAATTTATGAAATGGTATGAGCGCGGTAAAAACTAAAGTAAAATAGTCAACCCAGTCTTGAGCTTTTTTGGACATAATTTGATTCTAAACGAGCCAACGATTAAAACTCATTGCTTATAGGCATGACACGGGGGTGATGCGGGCCAAGAAGCTTTGGAATTCATGGAACGGTATGAGTACGAAAAAAACATAACAAAAATTATCACCTTAGTTTCAAACTTTTTTAGACCTAGTTTGATGCTAAACGAGCTAATGATCAAAGCTCTTCGCTTAAAGCCATGATCTAGTGGTGATTTTGGCCAAAAAATGTAGTCTATGCCCTCAAAATTAGCCTTTCATTGTTTTTCCGGACGACGCGGGCCAATGGGCTTTGGAATTCATGAAACGGTATGAGCGTGACAAACATTAGAGAAAAACTATTTGCCCAATTTTGAAAATTTTTTTTATTGAGTTCGATGCCAACCGAGCTAACGATCAAAACACATCGCTTAAAGTCATGACTTTGGGACATTTTTGGGAAAAAACATAGTTTAGGCTTTCAAAAGCATTCATGATTTTTTCGGAAGATGCGGGCCGAGGAGCTTTGTAATTCATGGAACGGTATGAGCACATCAAAAACGGAAGAAAACTTATCGAGTCTAGTTTTAAGCTTTCTTTGACCTATTTCGATTCCAAACGGGTCATTAATTAAAACTCATCGCTTAGAATCATGACTAAGGGGTGGTTTTGGTCAAAAAATGTGGTTTAGCCCCTCAAAATCAATATTCACTATTCTTCCGGAAGATGCGGGCCAACGGGCTTAGGAATTCATTGAATGGTATGAGCGCGGTAAAAATTGATGCAAAATAGTCAGCCCAATTTTGAGCTTTTTTAGACCTACTTCGATGCCAAATGGGTCGACGATCAAAACTCATTTCTTATAGCCGTGATCTAGGGGTGATTTTAGCCATAAAACGTATTTTAGAATTCATGGGATGGTATGGGCACGACAAAAACTAAAGAAAAACTCATCACTTATAGCCATAACCCGGGGGTGATTTTTTCAATAAAACGTAGTTTAGAATTCGTGGGACGGTATGAGCGTGGCAAAAATTGATGAAAAAATGTTAGTCTAATTTTGAGATTTTTTGGACCTATTTCGTTCTCAAACGGGCCAATGATCAAAACTCATCGATTAAAGCCATAACTCAAGGGTTATTTTGGAGAAAAAAATATAGTTTAGGCTTTCAAAATCAACATTCACTATTTTTCAAAAAGATGCGAGTTAATGGGCTATGGAATTTATGGAACGGTATGAGCGCAAGAAAAATTGAAGAAAAATGTCGACCGGTTTTGAGCTTTTTTAGACCGAGTTCGATGTCAAATGGGCCAAAAATCAAAACTTATCACCTAAAGCCATGACCTAGGGGCGATTTCAGCCAAAAAACATAGTTTAGGCCCTCAAAATTAGTATTCACTATTTTACCAAAAGATGCGAGCCGGCGGGCTTTAGAATTCGTTGAAAGATATGAGCGGGGAAAAAGCTGAAGAAAATCTATCGGCCTAGTTTCGAGCTTTTTCGGACCTAGTTCAATGTCAAAACCGGCCAATAGTCAAAACCCATCACTTAAAGCCATGACCCATGGATGATTTTCGCCAAGAAACGTAGTTTAGGCCCTCAAAATCACCCTTTCACTATTTTTTCCGATGATATAGGCCAACCGGCTTTGGAATTCATTGAATGATATGAGCATGGTAAAAACTAAAAATGAACTATCGACTAAGTTTTGAACTTCTTTAAACCTAGTTCAATGCCAATCCGACTAACGATCAAAACTCATTACGTGAAGCCATGACCCGGGGGTGATTTTTTCCAAAAAAAAAAATAGTTTAGGCCCTTAAAATCAACATTCACTATTTTTTCAAAAGATGTGGACTAACGAGGCTTCGGAATTCATGAAATGGTATAAGCACAAAAAAAAAACTTAAGTAAAAAAGTTCGTACGGAGTTTGAGCTTTTTTGACCTAATTTGATGCCAAATGGGCCAATGATCAAAACTCATTTCTTATAGCCATGACCCAAAGGTGATTTTCACTAAAAAAACATTGTTAGCACCCAATTTTGGGTTACAAAAAAAAAAAAAAAAAGAAGTAAAATATATATATAAGGGTGATATAGAAGAAGAGAAGAGAAAAGAAGCAAAATAAATTTGGTTTGTAAAAGAAAAGACCAAAAAGACTTTTAGCAAAAATGCCCTAAAAATCTAGTATAAAAGCCCCTTTTCTCCTCCAAAAAGGGTAGTTAATGTTCACTATCCCTAAGAAAAACCCTCATCGCAACTCATTAAAACCAGTCACCCACACCCAAACTTCTAGCCCTCACCCGAAGCCATAGCCGCTCGCCTCCAACGATCTACCACGCTCATATCCCTCGGCCTCTCCTCCCTCTCCACACACGCCTATCGCGAGCATCGGCGGCGTCTCCCATCCGTGAGAACAACGGCGGTAAGCGAGCGGCTCACCTCCCTCCATCGATCTACCATGCCCATAGCCCTCAACCTCTCCTCCCTCGCCACTCATGCCCGCTGCGACGACTAGCAACGTCTCCCATCCGCGAGAACAACGGCAACGGAACCAGCTCACCTCCTTAAGACCGGTCCACGCACTAGCCTATTGCCGGCATCTAGCCCCAACAACGGCGGCAACGTGCACCCCATGTAACCTCTCCCTAAGCGGGACCATCCACGCCCGCACGTAGCCGATAGGCCTCCACACTCGCATGCGGCCATCGGCCCTCCACGCACGCCTACGCACCGGCCTCACCTAACGCCTCACCAATGCATGCACCGGCTTCACCCAACTCCTTGCCATCGCGCACCCGCCCCCGGCGACACCTCGCCGATACGCACTTGCCCTTGCCGGCGCCCTTACATGTATGGCGGGGCCTCCTCAACGCCGTTCCCTACCCTTACCGGCGCCTTAGCATGCCTCGCTCCAACGTGTCGGCACCTTCGCTAGCGAGTCACCACACCGACCACCTTTCCTCCCCGGTTGACTAAGTATCGGTCTCCATCGGGATTGAAAAGGTGAGATCCGACTTCGAGATCGCCAAACGAATCAATCCGGCTCCTCTTTTTTACGAGTAACCGTTTTCACCTTTATTTTATTTTATTTTATTTTACTTTATTTTTATTTAAACATGTATTAAATTTGATTTGTGTTTATCTATGTCCTATAATTAATTAAATGAATGTGTTGTAATTAATTTTATTTGTGAGTTCATGGGTAATTTGTTTGGATTGAGATGATTCCATTGTTGATTTTATGGTATGATAATGAATGAGGCATCAATTTGAGCGTTTGAGTATTTGTTGGTTGGAACATATATTTTATAGGTGTGTCTTGTATGGTATTTTTTTTTAAAAAAAAAACACATGTCGAACTAATCAAGTTTGAAATGTTACCATGTAACTCGCTTTGCCAAAGATGATTGATTATGCATGCCAAAGTAATTAATTTCATTGGATTTTGTGTTTTTTTTCTCCATTTTTGGTCTAATTGCCAATTCTCGTCAAGTTTTGCTTACCGTGCTTAAGTTTGTTGATTTTTACTTACGTTATCGCTTTTAGCCTATTTTTAGCCTAAGTTGTCGATTTTGGCTTTTGTTGCTGATTTTAGTTTATTTTTTCCTAAAGCTATTGATTTTTACTTGTGTTGTCACTTTTAGCCCATTTTTAGCCTAAGCCACTAATTTTTGCGTTCGTTATCAATTTTAGCCTCTTTTTGCCTAAAGTCGCCAATTTGTAATTTTGTTGCCAATTTTAGCCCATTTTAGTCAAAGCTATCGCTTTCATTTTTCGTTGTCGATTTTAGCCTATTTTAGCCAAAGTCGTCGCTTTTTGCTTTTTGTTGCCTATTTTAGCCTAGTTTAGCCAAAGCTACCGCTTTCGTTTTTTATTATCGATTTTAGCCTATTTTAGTCAAAGTCGTCGATTTTTGTTTTTCGTTATCGATTTTAGCCTATTTCAACCAAAGTCGTCGCTTCGTTTTTCATTGTCGATTTAGCCTATTTTTGTCAAGTTATCGATTTTTGGCTTAAATTGTTAATTTTTGCTCATATTTGCTTTAAGTTGCCTATTTTTTCCTAAATTGCCGATCCTTGCTTGCTTTTGTTTATTTTGTCTTAGCATTCATTGTTTTTAACCATCCATTAAAAGTGAGGGCAAGGTCTCCGACCGAAAAAGTCCCAAATCACTCGACTAGGGGGCATTTTCATGAAAAATGAAAAATCGAATCAATGTTACATGTGATGCGGCTTGCCTTAGGCAAGATGGGGTAGGGTGACTTTTGATCTTCCTTACATGTAATAAACCCCTTACCCGAAACTACGAACGGACCGGTCATGAGGTTTCATAGTAACCATAAAACTAGGTGGCGACTCCAATCATTTTCCCTATATTTCACCTCACCATCGATGTCTCCCTACGACGGAATGGCAACTCCATTAGGGACGATACTTAGGCTTAGGCTTTGCATGCGGTTTTGAGTTTGATTTCGATGATGTGGGTTATTCTCTTACTCCCGTTAGCTTATTTCTATAATTTGCTTGCCATGTTTAAATTTAGGCCTTTTTATTTTATTTTTTTATTTATCTAATTATTTGCTCATTTTTCTTGATTCTTACTTATTTTTTTGTTTTTTATTTTGATTTTTATGTTTCTTTTTCTATTTCTATCCTTATTTTATTTTTGTTTTTATTTGAGACTCGAATATGGAATAATGGCCATGCACACACCGCATTGCATAATTTTATGGCATCCGCATTCGCCTCGGGATCTAGGGAGGAATTATTGGTGCCCCGATGGGTTTCACCCCGGGTAACACTTACGAAACCTCAACTCTTTTGGAATTCCGCCACTCGTCGCGATAGGTATTCGATGGTCTCCATGATTAATAGATTCGCACTTAGTCGGCCTAGATTCTCCTAAGCAAAAAGGGACCCTTTGATACTTGCATAGATCCTACCCAATAATGTAATGGCTAAAACCGGACCACTAGGACCACCTTTCCTGTATAAATTCACTAGGCAAGCCGGATATGTCAAACCTTGACCAAGCAATCCGGTCGGGATGTTTCGGGATGGGTGACAAGAGAACTTAAATCTAAACTCACTTGGTGCCCGAATTCAACAAAAATTCGAGGCTTTGCAAAAAACAAAGGGGGATTGCCTAGGACTAGAGTTTCGGAGAGCAACCATAAGGAGATCACACACTTCCGGTCGATGAGTAATGACTCCTAAAAGTCGCTTGATTATTGGAAGATGCTAAGCCACGATGATTACTACGGGTTTCGAGCTAAACATAGGAATCTCACGGTGTTGCTAGAGGTGCTAGTTCAAAAGCCCGCTCTCGAGGCCTTGCCTCGTCTATGGGACCCTTCATATAGATGTTTCACCATAGAGGGAGTAGACATGACCTTAACCTTGGAGGAATATCATCGGCTTCTAAACATGCCTAGCACTCTACATCGGGTATATCTACATCGAAGAAGATCAAATGCTGAGAAAAGGGTGGAGGATTGGCTAGACATAAGCATGATTCATGGTAAAGTTAAAGGGAATGTTGAAGGTTGGCGCTTTGAGAGTTGGTTGGATGTGTTCAAGCAAAAATTGAAGGACCCAAGAGCTAACTCTAAACGGATGAAGATTCTAGCACTTATAATCTTTGGGTCGGTGATTTTTCCCTCGATAGTCGAATTAGTCAATCTAGATGCGGTCAATGTCTTCATTGAGGTGGAGAAACACTCTATAAATCCTACTGCTGCCATTCTAGCTAAGACTTTCTCCTCATTGAGTCACTACAAAAGGTCTAGAAAAGGGAGTATGAAATGTTATGTTCGATTGCTTTTTGTGTGAGTAATTAGCCATTTCGAAGCCCATAGATCAATTTTCAAGACATGTTAGTGGATTGATCAAGAACCATTGAAAGAGTTCTTTGTCAACAAATGGAAGAACAAGTCCGAACGAGAGTGGTTCTCATCATTTTTGACCTTGTCGATCGGGGGTTTTCTATGAAAGACGGTTTGGATGAATCGAAGGGCATACATAGCTTATTGTGGAGTAGGACCTTAGGTTTCTTTAATAGGAGCAACTAGATATGCCTTTTATGCTCCCTCTATGGTATCGAGACAATTAGGCTATGAACAAGCTATCCTTAGAACCGTAAGCCTAAATGGGTTTAAAGGAAAGCTTGAGAAGGATGCCACTCCCGAGTTCTTTGAACAAGTTCTACAGGATTGGTTAACTCCATGAATAGTGGGAGGAGGAATAGTTGATCATGAATTAGCGAGTGACCAAGAGATACCTCACATGGCAAGCGAACGGGGTGAAAGACTATAAACACTTGGCCGACTTTGACCAAGCCATGGGAAATAGATGTCCAAACCAGCCAGTTGAGGGTAGTGAGTCGGTAACACCATAAGATTTGAGTGTGTGCTTGGCCAATCTAAAGGGAAGAAGAGGAGAGTGGAGGACTTCACAAAATTAGTCCCTAGTGACCATCGGGACCTCACCAAAGAAATCAAGAGGCTCAAGGCCGAGAATTAGAAAGTAGCATGTCATCTCGGCTAAGGAAAAAAGGATGAGAGGGAAAGATAAAGAAAAGATACTAGACCTAGAGTAAGATTTGGAGGCTTGGAAAAGTATAACCGCCGAAGAAGAATATTGAAAATCAAACTATCATCGAGCTCAAGTAGAACTAGAGGCCAAATATGCCGAGATTGATAGGTTGCAATCATAAGATAGGCGAGTTAAGTAGGAGTTAAGAAATTTAGGGTCGGATATACGAGAGGGTTAGAGAAGGTAATGAGAAGTGGCAACTATCTTTAAACATTGAATACGGCCATTGATAAGATTCAATGGAGAAAGTATGAGAGGCACAAAGTCGGATCATAGCGATCAAAAGAGAGAATCGACTTTTGGAGGGGGAGTTAATTAGGTTGTCCTCGTATTGAGCTATCATACACAACCATTTAACTCGAGGTTAGTACTGAACGAGGAAGAAGCTTAGTCGTGCTAGACAATCAAGCAAAGGAAGTCTTCAAGGAAGCTATAGCACTTCTAGAGCTACACTTGGCCATCAATGAGTGTAGGGTGAAAATTCATAATGAAGCGAGTGGCCGACTACATGAGGAGATGTGACTATTTGCTCGTTTGAAATGGCTAGAAGAGGGAAGGTCTTTGGAGTCTAAGCGCACTACCAAGTGAATCGCTTTTCTTGTTTTATTTCATTTTCCATTATATGAGTTTTCTTCCTTTTGTTATGTAAAAGAAAGATGTATTATGAACTAATAGGAGCCCTCATACTCCCCATTTTGAATAATAAAAGCTTTAACATCTTTCTTTAAATTATGATAACTCATTTGCAATCGAAACTCGATCCTCATCAATTAGAGTTAAGATAATTTGATGGCTACGAAGGGAAAGTGATTTTAGGGGCTGACTTTTACCGATATCAAGGCCGTTAAGTTACTTATTGTCATTTTTCAAAACAAAGTAGCACCGTAATCTAAAAGGAAAGACTAGTCAAATGTCATCGGGATTCAAGTCTAACTAACAATCAATGTCATCAGCCGTCGAAGCGATCCTCTTTTGGGAATCCCTAAAGTTATCGATTAATATAAATTCATCTTTAAACTTGAACGGACCAGCAATCAATGCCACCATCTATCTAAATGGTCCCATTGTTTTGATCCCTAAAAGTTATTGATGAATTTGAATTCATTCTTAAACCTAAGAGGATTGAAGAATCAACGATCGAGTTCCTTTATCACCCCCTATAGATGGCTATTCCATATCCGAGTCTTGAGTGTCATTTTACCTTTTTAACCTATTATTTACATCTAGTGTTTTTTGTCTTTTAATTGAACGAAATATAGGTTGATTTGCCAAAACCACACTTCCCTTGCATATTCACCACACTAGGGCAAGAATAAGGATGGAGAACGAAGAAAGAACTCTACTCGAGCAGAATCACTAACGAGAGGTGGAGATGCTAAAGGAAGAGATTGCTAGGCTTCGTCGCTCCGGTGAAAAAAAAATCAACAAAATCACATGATATGAGAAGTCACCGTTCGAAGAGAAGTCGACCGGCCATCGGTATCCCCAAAAGTGTTCACCACCATGGCACCACCAATCACTCGGACTGCTTGCTCCAACACCACCGTTAAGCATGCCTCATACGAAGCCTAGTGGTACTACTAACCATGCCCACCATTAGATGCTAGGAGGGGCATATGATTTTACCTCTCGCCCTGCGGGACCTACCTTAGTGTTGCCTCGGTCGGCCAAGCATCGATGACGGTCACCCCCGATTTCATTATTGAAGAATTGGCTAAGGAGAAGGTAGCCCTATGATTGGAGGTGGAGAAGCTCACAACCATTGAGGAGCGTTTGTGAGCTATTAAAGGTACGGACATATATAATCCATTCCTTAGCATCGATATGTTTTTAGTGCCGAATGTGATGATTCCTAAGAAGTTCAAGGTGCTCGAGTTTACTAAGTACATCGGGAGTCAATGCCCTAGAACCCACTTAAGGATTTATTTGAATAAGATGGCCGAGGTGGCATATGATGAAAAGCTACCGATCCATTTCTTTTCCAAGAGCCTCGACGAGTCCGACCTCAACCGGTTTATTGATCTAGATCGGACCAAGATCCAAAAGTCGAAGGATTTGGTGGATGTGTTTATGAGGCAATATAGTTCAGCTTAGAGATAACCCTCGATAGATCAAGCTTACGGACTATGGAAAAGGGCTTAAAAGAATCGGTCGGGAGTACGCTCAAAGATGGAGAGAAACGACCTCTTGCATTTGTCCGCCCCTTCGCAAAAAGAGTTGGTTACCCTCTTTGTTAACACTTTTAAGGCTCCATACTATGATTATTTGCTAAGTAACGACTCGAATAATTTTGTTGAAATAGTATCTGCAGTCGATCGAATCGTACAAGCTATCAAGTTATAAAGGATAGCCGACCCTTCGAATACTGGACGTAAGAAAAGTAACTTTAGCAAGAGTAGAGATTCCGAGGTGCATCGGATTAGGGAGTCTTCCGATAGTAAAGGGAGATGGAACAACTCGTGGAGGAATGGCAACCAATACACTCCCCATAATATAGCCAACCCTAACATCCAGTTTAGAATCCCTACAAACACCTTTCCAACTAATATGATGTGACGGACAACCCAAACACCAACCTTTCAACCATATCAAATGCTATACAATCCTTACCAAACTCGCCCAAACACACGCTCGACCTCAATGACCACCTCAAACCCACTATCAAAAACCCCAATAATTTATGAATCAACCAAGACCTCCAAATCAAAACTTCCCAAGAAACACTACCGGGGGCAATTTAACGACATATTGCCACCTCTTCCCATATCCCTCAATGATCTTTTCAAGCACCTCATAACCATTGGTATGATAGCTCCCATGAAACTTCCACCACTTCAACTCGCCATTCCCCTATTGGTATAAGCCAAATGAAGTTTGTGACTATCATAGTGATGTTTTGGGACCTTAATGATAGAAAAGGGAGAGACGAGCCTATAGTGAACACTCTTACGTTGAGTTCGAAAATAAGGAGTCGAGTTAGTCGGATATGAGGTAAATGGGACCGGTCCTATGAAGCCGATCTTGAAGGCCCCTACTCCTAAGATTGTCAATTACCAAGCCACCCCTTATAACTAAGGGCATTCTCCTCTAGTTGGTAGGTCAAACACTATGATGAAGATCTCTACTAATGGGATAGTTGATGTAGAAGGAGTTACATGCTTAGGGAGATGCTTTACTCCGGAAGAGTTGAGGGAATCGAAGGGTAAAGGAGTAGAGATCGCTCCTCGAAGGCTATAGCAAGTAAGCCGATAAATGAAGAAGAAGCAATGGAGTTCTTGAAGCTAATGGAAAACAACGAGTATAGCATGGTAGAGCAACTAAACAAGACCCCTGCTCGTATCTCCTTATTGGCTTTAATACCCGGTTCGAACCTCATTGTAAGACACTTCGGAAGGTTCCGAATGAGGCATATGTTCCGCAAGATATCACCTCCGAGTCAATGGAGCATCTAGTGGGTCGAGTCCGAGCTACCAACTACCCGTATTTCACGGAAGACGATCTAGGACCCGAGGGCACTAGGCATAATAAAGTTCTATACATTACCATCAAGTGCAAGGACTACATGATAGCGAAAGTGCTTATTGACAATGGATCCACACTCAATGTGCTCGCCTAAATGTATGTTAAATTACCTACCAATTGATCCTTCTCCCATGAGGTCGAGTATGATGATGGCATGAGCATATGACGAGTACGCCTCGATAGGCCATTGGTGATATAGATGTGGATCTTGGCATCGAGCCTTAATAGTTCCAAACGACCAAGCAAGTGATTGATATCCAACCTACTTATAGCGTGGTGTTGGGAAGGCCTTATATTCATTCCGTTAGTGTAGTTATGCCTTCGTTGCACCAACGATTGAAATACTTAACTGGTGGGAGGCTAGTTACTATAAAGGCCGAGGAAACAATGGCAGTGGTTCGGAATGTATCGGTCCCATATATTGAGACGGAGGGGGCACATGATGGGGATTTACATGCTTTTGAGGTGGTCAATGCAGAGTTGGTTCCGGAGAATTCACAAATAAGAAAGCCCAAGCTATCGAAGTCGTGAGAATATCGGCTAAGTGTATGATAAAGTGTGGGACACATCCATCCGAGATTAGTGATGACCCATTGAGGCAATGATCCATATGAAGTCGAGATATGGAGACCACCCTTTCCATTTAGGTTTTAAGCCATCTAGGAAAGACTACCGGAGGATGGTAGAACGAAGTAAGGAAAGATAATGGCTCATATCGGGGGTGTGACCCAAATGATGAAAAGATCGATATTCCTCATATCCATGTCACATTTTTAAGGCCTTCGTATATAGCTCACATGAATGCCGAGGATTTGAGTCTAGATCGGTTATTCTAAGATATGATAGTGAACACTCCGGGAGTTGAAGAAATTGATGAAGAAGGCCAATCGATCCAACCAATGTCGGCCTTAGCTAGTGCAAGTACAGCTATTCGCCCCAACTCACGATCAATACATTAGGAGACACCTTTGATCTAGATCAACTCATCCACAAGTTCACCAAGGAAAAGGAGTTGTACAATTGGTTCAACGAAGAAGCACCTTAGTCTTCAAGATCGAGTAATTTTCTTATCATTTCTATTTTTCTTTCTTTGAACATTATAGTATACTAAACATATACCACCCGTTGTTATTGTTTTTCATAAAAATATTAATTATTGGATTACGTAAAGTTTGATTTAATTTTAGCCCTTGTCTTCTTCTATTCCTTTTTATTTGCACTTTATTTTCATTTTAGGGACAATCAATATGATCACTTCTTAAAAACCCAAAACGATTATCCTAAAAATATTTAGCCTAATTTTGATGAAATCTTAATTGTAATGGATGAAGAAGAATGGGATGACAATGATATTCGAGAATTCACTAAGTTAGTTGAGCAATCAGAATGGTCCCTTAATTCGCACGAAGAGGATTTGAAAGTAATAAATGTGGGAACTAAGAAGAATAAGAGAGAGCTAAAGATAGGCACCTTGATAGAGAGTACTGAAAAAGAGAGATTGATTGCACTACTAGGAGAATATGCAATGTATTTGCATGGTTGTATATTGATATACCGGGTTTAGACATCGACATAGTGGAACATCGATCGCCTTTGAACCCAAGGATTAAGCCGGTGAAATAGAAGTTGAGATGAACAAGGCCGGATATTCTCGCTGAAAGTCAAAGATGAGATAAGAAAGTAGTGGGATGCCGAGTTTTTAGAAGTGGTTGAGTACCCTTAGTGGGTGTCAAACATTGTCGTCATGGGAAAGAAAGATGGTCGAATCCGAGTGTGTGTGGACTTTCATGATTTGAATAGAGCTAGTTTGAAGGATTATTTTTTGCTTCCCCATATTGACGTCTTGGTAGACAATGCAGCAAAGAATGCAACTTGTTCATTCATAGATGGTTTTTCAAGATATAACCGGATCAAAATGACCGTGTAAGACAAGGAGAAGATGACTTTTATCATACCTTAGGGGACCTTCGCTACAAGGTTATGCCCTTTGGTCTAAAGAATGCCGGAGCTACCTATCAAATGGCCATGGTCACACTCTTCCATGACATGATGCACAAAGACATTGAAGTGTATGTAGATGATATGATTGTAAAGTCAAAGGAAGGTGAAGATCATACTTTAACATTGAGGAAGCTGCGAGAAGGTAAAGATTGAAGTTGAATCCAAGCAAAGTGCATATTTAGTGTGAAGTCAAGAAAACTACCGGGGTTTGTGGTAAGCAACGGAGGAATTGAAGTTGAACCGGATAAGGTTAAGGTGATCCAAAGCATGCCCGCACCTTCATCCGAAAAGGAGATTAGAAGTTTCTTGGGTTGTTTGAACTACATAGCTTGGTTCATATCTCGGTTGTCCACGATCCGTGAATCGATCTTTCACTTATTATGAAAGAAGAAACTCGGTGTATTGGATCAAGACTACCGGCTAGCCTTTGATAAAATCAAGCGATACTCGTAGAATCCATCATTGCTGGTACCACTAGTTCCTAGGAGGCCTCCGATTCTCTACTTAACGAGTGATAGAGGTGGTCGTAGGTTGTGTCATAGGCTAGTGTGATGAATTAGGAAGGAAAGAGCAAGTTATCTACTACTTGAGTAAAAATTTCACCAACTATGAGTCCCGGTATAGTGTGCTCGAGAAGATGTGTTGCTTAGTGTAGCGTGCAAGAAGGCTTAGACAAGTACATGCTTTATTATATCACGTGGTTGATTTCAAAGATGGATCCACTTAAGTACATCTTTGAAAAGCCATACTTATCTAGCCATATTGCACGATGGAAAATTATGCTTGTCCGAGTATGACATTGTGTATATGACGAGAAAGGCAATAAAAGGAAGTGTCATAGCCGATCAACTAGTAGACGAGTGCAACCGATGACTATGAGCCTCTAAAATTTAACTTTTTGAATGAGTCAAGTATGGCCATAAATGAAGAATCCAAGTCTAGAACCGGCAAATGGATAATGTATTTTGATGAGGTGGTCAACGTATGGTAATGGTGTTGGATCGATCCTTATCTCACTAAATGGGAAGCGAGTTCCCAATGGTCGTCAAATTACGGTTCAAATGCACAAACAACATAGTGGAATATAAGGCTTATGTGCATGGTTTAAAAGCGACCTTAGAGATGGGGATCCAAAAATTAGATGTGTATGGTGATTCGTTGTTGATAATCTGTCAAGTTAAAGGAGAGTGGCGAGATGAAAGATGAAAAGTTAAAGCCGTATCAAGAGTATTTCACAAAGCTAGTCGATTGTTTTGATGATATAGAGTTCACCCATTTGAGCCGAGACAAGAACCACTTCGCCGATGCCTTGGCCACACTAGCTTGTAATGAAAAAGATAGAACATGGTATAAAGGTTTACCCCTTATGTATTGAAGTCGAAATGTTCGACTCAATCATGTTGTCCGATCAAGGGAGAGCCCTACAAAAAGCCATGGTATAAAGATATCAATTACTTCATAAAGTGTCGAGAATATCCATCATGTGCCTCGAAGACTAATAGAAAGGCACTTTGAAGGCTATCAATGGATTTTTGCTTAGATGGGGAGGTGTTATACAAAAGAAGTTTTGATGGGACTTTGCTATGATGTTTAGAGTTGTCAAAGCTAAGAAGGTGGTTAAAAAGGTTCACAAGGGGATTTGTGGAACCCATACCAATGGACATATGATGTCTTGCCAAATTCGGAGGTGTGGTTATTTTTGGATTACCATGGAAAGAGACTCGCACGGACTACATGTGGAAGTGCCACAAGTGTAAAATCTACACGGATCGGATAAATACTCCTCCTACACCCCTCTATAATATGGTGTCTCCCCGGTCGTTCTTAATGTGGGGAATGGATGTGATTGGGCCGATAAACCCAAAAGCTAGTAATGGTCATCGCTTCATCCCGGTAGCAATTAATTACTTCACTAAATAGGTGGAAGCTACATCCTTCGCACATGTTACCCGGAGAGTTATCTATCGATTCATGCGAAAAGACATCATCTATCGATATGGGCCCCCGGAGACCTTGATCATAGATAATGCATAGAATTTCAATGGTAAAATGATCACAAAATTATGCAAATAGTGGAAAATCAAGCATCAAAATTCTTCCCATATAGACCCAAGATAAATAGGGTCGTGGAGGTCGTAAAAAGGAACATAAAGAAGATCATATAGAAAATGGTAGTCACATATATAGACCGGCATGAAGTGTTACCATTTGCATTACATGATTATAGGATGGTGGTGAGGGCATTAATCGGGGCAACTTCTTACTCGTTGGTATATGGGATGGAGGCGAGTGATGCCCATGAAAGTAAAGATACCATCTCCGAGGGTGTTAAAAGAGGCGGCGTTAGATGAGTCGGAATGGGCCCGAATCAAATATGAACAGACTGAATTTGATTAGTGAGAAAAGGCTAGCAGCTATTGGTCATGCACAGTGGTATTAGAAAAAAATAGCTCGGGCATATGATAAAAAAGTCCGCACATGAACCTTTTGTGAAGGGGACTTAGTCTTGAAAAGATTACTCCCGATCCCGGGGGCAAAGAGAAGTAAGTGGGCACCTAATTATGAGGCTTCGTATGTGGTGAAAAGAGCATTTTCTTGGGGAGCCCTCCTCTTGATGATGATGGATGGTGAGGTTTTACCGAAGTCGGTGACTTCTAACATTGTAAAGAAATATCATACTTAAGCATACGAAATTCTTCTTTGTTCCATTGCAAAAAGAAAATAATCAAAATTATGTTGAATATTTTCTAGTTTAATTGTTATACTTTTGCTTCTCTTTTCTTTTTTGCTCATCTTTTCCCAACCTATATAAACCATTCCCGACTCGTTATCTATTAAAATAACTTGTCGTCTCACAAAGGTGATCGATCCCGAAAGACGAACAAAAATCTTTTATTGGTCTCATGCGTAATCTCATGTTATTTATGAAAAATGATAACACAAAAGGGGATAAATGATAGGAATGATAGGAATTTTATTCGCCCTTGATAGAGGCTTTTTCATAAACTCTTTGTGTAAAAAAACAAAATGGTGAATAGTAGATGACGATAATCAAAGGTTTCCTTGATAGTTTCAAAGTACACCCCATCAATATGCAATAGAAAGGAATAAGGCATTTGGTAATGATGGTCCAATCATGTGCGTAAAAGCTCGGGCAAAAAAAAAGCAACGATTCGGGAGATGTGCAATTAAGTAGACAAAATCCGCAAGAGTAGCCAGACCTAGAAATCATGAGCCTAGCCCAGTGAAGATGGATCGCAACCAAGAGGGAAGTGTATGTTTTGAAAGTAACAATTTTTGAGTTCCAGGTGCATTGCTCATACTGCGGTGCATTACCAAGCAAAAGTTACCTATTTGGCCACGAGGACGGTCACCTGTTCAACCTATGCTTGGAGAAGGCCTTTAAATGGACTTTGCCAATTGATTCTAGCCTTTTAATGATTTTATTTACAAGCTCACTATGCAAAGCCGAAGAAAAGTCAAATATTTAATGGCTTCACGTCGTAAGCTTTGTAAAGAGGGGGCAAGCTGTTAGATGCCAATTTTGGGTTCAAAAAAAAGAAGAAAGAAGAAAGACAAAGGAAGTGAAAAATATATATAAGGGTGCAATTGAAGAAGAGGACAAAAGAAGCAAAATAAAATTGGTTTGTAAAAGAAAGGATCAAAAAGACTTTTAGCCAAAAAGCCCTAAAATATATAGTATAAAGCCCCCTTTTCTCCCCCAAAAAGGGCAATTATCGTTCACTATCCCTAAGAAAAACCATAGCCTCAACTTTTTCAAAACAACCGCCCACACCCAAACTTCCAGCCCCTCACTCGAAGCCACGACCTCCCCGCCTCAACCGATCCGCCATGCCCACAACCCTCGACCTCTCCTCCCTTGCCACACACCCCCGCTGCAGAGCACTAGCAGTGTCTCCCATCCGCGCACACAATAACAACACCCGCCTACTCGCCTCCCTTGCCCAAGCACCGCCCTGTGGCCGAGCCAACCTTAGCTTCTCCTTTAAACACCGACCCACGAACCGACCCTATCGCCGGCGCCTCGCCCCAACGAGTAGCAGACAGCATGCACCCTACGTGCAACCTCTCCCCAAGTAGCACCATCCACGCCCGAGCGTAGTAAACAAGCCTCCACACTCGTACGCGGCCAACGGGCCTCCATGCTCGTGCATGCCCCGACAGAGCTTCCTCGCATGCCGAGCCTAACGACTTGCTAGCGCACGCCTACCCCTACCAATGCCCCTGCGTGTTTGCTAGTGCCTCCCTAGTGTGCAAGCGACCTTCCCTACCCTCGCCGGTGCCTCAACATGCCTTGCTCTAGCGAGCTAGCCCCTTTATCGATAGCTCGCTGATCCATCCACATTTCCTCCCCAATTGACTAAGTATCGGTCTCTATTTGGGTTGAAAAGGTCGGATCGGACATCGAGATCGCCAAGCAAATTGATCCAGACTCATTTTTGTTATAGTAATCTTTTTCACTTTATTTTATTTTATTTTATTTTAACATGTATTAAATTTGATTTGTGTTGATATGTGTCCCGTAATTAATTAAATGAATGTGTTATAATTAATTTGATTTGTGAGTTCATTTGTAATTTCTTTGAATTGAGATGATCTAAGTTGTTGATTTTGTGGTATGATAATGAATGAGGCATTAATATGAGCGTTTCAAGTATTTGTTGTTCGGAACGTATATTTTAAAGGTGTCTCCTATGGTGATTTTTTTTCAAAAACAAAACACACGTCGAACTAAGCAAGTTTGAAATGTTACCATATAACTCTACTTTGCCAACCATGATTAATTATGCATGCCAAAGTAATTAATTTCATCGATTTTTGTGTTTTCCTTCCTCCATTTCGATCCAATTGCTAATTCTCATCAAGTTTTGCTTACCGTGCTTAAGTTTATCGATTTTTACTTGTGTTGTTGCTTTTAGCCTATTTTTAGCTTAAGTCGTTGATTTTTTCTTTTGTTGCCGATTTTAGTCTATTTTTGCCTAAAGCTCGTTGATTTTTACTTGCGTTGTTGCTTTTAGCCCATTTTTAGCCTAACTAATTGATTTTTGCTTTCGTTGTCGATTTTAGCCCATTTTTGCCTAAAGCCGCCAATTTATAATTTTGTTGTCGATTTTAGCCAAAGGTGTCACTTTTGTTTTTCGTTGCCGATTTTAGCCTATTTTAGCCAAAGTTATCGATTTTTTTTATTTCATTGTTAATTTTAGCCTATTTCAGTGAAAGCTACCGACTTTTGATTTCATTATCAATTTTAGCCTATTTTAGCAAAAGCTGCTTGGTTTTGTTTTTCTTTTGTGATTTTATCCTATTTTAGCCAAAGCTACCACTTTCCTTTTTAGACCTAATTCGATGTCGAACAGGCCAACGAGCAAAACTCTTTCCTTAAAGCCGTGGCCTAGGGGTATTTTGGGAAAACAACATAGTTTTGGCCCTCAAAATTAGCCTTTCATCATTTTTTTGGACGATGCGGGCCAATAGGCTTTGGGATTCATGGAATGGTATGAGTGTGATAAAAATTAAAGAAAAATTATCGACCTAGTTTTGAGCTTCTTTGGACATAGTTCAATGCCAAATGGTCGAACGATCAAAACTCATTGCTTATAGCCGTGACTCGTTAGTGTTGGTGTCCAAGATCCAACCTTGTTTGAATGGGCTTATGTTAATATGTTGTTGCATCATTTATTTTAATAATAATAAAAAGTCATTCTATTAATTCTTATGTTTACATGTTGATAAATTCAGTAGAATTAGATATAAGTCCTTATGATATACATTTGCAATAATGATTGATCGAAAGATGTGGGACAAACACTAATGCACATAAATGATATCATTAAATGTTTCAAGTCTTAGCATCGTCAAGAATGGACATTAACAATATTTAGATAAACTTATGAGTGCTATTCTTATGTTATATGATAGTAGTAGAAAATCTCACACCTATTGGCATGGTAATGCAAAGCAAACACTTAAGTGATTTATGTTAGAGAACATGTCACCGGATTTGACTCGCCATAAGAACCCATTTCGATTAAGTCTATGGGAATCTCATACGAGATGGGTACAAATGGTCCTTAGACTTGAAGTCACCACGATTATCTTATTGTAAGACTTATGCACTTTGACACTTGTTTCAATGGACCCATTAATGGGTTGCACGTGGGTGATTCGTTAGGTGCAATAGGAATCTAGTAGAGATAGGTGTATGGCTAAGATAGGACATGTCATTTCTTATATGCTAAAGGAGTTGTCACATTGCACTTCGATAAATGTCCGTTCAAGAAATCTCGTGGTCATAATAGGAGTACACCAATAGAGCATAGTTGGTTTACTCTAAGAGCTAAGACATTTGGGAATCGAAGAAAACTCATGGAATCATAATCAAACACGACTAATAACCAAGTTTGAGATCACACTATGATAAGTTGACATGAGAACTGAATTATATGATAACCATGCTCGTGAAAGATAATAATGGATTATCTAATTCTCCTAGATAATTGGGTAGTCATGATGCCCTACTAGAGGCCAATTTTGATTTATGTATCAAAAGATGAAAGAGGAGTCTTTTATTCTTGATACATTGCCAACATATCTAGGAGCCTATTTAGTCACACGCATAAGTTTAAGTATTCATATTACAAATGAGAAGCAAAGATATTGGAAAAAGTTTCCTAAAATTGAAAATGGATAGATTCCTAATATGGAAAATAGAAAATTCCTAAAATGGAAAGTTTCCTAAAATGAAAGTTTCCTATTTCGAAATCGGTTTCGTAATTTAGAAGTTAGTTTCAAATTTTGAAATAAAAAACCTAAAAGGAAAGGAGTTCCTAATTTAGGTTAAAGGGTATTTTGAGAAATTGTTTCCCAATGTAGACCCTATCAAAATAATCTAAGAATATTTATTTGGATATTCCAAATAAATTCATTGGGCTAAAATAGTTTTGGCCCATTACGTTTAATTAAAAGCCTTAAGATAATTTTGGTGGAAGGATAAACATTAACCTTATTAGATAAGGTTGAATGTTTTTAAAGACAAAACATTAAGTAGTCCATATATAAAATAACTCCTTAACCTAGGAGGATAAGGATGCAATAACCTAGAGTCCTAATTAGGGACTTAGGCCGCTCCTTTTATTGTCCTTGGAGGACAAGAAAACTCTCCCCCTATAAATAGGAGGAGAGGTGCGGCAAAAAGGGAGTTAATGCATACATTGAGATTCGACAAAACAAGAAAAAACATATTACAAAATTTTGCCAGCGCTAATACCAAGCTAGGGCACACGACGAAGAGAGAAAAAAAAGAAAATAGTTTTCTCCTAAACCCTCGGAAGCCATACTCTTTCCTCCTTGAATAAGGTTATCGTAAAGTTGCTCGGGATAGATTTCTAGTGAAAAACTTAATCGGAAAAGGTGGAGCTAGCACCCCATCAATTTTGAGTGCTTGTTTGTGGATATTTAGGTCTGCGTGGATCATCAATAGAGGTTGGACACTTGGATAGCTAATCAAAGAAAAGAAATTTAGATTTACGCTACAAGAGGTAATCCTTTACTTTTATCTTATTATTCATGTATGTATGATTAGTTGATTAAACAACATGATCTTGGACCACTTATATGGAGGAAAATTTTTATTTATTCCGCACCTCCATAGAGTGTATGATACTTTCAATTGGTATCGAGCCTCTGTTGAATCTTTAGTTGTATGATTCGTTAATTGTGACTAACTAAATGAATAAGATATACTTGATTATAAATCTTGTGTTTTGGTATTTTATATTAATAAAAAACTGAAATTTTGGGTTAAAATAAGTAGAAGTACGCGAGGTCGACATTGGACACCAACCTCGGATGTGTGGCGGCCTTACTCGCTAGTAGGTAGGTCGGCGGCCGCCGAGCATGCTCGGAGTCATGCCGGTAAGCTACCGGCTCGCTTGGGCACGTGCTAGGCGGACCACGGGCCTACCGAGTGCGCGGCGACGGCCGGCCTACCAAGTGCATGCTAGGCGGCCCGCGGACCTTCTAGGCCATGTGCCCGGCACGCGGGCCAAACATAGCGAGCGAATGTACGTGAACCCGAGGGTTTGGGTTTTGAAACCCATGAACCCTTGAGGCCCAAAAGCCTATGGGTTGAAGACCCAAAAGTTTTAAAATTGAAATTTTGAAAAATTTTAAAAAATTTATAAGATGAAATAAACTATAGATTTATAATTATTTTAAGCTTGAAATTGTTTCATGAGTATGCCATGTATCAATGTGATTGAAGGATGGGTGAATTGTTTGAAAAGTCGACCTAGTTTTATGAGTGCTTGGTACTTTTTTTTTTGGATAAATAAGACTTGTATTTCTCTTGTCATCTTACTCCCCTCGAATGTCGAGTCAAGGTTTCTTATTTTGAATAAATGTAAAAGTAGAAGATAGAGATTAGAACGAGTTACAAGGATAAGACGCCAAGGAATGAAGACATTCATGAAGAATTTGGAATATTTTTTCACCTAGGAATTGACCCACTAGTCTCCTTATGGCTCAACGGGCCTAGTACTAGAGATCCATTACCATTCACCGATCCTTAAGTCATGTATGAGATATATGAATGTGATGAGATAAATGTTAGTATGCATGCTAGGATGAGACCAACCTTATTAAATCCTTCAAATAAAATATTAAGTTAAATGCTTTCCAACATTATGAGGTGGGAACTCTCTTGTTCGTTGTTGGCTTGTTGACATAACTCAAGGTCACTTCTTCTTTGAGGAAAACAAATCATGGGCCATACGATGATCTTGAACGTTGGGTCTAAATTAAATGAGTTGTTAGGATTATTGAGATCACTCAAGGTCCAACAAACTTGTAAGTAAGGATTGGTAGTCACATAAGATATGATAAAGACAAATAGTTGTCATACCAATGGAATTAGAAATTACATTAGATGTAATTGGTAAGGAGTTACCTACCTAATCCCGCATTATGGCTTCTTGAGATAATTCAAGGCTAATGCATGTGAGATGATGGGATCCTAACCCACTAAGAAAACGAATCGAAAATTTTTCTCAAGTACTATATTGAAGGTTATAGAACTTCAAGAAAATAGTGAGAGCTAACATAGATTTTACTTCTTTAATTTATGCTTTGTTTTATACAATTTAATTAACCAAACCATATGCTTTTCTATCCTATCGGATTGTATAGTATGACTGATAACACATTGATACGGTCGATCATTAATGGAAGTAATGCCTTTAATGGCACAAAGTTCCTCGACCGGGAAATGAATTAGAGGATAGTCCTCCAACATGAGAAAATTCTCTATACGATAAAGAAAGCTCTTCTAGACGAGCCTCCTTTGGTTCAAGCTAAAGCTCATGAGGCATGGATCAAACATAGAGATGATGCGATCACTGCTTAGAGTAACATGCTTGCTACCATGACTTTGGAGTATAGACGTTAACATGTAGTTTAGGCTCTCAAAATCAATAGTCACTATTTTTCTAGAAGATACGAGCCAACGGATATTGGAACTCATGAAACAAGTATGAGCACGAAAAAAACTAAAGAAAAAATATTGGTTCAATTTTTAGCTTTTTTTGACTTATTATGATGCCAAACTCATTGCTTAAAGCCATTACCTAGGGCCAATTTTAAAAAGATATGAGCCAATGGGGTTTGAAATTAGTGGAATGGTATGAGCGTGAAAAAAACTATAAAAAAAATAGTTTTGAGCTTTCCCGGACCTAGTTCGATGTCCAATGGGCTAAGAATCAAAGCTCATTGCTTAAAGCCATGTCCCAAAGGTGATTTCGGCCAAATTATGTAGTTTAGGCCCTCAAAATCAGCATTCAAAGTTTTTCTAGAATATGTGGGCAATGGGCTTCGAATTCGTTGAACGAGTATGAGTGTGGCAAAACCCGAAGAAAATCTATCGGCCTAGTTTTAAGCTTTTTTGGCACTAGTTCGATGTCAAACAAGGCTAATGGCAAAAAAAATAGTTTATGCCCTCAAAATCAACATTAACTATTTTTCTAGAAGGTGCGAGCCAACGGGCTTAGGAATTTGTTGAACGGTATGAGAGCAAAAAAAATAAAGAAAAACTATCGACCCGAGTTAAGAGCTTCTTTGGACCTAGCTCGGTGCCAAACGGACGAAGAATCAAAACACATCGATTAACGCCAAGACCGAGGGGTGATTTTGGCCAAAAAAATATAGTTTTAGCTCTCAAAATCAGCATTCATTGTTTTTTTAAAAGATGTGGGCCAACGAGCCTTGGAATTCATGGAATGGTATGAGCGTGACAAAAATTAAAGAAAAACTATCAACCTAGTTTTAAGCTTTTTTTGACCTAGCTTGATGCCAAACGAGCCAACGATCAAAACTAATCGCTTAAAGCCATGACCTAGGGATATTTGTGTAAAAAATATAGTTTAGGCCTTTTAAATTAGCATTCACTATTTTTTTCAAAAGATGCGAGCCAACGAGCTTTGGAATTCATGGAATGATATGAGCGCGATAAAAGCCGAAGAAAAACTATCAACCTAGTTTTGAGCTTTTTTAGACCAAGTTCAATGCCAAATAAGCCAACGATCAAAACTCATCACTTAACACCTTGACCTGAGTGTGATTTTTGCCAAAAAACATAGTTTAGGCCCTCAAAATCAACATTCATATTTTTTCCAAAAGTTACGAAGCTAATGAGATTTGGAATTCATGGAATGGTATGAATGTGAAAAAACTTAAAAAAACTATCCGTAAAGTTTTGGGCTTTTTGGATCTATTTTGATGCCAAACAGTGTGAACGATCAAAAGTGATCGCTTAAAGCCATGATCTAGGGGTATTTTTGCTAAAAAGCATAGTTTAGACCCTCAAAATCAGCGTTCACTATTTTTCCAAAAGATGTGGGCCAACGAGGCTTAGGATTCGCATAACACTATGAGCACAACAAAAATTGAAACAAAATAGTTAGCCCGAGTTTTGAGCTTCTTTAAACCTACTTTGATGCCAAAGAGGTCGAAGATCAAAACTCATTTCTTATACCCTTGACCCACGAGTGCTTTGGCTAAGAAACGTAGTTCGGACCCTCAAAATTAGTCTTTCATTATTTTTTAGAATGATGCGTGCCAATGGGATTTGGAATTTATGGAACGGTAAGAGTGCGGCAAAAACTAAAGAAAAACTATTAGTCCTATTTTGAGCTTCTTTGGACCTAGTTTGATGCTAAACTGGCTATCGATTAAAACTCATCGCTTCAACGTATGACCCGGGGTTGATTTTTTTCAAAAAATGTAGTTTAGGACCTCAAAATCAACATTCATTGTTTTTTCGGAAGATACGAGCCAAAGGATTTTAGGATTAGTGAACAATATGATCATGGAAAAAGCTGAAGAAAATCCATTGGTCCAATTTTGAGCTTTTTTGGACTCAATTCGATGTGAGACGACCCAACTCGTCAAAACTCATCGCTTAAAGCTATGACCTAAAGATGAATTTTACCAAAAAATGTTGTTTAGGCCTTTTAAAATTAGGTTTCATTGTTTTTCTAGAAGATGTGGGCTAAGGGGCTATGAAATTCGTGGAATGATGTGGGTTAACGAGGCTCGGAATTTGTGGAATGACATGAGCACGGTAAAAACTAAAGAAAAACTATCGACTCGATTTTGAGCTTTTGTGGACTAGTATGATGCCAAATGACCAACGATAAAAACTCATCACTTAAAGCCATGACCCAAGAGTCACTTTTACCAAAAAAAAGTAGCTTAGCCCCTCACAATAAGTATTCATGATTTTTGTAGATGATGTGGCCCAATGGGCTTTTGAATTTATGGAACGGTAGGAAAACGATAAAAATTGAAGAAAAACGATCAGCCTAGTTTTGAGTTTTTTTTTTATCTTAGTTTGATGCCAATTTAGGTGATTTTTGCCAACAATCGTAGTTTTAGCCCTCAAAATCAGCATTTACTATTTTTCTAAAAGATGCGAGCTAACAAGCCTTAGAATTTGTGGAATGATATTAGGGTGATAAAAGCCGAAGAAAAATTGTTAGCCTAGTTTTGAGTTTTTTTGGACCTAGCTCAATGCCAAACGGGCCAACGATCAAAACTCATCGCTTAAACCAAAGACCCGCAGGTATTTTTTCCAAAAAACATTATTTTGAACCTTAAAATAAGCATTCATAGTTTTTCCAAAAGCTGCAAGCCTATGGGCTTACGAATTCGTGGAATGGTATGAGCGGGGCAAAAATAAAAGAAAAACTATCGACCTAGTTTTGAGCTTTTTTGGACCTAGTTCGATGCCAAATAAGCCAACGATTAAAATTCTTTGCTTAAAACCTTGAGTTAGGGTGATTTATGCCTCAAAACTTAGTTTTGGCCCTCAAAATCATCATTCACTATTTTTTGAGAAGATGCGAAGCTAATGGGCTTTTGAATTTATGGAATGGTATAAGTGTAGTAAAAGCCGAAGAAATACGAGTTGGTTCGAGTTTTGAGCTTTTCGAACTTATTTTGATACCAAATGAGCCAATGATCAAAACTCTTCGCCTAGAGCCATTACCCAAGGGTGATTTTGGCAAAAAACGTAGTTTAGACCCTTAAAATCAGCATTCACTATTTTTTCGGAAGATGCTGGCCAACGGGCTTTTGAATTTATGGAATAGTATGGGTGTAAAAAAACTAAGGACAAACTCGTTCGCCAAAATACGTGTTAAGGCCCTTAAAATCACCATTTAAAGTTTTTCTACAATATGCGAGCAATGGGCTTTAGAATTCGTTGAATGGTATGAGTGTGGCAAAAGCCGAAGAAAATCCATTGGACCAGTTTTAAGCTTTTTTTGCCTAGTTCGATGTCAAACATGCTAATGGTCAAAACCGAATACCTAAAGCCATGACCCGGGGATGATTTTGGCCAAACAAATAGGTTATATCCTCAAAATCAGCATTGATTATTTTTCCGGAAGGTGCGAGCCCATGGGCTTAGGAATTCATTTAACGGTATGAGCACGAAAAAAACTAAAGAAAAACTATCGGCCCATTTTTTAGCTTTTTTGGACCTAGCTTAATGCCAAATGGGAAAACAATCAAAACTCATCTATTAAAGCCATGACCGAGGGGTGATTTTGGCCAAGAAATGTAGTTTTGGCTCTCAAACTCGGCATTCACTCGTTTTTCTAAAAGATGCGGGCGGCCTTGGAATTCATGGAATGGTATGAGCATGACAAAAATTGAAGAAAAACTATTGACCTAATTTTAAGCTTTTTTTTTACTTATCTTGATGCCAAATAGGTCAACGATCAAAACTAATCACTTAAAGCCATGACCTAGGGGGTATTTTTGTAAAAAAATTATAGTTTAGGCCTTCAAAATTAGCATTCACTATTTTTCCAAAAGATGCGAGGCCAACGAGGCTTTGGAATTCATAGAATGATATGAGCACGACAAAAACTAAAGAAAACTATCGGCCTAGTTTTGAGCTTTTTTAGATCAAGTTCGATGCCAAATAGGCAAATGATCAAAACTAATCGCTTAACACAATGACCCAATTGTGACTTTTCATAAAAAACATAGTTTAGGCCCTTAAAATCAGCATTCATGGTTTTTTCAAAAGATACGGGCCAATGAGATTTGGAATTCATGAAATGGTATGAACACGAAAAAACTAAAAAAAAAAGTATCGGTAAAGTTTTGGGCTTTTTGGACCTATTTCGAAGCCAAACAAGCGAACGATCAAAAGTCATCGCTTAAAGCCATGATCCAGGGGTATTTTTGCCAAAAAAAATATAGTTTAAGCCCTCAAAATCATCATTCACTATTTTTCTAGAAGATGCGAGCCAACGGGCTTAGGATTCGTGGAACACTACAAGGATAACAAAAATTGAAGCAAAACAGTTAGTCCAGTTTTGAGGTTCTTTAAACCTACTTCGATGCCAAATAGGTTGAAGATCAAAAGTCATTTCTTCTAGTCTTGATCCACGAGTAATTTGGCCAAGAAATGTAGTTTACGCCCTTAAAATTAGTCTTTGATTATTTTTTAGACCGATGCGTGCCAATTTGCTTTGGAATTTATGGAACGGTTTGAGTGCAATAAAAACTAAAGAAAAACTATCGATCTATTTTTGAGCTTCTTTGGACCTAGTTCGATGTCAAACTAGCCAATGATTAAAACTCATCACTTAAACACATGACCCAAGGGTGATTTTTTCAAAAAATGTAGTTTTGGACCTCAAAATCAACATTCATTGTTTTTTCGGAAGATACGAAGCCAAAGGATTTTGGAATTAGTGAACGATATGAGCATCGAAGAACAAAAGAAAATCAACATTCATCGATGTGAAACGGCCCAATAGTCAAAACTCATCGCCTAAAGCTATGACCTAAAGATGATTTTTGCCAAAAAAATGTCATTTAGGCGTTTAAAATTAGTATCCACAATTTTTTCGGAAGATGTGGGCTAAGGGGCTATGGAATTCATGGAATGATATAAGCATGGTAAAAACTAAAGAAAAACTATCGACCCGATTTTGAGCTTTTATGGACTAGTTTGACGCCAAACGACCAAAGATAAAAACTCATCACTTAAAGCCATAACCTAGGAGTCACTTTTACTAAAAAAAAGTAGTTTAGGCCCTCAAAATAAGCATTCATGATTTTTGTAGGCGATGTGGCCTAGATGTGGCCTAGCGAGGCTTTCGAATTCGTTGAACAATAGGGACATGGTAAAAATTGAAAAAAAAAACAATCGGCCTAGTTTTAAGCTTTTTTGGACCTAGCTCGATGCCAAACAAGCAAATGATCAAAACTCATCGCTTAAAGCAAGGACCGAAAGGTATTTTTTCCAAAAAAACATTGTTTTGCCCCTCTAAATTAGCATTCACGTTTTTTCTAGAAGTTGCGAGCCTACGAGCTTTGGAATTCATGGAATGGTATAAGCGTGGCAAAAATAAAAGAAAAACTATCGACCTAGTTTTGAGCTTTTTGAACCTACTTCGATGCCAAAAGAGCCAATAATTAAAATTGTTTGCTTAAAGCCATGACTCGGGGGTGATTTATGCCCAAAAACATAGTTTTGGCCCTCAAAATCGAATTCGCTATTTTTGGAGAAGATGCGGGCCAATGGGCTTTTGAATTTATGGAACAAGTATGAGCATAGTAAAAATGGATGAAAAACTCGTTGGTTTAGTTTTAAGCTTTTTTGAACTTCTTTTGATGCCAAACGAGCCAATGATCAAAACTCTTCGCCTAGAGCCATGACCTAAGGGTATTTTGGCAAAAAACATAGTTTAGGCCTTTAAAATCAGCATTTACTATTTCTTCGGAAGATACTGGCCAACAAGCTTTTGAGTTTGTGGCATAGTATGGGTATGAAAAAAACTACGGAAAAACTATCGACCTACTTTTGAGCCTCTTTAGACCTAATTCTATGCCGAATGGGCCAATGATAAAAAAATCTTTGCTTAGAGCCATGACCTAGGGTTATTTTAGCCAAAAAACATAATTTAGATCCTCAAAATCAGCCTTTCACTATTTTTCTAGATGATGAGAGCAAATAGGCTTTGGAATTCATGGAATGGTTTGAGCACAACACAAAATGAAGGAAAATTGTTGGCCTAGTTTTGAGCTTTTTTGGTCCAAGTTTGATGCCTAATGGGCTAACGATCAAAACTCCTCACTTAAACCTATGACTTAGGGGTGATTTTTGCCAAAAATTGTAGCTTATGCCCTCAAAATTAGCATTCACTATTTTTCCAAAAGATGTCGGCCAACAAGCTTAGGAATTCGTAGAATGATATGAGCGTGGCAAAAGCCGAAGCAAAATCATCGACCTAGTTTTTAGCTTTTTTGAACCTAGTTTGATGCCAAATGGGCCAATGATCAAAAACTTATCGCTAAAAGCCATGACCCAAAGGTGATTTTTGTAAAAAAAACATAGTTTAGGCCATCAAAATAAGTCTTTCATAGTTTTTTCGGACGATGGAGGCCGATAGGCTTTGGAATTGGTGGAACGAGTATGAGCATAGCAAAAACTAAAGAAAAACTATAAGCCTAGTTTTGGGTTTTTTTGGATCTAGTTTGATGCCAAACGAGCGAATGATCAAATCTAATTCCTTATAGCCGTGACCTAGGGGTGATTTTGGCCAAAAAATATAGTTTAAGCCATCCAAATTAGCACTTCATAGTTTTTTGGACAATGCGGGGTCAACTGGCTTTGGAATTCATGGAACATTATGAGCGCGGTAAAAGCGAAGAAAAATTGTAGGCTAAGTTTTAAGCCTTTTTTTGTCCTAGTTCGTTCCCAAACGGCCTAGCGATTGAAAGTTATTGCTTAAAGCTATGGCCTAGGGGTATTTTTGCTAAAAAATATAGTTTAAGCCCTCGAAATCGAGCTTTCATAGCTTTTTTGAATGATACAAGCCAACGAGGCTTTGGAATTCATGAAATGGTATTAGCATAGCAAAAACTAAAGAAAATCCATCTCGCCTAGTTTTGAGTATTTTTAGACCTAGTTCGATGCCAAATAGGCCAATGATCAAAAGTCATTCCTTATAGCCATGACCTTGGGGTAATTTTGGCTAAAAAAACATAGTTTAGGCCCTCAAAACTAGCCTTGCATAGTTTGTTCGGACGATGCGAGCCAACAAGCATTGGAATTTATGCAATGGTATGAGCATAATAAAAACTAAAGAAAAGCTATCGACCTAATTTTGAGCTTCTTTAGAACTAGTTTGATACCAAACGAGCAAATGATCAAAACTCTTTGCTTATAGCATTGACCCGGGGGTGATTTTGGTAAAAAATCATACTTTATGCCTAAAAATTAGCATTCACTTGTTTTTTCGAACATTCAAGCCAACAAGCTTTTAAATTTGTGGAATGGTATGAGTGTAGTAAAAGCCGAAGAAAATTATTGGCCCAATTTTGAGCTTTTTTAGACCTTATTCGATGTCAAACAAGCCAACGATCAAAACTCATCGCTTAAAGCCATGACCTAGTGATGATTTTTACAAAAAACGTAGTTTAGGCCTCAAAATCAGTATCCATTGTTTTTCCAAAAAATACCGACCAATGAGCTTTAGAATTAGTGGAACGGTATAAGCACGGCAAAAATTAAAGAAAAGCGTCGGTCGAGTTTGGAGCTTTTTTAGGCTAGGTTGATGCCAAGCCGGCTAACAATCAAAACTCATCCCTTAAAAGCCATGACCCATAGGTGATTTTGGCCAAAAAACATAGTTTAGGCCTTCAAAATCAGCGTTCATTGTTTTACGAAAAGATGTGAGCAACCGAGCTTTGGAATTCATGAAAATAGTATGAGCACGACAAAAATAGCGAGAAAAATTATCAACCCGGTTTTTTTTTTAGACCTTGTTCGATGCCAAACGGGCCAACGATTAAAACTCAACGCTTTAAGCCATGACCCGGGGGTATTTTTGCCAAAAAATATAGTTTAGTCCCTTAAAATCAACATTCACTATTTTTCTAGAAGATGTGAGCCAACGGGCTTCGAAATTTATGGAATGGTATGAGCATAGTAGAAGCCGAAGAAAAAATGCCAACTTAGTTTTGAGCTTTTTTCGAACCTAGTTCGATGTTAAATGGACGTTTGAAGCCATGATCTAAGGGTGATTTTTGCTAAAAATGTAGTTTAAGCCTTCAAAATCAATATTCACTGTTTTGTCGGAAGATGTGGGCCGATGGGCTTTGGAATTCATGGAACGATATGAGCGTCACAAAAAGTATAGAGAAATTATTGACCCGAGTTTTAAGCTTTTTTAGGCCTAGTTCGATGCTAAAGCGGCTAACAATCAAAACTCATTGCTTAAAGCCATGACCTAGAGGTATTTTTGTCAAAAAAACATAGTTTAGGTCCTCAAAATCGGTCTTTCATAGGTTTTTCAAGCGATGCGAGCCAACGGGCTTTGAAAGTCATTAAACGATATGAGCACGGTAAAAATCGAAGAAAACTATCAGCTTAGTTTTAAGCTTTTTTAACCTAGTTCAATGCTAAATGACCCAACGATCAAAATTCATTCCTTATAGCCATGACCTCGGGGTGATTTTGGCTAAAAAAACTCGAGTGTAGGCCCTCAAAATTAGCCTTTCACGGTTTTTCGAATGATGTGGCCAAACAAGCTTTGGAATTCATGTAATGGTGTGAGTATGGTAAAAACTAAAGAAAAGTTATCGGCCTAGTTTTGAGCTTCTTTGGACCTAGTTGATATCAAATAAGCCAAAGATCAAAACTCATTGTTTATAGTCGTGACCCGGGGGTGATTTTGGCAAAAAAATGTACTTTAGGCCCTAAAAATTAGCATTCACTATTTTTTAAAAAGATCCAAGCCGGTAGGCTATGGAATTCGTGCAACTCGTATGAGCATAGAAAAAGCTGAAAAAAAATTATTGGTTCAATTTGGAGCTTTTGTTGACCTAATTCGATGCCAAACGAGCCAACGACTAAAACTCAACACTTAAAGCCATGATCCAGGGGTAGTTTTGCCCAAAAATTAGTTTAGACCCTTAAAATTAGCATTCACTATCTTTTCGGAAGATACGGACCAATGTGCTTTGGAATGAATGGTATGAGCACAACAAAAATTGAAGAAAAACTATTGGTCCGAGTTTTGAGCTTTTTTGGACATAGTTCGATATCAATCGAGCGAACAATCAAAACTAATCGCTTAAAGTGATGACCTCGGGGGTTTTTTTCCATGAAAACATAGTTTAGGCCCTCAAAATTAGCATTCATTGTTTCTCTAAAAGATGCGAAGCCAACAAGCTTTGGAGTTCATGAAACGATAGGAGCGCGACAACGAGTCGAAGAAAAATTATTGGTCAAGTTTTGATTTTTTTGGACCTATTTCGATAGGCCCTCAAAATTAGAATTCACTTTTTTTTACAAAAGATGTGGGCCGACGAGCCTTGGATTTCGTGGAATGATATGAGCGTGGAAAAAACTAAAGAAAAACATTCGACATAGTTTTGAGCTAGTTTGGACCTAGTTCAACGCAAATTAGCCAATGATCAAAACTCATCCCTTAAAGCGATGACTCTTGGTTGATTTTAGCTAAAAAACAAAGTTTAGGCCGTCAAAATCATCATTTCATTGTTTTTTTTGGATGATGCTGGCCAACGTGCTTTGAAAATCATCGAACAATATGATAGTGACAAAAATTAAAGAAAAACTATCAATATAGTTTTGAGGTTCATTTGACCATGTTAGATGCCAAACGGGCCAACGATCAAAATACATTGCTTATACTCGTGACTTAGGGGTGATTTTTGCTAAAGAAAACGTAGTTTAGGCCCTCAAAATCAACCTTTCATTATTTTTTCGAACGATGCCGACCAAAATCATAACTCTTCGATGCCAAACAAAACAACTATCAGCCCAGTTTAAGCTTCTTTGGCTCTAGTTCGATGCCAAACGGAACAACGATCAAAACTCTTCGTTTAAAGCCATGACCTAGGGGTATTTTTGCTAAAAAACGTAGTTTAGGTCTTCAAAATCATACTTTCACGAGCTTTTCCCAACGATGCGGGCCAACTCATTGCTTAAAGCCATGACCCATATATGATTTTGGCTAAAAAAACATAGTTTAAGCCCTCAAGATCGGGATTCACTTTTTCTTTAAAGATGCGAGCCAAGGAGCTTTGGAATTCTTAGAATGCTATGAGCATGGCAAAAATTAAAGAAAAACTATTAGCCTAATTTTGAGCTTTTTTGGACTAGTTCGATCCAAAATGAGCAAATGAACAAAGCTCCTTGTTTATATCCATGAACTAGGAGTGATTTGGCCGAAAAGCATAGTTTAGGCCCTCAAAATCGGCATTCACTATTTTCCCGGAAGATGCGAGCTAACGAGCTTTGGAATTCATGAAACGGTATGAGTGCGGTAAAAACTAAAAAAATCTATCGGCTAGTTTTGAGTTTTTTTGACCTAGTTCGATTCGAAAGGGGTTAAGGATCAAAACTTATCACTTAAAACAACGATCCGGGGGTATTTTAACCAAAAAACGTAGTTTAGGCCCTAAAAATCAACACTCAATGTTTTTCCGGAAGATGCGGCCTAACGGGCTTTGAAATTCATAAAATGGTATGAGCATGGTGAAAAATAAAAAACATATATCGACCTAGTTTTGAGCTCTTTTGGACTAAGTTCGATGCCAAATGAGCCAAGGATGAAAACACATCCCTTAAAACCATGACCTCGGGGTGATTTTGGTAAAAACATAGTTTAGGGCTTAAAAATCAACATTCATTGTTTTTCCGGAAGATGTAGGCCAACGGGGCTTTGAAATTCTTGAAACGACATAACCGTGATAAAAAATAAAAAACACCATCGGTGCAATTTTGAGCTTCATTGAACCTAGTTCGATGTTAAACAAGCCAATGATCAAAACACATTGCTTATAGCCGTGACCTAAGGGTGATTTTTCCAAAAAAGGTAGTTTAGGCCTTCAAAATCAGCATTTCATTGTTTTTTTCAATGATGTTGGCCAAAGGGCTTTGAAATTTATTGAACGGTATAAGCGTGGAAAAAGCCGAAGAAAAACTATCGGCCTATTTACGAGCTTCTTTTGGCCTAGTTTGATGCCAAATGGGCCAACCATCAAAGCTGTTTGCTTCAAGCCATGATCTAAGGGTGTTTTTGTGATGCTCCCTCCCCTTCCCACTTGGTAATTGCCCAAAAGGAGTGGCTAGGCGAAGAGCCCTTCATGCTAACACAACCAATTCCTAACTTAACCCTATACATGTATGTGCTCATACAATAAGAACTTATCATATAGTGAAATACGTATAAGATAATTTACATAACATTAACAAATACAAGTGGAAGAAATTACAAAGCTATTTACAATACCATCAAAATATCTATCGATATCCCAACCTTAAAAATTACAATCAAAATAACATCCCCTTATGTTTACGTCACATATAAGCCCTTTTGGAGGATCCGATAGCATCCTTATTAGTACTATAGTCATCGCTACTCGTCATAACATGCAAATAACAATGACGAGAGTCGAGCTCAATAAGTGGGGTGATACACATGATATGTAATGCTTTTCTTACTTCCCACCATACTTATCAATTTTAATTTCGGGTACCCTAGGTATTAGCAAGTCTACTCTATTTTTAATCCAGGTGATTATCGAATCTCCTTCGTTAACAACGAGAATTATACCTCGTGGTAGCCATCGTTAGCGAGAGTCCATCGTCTAATAGTGTAGACACACAACATAGAGTATGCACACAATCGGACCGCTAATACCTATTTATTCCTATTAGGTTATCAAACCTAACCATGTGAACCAATTCTCAATCAATTAATTCTTTATCGATTAAGTTCCCACCAATGCACATGATGTCATGGTTATTGTATTAAGGGTACTAGGAGTACCAAACCCTACACCATTATTCCACTCCCGATATCTAACCCACATAAGGTTTCACATATGGTTCACAAGTTTTCATATGCCCCGTCACAACATTCATCTAATTAGGTGGAAACATCGACGTCTAATATTTGATGGGCCGTAGACTTAATTCACACATGGGACTTCCCGTTTTGTTTAATGGGGTACATCTAATTGTTAATTCATTCTATGCTCGGTTTACATGATGTTTAACACTCGGGCTAGTTTAAAACATGCTAGGCGTAATGTTCCCTTGATGCTAAATTTTGATGCTTCTTGGCCAAACGATTTCACCTTTCTAACTTTTTTTTTACCCTAAATTAGGCCTAATGGAGCCATAAATTATCTAATTGGTTTAATGAAACCAAAAAATCCATTTTCTTAGGTTTCGAGCCGAATGCTCCTAAAATTTGGCAAAGAGATTGTTTTGGTTTTATGGGAAATTTCTTTTTTATTATTATTTTTAAAAGACCAATTAACCTAATTTATCTACCATTAAAATGTAAGATCTTAGAAATTAAAAGAACTTCATTTTCTTCCTTTCTTGGCCGAATATTACCGAGATAAAACTCCAAAAACTCTATTTTTCTTCCTTTCCATTTTATTTCAATCCGAGTTCATATCAACCCAAATTGTTCCCCCAAATTTCAATCAACCCAATTCCACTCATCACAGCAATTTACCTATCATTCAAGCTATATAAAAGGCTTAAACAAGCAACCATACAACCAACCATCACAACCAAGTATAAGAATAATCAATCATAAGGCAAACTAACCAATAAAAACACAACCAACAACAACACATCATAACCCAATTACAAGCTTAACCAATTACATAAAACTAAATAAATAGCATAAATAACCAAAGAAACCCACTTACTTAGCTTATATGTGATTAGGATTTCCTTAGCTTTGCTTTCTTTTTCTCCCTTCCCCTTCCTTTTTCTTTCCTTTTCTTTCTTTCTTTCTTATCATGATTTTCTCTCCCTTTTTCTCATAATTGGTTTTCTCTCTCAAATTTGGTGGCTACGGGTTGCTAAAATTTTTTTTCCATCTTCTCACTTTCTTAATTTATATACTAACTTTTCTTTTTCATTAAATTAGGTTACAAGTGTCTAAACCTAATGGAGCCAAGTATAAATTAAATGGGTGAGTCATGGTGAGGGGTGGCGAGTTTTGTGTGCAAAAATGGGTGAGTTGGCTTAATGCATTTAATGAATTTGCTAGATTTCCTAACTAAATACTTAGGCTAACTAAACTCTTAAACTAACTTAGTTCATGTAGTAATTAAGCTAACTAAGTCCCTAAACTAGTTTGGTTCTAGTTACACACCCACACCTCAAATCTGTTTGTAGAAGGCTGTCTTACGAGGCGGCCTTTTCTCAAGTAGCAAAATCCCACATCTGGACACAATTAAATCTTATGATTTTTATATGAGAAATTAGACATATTAAGGTAAAACATATCTAAAAATTAGGTTAAAATACCCAACAAATGAGTTAAAACATAATTTTGAATTTTAAGGATGAATCTATCCAACGAGTATTGCGTTTAGAATAGTATGGACTAAAATAGGCATAACGTTCTCTATATAAACCTAATAATAAAAATATTTTATAGAAAGTTATTCAAGACATAGATAAACAACTTTGATTCTTTAAAATTCACCCATAAATCACTCTAATGTCCATGAATAAGCCACACAAAATTCGAACGAGTCTAATTCTCAAAAACACCGATTTTGCATACTTAATTCCTCTAATAATTAAACCATCAATCTCAAGTAAAATTGCTTTAATTTAATGCAAATCATACATTTTATGCTTTAATTTCTCATGGTTTAATTATCAAATATTTCATTCCATAATATATATAATTAAGGATTTTTACGAGGGCTATAATTTTAGCCAAAAAACATAGTTTAGGCCCTCAAAATTAGCCTTTCAAATTTTTTCTTGAGTACACGAGACAATGTGCATTGGAATTCATGGAATTGTATGAGCGAGAGAAAAAATTGAAGAAAATTTTTAGCCCAACTTTGAGTTTTTTTGGGATGTAGTTACGTGCTAAACTAGCCAATAATCAAAACGTAGCGCTTAAAGCCATGATCCGTGAGTGATTTTGGCCAAAAAATGTAGTTTTGACCCTCAAAATCAGCATTCATTATTTTTTTGAAATATGCGAGCCAACGAGCTTCGAAATTCGTGGAATGATATGAGCACGGTAAAATCGAAGAAAAACTATTGGCCTAGTTTTGAGCTTTTTTGGTCCTAGTTTAATGCCAAACTTGCAATGATGAAAACTCATCGCTTAAAGGCATAACCCATGTGTGATTTTGGCCAAAAAACATAGTTTAGGCCTTAAAAATTAATATTCACTATTTTTCTAGAAGATATTGGCCAATGGACTTTGAAATTCGAAGAATGGTATGAGCGTGATAAAAACATAAAAAAATCTATCAACCCAATTTTGAGCCTTTTTGGACCAAGTTCGATGCAAAACGGGCCAAGGATCAAAACGCATTGCTTAAAACCATGACCTAGGGGAATTTTGGTGAAAAAACATAGCTTAGGCCTTAAAAATCAATATTCACTATTTTTCTAGAAGATATGGGCCAATGGGCTTTGAAATTCGAGGAACAATATGAGCGTGACAAAAACTTAGAAAAATCTATCGACTGATTTTTTAGCCTCTTTAGATCAAGTTCGATACCAAACGGGTCAATGATCAAAACTCATGGTCGATAGCCATGACATAGGGCTAATTTTTGCCAAAAAAACATAGTTTATGCCCTAAAAAATCATCCTCTTTTAGCTTTTTCGATTATGTTAGCCAATGGGTTTTTGAATATGTGGAATTGTATGAGCGTTGTAAAAGCCGAAGAAAAACTTTCGACCTAGTTTTGAGCTTCTTTGGACCTAGTTCGATGCCAAACGGGCTAACGATTAAAACTCTTCGCTTAGAGCCATGACACTAAGGTGATTTTTGCCAAAAAAATAGTTTAGGCCCTCAAAATCGGCGTTTACTATTTTTTTCAAAAGGGCGAGCCAATGAGCTTTGGAATTCGTGAAACGGTATGAGCATAACAGAAACTAAAGAAAAACCTGTCGGCGTAGTTTTGAGCTTTTTTGGACCTAGTTCGATGCCAAATAGGCCAACAATCAAAACTCATTCCTTATAGTCATGTCCTAGGGGTATTTTTTTCCAAAAAAGTAGTTTAAACCCTTAAACTCAGCCAGTCAACAGCTTTTTCGGATGATATGTGCCAATAGGCTTTGGAATTCGTGTAACAATATGAGCGTGAAAAAAATTAAAGAAAAGTCTGTTGACCTAATTTTGAGCTTCCTTGGACCTAGTTCAATACCAAATGAGCCAATGATCAAAACTCATTGCTTATAGCCATGTTGTAAGGGTGATTTTGGCAAAAAAATGTAGTTTAGGTGCTCAAAATCGGAATTCACTATTTTTTCAAAAGATGCAAGCCAACGAGGCTTTGGAATTCATAGAATGGTATGAGCATGGTAAAAATTGAAGAAAACTTGTTGGCCTTGTTTTGAGCTTTTTTTATCTAAGTTCGATGCCAAACAAGCTAACGATCAAAACTTCTCGCTTAAAGCTATGAACTAGGGGTATTTTTGCATAAAAAAGTAGTTTCGCCCGCAAAATAAGCATTCATTATTTTTTCGAAGAAGCGGGCTAACGGACTTAGGAATTCATTGAATGATATGACCACGGCTAAAATTGAAGTAAAATTGTTAGCCCGAGTTTTGGGCTTTTTCAAACCTAGTTTGATGGCAAATAGACCAATGATCAAAATTCATTGCTTATAGTTGTGACCTAGGGGTGATTTTGGCCAAAAAGTATAGTTTAGTCCCTCAAAATGAGCATTGACTATGTTTTCGAAAGATGTAGACCAACGGACTATTGAATTCGTAGAACAAAAATAGAGCGGCAAAAACTAAAGAAAAGCTATTGGCTTAGTTTTAAGCTTTTTTTAACCTAATTTGATGCCAAATAGTTCAAGGATCAAAACTCATTGCCTAAAACCATGACGAGGGGTATTTTGGCAAAAAAAAACATAGTCTAGGCCTTAAAAATCAACATTCACTATTTTTTTAAAAGATGTAGGCCAATGGGCTTTGGAATTCTTGGAACGGTATGACCACGACAAAAATTAAAGGAAAAGCTGTCGAGTGTAGTTTTAAGCTTCATTGAACTTAGTTCGGTGCTAACTAGGCTAATGATACAAAAACATTGCTTATAGTTATGACCCAAGGGTGATTTTTGTCAAAAAAAGTAGCTTAGGCCCTTAAAATCGGCCTTCCATTTTTTTATTGGACGATCGTCGGCCAATTGGCTCGAAATTTGTGGAACGATATGAGCAAGGTAGAAAATGAAGAAAAATAGTATGCCTAGTTTTGAACTTCTTTTGGCCTAGTTCGATTCCAAACGGGCCAACGATCAAAACTTTTCGTTTAAAGCCATGACCTAGTGGTGATGTAGGCCAAAAAACATAGTTTAAGCCCTCAAAATCAGCCTTTCATAGTTTTTCTTGACGATGCGAGGCAACAACTTCGGAATTCATGGAACGGTATGAGCACAACAAAAATTAAAGAAAAACCGTTAGCCTTGTTTTGAGCTTTTTTTGACATAATTCGATGCCAAACTAGCTAACGATAAAACTCATCGCTTAAAGCTATGACCCATGGGTGATTTTGCCCAAAAAGCGTTGTTTTGGCCCTCAAAATCGAATTAAATTTTTTTTGAAGGACATGCGCCAACGAGGCTTAGAATTCATGGAACAATATGAGCACAATAAAAACTAAAGAATAGTTATCGGCCTAGTTTTGCATTTTTTTTACCTAATTCAATGCCAAACTTGTAATGATCAAAACTCATCGCTTAAAGCCATGACCCATGTGTGATTTTGGCTAAAACATATAAATTAGATCCTTAAAATTAGCATTTAATATTTTTTCGAAAGATGCGGGCCAATGGGCTTTGGAAGTCAAAGAATGGTATGAGCTCGATAAAAACTAAAGAAAAGCTGTCGGACCTAGTTTTGTGCTTTTTGGACCTAGTCAATTCCAAATGAGCCAATGATAAAAACTCATTGCTTCCGGCCATGACCTAAAGGTGATTTTTACCAAAAAGTGTAGTTTAGGTCGTCAAAAGTAGCATTGACTATTTTTCTAAAAGATGCGAGCCAACGAACTTTGCAATTCATAAAACGAGTATGATTGCGGCAAAAGCCGAAGAAAATATGTTGGCCTAGTCTTGAGTTTTTTATGACCTAGTTCAATGTCGGACGAGCCAAGGATCAAAACTTATCGCTTAAAACCATGACCTAGGGGTATTTTTGCCAAAAAATGTAGTTTAGGAACTAAAAAACAACATTCATCGTTTTTCAAAAAATGCGACCCAACGAGCTTTGGAATTCGTGGAATAGCATAAGTGCGAAAAAAAATTAAAGAAAAGCTATCGGTGTTATTTTGAGCTTCACTAAGCCTAGTACGATCCCAAACAAGCCAACGATCAAAACGCATTGCTTATAGCCTTGATCATGGGGTGACTTTTGCCAAAAAATGTAGTTTAGGCTCTCAAAATTAGCCTTTCATTGCTCTTTTAGACGGTCTTGGCCAATGAGCTTTGGAATTTGTGGAATGGTATGAGCATGACAAAAGCTGAAGCAAAACTATTGGCCGGTTTTGAGCTTCTTTGAGCCTAGTTTGATGCCAAACGGACCAATGATCAAAACTCTTTGCTTAAACGAATGACCTAAGGGTGATTTTTGCGAAGAAACATAGTTAGGCCCTCAAAATCAACCTTTCATAGTTTTTCCTAATGATGCGAGCCGATAGGCTTTGGAATTCCTAGAACCATATGAGCATAGAAAAAATTAAAGAAAAATTATCAACCTAGTTTTTAAGCTTTCTTGGACATAATTCGATGCTAAACTAGACAACGATAAAAACTCATCGCTTGAAGCCATGGCCTATTGGTGATTTTAGGCAAAAAATATTGTTTTGGCCCTCAAAATCAGCATTCATTATTTTTTTGAAAGATGCGAGCTAACGGGCTTCGAAATTCATGAAGCGATATGTGCGTGGAAAAAGCCGAAGAAAAACTATTGACCCATTTTTGAGTTTTTTTGGATCAAGTTCGATGCAAAACGGGCCAAGGATCAAAACTCATTGCTTAAAGCCATGACTTAGGGGCATTTTAGCCAAAAAAACAATGTTTTTGGCCTTAAAAATCAATAGTCACTGTTTTTCTAGAAGATATGGGCCAATGGGCTTTAAAATTCGAGAAACGGTATGAGCGTGATAAAATTTTAAGAAAATCTATCGACCTAATTTTTTTTATTCTTTGGATCAAGTTCGATGCCAAATGAGTCAATGATCAAAACTCATGCCGATAGCCATGACATAGGGCTGATTTTTTCCAAGAAACATAATTTAAGCCCTCAAAATCATCCTTTCTTAGCTTTTTCGACGATGCTAGCCAATGGGCTTTTGAATTCGTAGAATAGTATGAGGGCGGTAAAAGCCGAAGAAAAACGTTCGACCTAGTTTTGAGCTTCTTTGGACCTAGTTCGATGCCAAACGGGTCAATGATCAAAACTCTTCGCTTAGAGCCATGACTAAAGGGTGATTTTTGCTAAAAAGCTTTTTTGGACCTAGTTTGATACCAAACGGGCCAACGATCGAAACTCATTCCTTATAGTCATGACCTAGGGGAGATTGTTTCCAAAAAAATAGTTTAGGCCCTTAAAATCGAGTCTTCCATAGTTTTTTCGGACGGTACGTGCCAATAGGCTTTGGAAATCATGTAACAATATGAGCGTGAAAAAAAATTAAAGAAAAGCTATTGGCCTAGTTTTGAGCTTCTTTAGGCCTAGTTCAATACAAAATGAGTCAATGATCAAAACTCATTACTTATAGCGATGATCGAGCGGTGATTTTGGCAAAAAAATGTAGTTAAGGTTTTTTGATCTTAGTACGATGTCAAACGGGCTAACGATCAAAACCTTTCGATTAAAGCTATGACCTAGGGGTATTTTTTCCGGAAACGTAGTTTATGCCCTCAAAATAAGCATTCACTATCCTTTCGGAACATGCGGGCCAACGAAATTAGGAATTCGTTGAACGATATGTCCACGGCTAAAACCGAAGAAAAATCGTTAGCCTAGTTTTTGGCTTTTTTGAACCTAGTTTGATGTCAAATAGAACAACGATCAAAACTCATTACTTATAACCGTGACCTAGGGGTGATTTTGGCTAAAAAGTATAGTTTAGTCCCTCAAAATTAGCATTGACGATTTTTTTCGAAAGATGTATGCCATGGACTATTGAATTCATCGAATGGAATTAGAGCGGCAAAAACCGAAGAAAACCTATTGGCTTAGTTTTGACCTTTTTTTAACCTAATTTGATGCCAAATAAATCAAGGATCAAAACTCATTGCCTATAACAATGACTAGTGGTATTTTTGCCAAAAATCGTAGTTTAGGCCTTAAAAATCAACATTCACTATTTTTCTAGAAGATGCGAAGCCAATGGGCTTTGAAATTCTTGGAACAATATCATTGTAGTAAAAATTGAAGGAAAAGCTGTCGGTGAAGTTTTAAGGTTCATTGAACTTAGTTTAGGCCTTTAAAATCGGCCTTCCATTATTTTTTTAGATGATCCTGGTCAATTGGCTGCGAAATTTATGGAACGGTATGAGCATGGTAAAAGCGAAGAAAAACGGTTGCCGAGTTTTGAACTTCTTTTGGCCTAGTTCGAAACCAAACAGGCTAACAATCAAAACTTATCGTTTAAATCCATGACCTAGGGGTGATGTAGGCTAAAAAACATAGTTTAGGTCCCGAAAATCAGCCTTTCATAGTTTTTCCCGACGATGCGAGGCAACGAGCTTCGGAATTCATGGAACGATATGAGCACAACAAAAATTGGAAAAAACCATCAGCCTAGTTTTGAGCTTTTCCGGATATAGTTCGATGCCAAACCAGCTAACGATAAAACTCATCGCTTAAAACTATGACCCATAGGTAATTTTGGCCAAAAAACGTTGTTTTGGCTCTCCAAATTAGAATTCATTTTTTTTTTTTGAAAGATATGAGCCAACGGACTTAGAATTCGTGGAACAATATGAGCATAATAAAAACTTAAGAACAACTATAAGCCTAGTTTTGAGCTTTTTTTGACCTAATTCGATGTCGAAATTGCAATGATCAAAACTCATCGCTTAAAGCCATGAACCATGTGTGATTTTTGCTAAAAAATAAAGTTTAGATCCTTAAAATCAATATTGAATATTTTTTTGAAAGATGCGGCCAATGAGCTTTGGAATTCATGGAACGGTATGATTGCGGCAAAAGCTGAAGAAAATATGTTGGCCTAGTCTTGAGTTTTTTTTTACCTAGTTCGATGCCGGACGAGCCAAGGATCAAAAATCTTGGCCAAGCCGTAGTTTAGGACCTAAAAAACAACGTTCACTATTTTTTCTAAAAATGCGTGCCAAACTATTGGCCTTGTTTTGCGCTTTTTTTCTTAGTTCGATGCCAAACGGGCTAACGATCAAAACTTTTCGATTAAAGCTATGACCTAGGGGTATTTTTGCCGGAAAAGTAGTTTATGCCCTCAAAATAAGCATTCACTATCCTTTCGGAACATGTGGGCCAACGAAATTAGGAATTCGTTGAACGATATGTCCACGGCTAAAGCCGAAGCAAAATCGTTAGCCTAGTTTTTGGCTTTTGTTAACCTAGTTTGATGTCAAATAGAACAACGATAAAAAATCATTACTTATAACTCGTGACCTAGGGGTGATTTTGGCCAAAAAGTATAGTTTAGTCCCTCAAAATTAGCATTGACGATTTTTTCGAAACATGTAAGCCAATGGACTATTGAATTCATCGAATGGAATTAGAGCGGCAAAAGCCGAAGAAAACCTATTGGCTTAGTTTTGAGCTTTTTTGAACCTAATTTGATGCCAAATAAATCAAGGATCAAAACTCATTGCCTATAACAATGACTAGTGGTATTTTTGCCAAAAATCGTAGTTTAGGCCTTAAAAATCAACATTCACTATTTTTCTAGAAGATGCAAGCCAATGGGCTTTGAAATTCTTGGAACAATATCATTGTAGTAAAAATTGAAGGAAAAGCTGTCGGTGAAGTTTTAAGGTTCATTGAACTTAGTTTAGGCCTTTAAAATCGGCCTTCCATTATTTTTTTAGATGATCCTGGTCAATTGGCTCGAAATTTATGGAACGGTATGAGCATGGTAAAAGCGAAGAAAAACGGTTGGCCTAGTTTTGAACTTCTTTTGGCCTAGTTCGAAACCAAACAGGCTAACAATCAAAACTTATCGTTTAAAGCCATGACCTAGGGGTGATGTAGGCTAAAAAACATAGTTTAGGTCCCGAAAATCAGCCTTTCATAGTTTTTCCCGACGATGCGAGGCAACGAGCTTCGGAATTCATGGAACGATATGAGCACAACAAAAATTGGAAAAAACCATCGGCCTAGTTTTGAGCTTTTCCGGATATAGTTCGATGCCAAACCAGCTAACGATAAAACTCATCGCTTAAAACTATGACCCATAGGTAATTTTGGCCATAAAACGTTGTTTTGGCTATCCAAATTAGAATTCTTTTTTTTTTTTTGAAAGATACGAGCCAACGGACTTAAAATTCGTGGAACAATATGAGCATAATAAAAACTTAAGAACAACTATAAGCCTAGTTTTGAGCTTTTTTTGACCTAATTCGATGCCAAAATTGCAATGATCAAAACTCATCGCTTAAAGCCATGACCCATGTGTGATTTTTGCTAAAAAATAAAGTTTAGATCCTTAAAATCGGTATTGAATATTTTTTGAAAGATGCGGGCCAATGAGCTTTGGAATTCATGGAACGGTATGATTGTGGCAAAAGCCGAAGAAAATATGTTGGCCTAGTCTAGAGTTTTTTTTTACCTAGTTCGATGCCGGACGAGCCAAGGATCAAAACTCTTGGCCAAGCTGTAGTTTAGGACCTAAAAAACAACGTTCACTATTTTTTCTAAAGCTGCGAGCCAAACTATTGGCCTTGTTTTGCACTTTTTTTCTTAGTTCGATGCCAAACGGGCTAACGATAAAAACTTTTCGATTAAAGCTATGACCTAGGGGTATTTTTGCCGGAAAAGTAGTTTATGCCCTCAAAATAAGCATTCACTATCCTTTCGGAACATGCGGGCCAACGAAATTAGGAATTCGTTGAACGATATGTCCACGGCTAAAAGCGAAGCAAAATCGTTAGCCTAGTTTTTGGCTTTTTTAACCTAGTTTGATGTCAAATAGAACAACGATCAAAAATCATTACTTATAACCGTGACCTAGGGGTGATTTTGGCCAAAAAGTATAGTTTAGTCCCTCAAAATTAGCATTGACGACTTTTTCGAAAGATGTAAGCCAATGGACTATTGAATTCATCGAATGGAATTAGAGCGGTAAAAGCGAAGAAAACCTATTGGCTTAGTTTTGAGCTTTTTTGAACCTAATTTGATGCCAAATAAATCAAGGATCAAAACTCATTGCCTATAACAATGACTAGTGGTATTTTTGCCAAAAATCGTAGTTTAGGCCTTAAAAATCAACATTCACTATTTTTCTAGAAGATGCGAAGCCAATGGGCTTTGAAATTCTTGGAACAATATCATTGTAGTAAAAATTGAAGGAAAAGCTGTCGGTGAAGTTTTAAGGTTCATTGAACTTAGTTTAGGCCTTTAAAATCGGCTTTCCATTATTTTTTTAGATGATCCTGGTCAATTGGCTCGAAATTTATGGAACGGTATGAGCATGGTAAAAGCGAAGAAAAACGGTTGGCCTAGTTTTGAACTTCTTTTGGCCTAGTTCGAAACCAAACGAGCTAACAATCAAAACTTATCATTTAAAGCCATGACCTAGGGGTGATGTAGGCTAAAAAACATAGTTTAGGTCCCGAAAATCGACCTTTCATAGTTTTTCCCGACGATGCGAGGCAACGAGCTTCGGAATTCATGGAACGATATGAGCACAACAAAAATTGGAAAAAACCATCGGCCTAGTTTTGAGCTTTTCCGGATATAGTTCGATGCCAAACCAGCTAACGATAAAACTCATCGCTTAAAACTATGACCCATAGGTAATTTTGGCCAAAAAACGTTGTTTTGGCTCTCCAAATTAGAATTCTTTTTTTTTTTTGAAAGATATGAGCCAACGGACTTAGAATTCGTGGAACAATATGAGCATAATAAAAACTTAAGAACAACTATAAGCCTAGTTTTGAGCTTTTTTTGACCTAATTCGATGCCAAAATTGCAATGATCAAAACTCATCGCTTAAAGCCATGACCCATGTGTGATTTTTGCTAAAAAATAAAGTTTAGATCCTTAAAATCGGTATTGAATATTTTTTGAAAGATGCGGGCTAATGAGCTTTGGAATTCATGGAACGGTATGATTGCGGCAAAAGCGAAGAAAATATGTTGGCCTAGTCTTGAGTTTTTTTTTACCTAGTTTGATGCCGGACGAGCCAAGGATCAAAAATCTTGGCCAAACTATAGTTTAGGACCTAAAAAACAACGTTCACTATTTTTTCTAAAAATGCGAGCCAAACTATTGGCCTTGTTTTGCGCTTTTTTTCTTAGTTCGATGCTAAACGGGATAACGATCAAAACTCCTCACTTAAAGCTATGACCTTGTGGTATTTTTGCCCTCAAAATAAGCATTCATTTTTTTTTCGGAAGATACGGGCCGGCGGACATAGGAAGTCGTTGAACGATATGACCACGACTAAAGCCGAAGCAAAATCGTTAGCCCGAGTTTTAGGCTTTTTCGAACCTAGTTTTATGCCAAATGGACAAACGATCAAAACCTATTGCTTATAGCCATGACCTAGGGGTGATTTGGGCCAAACGAGTGTAGTTTAGTCCCTCAAAATTAACATTGACTATTTTGTCAAAAGATGTAGGTGAACGGACTATGGAATTCGTAGAACGGAATAAGAGCACCAAAAACTAAAGTAAAACTATTGGCTTAGTTTTGAGCTTTTTTTAACCTAATTTGATGCCAAATAGGTCAAGGATCAAAACTCATTGCCTAAAACCATAACCAAGGGGTATTTTTGCCAAAAAAACTTAGTTTAGGCCTTAAAAATCAACATTCATTATTTTTCTAGAAGATGCGGGGCAATGGGCTTTGGAATTCTTAGAACGGTATGATCCTAGCAAAAATTAAAGGAAAACTGTTAGTGTAGTTTCAAGCTTCATTGAACTTAGTTCGATGCTAACTAGGCTAACAATAAAAAAACAATGCCTATAGCCATGAGCCAAGGGTGATTTTGCCGAAGAAAGTAGTTTAGGTCCTCAAAATCAGCCTTCCATTATTTTCTTGAACGATGCTTGGCTAATTGGTTCGGAAATTTATGAAACGGTATGAGCTCGGTAAAAACTAAAGAAAACTAGTTGGCCTAGTTTTGAACTTCTTTTGGCCTAGTTCGGTGCCAAACGAGCCAACGATCAAAACTTTTCATTTAAAGCCATGACATAGGGGTGAGGTAGGCCAAAAAAACATAGTTTAGGCCCTAAAAATCAGCCTTGAATAGTTTTTCCCGACAATGCGGGGCAACGAGCTTCGAAATCATTGAACGGTATGAGCACAACCAAAATTAAAGAAAAGCTGTCGGCCAGTTTTTAGCTTTTTTGGACATAGTTCGATGCGAAACTAGCTAACGATAAAACTCATCGCTTAAAGCTATGACCCATGAGTGATTTTGGCCAAAAAGCATTGTTTTGGCTCTCGAAATCGAATTAATTTTTTTTAAGGATGTGAGCCAACAAGCTTAGAATTCGTGGAACAATATGAGCATAATAAAAGCCGAAGAATAGCTATCGGCCTTATTTTGAGCTTTTTTTTGCCTAGTTTGATGCCAAACTTGCATTGATCAAAAATCATCGCTTAAAGCCATGACCTATGTGTGATTTTAGCTAAAGAATATAGTTTAGATCCTTAAAATCGGTATTTAATATTTTTTTAAAAGATGCGGGCTAATGGGCTTTGGAATTCAAAGAACGGTATGAGTGCGACAAAAACTAAAGAATAATTATCATCCCGAGTTTTGTGCTCTTTTTGACCTAGTTCGATTCTAAATGAGCCAACGATAAAACTCATTGCTTACAATCATGACCTAAGGGTGATTTTTGCCAAAACGTGTAGTTTATGTCCTTAAAAGTAGCGGTGACTATTTTTCTAGAAGATGTGGGCCAATCGGCTTTGGAATTCATGGAACGGTATGAGTGCTTGGAAAAAATGAAGAAAATATGTTGGCCTAGTCTTCGGTTTTTTGACCTAGTCGATGCCGGACGAGCAAAAGATCAAAACTTATCGCTTAAAACCATGACCTAGGGGTATTTTAGCCAAAAAATGTATTTTAAGACCTAAAAACCAAAATTAACTTTTTTTTTTTCGAGAAAATGCGAGCCAACTAGCTTTGGAATTCATGTATTGGTATGAGTGTGAAAAAAAATTAAAGAAAAGCTATCGGTGTTGTTTGGAGCTTCATTAAATCTAGTTCGATCCCAAACAAGCCAACGATCAAAACACATTGCTTATAACCTTAATCATGGAGTATTTTTGCCAAAAAAAAAACATGGTTTAAGCTCTCAAAATTAGCCTTTCATTGTTTTTTTAGATGATGCTAGCCAACGAGCTTTGGAATTTGTGGAATGGTATGAGCGTGAAAAAAGCTGAAGCAAAACTATCGGCCGGTTTTGAGCTTTTTTGGGCCTAATTCGATCCCCAATAGGCCAATGATCAAAACTCTTTGCTTAAATCCATAACCTAGGGGTGATTTTTGCCAAGAAACATAGTTAGGCCCTCAAAATCAACCTTTAATAGTTTTTCCTAACGATGCGAGCGAACACACTTTGGAATTCGTGGAATGATATGAGCATAACAAAAATTAAAGAAAAATTATCAACCCGAGTTTTGAGATTTCATGGACATACTTCGATGCCAAACTAGCTAATGATCAAAACTCATCGCTTGAAGCTATGACCCATTGGTGATTTTGGCCAAAAAATATTGTTTTAGCCACGAAAATTAGCATTCATTTTTTTTTTTGAAAGATGCGAGCTAACGACTTCAAAATTCATGAAAAAATATGAGTGTGGCAAAAACTAAAGAAAAACGAGTCGACCTAGTTTTGAGCTTTTTTGGACCAAGTTCGATGCAAAACAAGCGAAGGATCAAAACTCATTGCTTAAAACCATGACCTATGGGCATTTTGGCAAAAAAACATAGCTTAGGCCTTACAAATCAAGATTCACTTGTTTATTTGAAATATATGGGCCAATGGGCTTTGAAATTCGAGGAACGGTATGAGCGTGACAAAAATTGAAGAAAATTTATCGACCTAATTTTTTTGCTTCTTTGGATCAAGTTTGATGCCAAACGGGTCAATAATCAAAACTCATGGCCGATGGCCATGACATAGAGCTTATTTTTTCCAAAAAACATATTTTAGGCCCTCAAAATCATCCTCTTTTTGACCAAGTTCGATTCCAAAGGAGCCAACGATAAAAACTCATTGGTTACGACTATGACCTAAGGGTGATTTTGGCAAAAAAGTGTAGTTTAGGTCCTTAAAAGTAGCATTGACTATTTTTGTAGAAGATCCGAGCCAACGAGCTTTGGAATTCATGGAACGCTATGAGTTCAAGAAAAGCTGAAGAAATTATATTAGCCTAGTCTTGGGTTTTTTTAGATCTAGTTCGATGCTAGATGAGCCAAGGATCAAAACTTATAGCTTAGAAAAATGACCTAGGGGTATTTTTGCCAAAAAATGTAGTTTAGGACCTAAAAAACAACATTCACTTTTTTTCCGGAAAATGCGAGCCAATGAGCTTTGGAATTCGTGGAACGAGTATGAGTGCGAAAAAAATGAAAGAAAAGCTATCGGTGTTGTTTTGAGCTTCATTGAACCTAGTTCGATCCCAAACAAGCCAAAGATCAAAACAGATTGCTTATAGCCTTGATCATGGGGTGATTTTTGCCAAAAAATATAGTTTAGGTTCTCAAAATTAGCCTTTCATTGTTTTTTTTAGATGATGTTGGCCAACGAGCTTTGAAATTTATGGAATGGCATGAGCATGATAAAAGCCGAAGCAAAACTATCGGCCAGTTTTGAGCTTCTTTAGGCCTATTTCGATGCCAAACGAGCCAATGATCAAAACTCTATGCTTAAAGCCATGACCTAAGGGTGATTTTTGCTAAGAAACATAGTTAGGCCCTCAAAATCAACCTTTCATAGTTTTTCCTAACGATGCGAGCCAATAGGCTTTGGAATTCGTGGAACGATATGAGCTTAGCAAAAATTAAAGAAAAATTATCAACCCAATTTTGAGATTTTTTGGACATAATTTGATGCCAAACTAGCCAACAATCAAAGCCGATCGCTTGAAGCTATAACCCATTGGTGATTTTGGCCAAGAAATGTTGTTTTAGCCCTCAAAATCAGCATTCATTATTTTTTTGAAAGATGTGAGCTAACGGGCTTCAAAATTAGTGAAATGATATGAGCGTGGAAAAAGCTGAAGAACAAATGTAGACCTAGTTTTGAGCTTTTTTGGATCAAGTTCGATGCAAAATAAGCCAATTATCAAAACTCATTACTTAAAAATCAATATTCATTGTTTTCTAAAAGATACGGGCCAATGGGCTTTGCAATTCGAGAAACGATATGAGTGTGATAAAAACATAAGAAAATCTATCGACCCAATTTTTTTGCTTCTTTGGATCAAGTTCGATGCCAAACGGGTCAATGATAAAAACTTATGGCACATAGCTATGACATAGGGCTGATTTTTGCCAAAAAACATAGTTTAGGCCCTCAAAGTCATCCTCTCTTGGCTTTTTCGATGATTCTAGCCAATAGGCTTTTGAATTCATGAAATGGTATGAGTGCAATAAAAGCGAAGAAAAACTTTCGACCTAGTTTTGAGCTTCTTTGGACCTAGTTCGATTCCAAATGAGCAAATGATCAAAACTCTTCACTTAGAGCCATCACTCATGGGTGCTTTTTGTCAAAAAAAAAATTTAGGCCCTCAAAATCAGCATTTACTATTTTTTTTAAAAATGCGAGCCAATAAGTTTTGGAATTCGGGGAATGGTATGAGCGTAAGAAAAACTAAAGGAAAATTATCGGCCTAGTTTTCGGGTTTTTTGACCTAGTTCGATGCCAAATGAGCCAATGATCAAAACTCATTCCTTATAGTCGTGACCTAGGGGTACTTTTTCCAAAAAAGTAGTTTAGGCCCTTAAAATCAGCATTCCACAGTTTTTCGGATGATACGTGCCAATAGGCTTTGGAATTCGTGTAACAATATGAGCGTAAAAAAAAATATAGAAAAGTCATCAGTAGAGTTTTGAGCTTCTTTGAACCTAGTTCAATACCAAATGAGCCAATGATCGAACTCATTGCTTATGCCTAAGACCTAAGGGTGATTTTGGCAAAAAAAAAAATATATAGTTTAGGTGCTCAAAATCACCATTCACTATTTTTCCAAAAGATGCGAGCCGATAGGCTTTGGAATTCATGGAATGGTATGAGCATGGTAAAAATTAAAAAAAAACGAGTTGACTCTGTTTTGAGCTTTTTTATCTTAGTTCGTTGCCAAACGGGCTAGCGATCAAAACTTCTCGCTTAAAGCTATGAACTAGGGGTACTTTTTCCAAAAAAGTAGTTTATGCCCTCCAAACAAGCATTCACTATTTTTTCGGAAGATGCGGGCCAAAAGACTTAGGAATTCGTTGAAGATATGACCACGACTAAAACTAAAGCAAAATTGTTAGCCTAATTTTGGGCTTTTTCGAACCTAGTTTGATGCCAAATGGACCAACGATCAAAACTCATTGTTTATAACTATGACATACGGGTGATTTTGCCCAAAAGCTGTAGTTTAGTACCTCAAAATTAGCATTGACTATTTTTCGAAAGATGTAAGCCAACGGACTATGGAATTCATAGTACGAAATGGGAGCGGCAAAAACTAAAGAAAAACTATTGGGTTAGTTTTGAGCTTTTTTGAACCTAATTGGATGCCAAATAGGTTAAGGATCAAAACACATTGCCTAAAACCATGACCCGGGGGTATTTTGGCGAAAAAACATAGTTTAGGCCTTAAAAATCAACATTTACTATTTTTCTAGAAGATGCGAGGCCAATGGGCTTTGGAATTCTTGGAACGGTATGACCGCAACAAAAATTAAAGGAAAAGCTGTTAGTGTAGTTTTAAGCTTTATTGAACTTAGTTTGGTCCTAACTAGGCCAATGATAAAAAAACATTGCTTATAGCCATGACCTAGGGATGATTTTTGTCGAAAAAAGTAGTTTAGGCCCTCAAAATCGGCCTTCCATTATTTTTTGGACGTTGCTGGCCGGTTGGCTTTGAAATTTTTGGAATGGTATGAGCACGGTAAAAACTAAAGGAGAACAATTGTCCTAGTTTTGAACTTCTTTTGGCCTAGTTCGTTGCGAAATGGCTCAATGATCAAAACTCTTCGTTTAAAGCCATGACCTATGGGTGATGTAGGCCAAAAAACATAGTTTAGGCTCTCAAAATCAACCTTTCATAGTTTTTCTTGACGATGCGAGCAAATGAACTTCGGAATTCATGGAACGGTATGAGCCCAACAAAAATTAAAGAAAAACCGTCATCCCGAGTTTTGAGCTTTTTTGGACATAGTTCGATGCCAAACTAGCTAAAGATAAAGCTCATCGCTTAAAGCTATGACCCATGAGTGATTTTTGCCAAAAAGCATTGTTTTAGCTCTCAAAATCAGAATTCATTTTTTTTTTTTAAGGATGTGAGCCAACGGGCTTAGAATTCGTGGAACAATATGAGCATAATAAAAATTGTAAAACAGCTATCGACCTAGTTTTGAGCTTTTTTTGACCTAGTTCGATGCCAAACTTGTAATGATAAAAACTCATCGCTTAAAGCCATGACCCATGTGTGATTTTGGCTAAAAAATATAGTTTAGATCCTTAAAATCAGCATTTAATATTTTTTGAAAGATTCGGGCAATGGGCTTCGAATTCAAAGAACGAGTATGAGTGCGACAAAAACTAAAGAAAAGCTGTCAACCTAGTTTTTGGACCTAGTTTTGTACTTGTTTTGGACCTAGTTCGATTCCAAACGAGCTAACGATAAAAACTTATGGCTTACGACCATGACCTAAGGGTGATTTTGGCCAAAACGTGTAGTTTAGGTCCTCAAAAGTAGCATTGACTATTTTTCCAAAAGATGCGGGCCAATGAGCTTTGGAATTCATGGAACGATACGAGTGCGGCAAAAGCCGAGGAAAATATGTTGGCCTAGTCTTGTGTTTTTTGGACCTAGTTTGATGCTAGATGAGCCAAGGATAAAAACTTATCGCTTAAAACCATGACCTTGGGTTATTTTTGCCAAAAAATGTAGTTTCGAACCTAAAAAATAACATTCACTTTTTTTCGGTAAATGAGATTAAATGCGATCCAACGAGCTTAGGAATTCATGAAACGGTATGAGTGAAAAAAAATTAAAGAAGGGCTATCGGTGTTGTTTTGAGCTTCATTGAACCTAGTTCGATCCCAAACAAACCAACGATCAAAACACATTGCTTATAGCCTTGATCATGGGGTGATTTTTGCCAAAAAAAATGTAGTTTAGCTTTCAAAATTAGCCTTTCATTGTTTTTGAAAGATGGTATGAGCGTGATAAAAGCCGAAGAAAAACTATTTGTCGAGTTTTGAGCTTCTTTGGACCTAGTTTGATGCCAAACAGGCCAATGATCAAATATCTTTGCTTAAAGCCATAACCTAGGGGTGATGTTTGCCAAGAAACATAGTTAGGCCCTCAAAATCAACCTTTCATAGTTTTTCCTAACGATGCGAGCCAACGAGGCTTTGGAATTCGTGGAACGATCAAAACTCATTGCTTGAAGCCATGACCCATTGGTGATTTTGGCAAAAAAATGTTGTTTTGGCCCTCAAAATCAACATTCATTGTATTTTTGAAAGATGCAAGCTAACGAGGCTTAAAAATTCATGAAACTATATGACCATGGAAAGAATTAAAGAAAAACTATCGACCCAATTTTGAGGTTTTTGGACCAAGTTGATGCAAAACGGGCCAAGGATCAAAACTCATTGCTTAAAACCATGACCTAGGGGCATTTTGGCAAAAAAACATAGCTTAGGACTTAAAAATCAATATTCACTATTTATTTAAAAGATATGGGCCAATGGGCTTTGAAATTTGAGGAACGGTATAAGCGTGATAAAAACTTAAGAAAATCTATCAACCTAATTTTTTTTGCTTCTTTGGATCAAGTTCAATGCCAAACGAGTCAATGATCAAAACTCGGCTAATAGCCATGACATAGGGCGATGTTTGCCAAAAAAGCATAGTTTAGGCCCTCAAAATCATCCTTTCTTGGCTTTTTCGACGATGCTAGCCAATGGGCTTTTGAATGATTGGAATGGTATGAGCATGGTAAAAACTAAAGAAAAACTTTCGACCTAGTTTTGAGCTTCTTTGGACCTAGTTCGATGCCAAACGGGCCAACGATGAAGAGTCTTCGCTTAGAGGCATAACTCAAGGGTGATTTTTGCCAAAACTAATAGTTTAGGCCCTCCAAATTAGTATTTACTATTTTTTCAAAAGAGGCGATCCAACGAGCTTTGAAATTCGTGGAACGGTATGAGCATAACAAAAACTAAAGAAAAACTATCGACCTAGTTTTGAGCTTTTTTAGACCTAGTTCGATGCTAAATGAGCCAACGATTAAAACTCATTCCTTATAGTCATGACCTAGGGGGATTTTTTTCCAAAAAAGTAGTTTAGGCCCTTAAAATCAGCCTTCCATAGTTTTTTCGGATGATACGTGCTAATTGCTTCGGAATTTTTGTAACAATATGAGCGTTAAAAAATTGAATAAAAGCTATCGGCCTAGTTTTAAGCTTCTTTGGGCATAGGTCAATGCCAAACGAGCCAATGATCAACACTAATTGCTTATAGCCATGACACAGGGGTGATTATGCCCAAAAATCGTAGTTTAGGTGCTCAAAATCGGCATTCACTATTTTTCCAAAAGATGCGAGGCCAATAGGCTTTGGAATTCATGGAACGGTATGAGCGTGGTAAAAATTGAAGAAAATTGTTGGCCTTGTTTTAAGCCTATTTGATCTTAGTTCAATGCCAAACGGAGTAATAATCAAAACTCCTCACTTAAAGCTATGACCTAGGGGTATTTTTGCCAAAAGAGTAGTTTGTGCTCGCAAAATAAGCATTCACTAGTTTTTTAGAACATGTGGGCCAACAAACTTAGGAATTCATTGAACAATATGACCACGGCTAAAGTCGAAGCAAAATCGTTAGCCCAATTTTGGGCTTTTTCAAACCTAGTTTGATGCCAAATGGACCAACGATCAAAATTCATTACTTATAGCCGTGACCTAGGGGCGATTTTGGCCAAAAAGTGTAGTTTAGTCCCTTAAAATTAGCATTGAATATTTTTTCGAAAGATGTAGGCCAACGAACTATGGAATTCGTAGAAAAGAATGAGGGCGGAAAAAACTTAAGAAAAACTATTGGTTTAGTTTTGAGCTTTTTTGAACCTAATTTGATGCCAAATAGGTCAAAGATCAAAACTCATTATCTTAAACCATGACCCGAGTGTATTTTGGCCAAAAAACGTAGATAGGCCTTAAAAATCAACATGCATTATTTTTCTAGAAGATGTAGGCCAATGGGCTTTAAAATTCTTGGAATGTATGATCGCAGTAAAAATAAAAGGAAAAGCTGTCAATGCATTTTTAAGCTTCATTGAACTTAGTTCGATGCTAACTAGGCCAACGATAAAAAAACATTGGTTATAGCCATGACCCGGGGTGACTTTTACCAAAAAAGTAGTTTAGGCCCTCAAAATTAGTCTTCCATTATTTTTTTGGATGATGTCGGCCAATTGGCTCGAAGTTTATGGAATGATATGAGCACGGTAAAAATTAAAGAAAAATAGTTGGCCTAGTTTTGAACTTCTTTTGGCGTAGTTCGATTCTAAATGGGCTAACGATAAAAACTCTTCGTTTAAAGCCATGACCTAGGGGTGATGTAGGCCATAAAACATAGTTTAGGCCTCAAAATCAGCCTTTCATAGTTTTTCCTAGTGATACGGGGCAACGAGCTTCGAAATTCATTAAACGGTATGAGCACAACAAAAATTAAAAAAAAACTATCGGCCTAGTTTTGAGCTTTTTTGGATATAGTTCGATACCAAACAAGCTAACGATAAAACTCATCACTTAAAGATATGACCCATAGGTGATTTTGTCGAAAAAACACTGTTTTGGCCCCGAAAATCAGCATTCATTTTTTTTGAATGACGTGAGCCAACGAGGCTTAGAATTCGTGGAACAATATGAGCACGATAAAAGCGAAGAATAACTATTAGCCTAGTTTTGAGGTTTTTTTACATAGTTCGATGCCAAAATTGTAATGATCAAAACTCATCACTTAAAGCCATGACCCATGTGTGATTTTGGCTAAAACATATAGTTTAGATCCTTAAATTCAGCATTTAATATTTTTTCCAAAGATGCGAGCCAATGGGCTTTCTAATTCAATGAACGGTATTAGCATGACAAAAACTAAAGAAAAACTATCAGCCCAATTTTGTGCTTTTTTGGACCTAGTTCAATTCCAAATGAGCCAACGATAAAAACTCATCACTTACGGCCATGACCTAAGGGTATTTTGGCTAAAAAGTGTAGTTTAGGTCCTCAAAAGTAACATTGACTATTTTTCCGGAAGATGCGGGCCAATGAGCTTTGGAATTGATGGAACGCTATGATTACGGAAAAAATTGAAGAAAATATGTTGGCCTAGTCTTGAGTTTTTGGACCTAGTTCGATGCCAAATGAGCCAAAGATCAAAACTTATCGCTTAAAACCATGACCTAGGGGTATTTTTTCTAAAAAATGTAGTCTAAGACCTAAAAAACAACATTCACTATTTTTTTAGATAATGCGAGCCAACGAGCTTTGGAATTCGTGGAATGGTATGAGTGCGAAAACATTTTAAGAAAAGCTATCGGTATGGTTTTGAGCTTCATTGAACTTCGGTTCGATCCCAAACAAGCAAACGATCAAAACACATTGCTTATAGCCTTGATCATGGGGTGATTTGTGTCGAAAAAACGTAGTTTAGGCTCTCAAAATTAGCTTTTCATTGTTTCTTTAGACGATGCTAGCAAACAAGCTTTAGAATTTATGGAATGGTATGAGAGTGATAAAAGCCGAGCAAAACTATTAGCCGAGTTTTGAGCTTCTTTGGTCCTAGTTCGATGCCAAACATGCTAATGATCAAAATTGTTTGCTTAAAGCTATGATCTAGGGGTATTTTTGCCAAGAAATATAGTTAAGCCCTCAAAATCAACCTTTCATAGTTTTTCCTAACGATGCGAGCCAAACGAGGCTTTGGAATTCTCGGAACGATATGAGCATAGCAAAAACTAAAGAAAATTTGTCAACCCAGGTTTTGAGCTTTCTTGGACATAATTTGATGCCAAACTAGCCAATGATCAAAACTCATCACTTTAAGCCATGACCCATTGGTGCTTTTGGCCAAAAAATGTAGTGTAGGTCCTCAAAATCGGCATTCATTGTTTTTTTTGAAAGATGTGAGCCAACAAGCTTTGGAATTCATGAAATAGTATGTGTGTAGTAAAAATTAATGAAAAACTATTTGTCAAGTGTTGAGAGCTTTTTAGAACTACTTCGATGCCAAACGGGCCAACGATTAAAACTCATCGCTTAAAGCCATGACCTAGAGGAGATTTTTGCCAAAAAACATACTTTAGGTCCTCAAAATCAACATTCATTATTTTTTCGGAAGATGTGGGTACTCGAGCTTTAGAATTTGTGAAACGATATGAGCGTGGTAAAAACTAAAGTAAAGCTGTTGATCCAATTTTAAGCTTTTTTAGACCTAGCTCGATGCGACATGGGTCAACGATCAAAACTCATCTCTTAATGGTATGATACAAGGGTATTTTTACCAAAAACTTTTGTTTAGGCTCTCAAAATTAACGACCACTTTTTTTTCAAACGATACAAGCCAATGGGGTTTGAAATTTTTGGAACGGTATGAGCACGATAAAAATTGAAGAAAAACTATCGATCCAGTTTTAAGCTTTTTGAACCTATTTCGATGTCAAATGGGCCAGCGATAAAAAATCATCCCTTAAAGCCATGACCCGGAGGTATTTTTGGCTAAAAGAGGTAGTTTAGGCCCTCAAAATCAACATTCACTTGTTTTTCAAAAAGATGCGAGGCTAGTGGGTTTTTGAATTTATGGGATACTATGAGTGTGACAAAAACTAAAGAAAAACTATCGAGTCTAGTTTTGAGATTTTTTAGACCTAATTTGATGCCAAATGAGCAAACGATAAAAAATCATCGCTTATGTCATGACCCGGGAGTGATTTTTGACAAAAAAAACATAGTTTATGCCCTCAAAATAAGCATTCACTACTTTTTCAAAAGATGCGAGCACCCGGGCTTTGGAATTTGTGGAATGGTATAAGCGTTGCAAAAAGTGAAGAAAAGATGTCGAACTAGTTTTGAGCTTTTTTGGACCTAGTTCGATGCCAAATGGGCCAATAAGCAAAACTCATCGACACTGTGGGGATTTTTACCAAAAAACGTAGTTTATGTTCTCAAAATTAGCATTCATTGTTTTTTCAAAAGATGCGAGTCAAAAGGATTTGGAATTCATGGAATAGCATGAGTGTGAAAAAAATTGAAGAAAAATTATTGATCAAGTGTTTAGCTTCTCGGACCTAATCCAATGCCAAACATGTCAACTATAAAAACTCATCTCTTAAAGCCATGACCCAAAGGCAATTTTGGTCGAAAAATATAGTTTAAGCCCTCAAAATCCGAATCCATTATTTTTCTAAAAGTTACAAGGTAATGGGCTTTAGAATTCATGGAATAGTATGAGCGCGATGAAAATTGAGGAAAAAATGTCAACCCTATTTTGGGCTTTTTTGGACCTAGTTCAATGTCAAACGGGCCAACGATCAAAACTCATCGCTTAAAGCCATGAACCGGGGGTGATTTTGATCAAAAATCGTAGTTTAGGCCCTCAAAATCAGCATTCATAGTTTTTCCATAAGATGTTAGACAATGACCTTTGGAATTCTTTGAACGGGTGAGAGCGATGAAATTGAAAGAAAATCGTCGTCCTAATTTTGAGCTTTTTTGGACCTAATTCAATGTCAAACGAGCCAACAATCAAAACTCATTGCTTAAAGCCTTGACCTAGGGGTATTTTGGGCAAAAAACATAGTTTATGCTCTCAAAATCAGCATTCACGGTTTTTTAAAAGATTCTAGCCAACGGGCTTTGGAATTCATTGAATAGTATTAGCATGGCAAATTTTATAGAAAATATGTCGGCTTAGTTTTGAGGTTTTTTGGATATACTTCGATGCCAAATGAGCCAACGATCAAAACTCATCGCATAAAGCCATGACCCATGGGTATTTTTGCTAAAAAAACGTAGTTTAAGCCTTCAAAATCGGTATCCACTATTTTTCAAAAAAATGCGAGCCAACAAGCATGGGGATTTGTGGAATAATTTAAGTGTGGTAAAAACTAAAAAAAAACTATCGATCTAGTCTTGAGTTTTTTGGACTAAGTTCGATGCCAAATAGGCCAACCATTAAAACTCATCTCTTAAAGCCATTACCTAGGGGTGATTTATGCCGGAAAAACTCATCACTTTTTTTTTTCATAAGAAACGAAGTGAACTGGCTTTGAAATTTGAGAAATAGTATGAGCGTGATAAAAGCGAAGAAAAACTTTCGAGTCCGAGTTTTGAGCTTTTTTAGACCTAATCCGATGCCAAATGGACCAACTATCAAAACTCATTGCTTAAAACCCTAAACTAAGGGTGATTTGGGTCAAAAAAAGTTGTTTAGGTCCTCAAAATTAAAATTCATTCTTTTTCGAAGTTACGAGCCAATGGACTTTGGAATTCGTGGAACGAGTATGAGCATGACAAAAACTAAAGAAAAGCTGTTGACCCTATTTTAGGCTTTTTTTTAACCTAGTTTGATGTCAAACAGGCCAACGATCAAAACTCATTACTTAAAGCCATGACCTAGGGGTGATTTTGGTTGAAAAATGTACTTTAGGCCGTCAAAATCAACATTCATTGCCTTTTCACAAGATGTTAGACAATGGCCTTTGGAATTCGTTTAACGAGTATGAGTGCGATAAAAATCAAAGAAAATCGACAACCTAATTTTGAGCTTTTTTGGACCTAATTCAATGTCAAACGGGCCAATGATCAAAACTCATCGTTTAAAGCCTTGACCTAGGGGTGATTTTGGGTCAAAAACATAGGTTAGGCCCTCAAAATCGGTATTCACGGTTTTCCATTAGATTCGACCAATAGGCTTTGGAATTCGTCGAATGGTATGAGCGTGGAAAAATTTATAAAAAATCTATCTATCTAGTTTTGAGCTTTTTTTGACCTAGTTCGATGTCAAACGAGCCAACAATCAAAACTCATCGCTTAAAGTTATGGGGCGTAGGTGATTTTGGCAAAAAACATAGTTTTGGCCTTCAAAATCAACATTCATCGTTTTTCAAAAAGTTATGGGCCAACGGGCTTGGAAATTCATGGAATAGTATGAGTGCGGCAAAAGCCGAAGAAAAACGATTAGTCTAATTTTAAGCTTTTTTGGACCTAGTTCGATGCCAAACGGGCCAATGATTAAAAGTCATTACATAAAGTCATGACCTAGGGGTATTTTTGCTAAAAAAAATATAGTTTATGGCCTCAAAATCGGCATTCACTATTTTTTCGAAGATGTGAGCATCCGAGCTTTGGAATTCTTAGAACGGTATAAAGGCGCCAAAAGCCGAAAAAAAAAGCTTTCGATCTAGTTTTGAGCTTTTTTGGACCTAGTTTTATGCCAAAGAGCCAATGATCAAAACTCATCCTTTAAAGCCATGACCTAGGGGTATTTTAGCCAAAAAAACATGGTTTAGGCTCTCAAAATCAACATTCATGATTTTTTCAAAAGATGCGGGGCAATAGTGTTAGAAATTCATGGAATGATATGAGTGTAGTAAAAACTAAATAAAAGCTGTCGATCGAATTTTAAGCCTTTTTGGACCCGTTTCGAAGTCGAAATAGCCAATGATCAAAACTCATCCCTTAAGGCCATGACCTAGGGGTATTTTGGCCAAAAAACATAGTTAAGGCCTTCAAAATCAACATTCCCTTTTTTTCCAAAAGAAGCGAGCTAATGGGCTTTGGAATTAGTGGAACGACATGAGCATGGAAATAGTTCGATGCCAAACGAGTCAATGATCAAAACTCATCGCTTAAATCCTTGACATAGGGGTGATTGTGGCCAAAAAATGTAGCTTAGGCCCTCAAAATCAGCATTCACTATTTTTCAAAAAGCGAGCCAACGGGCTTTGGAATTTGAAGAATAGTATGAGTGCGGTAAAAGCGAAGAAAAATTATCGATTCGGTTTTGATCTTTTTTGGACTAAATTCGATGTGAAATGGTCCAACGATTAAAACTCATCACTTAAAGCCATGACCAAGGGGTATTTTTGCCAAAAAAAACATAGTTTTGGCCCTCAAAATAAGCATTCACTATTTTTTAGAAGATGTGGGTACCCGGGTTTTGGAATTCATGGAACGGTATGAGGGCAAAAAAACCGAAAAAAACTCGTCAATCGAGTTTTGAGCTTTTTTAGACATAGTTCGATGCCAAATGGACCAATGATCGAAACTCATTGCTTAAAGTCATGACCTAGGGGTATTTTTGTGAAAAAATGTAGTTTAGGCCCTCAAAATCAGCATTCACTATTTTTTCGAAGATGTGGGCCAATGGGCTTTTGAATATACGGAATAGTATGTGTGTGGCAAAAGCCGAAGAAAAATTATTCACCATTTTTTAGCTTTTTTTGACCCGGTTCGATGCTAAATGAGCCAACGATCAAAACTCATTTCTTATAGTCATGACCTAGGGTTGATTTTGGTAAAAACGAATGTAGTTTAGGCCCTCAAAATTAGGTTTCATTGTGTTTTCAAACGATGTGGGCCAAATATTTTTTGAATTCATGGAACGGTACGAGCGTGGCAAAAATTGAAGAGAAACTATCGACTCAATTTTGGTCTTTTTTGGACCTAGTTTAATGCCAAACAAGCCAACGATCAAAATTCATTACTTAAACCTATGTCTTATGGGTGATTTTGGCCAAAAAACGTAGTTTAGGTCTTCAAAAGCAACTTTCACTTTTTGTCCAGAAGATGCAAGCCAACAAGCTTTCTAATTCATTGAACGATATAAAAGCGACAAAAGCGAAGAAAAACTATCAACCTAGTTTTAAGCCTTTTCGACCTAGTTCGATGCCCAATCGGCCAATGATCAAAACTCATCGCTTAAAGCCATGACCCGGGGGTGATTTTAGCATAAAAAGGTAGCTTAGGTCCTCAAAATCAGCTTTCACTATTTTTATAGATGATGCGGCCAACGAGCTTTGGAATTAATGGAATGGTATGGGCGTAGGAAAAACTAAAGAGATATTGTTGGCCTAATTTTAAGCTTTTTTTGACCTAATTCGACGCCTAATGAGCTAATGATCAAAACTCATTGCATGAAGCCATGACCTAGGGGTGATTTTTCCCAAAAAAGTGGTTTAGGCCCCTAAAATTAGCTTTCACTATTTTTATAGAAGATGCCGACAAATGAGCTTTCGAATTCATCGAATGCTATGAGCGCGACAAAAAATAAAGAAAAAATATCTACCTAGTTTTGAGCTTTTCTTTTACCTAGTTTGATGCCAAACGAGCCAAGGATTAAAACTTATCGCTTGTAGCTATGACTTAAGGGTGATTTTGGAAAAAATAATATAGTTTAAGCCCTCAAAATTAGCCTTCACTAGTTTTTTGGACGATGTAGGCCAACTACCATTGAAATTCATAGAACACTACGAGTGTGCTAAAAACTAAAGAGAAACCGAGTGACCCATTTTTGGGCAATTTTGATCTAGTTCGATGTCAAACGGACCAATGATCAAAACTCATTGCTTAAACTCATGACCTATGGATGGTTTTGACCAAAAAAAACGTAATTTATGCCCTTAAAATCAAGCTTCACTTTTTTCCAAGAGATGTGAGCCAACGAGGCTTTGGAATTCATCAAATGATATATAAGGGCGGTAAAAATTGAAGAAAAACTATTGGCCTAGTTTCGAGCTTTTTTGGACCTAGTTTGATGACGATCTAGCCAATGATCAAAGCTGATTACTTATAGCTAGACCCAAGGGTGATTTTGGCCAAAAAAACATAGTTTTGGGCCTTAAAATCTGCTTTCACTTTTTCTAGAAGTTTCGGGCCAAAAAGATTTAGAATTCATAAAACGATTTGAGCATAGCAAAAACTAAAGAAAAAATGTCGGCCTAGTTCCGAGTTTTTTGGACCTAGTTCATTGCCAAACGGGCCAATGATCAAAACTCATTACTTGTAGCCATGATTGAGGGGTGATTTTAATATAAAAAAACTTAGTTTAGGCCCTCAAAATCAGTGCCACTTGTTTATCTAGAATATGCGGCCCAACTAGCTTTGGAATTCGTGGAAAGGCATGGGTGTGGTAAAAACTAAAGAAAAACTATCGACCTAGTTTTGAGCCTTAGTGGACCTAGTTCGATGTCAAATGAGCCAATGATCCAAACTCACTTAAAGTTATGACTTAGGGGCGATTTTGGTAAAATAATGTAGTTTAGGTATTCAAAACCGAGCTTTCATCGTTTTACGGATGATGTGAACAAATAAGCTTTGGAATTTATGAAACGGCATGGGCACGGTAAAAAATTGAATAAACACTACCGACCTAGTTTTGAGCTTTTTTGGACCTAATTCGATGTGGAACGAGGCTAACGAATAAAACTCATAGCTTAAAACCATGACCCGGGGGCGATTTTGGCCAAAAAATATAGTTTAGGCCCTCAAAATCGGCTTTCACTTTGTTTCCAAAAGATGCGGGCATCCGGGCTTTGGAATTCATGTAATGATATGAGTGCAATAAAAACTAAGGAAAAGCTGTTAGTCTAGTTTCAAGCTTTTTTGGATGTAGTTCAATGCCAAATTGGCGTACGATCAAAACTCATTGCTTATAAGTTGTGACCTAAGGTGATTTTGGCCAAAAACTATAGTTTAGGCCCTAAAAATTAGCTCTCAATATTTTTCGAGAACATGCGGGCTAACGGGCTTTGGAATTCATGAAAAGGCATGAACACGACAAAAGTTGAAGAAAAACTATCGACCTACTTTTGAGCCTTTTTGGACCTAGTTCGATGCTAAATAGGCCAACGATCAAAACTCATCGCTTAAAGCCATGACCTAAGGGTGATTTTGACAAAAAAAAAACATAGTTTAAGTCCTCAAAATCAGCTTTGAGTGTATTTACGGACGATGCCATTTGGGTGATCGTGGATAGGTTGACCAAATCAGCACGCTTTCTTCGGTCGAACCACCTATAATCCGAACTAGTACACCCGAGTTGTACCTTGAAGAAATTATAAGGATACATGAGATTTTGATCTAAATAGTGTCGGATCGAGATCCTAGATTCACCTCTATACTTTGAAAAAGTTTGCACAAAACTAAACTTTAGCATAACTTATCATTCGTAAATTGACGGACAATTCGAACGAGTGATTCGGATACTTGAAGATATGTTACGAACATGCATTCTAGACTAGTCCGGAAAATGGGAGAAGTACGTACGTTTAGCTGAATTTGCATATAACAATAGCTACCAAACTTTAATTGGGATAGTTCATTATGAAACTTTATATGGCGACAATGTAGATTTTTTGTGCATTGGGATGAAATAGAGGAAAGAAAGCTACTTAAACTAGAATTGTCTGTAACAAACGACTAAAGTGGTAGATAAGATCCACCAACGGATAAAAAAGCTTAAAGCAGATAAAAAAGCTACGCCGATAAGAGGAGGAAAGACCTAGAGTTTGTAGTCGATGACTATGTATTCCTAAAAGTTTCATTGATGAAGGGCGTACTATGATTTGGAAAAAAGGAAAAGTTAAGTCCGTGATACATAGGACCATTTGAAATACTTGGATCAAGTAGGCAATAAGGTCTATCGCTTGATGCTACCACCATCGTTAGTGGGAGTAAATAATGTATTTCATGTATCCATGCTAAGGAAGTGCATAGGAGATCCGAGTCAAATCCAAATCTTACACTAGATTTAACATATGAAGAAAGACCGGTTTAGATTCTTGATAGACGAGATCAAACAATGATGGAATAAGGAGATTAGTCTAGTTAAAGTTTTATGGGAAAATCATAACCTCGAAGAGATGACTTCGGAATAAGAGGAAGAAATGAGAGATAAGTACCCGAATTATTCGAACGAGTTAATTTCGCATACAAAATTCCATTAAGGGAGAGAGAAATGTAATCCCCGTAAAGTCCTTAACCATATCAATATACGTACAAGGATTTTTGTATGTATATACATTGAGCAAGGGTGTGATTTATGTGGCATTTTAATGTTTTGGTAATATTATTATGCTTGGTGTTTATGTGAGGAATTAAGGGATGAATTTTTAAGTAATTTAGCTGATTACCGTTCATTTTCTCTAGTATATATATGGAACCTATTATACAAGTGAGAAAGGTATTTTAAAATATGAGGAATGTTGGAAACTTTTTGGGAAGGAAATAGCCAAATTATTGGGATGGAAATTGCCAAATTGATTATTTAGGGAGGAATTGCTGAATTTTTCTAAGAAAGAAATGTCATGTTACTTGAACTAAACTAACTTAAGGGACTTAGTTAGCCTAATCACCACTTTTAGCAAATAACTAGAAACCTAAGCCTTCATTTAGTGTAATGGAATCCAACTCATTCCTTTGACTAAGCCAAACCCACCACTCATACCTCTTAGTCACCATTTACTTTACACTTGATAAATTAAATCAAGACACATGTAAATTAATTAAAATGTAAGGAAAATGGAGCATGTATAATATAAGGAAAGAGATTACATGGCTACATTTTTGGTGAAATCCGTAACTCACCTGAAAGAAGAAAAGAAATGTCATTGAGAGGGAGAGAAACATGAAAAAAGAAAGAGAGAAAAAAAGAGAAAAATAAGGAAAAAGCTAGGAAAATCCTTAACAAACCTAAACTAAGTAAGTGGGTTTTTATCTATGTCATCTATTTGATTTTTAAATGTTAATTTATGTAATTGATTAAGCTTTTGATTATGTTGTGTTGTGTTGTTGTGTTGGTATTGTGTTGGATGGCTTGAGCATATAATTGTTGGTTGTTATGGAATATGTAAGGAATGGTTGATATGTTGCTTATTAAGTTTGGAAACCCTTATGCATAACTATGTTTGTTTATTGATAGGTTTGATTGAAAAAATAGGGGCTTGATCGAAACTTGGTGGACTAAACTAGGATTGATACGAACTTGGACGAAGTAGAATAGGAAGGAAGAAAAATTGAATTTTAGGGTTTTTCCTAAGGTGACTTTCAGCCAAAATGGGAAAGATGGAACCTTTTTGATACTTAAGGACTTAAATTTCAGTGGTGAATAATTAGGTTTGATTAGTCATTTTGAACAAAAAGGAAACTTTATATAAAATCAAAGAACATTTCGGCAAAATTAAGAGACCCATTTGGCCCAAACTTAGCAAAATGGGGTTTTGGGTTCCATTAAATTAATTTGATAAGTAATGGTTCAATTAGGTCTAATTAGGAATAAAATTGAAATTAGAAAGGTAAGTTTGCCAAAGAAATCGAGATTTTGACTTAAGAGCTAAATTCGGCCTAAAAGAGTTAAAATCGGGCTAGAAGGTAACATTATACCTCAACATGTTGACAATCGGTCCAACTGCTAATAACTATGCAATTCAAGTGTGGAACAATTGAACGACGAGATTTACTAAAGGAAAAAGAAAAAGGAATGTATTCATGTGCACAATTAGATCTATGACTCAACCAATAGCTTTTGTCGATATTTAACTCTAACGAGGTGAACATCATAATAAGGGGTATGAGAATACCCGAAACCTTATGTGGGTTGGATCTATGAGAATATATGAAACCAAAACCTATATAGGTTGGATATGTTTAATACGATAAACGTAACATCATGCGCATCATGTGCATTGTGGGGCGAGTTGAGAAAAGTCAATTGATTAAGAATTGGTTTACATGGTTAGGTTTGGTAACCTAACCGGAATAAATGAGTATTAACGATCCAACTATGTGCATGCTCTAATCTGTTTGACTGCACTATTGGGTGATGGATTCTTGCTAACGAGTGGCTATAACGAGGGATAACTCCATTTTTAGCATTAGGTGATTCAGTAATCACCAATAGAGGAGACTTGCTAATACCAAGAGTACCCGGAATTAAAATCTATGAGTATGGTAGGGAAGTTCAAAAAGCATTGCATATCACGTGCATCGCCCTACTTACCGAGCTTCGGCTCACCTCGTTGTTATTTCCATGTTATGATAGGAAAGGGTCAAAGTAGCAAGGATGCTCGCTGGTTCCTCCTAAAAAGGGGCTCATGCGTGACAAAAATGTACGAAGTTTATGTTAATTGTAATTTTGGGTTAGGATGTTAGTAGAAATTTTAATGGTATTTTAAATAATTTATAATTTCTTTCGCTAGATTTGTTAATGTTATGTAATTTATACTTTACGCATTTCATTATATAATGTGCCCTTAATGTATGAGCATGTACGAATTAGGGATTAAGTCGGGATTTGGTCGTGTCGGGATTTTGGGTAATTAGCTAGTGGGATAGGGAGAGGACACCACATCCTCTCTATCTCTCTTCCCTTCTCTCTTCCCCCTCCCTCTCTCACCTTCTCTCTACCCCTCTCTCTCTCTCTCTTTCACCCTCTCTCTCTTCCTCTCTCTCTCCCTCCCTCTCTCTCCCTCACTTTCCATTGTTAGTGTATGCCCCAAAAGCCAATCATAGTTTGATTATACTATCATACACTTATTATATATATATATATATGAGGTATTCCATTTATTATGTTTAGTTATTCTTATATTTTATCAAATAAACATGATAATGTTTCAAGAATATTATTATTCTTAAATGTTCTTAGTCAAGTGTTTTATTGTTGATATACTAAAGGCGCAACCATAAAGCATTGAGACTAGTATGTGTAATGAATGATAATAATGTGTTATGGACATGAGATACCAAGTCGACACATTGGTACATGTTGTTAACACCTAAATTTTGCTCCCCTTTAATTATTTATTTGTTTTTGTTATTACAAAAATACCAAAAAAAAAGGGTAAAAAAAATGGAAACAAAAAGAAAATAGAAAAAGAGAAAATTGAAAAATAAGAAAAAATCGAGTTGGGATAATTAGTTTAGGTTAATTAAAAAAAAAAGAAAGAGGCAGGGGGTTAATTGAAGAAGTGAAAAGTTTAAATGTGATAAAAAGTGCAATTGAATGTCCAATAAAAAAAAATCAAAACTTTTGTCCTTCAATTAAAAAAATAAGGAGGCATGATTGGGACAAATTAAAATAAAAAGTCTCAATTAGTTACAAAGGGAGCTCAAATTAAAACAAAAAAAAAAAAAGCAAAATCGACCTCAAGTTAATGCATGAGAAGAAACCAAGGACCAAACCGATATTTAGCCCACCCCATGCATTTTTTTTATACCTAACACTATTCATCCTCACAAGAAGGAGGAGGCAACCACCGGACAAAGAAAACGTAGAAAAGCTCCTATGCCGCACCCTATCCCCGACCACCAACCAACTCGCTCTCTCCCTCTCACCTATACCCCTACACGTTAGCCCCCTCACCCACGGGACCACCACATCCCTCTCGCCCCTCACCTGCAGCCATCACAACACCGGCACCCTTCTCCATTGCAACGACCTCACTCGTGCGCCTAGCCCATCCTCTATTGCCTCACACACGTCCTCTCCTAATCCGACACCCATAAGCAAGCTTATAGCCCCTTCGGAGCCTACTTTACACCAACACCGACCTTGCCCAAAGTCTCCCTTTCGCCTAACACCCCAACATCCGACCCTCCTCCATAACACACCCAATACCGCCCAAAAATAGCCCTCCGAATAGCTTCCTTACAGCCCCTTTTTAGCCAACTTCTTCCTCATCCAAAACAGCCATAAAATACTCCCAATGCAGCTTTAGATTAGCCCCAAAATGACCTCAAAAGTAGCCCCAAAATCAGCCCTAAAACCAACCCCAAACAGACACTGAAAAACCTATAAAAATCCCAAAAAAATCAGCCCTACAACCATTACCAATAGTCCCTAAAAAACCATTACAGAGCAACCCCTTTAGACAGCCTATTTAAACCACCAAACCAGCCTAAAAAGACCTCCAAACAAGTTTCAAAATAGTGCCAAAACTCCCTAAAACCGCCACCAAGACGACCAAAAAAACTACCTCAAAACAACCCCTGCACACTTCTCTAGAGCTCTTGCAAAAGAAGAAATAAGAGAAAAAAAATTAAAGAGACTAAGATGGTTTTTTTTGTTGTGTTAGATTATATTGGTAGGGAAAACATGACGTTGTAGATTGTATTTCTTTGGGTTTTGACGAGAAAATACAACAAGAAAGTCATTTTGGATTTTTAGGAAATCTTGAAAGATTTCGGGAGCCCCTATAAATTTTTTAACAATATTTGGAATAGTTGCACAAGTAACGGAGGAACTTTTGGACAATTACTCTCCTTTCCCGACTAATCGAACAACCGGATTTCATCAAGACTGAAGAGAGTATAACTGATTTTGTTTCGAACATCGAAGTTTCGAGCTCTTGGGTAAAAATCTAAAACCATTGCATATTGTCTAAAAAAAATGACAAGTGATTAAAAATGATTGGACTATTGGTTTGCGTGAATAAAGTCATAGCATTTTGTTTGAATAGCCATAGTCTAAATGTGATTGACATAAACATTGCTATACGAAGCCGATATCAAAAGATAAATTAAGTTACTTTTTGATTGGCATGCTTAGTTGTCCAAATGTGAAGTCATATGATTTAATTATCTATCCATGATTGATTGTCATCAAAATGAAGTCGTCGGTGGCTTCCTACTTCGTGACGAAGCCGTCGGAGGGCGTCAAAGCAATTTTATTGATTTCTATGCTCGATTCCTATGTTGTAATGCCTGTTTTTCTTGTTTTTTTTTTTTTGCTTTCGAGTCCCTATTTCCTGTTTTCCATTTTCCATGATTTATTTCATCAAAACAAAGCCACTAGTGGCCTTAAAAATAGCTTTTTTTTCATTTACTTGTCTGTCTTGCCTACAATGAAGCCATCGGTGGCTTCCCACTTATGTGACGAAGTTGTCGGTGGTTTTTAAATAATTATCTACTCCTCACTAGAGCGACATGAAGTTGTCAATGAGTTCCCACTTTTGTGTCGAAGTTGTCAATAGCTTTTGAAATGTGTGACTCGAAGTCTTCGGTGGTTTCCCACTTCGTGAGCGAAGTGGTTGGTGACTCGTAGCTCATGCCAATAAAAGGCTATTTATCTTTAGAAACTTGCCTATTTTCAATAATAGGTTATGTTCGCTAGTGACTAGCCAAAATTCTCATTTTTTACTTATTTTCCATTTGGGTAGGACATATCGGCCTTGGACTAGCTCGAATATCCCAACTACCTTATTTTATATCCAAGCCATCCTATCTCATATTTTTACAAGATAAACTCATTCAATAGGCATAAAAGCATAACATGATAAAAAATAGATTTTTACATTCATAGATAAACGATGTAGCCTACCTTAGGTAGGACCGAGATGGTGGTGCCGACATGTCTTCTCCGAGTGTAACCAACCCCTTATCCGGATATCCATGTGGATGAGTATATTTAGGGTTTCTTACTTCTACTCGATTAGCTAGGTGGCGACTCCATTGATTCAACCCCTCCTCTTGCGATGGCCGATGTTGACGGAATTGGCCACTCCACTGGGGCGAGTGCCATGCTAGGGTCAAGCTTTGAATGTCTATGTTTTGAGTCTCCGGTTATCTGTTATGTCCGTATGCCTATCAATTATGATTGTTATTTAAATATGTAATTATTTTTATGTGATGGTAACATGTTTGTATATATATGCATTGTTTGTGTGCTTTTGTTGCTATAGCTTGGGTTGTTTAATTTCTTGGCCTTTATTTTATATTTTGAGATTGGATATGGAGTTATGCCCTCACACACTACACTACATAATCTTAAATGTCATCTCGCATTTGCTTTAGGATCTAGGGAGGAATTACTGGTGCCCCGATGGGCTTCGCCCCGGTAATACTCACGAAACCTCAACTCTATTGGAAAGTTACAACTCGTCATGATAGGTATTCGATAGTCTCTATGATTACCACCTTCGTACTTGGTCAACCTTGATTCTCTCAAGCCAAAAGGGACCTCGCTGAGACTTAGATAGATCCTACCCAATCATGTAATGGCTAGAACCGGACCCTAGGACCACCTTTCCCGTATAAATTCACCGGGCAAGTCGGACATGTCGAAACCTTGATCAAACAAGTCGGTCATGAATGTTTCGGGATGGGTGACCGGAGAACTCGAGTCTAAACCCGGTCGGTGGATGAATTTAACAAAATTTCTAAGGCTTTGGAACAAACGAGAGGGGGATTGCCTAGGTCTTGAATTTTAAAGTAACCATAAGGAAATCACACACTTCCAGTTGGTGATCAACGACACTCAAAAGCTACTTGACTGTTCGAAGATGCTGAACCTTGATGATCGGTATAGATTTCAAGCCAAATATGAGAATCTTACGGTGTTGCTAGAGGTACCGGTTCGAAGCCCGCTCTCGAGGCCTTGGCTTGCTTGTGGGATCCTTTATACATATGTTTTACTATAGGAGAACTTGATATGACATCGATCTTAGAGGAGTACCATCAACTTCTAAACATGGCAAGCACTCTACATCGGGTCTATCTATGTCGAAGACGATCAAACATCGAGAAAAGAGTAGAGGATTAGTTAAACATCAACATGAGTCATGGTAAGGCGAAAAGGAATGTCTTAGGTTGGCACTTTGAAAGTCTGGTTGGATATGTTCAAGCAAAAGCTGAAGGATCCATGAGCTACCTCCAAGAGGATTAAAATTCTAGCACTAATGATTGTTGGGTTAGTGTTTTTCCCCTCATCGGCCAGTTTTATCGGTTTAGATGCGGTTAATATCTTCATTGAAGTAGATAAGCACTCCATAAACCCTACTCGCGACCATTCTAATCGAAACCTTTTCCTCATTGAGCCACTTGTAGGAGGTTTGGGAAAGGTAGTTTGAGATGTTGTGTCCAAATGCTTTTTGTGTGGTTTATCGGTCATGTCGAAGCCCATAAATCGAGTTTTTAAGACATCTTGATGGATTGATCAAGAATCATTGAGGGCGTTCCTAGCTGGTACATGGAAGAATAAGTCCGAACAAGAATGGTTTTCATCATTCCCGAGTTTGTCGAATAGAGATTTTTATGGAAGATAGTTTGGATGAGTCGAAGACCATACCTAGCTTACTTGTGGAGCACGACCATGGGTTCCTCTTATAGGAGCGACTTGGATATACTTGTTACGCTCCCTATATGGTATCAAGACAATTTGGCTATGAATAAGTTGTACCTAGAACCATGGACCTAAACGGATTTGAAGGAAAGCTTGAAAGTGATGCCACTCCCGAGTTCCTTGAACGGGTTTTGCAAGATTGGTTAACTTTGGGAATAGTTGGTGGAGGAATAGTTGACCATAAATTAGTAGTAAGCGAGAAGTATCTTATCCGGCAAGCAAGCGGGGTGAAAGAGCGCCAACATCCGACTAGCGTTAACTAACTCATAAGAGAAAGAAGTCCAAACCAACTTGCCTGAGGGAGTGAGCTGATCATACCACGAATTCCAAGTCTTATGCCTAGCTAGTCTAAAGGAAAAAGAGAAGAACTGGTGATTCCCTAGAATTAATCCCTTCGGACCATCGAACCTCATCGAAGAAGTTGAGAGGCTTAAGATTGAGAACCAAAAGCTGAAAAGTGATTTGGCCAAAGAAAAGCAAATGAAAGAAAAGGATAAAGAAAAGATAGCAAATCTAGAGCAAGATCCGAAGACTTGGCGGGGTATAGCCGCCGAAGAAGAACGTTAGAAATCAATCTATCATCGAGCTAGACTAGAACTGGAGGCCAAATATGCTCGGTTAGATAGATTGCAACCACAAGATAGATGAGTTGAACTTAAGCTAAGGAGTCTAGGTTCGAAATGCAAAAGATCAAAGAAAATAATCCGAAATGGCAAATGTCAATAGGCGCCGAATGTAGCAATCGTCGAGATTCAATGGAGAAAGTTGAGAGTGCACAAAGTTAGATTACAGCACTCGAAGGAGAATCGACATCCGGAAGGAGAGCTACTTAAGTTGTCCTCGTACTTGGGTCACTATACATAACCACTTAGCTTAAGTAGGTAGTGGGCGAGGCAAAAGGCTGGTTGTGCTAGACAATCAAGCAAAGGAGGTCTCCAAGGAAGCTATAGCACTTCGAGAGCTATGCTTGGACATCAATGAGGGTAGGGTGAGAAACCATAATGAATCTATGATCAAATACATGAGAAGGTGTGACTACTTGTTGTTTGAAATGGCTAGAAGAGGAAAGGTCTTTGGCGTCCGATCAAACTATCGAGCAATTAGCTCTTTTTGGCTTGTATTTCATCTTTCGTTATATGAGTTTCTTTCCCTTTTTCTTATGTAAAAAGAAAGATGTTTCTTGAACTATCATGGGCCTACGTGCTTATAATTTTGAATACTCGGATAATGAAAGCTTTGGCATCTTTCTTTTATTTGCAAAGAATCTCATCTTCATCAACTAAATTTGAGATAATCTAATGGCTCGAATAAGAAGCAATTTTGAGATTGATGTTGCTAGTACAAAGATCGGTAAGCTTGTCCACTTCTAGTCTCTAAAACATGAGCCGCACCGGCAACCTAAAAGATAAAAAAGGAAAGATGCATTAAACATCATCATGATTCAAGTCTAGCCAAAAGAATGCAACACCATCATTTGTCCGGGCAATCCCCTTTTAGAATCCTTAAAAGTTACTAATGAAGTCAAAGTCATCTTTAAACTTAAAATGATTGAATGATCAATGGCATCATTCGTCAAGACAATCCCTAAAAGTTACTAATGAATGTAAATTCATTCTTAAACTTAAGAGGATCGAAGAATCAACGACCGAGTTCTTTTGTCACTCCTCATAGATGACTACTTCATATCTAGTCTTGAGTGTCTTTTATGTTATTAATATGTTATTTATGTGTTGTATTTTGTCATTTCTTTTTTATTCGAAACATAGGTCCCATTGGTAAAAGCATACTTCCTCCAATAGTTTACAAGATCAAACCGAGACCGAAGATGGAAAATGAAGAAAGAGCTCAACTAGAGCAAAGCTATCGGTAAGAGGTAGCAACATTGAAGGAAAAAGTTGCAAGGCTCACTACTCTACTTGAGGCGAGCACTCAAATGCAAGCTAGTCGTAAGTCATCCCCTAACTCCGAATGTAGGCCGGTCATCCACTCGTCGCTCTTGAAGCCGCATTTACCATCTCCCCGCCTATTTTTCGATAAACAACTCGGATCCCTCGGTTTATCATGCCCAACAAGGGAACTCTACTACCGATAACCCATCCCATACCTTAGTGCCGGGAGACGTACCCGAACTAGTCAATCAAAAACTTCCTACTCTACCATAATCCTACATTGATTTAATAACCGATGACCGTGGGAAAGAGAAGATGTTTGGTGAGTTTGAAGCTAAAAAATTCACTACTATTGAAGAACGACTTTGGGCTATCGAGGGTGTATATGTGTATGACCCTCTTTTGATAATGGATAGATGCTTTATGCCAAATGTGGTGATTCCAAATAAATTTAGATCGTCGAGTTTTCTAAGTACATCGACAATCGGTGCCTAAGAACTCATTTGAGGATATACACGAACAAGATGGCTAAAGTAGCTCATGATGAAACTTTTCTTATCCACTTTTTCCCTAAAAGTCCGGAAAGGTCTCGCTCTCACTCGGTTTATTGACTTAGACCAAACTAAGATCAAAAAGTGGAGAGATTTGGTCGAGGCTTTATGAGTCGACTATGATAGGTCCTATGAAACTGGTTTTGAAAATACCCACTTCGATGAAGACCGATTGCGGAGCCATTCCTTATAACTATGGACCCTTTGGTAAATCACATGCTCGTTATAAAGATCTCTACTAATAGAACCGTAGATATTGGGGGAGTTACACATACAGGAAGGTTCTATACCCCGGAAGAGTTAAGGATAGAGAAAGGGAAAGGTGTTGAATGTAACCCATTAAACACGAGAAAAAGCTACCAAGGAAAGAAGAGGTGAGCGATCCTCGATGAATTTTGAGATGAATAAGCTTATCGATGATGATAAAGCTATGGAGTTTCTAAAATTGATGAAGCATAGTGAATACGAGTGTAGTAGATCAATTAAACAAAACTCCGACATACATATCCCTCCTTTCATTGATCTTGAACTCCAAGCCCCATCGGAGAGCACTTTAAAAGGTACTCAATGAAGCGTATGTTCCACAGGACATCACCTCCGATTCGATGGAGCACTTGGTGGAAAGGGTACAAGCCACTAATTACTTGTATTTTACCGAGGATGAATTAAGACTCGAAGGGACTAGACACAACAAAGCCCTATATATCACCGTTAAGTGCAAGGATCATGTAATTGCAAAAGTCCCGATTGATAATGGATATGCTCTAAATGTGCTACCAAAATATGTTCCGGATAGTACGCCAATCGATTCGTCGCATATGAGGTCGAGTAGGATGATGGCACAAGCTTATGATGGCATACCTCGCCAGGTTATTAGTGATATAGATGTTGATCCGGGTATTGGGACACACTAGTTTCAAACTACCTTATAAGTGATCGACATCCATCCTTCTTACAATATGTTGTTAGGAAGGTCGTGGATTCATTCGAGTGGGAGCGATTGCATCCTCATTGTATCAAACGCTGAAATATATAGCTAATGGGAAGCTAATCACTCGTGAAGGTTGAGGAAGCTATACCTATAGCTAAGAATGTGGCGGTCCCATACATTGAGGTCGAAGGGGTTAATGAGGGAAACTTGCATGCTTTTAAGATAGTTAATGCGGATCCGGTCCTAGAAAGCTCACACGTAAGAAGCCCTAAACTGTCTAGCACTGTGAAGATGGTAGCAAAATATATGATAAGGCCTAGGTTACCATCGTGTTATATAGATAGCGATCTGTCGAATGATTACAAGCCTATGGAGTGGGGGATGACCGACCAACATTTTGGACTAGGGTATAAATCGTACGGGAAGGACTATCGGAGGATGGTTGAGCTGAAGAGAGAGAAGAGATTGGCCCGTATTGAGGGGTGAGACCACGATTATGGAGATATTTACATCCCTCATATCCGCACTACATTTCCATGACCTTCATATGCGGCATTGATGGGTGATGAGGATCTTGGGTTAAGTCATATCTTCGAGGACATGGTAATCAACACCTTGAGGTTAGTGGTAACTAGGGACAATGATCAAGGTACATCATTAAGCTCATCGTCGATCGGGTCCGATATAATGACTCTCCAATAACTCAACATCGACAATATGGAGGAAGATTTTGACATTGGGCGAATTGTTTGGAAGTGCATCGAAAATGAGGAGGCGACCAACCGGTCCGAGGAGGAAGTACCGATCATCCGCAAGGCCGAGTAAATTTCTTAAAATCATGTTTTGCTTTGACCTTCCGAGTTGAATTCGGCTCGAATCTTGGAAAGAAAATTTTGATGTGAAGCCTTATTGTGTTTATATATAATACTAATACATCAAATTATGTAGAAGTTTTATTTTGAAATGGTCTTGTTTGAGTTCTTTTTTATCTTCCCTTTATTTGCACTTTTATTTTACTTCGGTGATATACATTATGATCACCTCTTTAAAAATGAAAATCGTTGCACTAAAAATGATTGGTCTAAACTTGATGAAACTTTAATTACAATGGACGAAGAAGAGTGGGGAGAACATGATATAAAAGAATTCACAAAGCTGGTAGAATTTTTAGAACACTCTATCAAGCCACATCAAGAAGAGCAGAAGTGGTAAATGTGGGGACTAACGAGAACGGACATGAGTTGAAGGTTGGGACCTTGATAGGGGATGCTAAAAAGAAAACCTAATTTCACTTTTGAGAGAATACTCGATGTATTTGCTTGGTCTTATATAGATATGTCGGGGCTAGATATCGAGATAGTGGAGCATAGATTACCTATGAATACGGGATGTAAACCGATAAAGGAGAAGTTAAGAAGAACGAGGCCGGATGTATTACTAAAAGTGAAGGAAGAGATCAAGAAATTATGGGATGTTGGATTCTTGGAAGTGGTTGAATACCCTCAATGGGTATCAAACATAGTCGTGGTGGGTAAGAAAGATGGAAAGATTCGAATGTGTGTGGATTATCGAGATTTGAACGAGCTAGTCCGAAAGATGACTTCCTATTATCGTATATTGATGTCCTGGTTGACAATGCTACAAAGAATGCCACTTATTCGTTCATGGATGGATTTTCGAGTTATAATCGGATTAAAATGACGAGTTGATGACAAGGAGAAAATGGCATTTGTCACACCTTGGGGAACGTTTTGCTATAAAGTTATGCCTCTTGGGTTGAAAAATGTTGGGGCCACTTACCAAAGAGCCATGGTTACTTTATTCCATGATATGATGCACCTAGAGGTTGAAGTGTATATGGATGATATGATTACCAAATCTAAAGAAGAAAAAGACCACACTCGCAATCATGAGAAAGCTATTTGAGAGACTAAGGAAATATCGACCGAGGTTGAATCTTGCGAAGTGCACTTTTGGGGTGAAGTCCGGGAAATTACTTATTTTCGTAGTAAGCAATAAGGGAATTGAGGTTGATCCCGACAAAGTCGAGCCATTCGGAGTATGCCTTCCCGTCAACCGAGAAAGAAGTCGAAGCTTTTTGGGTCGTTTGAATTACATCTCTCATTTTATCTCTCAATTAACCAATATTTGTCAACCAATATTCAGATTGTTAAAAAAGAAGAATCTTGGTGTGGGATGAAGACTGTCCGGAGGCCTTTGATTGAATAAAACAATACCTACAAAACCCACCACTACCGGTGCCACTCGTGCTCGCACGACCATTGATTTTGTACTTATCGGTGATGAAAATAGGCTGTAGGGGGTGTCTTGGGTCAACAAGATGAGTCGGAAAGGAAAAAACAAGCCATCTACTATTTAAGTAAGAAGTTCACCGATCGCAAGTCGAGATACATTGTATTGGAGAAGATGTGTTATGGCTTAGTATGGTGTGCACAAAGACTTAGATAATACATGCTCTATTATACCACTTGGTTAATCTCAAAAATGGATCCTCTTAAGTACATCTTTGAGAAGCTATACTGTCTAACCAAATTGCAAGATGGCAAGTCATGTTATTTGAATATGACATTATATACATGACAAGAAAGGCAATAGAAGGAAGTGCCATAGCTAACCATTTAGTAGAGCACACAATAGATGACTATGAGTCTCTAAAATTTGACTTTCCTAATAAATCAATTGTGATGGTCGAGAAAGCAGAGCTAGAGTTAAAGGATGACATATGGGTCTTATATTTTGATAGGGCTATTAATATGTCCGGAAATGGTATCCGGTCGGTCTCAATCTTACCAAAGGCAAGATAGTTCCCTATGGCGATGAAGTTGCGGTTTGAATGCACCAACAATATTGTTGAGTACGAAGCATGTGTGCATGGCCTAGAAAAGCGACTCTAGAAATGAAGATAAGCAAGCTTGATGTATACGGCGATTATTTGCTCATAATTAGTCAAGTGAAAGGAAAGTGGCGGACAAAAGATGAAAATCTAAAGCCATACCAAAAGTACTTGATGAAGGCGCGATCAGTTCGAAGAGATTGAGTTCACCCATTTGGGTAGAAAGAAGAACCATTTTATTGATGCACTAGCAACACTTGCTTCCATGACTGAAATTGAATTTAGGGTGAAGATTCAACGCATATGCATTGAGACCAAAAATGCCCCGACATATTATTGTAGTTTAATTGAAGAAGAACTAGATGGGAAGCCATGGTCCCATGACATTAAGCGAGTTCATCAAAGATAGTGAATATCCGACCGAAGCAACCAAGAATGATAGAAAGATGCTAAAAAGGTTGGGTATGGATTTTTATCTTGATGGTGAAATCTTATACAAAAAGAAGTTTTGATGGCTCTCGTTAAGATGTTTGGATTCTGCCGAAGCAAAGAAGACTATATGAGAGGTCTATGAGGGGATCCGTGCTACACATGCTAAGTGGACATATGATGGCTCGACAGATTCAATGAAGTGGTTATTTCTCGACCACTATGGAGAAAGACTCGTATCGATTATGTTCGAAAATGTCACAAGTGTCGATTCATGCCGATCGGATAAATGCGCCACCGAGCATCCCTTTTTAATATGGTATCACCTTGGCCATTTGGAATGTGGGGCATGGATGTCATTGGATTGATAAATCTTAAAGCAAGCAATGGGTACCATTTCATTCTAGTAGCAATTAATTACTGCACCAAGTGGGTCAAAGTCGCCTCTTTTGCACATGTAACTCGAAGGTTGTATGTCAATTTTTAGAAAAGGACATAATCTTTAGATATGCCTCTCCCGAAACTCTAGTGACGAGACAATGCTACAAACTTTAACGAAAAATTGATGACGGATTTATGCCAACGAGTGGAAGATAAAGCATCATAACTCCTCCCTATATAGACCTAAGATGAATGGAGTCGTGGAGGCAACAAACAAAAATTTGAAGAAGATTATTCGGAAGATGGTGGTGTCATATAGAAGCTAGCACGAGATGCTACCATTTTCCTTACATGCTTATCGAATGGCTATCGGGACTTTAACATGAGCGAATCCTTACTCCCCGGTCTATAGGATGGAAGCAATGATGCCTTTAGAAGTCAAAATACCTTCTCTAAGAGTTTTGAAAGAAGCTAAGTTAGAAGAATCTGAATGGGCAAAATTTTGACATGAATAGCTGAATCTAATAAGTGAGAAATGGCTTGTTGCCACATGCCATGCCCATTTATATCAAAAAAGAACGACCAAAACATATGATAAGAAGATGTGACAAAAAAGTTTTCGGGAAGGGGAGCTGGTATTAAAGAAAGTGCTACGGATACTAGGGGCGGATCGAGTAAATGGGTACCAAACTATGAAGGTCCTTACGTGGTAAAAAAAGCATTCGCGGGGAGCTCTCATTCTAACAAACATGGATGACGATGAACTATCTAAGTCGGTGAATTCAAATGCTACGAAGAAATATTACACTTGAGTTGTAACTTTTCTTAGTTCAAAGCAATAAATATTCATCAAGTTTTGGCCAATCTAATTTACGTGTTAATGTTTTCTTTTTCTTCTTAAGTTCTTTGTTCACCTATCACGATCAAATTTTTATTTTATTCTCTTCCATAAAAAAAAACCATATTCTCAAATGTGATCGGTCCCTAAAAGCCTATTTTCTTGGTCCTTCACATAAGAGTGTATGCATATTATTTATGAAACACAATAAACAATTCAAAATACCAAAGAATGACATGATAAAGTTGTTTACAAAAGCCTTTAGCTTGATAGGACCTTCCAAATCGTGTCTCTGTTTGGAATGCAAATCGTGGGGCACCATAGGCAATTCCAATATGTTAAAGGAATTCAACACCGGGGCAAACCCGATGACAAAACGAGCGAGAACATAGGCTAAAGGAGGAGAGTCATCATGTCTTTGAACACTATTTAGATGGTGTCGACATGATCAAATGACTTAAAATCAATGGATGTACGAACAAACAGATCAAAAAAAAGAAGAAGAAATAAAGAGAGAAAGGGGCGAGTGAGCCTTGCATTTCAATTACGGAAGACAAAGGTGCCACCGAGTAAGAAGAGGAAGTGTGGTCCGAATAGTTAGGGCTTACATTTCTAACAATGAGAAGTATAATTTATGAGTGAAGAATGCATATCAAACAACAACCTCATAGTTCCACTTAGTTGTCCTACCCACAAAAGACTAATTCTATCTTGTCCAAGATTACTTCAATAAAGTCAAATCGGAATAGTTAATTGTATTTTGCCAAAAACAAAAAGAAGGAAAGTTATGAATTAATTTAGCCAATTATTTCCTTTTAGGTCAATACGGTCAGTTGTGTCCTTCCAAATCAACGTGATCGAGTACATTTTCTTACTAAGTGGACATGGTCGATCATGTCCCCGTAGAATCGATGTGGCCGGTCACATCCCTTCAAACGAACGTGGTCAATCACATCCCTTCAAATGAATGTAGTCTGTCACATTCACTTGACATAGTCGATCATGTCCCCGCAACATTAATGTGGTCGATCACATTCCTTCAAATCAACGTGGTTAGTTGTGTTCCTTCAAATTAATGTGGTCGATCATGTTCTCTTTTTGACATGGTCGATCATGTCTCACAAAATCGGAGCAATCAATCGCATTTTTTCAAATTAACATGATCAATCACATTCTCTTTTAACATGGTCAATCATGTCTTACCAATTCGGAGTGGTCGGTCGCATCCATTCAAGTTATCATGGTCGATCACGTTCTCTTGACATGGTCAATCATGTTTCATAAAATCGAAGTGGTCAATCGCATCCATTCAAATTATTGTGGTTAGTCACATTCTTTTAGACATGGCCAGTCATGTTTTATAAAGTCGAGGCGATCAGATGCACTCTCTCAAATCGGCGTGGTCGGTCATGTTCTCTTTGGACATGGCCGGTAATGTCTTACAAAGTTAGCGTAGTCGATCGCGTACTTTTAAATCAACATGGTCAGTCATGTTTTCGTTCGATATGGTTAGTCATGTCTTTCGAATCTTTTCACTATTTCTTTACAAAGCTTACTACGTAAAGTCAAAGAAGACATTTTCAATGACTTTGCGTTGTCGGCATTGTTACGAAGAGGCAACTATTAACACCAAAATTTTACTCCCCTTTAATTATTTATTTGTTTTTGTTGTAGCAAAAATACAAAAAAAAAAGTGTAAAAACAAAAATGGAAACAAAAAAAAATCAAAAAAGAGAAAATCAAAAAGTGAAAAAAATCGGTTAGGGTAATTAGTTTAGCTTAATTAAAAAAAAGAAAGAAAGAGGGAAGGGGTTAATTGAAGCATTGAAAAGTTTAGAGGTGATAAAAAGTGCAATTGAAGGTCCAATCAAAAAAATCTAAACTTTTATCCTTCAATTAAAACAATAAGGGGGCACGATTGGGACAAATTAAAATAAAAAGTCTCAATTAGTTACAAGGGCGGCTCAAATTAAAACAAAAAAAGCAAAATCGACCTTAAGTTAATGCATGAGAAGAAACCAAGGACCAAACTGATATTTAGCCCACCCCATGCATTTTTTTATACCTAACACTATTCATCCTCACAAGTAGGAGGAGGCAGCCGCGCAGATAAAGAAAATGCAAAAAAGCTCCCACGCCGACTCCCTATCGCCGACCACCAACCAACCGCTCTTTCCCTCTCGCATGCACCCCTACACGCCAGCCCCCTCACCCACAGCTCCACCACGACCCTCTCGCCCCCACCTGCGGCCATCACTATAATCTTGTTGCTCTTCACCTACAACCATCACCACACCGGAACCCTTCTCCCTTGCAACGGCCTCACTCGTGCACCTAGGTCGTCCTTCATTGCCCGACACACGCCCTCTCCCAAGTCGGCACCCACAAGCACGCCTATAGCCCCTTCGAGCATGCCTCACACCAACACCGACCTTGCTCGAACTCTCCCTTTCACCTCACACCCCAACATCCGACCCTCCTCTATAAACACACCCAATACCACCCAAAAATAGCCCTACCGAACAGCGCCCTACGGACTCCTTTTAGCTGACTTCTCCCTAATCCAAAACAGGCATAAAATACTTCCAAGGTAGCTTAAGATTATCCCCAAAACGACCTCAAAAGTAGCCCCAAAATCGCCCCAAACAGACACCGAAAAACCTACCAAAACCTCAAAAAAATTAGCCCCGTAACCATTACCAACAACCCCTAAAAACTATTACAGAGAAGCCCCTTTAGACAACCTATTTAAACCACCAACCCAACCCTAAATAGACCTCCAAAAAGCTTCAAAATAGTGCCAAAAATCTTCAAAATAGCCACCATGATAGCCAGAAAACCTACCTCAAAACGAACCCTTGCACACTTCTTTGGAGCTTCGAAAAAAAAAGAAATAAGAGCAAAAAAAAAAAAAATTAAAGGGACTAAGATGATTTTTTTTTTTTTGTGTTGGATTATATTAGCGGGGACAACATGACGTTGTAGATCGCATTTCTTTGGGTTTTGACGGAAAAATAGAGTAAGAAAGTCATTTTTGATTTTTAGGAAATCTTGCAAGATTTCAGGAACCCCTGTAAATTTTTCAACAACATTTGGAGTAGTTGCACAAGTAACGGAGGAACTTTTGGAAAATTACTCTCCTTTTTTGGCTAATCGAACAATCGGTTTTCATCGAAACCGAAGAGAGTACAAATGATTTTGTTTCGGACATCAAAGTTTTAGAGCTCTTGGGTAAAACTCTAAAACCATTGCATATTTTCTAAAAAAATGACAAATGATTAAAAATGATTGGACTATTGGTTTACGTGAATGAAGTCGTTGCATTTGGTTTGAATAGCCATAGTCTAAATGTGATTGACATAAACATTGTTGTACGTAGCCGATATCAAAAGACAAATTAAGTTGCTTTTCGATTTGCATGCTTAGTTGTCCAAATGTGAAGTCATGTGATTTAATTGTCTATCCATGATTGATTGTCATCAAAATGAAGTCGTCGGTGGCTTCTTACTTATGTGACGAAGCCGTCGGAGGGCTTCGGAGCAATTTTATCGATTTCTATGCATGATTCCTGTTTTGTAATGCCTATTTTTCTTTTTCTTTTCTTTTCTTTTTTGCTTTTAGTCTCTGTTGCATTTTTTCTATTTTTCTTGAATTATTTCATCAAAGCAAAATCGCCGGTGGCCTCAAAAATAGTTTTTTTTTCATTTAATGTCTATCTTGTCCGTAATGAACCGTCGGTGGCTTCCCACTTATGTGACGAAGTTGTTTGTTGCTTCTAAATAATTATCTACTCCTCACTAGAGCAACATGAATTTGTCAATGACTTTTCACTTTTGTGTAGAAGTTGTCGATAGCTTCTTAAATGCATGACTTGAAGTCATCGGTGGCTTCCCACTTGTGTGAGCAAAGTCATCGATGACTCATAGCTCATGCCAAAAAAGGCAATTTATCTTTAGAAACTTTTCTATTGTTAATAATAGGTTATGTTCGCTAATGACTAGCCGAAATTCTCATTTTTTACTCGTTTTCCATTTGGGTAGGACATATCGACCTTGGACCGACCTAAATGTCCAAACTAACCTATTTTATATCCAAGCCATCCTATACCATATTTTTACAAAATAAACTCATTTAATAGGCATAAAAGCATAACATGATAAAAACTAGATTTTTACATTCATAAACAAACGATGCAGACTTACCTTAGGTAGGATGGGATGGTGATGACGACATGTCTTCTCCATATGTAACCGACCCCTTATCCGGTATCCATGTAGACCAAGTATGTTTAGGGTTTCCTAGTTCTCCCTAATTATCTAGGTGGCAACTCCTTTGATTCGACCCCTCCTCTCCCGATGGCCGACGTCGACACATGTTAGAGAACATGTACTCGTATCGACCCACAATCGGATCAATACGTTGATCGTTATATGAGTGTCATAAGTTGGTCTCATCATGACTGTGGTATACGTGGTCCTTCAACTTGAAGTCCCTATGGTTTCTTACATGAAAATTCATATATTTTCATACCATCAAACGTCATATGTAATAGGGTGGACTATAAAGTTGTTTGTTGGATATACCATAAATCACAAAGAGGGATGTGAGTGATGTAGATAGGATTTATCCTTCTTATATAACAGGAGTGATGTTTATGGGCTCGTTGATTGAGTGAGATTGTGAAATGCATGGCCACGCTCAAATGAATTGATATGAGATATTGATCTCATTTGTTTAGAGTAGTCAACTTATGGATCAAGAAATGCTAAGATTAAACTATATGAGGATGACATATTCCATGTCTCATGTGTAAAGCTAGACATCTAGGACAAATAGACTAGAATACATAGTAACATATGTCACGGACAAAGCTATGTCGAATCACCGACATTCTTATTACTTGGGTAGTAGTGATGCATTGCTAGATACCACTACCTATTTGTGATTCTAAATTATGATTTTAAGATCACTACCAACATAATAAGAACCTATAGGGTCACACACAAAGATCAACTCAAAATTGGAGTATGACCAAAAGTCCTAATTGGATTAGGATTCCTAGTTAGGTTAAGATTCCTAGTGAGATTGAGATACATTTTGGATTATAGTATTTAATTACACTAATAGGCTAATTCGATTAACACAAAGAAAATAGGCTTAATGAAGTCCAAGTCTAAGGTCGTTGGATATTAATTTATCAAAATAATTAGCCCATATTTTTCTCTCTCCTTAGGGTTAGGAGATTAGTTTCTTGGTGGGAATATGGCTCACACACATTTTGATTTTGGTAAAATTCAACTAGCACATAATATTTATTTATATAACTATAACTATGAGATAGAAACCCTAGTAACTATAAAGATAGAAACCTTATCAACTTTGAGAGGAAAACCTAACCGCCTTAAGCGGAAGATGATCCAACCTTTAAACATAATAACTTATAGCTCGCACTTTGACTTAAGGTGACTCCATTATAGAATTGTTCTATTGGTCAAGATGTTTGTATGGATATCGATAGAGGTGTAGTGCATAGATCTATGCTCATGATTCAAGCATCCCTCATGCAAGAGATGTGATCCGCACTATAAGAGAGGTATAATTTGTAGATTTATGCTCATGTTCCAAGCATCCCTCACACAAGACACGTGATTTATGCTATAAGAGGTACTAATCTTATCCTCTAACTTTGTTTGTTTTTGCATGGATCTTGCAATGTTCTAAAGTAAAATTTTTATATATGATATTATTTTCGATACATCATTTCCTTTTATGTTGCTTTGAATCTCTACATCCCTCTCCTTCTCTCTTCTTCTCTCTCCCGTGACGCCCCTCCCGGCTCACTTGCCAATTACCTAAAAGGAGTTGCTAGGTGAGGTGTATCATGCCGACACGACCGGTTTCCAATTTGACCTTAAGCATGTATGTGCTCGATACATTAAGAACGTATTATATAGTGAAATGCATCTAAGATAATTCGCATAATATTAGCAATATAGTGGAAGAAATTACAAAGTTTAGTTACAATACTATCAAAATGTTTATTGACACCCTAACCTCAAAATTACGAGTCAAAAGAAAATTTGGTACATTTGTGTCACACGTGAGCCTTTTGGAGGACTTGGTAGCATCCCGACTACTTTGACTAGTTCCCGTCATAACATGAAAACATCAATGGGGTGAGCCAAAGCTTAGTAAGTAAGTGATGCACGTGATATGCAATGTAGTTCTTTTTTCTATTCTACCCATCCATTTTAATCCGGTACCCTAGGTATTAACAAGACCGACTCGTTCCATCTCTCGATGATCATGTTATCACCTACTACTCTATTACTCTCTCTCGGTGATCCCATTATCACCTCCTCGCTCACAATGGAATTACCCCTCGTTGTAGCACACGGTTAAAAGAGTTATCCCTTACTTAACGGTGTTAGTAATAGAGCACGCACATGGTTTCATGTTGTTAGCCATTCTATTCAAGTGGAATTACCAAACCGCATTATCTCATGACTCAATGATTTTTTCTCGATTTCATATCAACCCCGAATGCACGTGATGCATATGGTATTATATTTAACACATTCAACTAATTATGCTATCAATATTTTCTTCTCATTCCATTCCTATGCCCAACGCACACTTAGGACTTCACAGGTGTTTCATATACCATTCAAAGTATTGAAAATAAGAATGTGAATTTCATTCATTGGTAGCATTCATTGCATAAATCTACTTTTGAGTTTTCCCTTCTCGTATACCTTGCAAGTCTAGGCTTGGATTTTTGATGTATTACTTAGTTTACATGATCGGTTAATCCTAAGGATGTATGTAGGGTATATTTAAGCTAAAATCATGTTTAATCCGAACCTTTAATCTTAGTGGTTGAACTTGACTCGTAATAGGTCTAGGTCCCTTTTTGGTTTTTTCTTGGGTCACCACCCCTTCAATATTTCATTATATGTTTGTTTAAATGTACTTTAACCCTTAGTTATAAATGTGGAAGGTGAGAACCTAAATCCCTAAAATTTATGGGTCTAGGCCGAATGTGTCCTTAAGTGAGCAAGGAATTGTTTTTCCATTTCTAGGTCAATTTCTTTTTATACTAACTTACCAAATCATAATTAAAAGTTATCAAGAAAATATAAACCTTAAGGTTCACAAAAGAAACAAAATTTAGCCGTCAAGTATCAAATTTACCTAATGAAATCCAAAACCCTATTTTTCCTTTTTAGTTGGACCGATTGAGTTTTAAGGTGGCCATGGATTGTCTTTTACATCTACTAAATTCATTTCCACCCTAAACAATTAATCCATAACTAACTAGGTTACCATGATATTCTAAACCCTTAATTACCCCATAAAGATCCATTCTTTTCCAATTTTTCCCACTTGGCCGAATGGTTTTAACCTAGGGAAACTCTAGAAGTGTATTTCTTTTCTTTTTCAAGTTAAGTTTACCAAACCTAGTTTAACTTCAATCAATTCGGTCCAACCCTTTTTCTTTCTTTTTTCCTTTCCAAACCATCCAGACATTTAAACACATCAACAAGCTTTGCTTCATAAAAAAACACATAAATCCATCATAATTTAGGAAGCCCTAACACCAACACAAACAACCATAGCAAACCACTAAAAATTATTACAAACCCATGAAATAAACACTAAAAAAAAAAGATAACTTAAAACATTAATCAACCAAAAATGGATCCTACTTACTTTTCTTGAATTTCCTAAAGGTTGGTTAGGCTTTCCCTTCTTTCTTTTCTTTCTTCTTTCTTTTTCTTTTCCTTTTCTCTTCCTCTCTTTCCTTATCGTTTTTCTCTCCTTTTTGGGTAGCTACAGTGCTGCCTAAAATGTCTTAACACTTTCACTCATTATATAGATATACATGCTTAAATTCTTAGTATAATTAAGTGTACAAATGGCTGAATTTAATTTGGGATAGTAGAAAGCTATTGGTGAGTCAAGAGAGAGAGACCGGTGGGTTTGAGGGGTTTAGGGTGAGCTAGCGTTAATTCATTAATTAAAGGGGTTTAGGTGTCCCAATTAATTGGTTAGAGTAACTAAACACCCTAAATAATTTAGTTCAAGTAACTAAACACATTTTTTTCCATTAAATTTCAGAAATCACTCTCCCTTAAACTCGGACTTTTCTTCCCCCAAAATATTACAATAGTGATGCTTCAAGACCAGCCTATACTAAAATAGCCATATATCTTTATGTATAGATCTAAAAATCACAAACATTTACAGAGCTTTAGCAGACACACGGATGAAAAACTTTTATGCTTTACGTTCTACCCATAAATCACACTAACATCCTCGAATAAATCACATAAAATACGGACATAATATAGTCCTCAAAACACCGATTTTGCATATTTAATTTATTTAATAATTAAACCATTAATCTAAAGCACAATAACTTTAATTTAGCATAAATCACACATTTCAAGCATTAATTTCTCATGATGTAATGAGAATTATACTTACGCTTAATATATGCATATATATAAATATTCGAATACGTGTCACTTTATGGTTAAGTATTTTCATGGGGGCTACACTCCCTTCCTCTCCATCCCTCTCCCACCCTTTCTCTCAATCTCTCTACCTCCCTCCTTTCTCTCCCTCTATCTCCCACCATCTTTCTCTCCTCTCCTTTTTTCCTTCTCCCTCTCTATCTTCTCTCTTTCTTTTTCTCTTCCATCCTCCTTCTCTCTCTCTCTCTCTCCCTCTCTTTTTTATTCTCTCTACACCTCTCTCTCTCCCTCTCTTTTTTATTCTCTCTACACCTCTCTCTCTCCCTTCTCTACTTTCTCTCCCTCTCTCTTTATCAGTCTCTTACTTCTCTCCCTCTCTCTCCCCCTCTCTATCTCTCTCTCTCTCCCTCTTTCCTTTCAGCTTTCTTTACCTTTCTCTCTCACCATCTCTCCCTCTCTCTCCTCCACTCTCTCCCTTACCTAATCTCTCTAACCCTCTCTACAACTTTATCTCTCTCTCTCTCTCTCTTTACCACTTTGTCTCCTTCCCCCTTGCCCTCTCTCTATCCCACTCTCTCTCTTTTTCTCGCTTTCTCCCTCTCTCTAACTCCCTCTCCCTCTCCTTCTCCTTATCTCTCCCTCCTCCCTCTCCCTCTCTCTCCCCCTTTCTCTCTCTCCTTCCCTCTATCTACCCCTCTCTCCCCTTCTTCCTTTATGCCCCTCCTTCTCTCCCTCTCACACTCTCTCTCCATCTTCTTTGAATGATAATGCATCTTATGGAGGCATGGAATAAAATATAAATTTTTCTCTATCTAAGGCTCTCAAAATCAGGTCATTGAATCAACTAATCATATATACATGAATTAGAAGTATAGGTAAAAGATTACCTCTTGTAGTGTAGATTTAGCCTTTGTAAAATGGAGCCATTCATGTGTCTAGTATCTATCAATAATTCATGCAGTTTAGACACCTACAAAGGAAGCCATTAAAATCGGAGAGTGCTAGTTCTAATCTTTTTGTATAGTTAATTTTCTTTCTAAAGAAATGAGTTAGGGTTTATTATGACAACTTAGGCTTTTAAGGAGGAATATAGCAACTCAATCTTTTTGGGGAGAGAAATGCTTTTTTACTTTTTTTTTCTTTACGCATGTGTTTTTTTTCTTAACCTCCTCCTTATCACCTCTCTTCCCTTTATTTGTATAGGGGTGGCATCCTTATCCTCAATGGACAAGGTGGTGCAATATGTGGGTTTATTTGATCTTATTCTTGTAAACCCTAAGCCTTATCCGAAAGGGCTCAAGTTTATCCTCCCATCAAAATATCTTATAGATTTTTAAATTAAGCCTATTGGCCCAATTAATTACAAATTAATCTAAACTATTGAAAATAAATTAGGTTAGGTATTTTTCCGAAAGCCCATTTTAGGAAATAATTTCTCAAATACCTTTAAACCTAAACTAGGAAACTAAATTTGGTAACTTACTTCCAAATTTGGAATTGACTTCCAAGCTAGGAAATTAATTTCTAAAATAGAAGACTTTCCATTTTAGGAAACTTTTTCCAAAGCAGGAAACTTTCCAAAATAGAAAACTTTTTCCAAAGTACGAAACTTTCAAAATTGGATTTTTTTTTTCAAAATCTTTGTTTCTCTTTTATTATGTGAATGTTTAAACTTATACGTATGACTCAATAGGCTCCTAGATATGTTGGCAATATATCATGAATAAAAGACACTTCTTTTATATCTTGGTATATAAATAAAGATTGAAATTTAGCAAGCCATCGGGACTACCTAATTCTATAGGAGGATTAATTAATTAATCTATAATTACCTTTCATGAGCATGGTTACCATGCAATCCACATGTCAATTTATCATAGTGTGATCTCAAACTTGGTTTATAGTCTATTCGATTATGATCATATAAGTTTTCTTTAATTCCCAAATGCCTTACCTCTAGAGTAAACCAATTATGCTTTATTGGCGTACTCTCATTATGGCCGCAAATTCCTTGAGTAGACTTTTATTGAAGTGCAATATGATAACTTCTTTAGCATACAAGGAATGACATGACATATCTTAATCATCCACCTATCTTTATTAGATTCCTAGTGCACTTAACGAATTCCCCATATACAACTCTTGATTTAACCCATTGAAATGAGTGTCAAAATACATAAGTCTTATAATGAGATAACCATGATGACTTTAAGTCAAAGGACCAGTTGTACCCATCTTGTATGAGATGCTCATAGATAAACTAAATGGGCTCTCATGGTGAGTCATGTCCAACGACTTATTCTATAACATTAATCACCTAAGTACTTGCTTTAGCATCACCATGCCAATAGGTGTGAGATCTCATATTATTCTCTAACATTACTCGGAGGTATTATCACATATAATCCATGTCCATTCTTGACGAGTGGTATGAATTAGGACATTAGTTATATAATTTAAGTACATTAATGTTTGTCTTACATCTTTTGATCAATCATTAAAAAAAAGCATATAATATGGACTTCTATCCAATTCTATCAAAATATAAATGACAAGAATTAATAGAAAGACTTCTTTAATGACAAGATTGGATTTTAAGCACCTACTTTGACATCCCTCTTTCTCTCTCTCTTTCTTTGTCTCTCTCTCCCCCTCGTTGTCTCTCACTTCCTATATACCTTCTTCACCCTCTCTCCCCTTCTCCTTCACTCTCTCTCCCTATCCCTCTCCTACATCTCTTCCTCTCTCCCCTTTCTCCCTCACCCTCTCTCCCTATCCCTCTCGCCCCTCTCTTCTTCGCTCTCCACCCTCTTACTCTCTCTCTCTCCCTTTCCTTATCTCTCTACCTCTCTCTCCCTCCCTCTCTCTCCTCCTCTCCCTCTACCTCCCTCTCATTCACTCTCTTCCCTCTCTCTCCCTCTCACCCTCTCCTTCTCTATCTCTCCCTTTCCCCCTCACTTTCCCTCACCTCTCTCCCTCTCTCTTTCTCTCTCCCTCGCTCTCCACCTCTCCCTTCCCCTCTCCTTCACTTTCCCTCTCCGTCTTTCCCTCTCTCTTTCTCTCCTCTTTCTTTCTCTCCCTCTCTCTCTCTTTTTATCTCCCTCTTTCTCTCCTTTTCTCTCCCTCTCTATCCTTCTCTCTCACCCTTCTACTCCCTATCTCTCTCTCTCCCTCCCCTCTCACTCTAATTGTCTCCCTTTCTTTCCCACTCTTCTTTTTTCTCCTCCTCCCACTCTCTCCTCTCCCTCTCTCTCTCTTCTCTCTCCCTCTTCTTCTTTCTCTCTCCCTCTTTTCCTATCCCTCACCCTATCTCTCCCCGTTTCTCTATCTCTCTCCCTCTCTTCCCTTTTCTTCTCTTTCTCTCCCCCTCTCTCCCCCTCTCACTCTCTCCTCATCTCTCTTTCTCCATCTTTCTCCCTCTCTCTCTCCTTTTACCCCCTCTATCTCTCCATCTCCTATGATCTCCCTCTCTATCTCCCTTTCCCTCTTCTCTCTACATCTCTTTTCCTTCCTCACTCCCCGCCTCTCTCTCCCTTCTCCCTCTTTCCCCGCCCTCTCTATCCCCCTCACTCCCTTGCTCTCCCTCGCACTTTTTCTCTCTCTCCCTCTCTTTCTCTTTTTTCCTCTCCCCTCTCCCTCTCGATCACACTCCCTCCCTCTTTCTCTCTCTTTCACTTTCCATTTCTCTCTCACTCTATCCCTCTCTCTCCCCTTTTCTCTCTCCTTCTCTCACCTACATTCTTTTCCTTCTCCCTCTCCCTCTCTTTCCCTATCCCTATCTCCCCCTCTCTCTCCCTTCTCTATCTCTCCCTCTCCTTATTTCCTTCTCTCTCTCACTCTCTCCCCTCTCTCCCTCTCTATCCCCTCTCTCCCCGTTTCTCACTCTCTCTCCCTCTCTTTCATTTCTTTTCTTCCTCTCACTCCTATTCTATCCTTTTATCCCTTTCCCTCCCTCCCTCTCTTCTCTTCCTCTCTTTATCTCTTTTCCCCTATCGCCATCTCTCTCTCACTCACTTTCTCCTCCTCTCTTGCTCTCTTTTTCTCTCTTTCCCTTTCTCTCCCCTTCTCCTACTCTATCTCCCTCTCCCTCCTCTCTCTCTTTATCCATCTCACCCTTTCACTCTCTATGTGTCTCTCTCTCCCTTTCTCTTTCTTTTCCCTTCTCTCCCTCTCTCTAATTCTCTCTTCCTCCCTCTTCCTTCCCCTCTTATTTCCTCTCTCCTTCCTCTATCTCTTTATCCCTCTCTACCTCTCTCTCTCGCCCCTCTCTTCTACTTCCTCTCTCTCCCTTTCTCTCGCTCCTCAACTTTCTCTCTCCTTCTCTATCTCCCTTCCTCTTACTCAATCCCCCTCTCTCTTTATCTCTCTCTCTCTCTCTCTCTCCATATTTATCTCCTCTCTCCCCCGTTTTCCGAGTTTCTCTCTCCCTCTCTCTCCCTCCTTTCTTACTCTATCTCTCATTCGATCCCTCTCTCCATACCTCCCTCCCTCTATCTATCCCTCTCTCATCTCTATCTCTCCATCTCTTTCATATTTTTATTTGTCCTTCTTGCTCTCTCTCTCATTTTTTCTCTCTCCCTCTCTCCTTCTCCCCTTCGTCTCTTTCCCTCTCTCTTTGTTCTCTCCTTCTTTTCTCTCTCTACCTCTATCTATCTCCTTCTATTATTCTCTTTCACTCTATTTCTCTCTCTATCTCTCACTCTATCTCTTTCTCTTTGCCTCACTCTGTACCTCTCTCCCTCCCTTTCTCTCCCTTTCTCTTTCCCTCTCTATCACCCTACATTCTACTTTTTCTCCCCTCTCCTACTCTCTCTCCTTCTCTTTCCCTTACTCTCTCCTTCCTTCTTTTTCTCCTCTCTCCCTCATTCTCTCTTTCCTTCCATCTCTCTCACTCTTCTTTCATCTCCCTCTCTCTCCATCCGTCCCTCTCTTCATTTATCCCTTTCTCTCCCCCTTTCCCTCGCACTCCTTCTCTTTTACTCCATATCTCCCTCTTTCTCCCCCTCTCTTTCCCTCTCCCTCTCTCTAACCCTCTCTCTCACTTTCAACCTTGCTCTTTCCCTCTCTCCCTCTCTCTCCCTCTCTCCCTTGTCTCTCTCACTCCTTCTCGCTCGTTCTATCTCTTCCTATCTCCCTCTTTCCCTCTCTCTCCATCTCCCTCTCCCTCTCTCCCACTTTCTCTCTCTCTCCCTCCCTCTCTCCCTCCCTCCCTCTCCCTACCTTTTCACTCTCTCTCTTACTCTCAAGCTCTCCTACTCTTTCTCTCTTTCTTTCTCTCTCTCCATCCCTACTATCTCCCCCTTCCCCCTTCTCTCCCTCTCCTTCCTTTCTCTCCCTCTCTATCTCTCTCCCTCTATGTCTCTCCCTCATTGTCTTTCCCCGTCTCTATCTTTATCTCCTAGTCTATCTCCCCCTCTCTCTCCCTCTATCTCTCCTTCTCTTTATTCCTCTCTTCCTCTCCTTCTCTCTTTTTCTGTCTCCCTTTATCTCTACCTCTCTCTATCCCTTCCTTTATTTCTCCTTCTTTATCTTTCTTTTTCCTTATCTCTATCCTTTTCTCTATCATTCTCACTCCCTCTCCCTCACCCCTTCTCTTTCTCTCTCTCCCTCTCTTCCTCCTTTTCATACTCTTTCTATCTCTTAATCCTCTTTCTTTGCTATCTCATTTTCTCTCTCTCTCTCCCTTCTCTATTTGTCTCCCTTTCTTTCTCTCATTCTCTCACTCTTTTTCCCTCTTTTTCTCTTTTCCTCGGTCTCTCTCCCTTTCCCTTACTCCCTCTTTCCCTCTACCTTTCCCTCTCTATCTCTCTCTCTCTCTCCCTCTCCTTCTCTCTCAATCACTTGCTCTCTCTCTCTCTCTCTCCCATCCCCTCCTCTCTCTTTCCCTCTTACCCTCTATAGATACATATATTCCTCTATTTCCCCCTTATTTTCCCCCCTCGCTCTCGATTTCTCTCCCTTTCTTTCTTTTCTAATGTCTCTCCTCCTCCCTCTCCCCTTCTATCCATATCTCTCCCTCCCTCTCCTAGTCTCTCTTTCCCTCTCTCCTTATCTCTCTTCCTCTCTCCTTTCATCCGTCTCTCCCTCACCCTCTCTTCCTCTCACCCTCACCCTCACTCTTTATCTCTCTCCCCCACTCTCCCTTTTCCTCTTCCTCCCTCTCTCTCTCTTTTTCATTAACTCTCTCATTGTCTCTTTTTCCTCTTCTATCTCTCCTTCTCCCTATCTCTAGCACTCTCTCTCCCTTTCACTCCCTCTCTTTTTCTCTTTATCTCCCTCTCTCCCTCCCTCACCCACTCTCTTCCTCATTTCCTCCCTCTCCTTCTCCCTCTCTCCCTCTCTCTCCCTCTATTTCTCTATCTCTATCTCTTTCTCTCTCTCCTCTAATCTATCTCCCTCTCCTCCGTCTCTCCTCTATCTCTCCTTTTCTCTCTCTTCCTCTCTCTTTCTTTTTCCCTCTCTTCCTCTCTCCCTCTCTCTCCCTCTCTCCATCCCTTTCTCCTTCTCTATCTCTTTCTCTCTCTCCCCTAATCTATCTCATTCTCCTCTCGCCTTTCCTCTATCTCTCATTTTCTCTCTCTTCCTCTCTCTCTTTCCCTCTCTTCCTCTCTACCTCTCTCTTCCTATCTCTTTCCCTTTGTCCACTATTTCTCTCTCTTTCTCTTTACGTCTCTATCTCTCTCCTTCTCTCCCTCTCCCCTCTCTACCTCTCCCTCTCTCTCTTCCCCCCGCTCCCTCTTTACCTCTCTCCCCTATTTCACGTCCTCTCTCTCTCCTTCTCTCTCCTTCTTTCCCTCTCTCTCTCACTCCCTCTCTTCCTCTCTCTCCCTATCTCTACCTCTTTTTCCCCCATTTCACTTCATCTCTCTTTCTCTCTCTCATTCTTTCCCTCTCTCTCTCTACCACTTCCCCTTCTATCTCTTTTCCTCTCTCCATCCTCCCTTTCTACCTCTTTCTCTCCCTCTTTAGCTATCTCTCTTCCTTCTCGCTCCTTTTCCCCCTCTCTCTCTCCCTCTCGTTTTCTTTCTTTCTACCTCTCTCTCCTTCTCTCCAACACTTTTTTTCCTTTTCCCCATCTCTCTTATTTTCTCTCCCCTTATCCCTCTCTCTCTCACTTTTCCTCTCTCCCTCTCTTTATCTCCCCTCTCTCTCTTCCTCCCTCTCTCCCGTTCAGTCTTCCCCTCCTTTTCTCTCTCCCTTTCTCTATCCCTCTTTTCCTTCCTTTATATCCCTCTCCCTCTCTCCCTCACTCTCTCTCTTAGTCCCTTTTTCCTTCACTCTTTCTCCCACTCCCTCTTTCCCTTTCTCTACCTCTCTCACCCTCTCCATCCCTCTCTCCATCTCTCTCTATCTCTCCCCCTCTCCTACACTCTTTCTCCCTCTCTTCCTCTTTCTTTCTTTCCCTCTCTCACTTTATCTTTCCCAATCTCCCACTCTCGCTCTCCCTCTTCCTTTCTCTCTCTCCCTTTTCTCTTTCACTCATTTCTCCCTCTCACTCTTTCACTCTCTCCCAATCTTTCACTCTCTCTCTCCCCCTTCCTTTCCTTCTCTCTCTCTCACCATCTCCCTCTCTATCTCTATCTCTCTCTATCTCTCAATTCCTCTCTCTTTCCCACTTTCTCTCTCTCTCTCTCCCTCTTTATCTCCTTCCCATTCTTACTCTCGAACTACCTCTCTTTCTCTACTTCTCTTTCTCCTTTCCTCTTCCTCTCCCCTCCCTCTCCCTCTCCCTCTCACTCTCACTCTCTTTCACTCTCTCTCTCCCTTCCCCTCCCTCTCTCTTACCCTCTCCCTTTCTCTCTTTTTCTCTCTCTTGATCTCTCAATTCCTCTCTCTCTCCCTCCTCTCTATCTCCTTCCCATTCTCTATCTCCCTTTCCCTCTCTTTCTGTCCCTATCTTTCTCCATCACTCTCCCTCTTCCCTCTCTCCCCCTCTTCCTTTCTCTCCCCCTCTTCCTTTCTCTCCCTCACCCTCTCTCTCCTTATCACTCTCTCTTTATCTCTCTACCTCTTTCTCCCTCTCCTACTTTTCCCTCTTGCTTTCTTACCAGCTCATTCTCTCTCTGATCCCCCTCTCTTACTCTCTATTGCCCTCTCTCACTCTCTCTCCCTCTTTCCCCCTCTATCTTACTCTCCCTCTCTATCCCTCTTTCTCTCTCCTTCTCTCTTTCCCTCCTCTCTTTTTCCTTCTCTATTTCTCTTTCCCTCTCTCCCTTTCTCCTTCCTTTCCCTCTACCTCTCTCACCCTCTCTCTTTTCCCTCTCCTTCTCCTTCTCTATCCCTCTCTCTCATACTCTCCTTATCTCTCTCCCTCTTTCCCTCTCCTCTTATATCTCTCTATTCCTCTCCCTTACTCTCTCCCTCTCTCTCTTTTTCTATCTCTCTATCTATCTATCTCCCCCTTCCTTTCTCCCTATCTCTCTATCACTACCTCTCTCTCTTAATCTTTTTCTCTCTCTTCCTCTCTCTACCTCCCTCTCCACCCTCGCCCACCTCTCTCTCTCTCCCTCTCCCTTTATTTTTCTCTCTCATTTACCCCTCACTCATTATCCCTCTCTCTCTCTTCCTAATTTCTATCTCTCTCTCCCTCTATATTTCTCTCTCTTTCCCTCTCTCGTCTATCTCTCTCTCTTTCTCCCTTCTCTTCCTCTCTCGCTCTTTCTCTCACCCTTTCTCCCTCTCTCTCTCTATCTCTCCCCATCTCACTTTACCTCTGTCTCTCCCTCTCTACCTCTCTCTCAATCTTTCTCTCCTTCTCTCCCTCCTATCTCTCTTTTTTAGTCGTCCTCTCTCCTTGCCTCTCCCTATCACTCTCTCCCTCTCTCTCCCTTCTCTCTCTCTTTCTTTCTTCATCTATTTCTCCCTCTCTCTCCTCTTTCTCTCCCCATCTCCCTTTCCCTTTCTCTCCCATCTCTCTCTCCTTCAATCCTTATGTCTTTCTCCCTTTTCTCTTCCTTCTTCTCCCTCTTTCTCCCTCTCCTCTCTCTCCCCCTCTCTCCCTTACCCTATCTTCCTCTTTATCTTCCCCTCTCTCTTCCCCCCGTCTCACTCTCCCTCTGTCTCTCCCTCTCTACCTCTCTCTCTCAATCTTTCTCTCCTACTCTCCCTCTCTCTCCCTCTCCATCCTATCTCTCTCTTTTAGTATTCCTCTCTCCTTGCCTCTTCCTATCACTCTCTCCCTCTCTCTCTCCCTCCTCTTTCCCTTTCTTTCTTCATCTCTTTCTTTCTTTATTTGTTTCTCTCTCTCTCTCTCCCTCTTTCTCTCCCCATCTCCCTTTCCATTCCTCTCCCCTCTCTCTCTCCTTCAATCCCTATGTCTTTCTCCCTTTTCTCTTCCTTCTTCTCCCTCTTTCTCTCCTCTCTCTCCCCTCTCTCCCTTACCCTATCTTCCTCTTTCTATTCCCTTCTCTCTTCCTCTCTTTTCCTTTCTCTCTCTCACTCTTCATCCGTCCTTCATTCTCTCTCCCTCCTTCTCTTTCTCTCTTTATCCCTCTTTTTCTCTCACTCTCTCCCTTTATCTCTCTTTATCTCTTTCTATCTATCTCTTTCTCTCTTTTAACCTATCCATCACTCCCTCTCTCCCCCTCTCCCTCCCTCCCTCTCTTCCTCTCCATCTCCTTCTCTCTCTTTCCCTTTCTTTCCCTCTCTCCCCTTCTCTCTCCTTATATATATCCTCCTTTTTCTCCCTCACATGTTCTCTCCCTCTCATTCTCTACATCTCTCTCTCTCTCTCTCTTTCACTCTCTCTTTCTCTCTAACCCTCTCTCCCTCCTTTCTAACGTCTCTCCCTCTTTCCTTCTCTATCTTTCTCTCCTTCCCTCTCTCTCTCTCTCATACTCGTTCTTACTTTCCCACTCTCTCTCTTTCTTTCTCAATTTTGCTCTCCATATTCGCTTCTCTTTCACTCCTTCTCTCTCTCTCACCTTATCTCTATTGTCTCTATCTTTCTCTTTCCGTCTCACTCACTCTTTTCCTTTCGCTCCCTATCCTTCATCGTCTCCCTCTCTCTCTCTCCTTCTCCTTTTCTCTTTCTCTCTCTTCCTTACTCTTTTAATTTCACTCTCTCATTCTCTCCCTCTCTCTCACACTCTCTACTTCCTTTTTCCCTTTCTCTCTCACCCTCTATCCCTCTCCTTGTCTTCCTCTCTTTCCCTCTTTCCCCTTCTATCTCTCTCTCCCACTCTATCTCCCTCTCTCTCTCTTTTTCTCTTTCATTCTTTCTTTATCCCTCTCTATTTCTCTCTCCCTCCCTTTCTCCCCTTATCTCTCTCCCCCTTTCGTCCTCTCTCTCCTTCTCCTCTCTCTATAACCCTTATGAAAATTTTTAACCACATCGCTATACGTACCGGAATAAGTCTACATGTATATACTAAGAATAAGGTGATTTATGTGTCATGTTAATGTTTGGTGATTGTTAACATGCTTAGTGTTTATGTGAGGATTTATGGGATGAATTTCAAGTAACGTAGCTAGTTACCATTTATTTCCTTTCACATATATTTAGAACGTACCATGAAATGAGAAAAAAATTCCTTAAAGGCATGGAGCATGCCAAAATTTAGGGAATTGCATAAAAAAAATGAAATGAATGCCAAACATTTAGGGAGAAAAATGTTACTCCAGTGAAACTTCTTCACCTTATAAAATAATATCTTGGAATATCCATATATATATATATATTGGATGTGAGTTTAATTTATATGATATTTTCTTTAATATTTTTTCATATTAAAATACCTAATAGTCATGGGAGTGTTTATGGGAATAAACTTTTGGGTATTTAGCTAGAAATTTCCTTTTATATTTTATGGTATTGAAATGCCATGCAAGTGAAAGAATCACCTAAATATGGTGAAAATGCCAAATTATTGAAACCAAACTACCTTAGAAATTTAGTTAGTTTAGTTACCCTTTAGTTATCCATTTTTAGTTACTAATTGGACACCTAATTTTCCACCATGTTCTAAATCATGTCACCTCATCATTTTGAAAGTCAAACACGCCACCTTGCTTTCATTTTTCTCTCTCACTTTACACCTTGTAACCATAAGATTTAGACACATGTTATACTAATTAATGGAAGGAAAAAAGGGGGAGTATATAAGTGTGAGAGAGAGTTAAATTTAGCCATTTTTTAGGCAAAACCATAGATCACCAAAGAGAAAAGAAAGGAAGAAAATGAAAAAGAAAGAAAAAGAAAGAAAGAAGAAAGAAAAAGGGAAAAGCTAGGAAATCTTTAGGAAAGCTTAAATCAAAGTAACTAGGTTTTATTTTATGTCCTAAAAGTTGGTTTTTATGTTTTTTATTGATGTGGTTCACTTGTGGTATTAGTTATGTTGTTATGAATTGCTTGTGTTAGTTTGATGTATGGGATGTTTGATATGGATTTATTTCTTGGAATTGTGTAAGTGATGATTTGTTGGAGCTTTTAAAGCTTTGTATATGTTCAAATATGTGTTGGTGGGTTTGGTAGAAACGAAAAGGACTTGGATCAAAATTTGATTGGTTTAAACCATTATTGAGATGGACTTGAAAAGATGAGTTTCTTAGGGAAACCCATTCGGCCAACATGTCAAAAAGAGGAAAGATTGGACCTTTTTATGTAATTAAGACTCTAGGATTGAATTGTAACCCAAATAAGTAAATTAGGACACAACAAAACCCTATTGTAACGAAAGAAATGGTCTTGCCACTTTTTGGAACCCGTCGACCTAAACCCAAAAATTTAGGATTTGAGTTCCACTCATCCCACTTGATAAGTAATGGTTGAAATGCACCTAATTATGTATAAATTGAAGTATATAAAAAATGAAAATTTTGGCTTAAATTAGGAAACATTCATCCTAAACCCTAATTTTTAGTAATTAAGTTTCAATCAACCAACTCCATAATTAAGGGTCCAATTACTCCCGAATAAGTATAAAATGAAGTGTTAGGAATGAAGTTCCATGTTAAATGCGCTCCAACTTGTTCCTAGACTAAAATATAGAAATTGATTAACCCTAATGGGCGGGTCTTGTATTTTTTGCATGATTACTATGAAAAATATATGAAATCCCAAGCATGGATTGGATTCCAAGTGTAGTATGGCAATGAAGGGTTCGGTACCCATTATCTTGTGAAATGTGATAAATAAAACATCACGTGCATCATATGCATTTGGGGATGGATCGACTTGAGAGAACAATTGAGTCGAGATATGATGAGGCTTGATAATCGAATTGGTTTAAAATTGGATAGGTTTGGTAACCTAATTAGATTAAATGGGTATTAGCAATGAAGCTATGTGCGTGCTCTACTAATTGAATACATCGTTATGAGATGGATAATTTGACTAATCGTGCGCACTCTATTAATTGAATACACCGTTATACGATGGATAATTCCGCTAACTATGTATTACAATGAGAGATAATTTTATTGCTCGTAGTAGGTGATTAGGTAATCAACAAGAGATGAGAATAGATCAAATTTGCTAATACCTAGGGTACCCGAACTAAAATTGATGGGGGAAGGTAGAGTAATAGGAAAGCACTCGCATATCACGTGCATCACCCTACTTACTAGGCTTCGACTTACCTTGTTGTTATTTCATGCCATGACAAGTAAAAGAGATGATGGTGCTGATTAAGAAACCATCAATTCCTCCTAGAAAAGGACTTATGTGTGACACAAAAAACATAAAAATCTCTTTTGATTGTAACATAGGGTATGTTGTCTAGCAATGTGTAAATAACACCTTAGATATTTTGTCAACTTCTATAACGAGTATTGATTAAACTTGTGTAAATTTTATTGTAGTACTTTATATTGCATATGTTATTATTTATTGGCTATATAAAAATGGGAGTAAATTTAAGACTTTAGTCTCTAAACCGTAACGCACCTAGCCACACCTTTTAGGTAATTGGTAAAGAAGTCGGGGACGCTATAGAGGTGGTATCGAGCCTAGGTTTAGAGAACCAAGTAAAGTCTTAAGTGTCATCTAAGCCTAAGGATCGATGCGCTACCAATACACTAAGTAAAATCCACTTGTTGGTTTTTAATATATGTGAGTGTTTAATGTGTGTTTTATGTCATATATATCCATTTCTTGGAAATATGGTTAATGGTAAGTATTGACATTGTAGATACCATGCCTATTTTGTGTTCGCTCGCGTCGCTAGAACATGTCGATAGCGAGCCACCCTAGCTACATACCGGGCTGATCTAAATAGCCTTACTATGGCCCCGTACTAGGATTTGATGGCACATGTTATCCGGTACATGACTCGATTCAACGAATAATATTCACCAATGCCTCTTTTGACCAATACCGCAAGTGTGGATTTTCTAAGGATGATCCTTCGTTAGACTCTCCCGCCGAGAGATTAGTCATTACTCGGATGCTATCTCGGGAGAGTGAGATAAATTGATATTCCTATCGAAACATGATTCGAGCCTTTCTACCGACATAGGTTAGGTAGACCCTTACTAGGTTAATGTATAACCGGGGTCCACCTTTGCACCTAGCTCGTGAGATTGTACATACCACGTCGGTTAACGCTATCAACTAGTGGAGAGTAAAGTACTCCTTTCCATGATGCATCCGATATGTCCCGACAAAGTAGATGTGTTACTAGGATACATGTTGCACGGTGTAGTACCTTTCCTTTGCCTTTTGATGTCGCCTAGAAATACTCTTTCCGAGTGTAAATATGACATATACATCTTTGGATATAACTATGTTTGTTAATGTGACTACATGTTTTGTATGATATCTACTAAACGATTTATGGAATGTTATATGTACATGAATGTTTCCTATTATGCGTCGCATGTGATAAGGAAAGGATTTTGATATCAAAACTAACTCGAATGAAATGTAACATGTATAATGAAAAATTATGCCATGAAAGAATCCCATACGAGTAGGAAGAGAAGGAACATCCGACGATAATAGAAATCAATACAAAGCTTTAAACCGTATGATGGAAATGATGCAGCAACAACAAGAAGCAATGCAACAATAACAATAAATCCATACGGAGCAAATGAGACGACTTCCGACTATGCATCAAACGCCTTCGCCTCGGCATAGGAATGACGTAGTAGAGAGGTTTCGTAAAATGAATCCCCATGAGTTTATTGGGAGTGCTAATCCAATAATAGCCGAGGAATGGATTAAGTCTTTGGAGGCAATTATGAGTACTTATAATTTAACAATAATGAGTGAGTGTCGTGTACTATCTTTATGTTGATCAAGGACACCCGTATATGGTGGGAAAGCATGCAATTAATTATAGACGTGCCTACTTTAACATGGAAAGGGTTTAAGGAGATCTTTTATAATAAGTACTTCACCGCAGATGTGAGGGCTAGGAAATTTCAAGAATTTTGAGAATTGAAACAAGACAGGTATGTCCGTAGGTGAGTGTGTGCGAAAGTTTGAATAGGGGTATAGATTTATCCCATTCATTATAGGGGATGAAAATTTGAAAACCAATCAATTCCTAGTATCGTTAAACTTAAGAGTTTGGAGTCTAGCACAAATGTCGACTTGCCCATACCTTTCCATAAATAGTAGATAAGGCAATTTTGGTGGACGAGGATCAAAAATAGATGGTAAAGGAGGTACAGCGGAAGAGGCAAGCATTTAAATCCGGAGCCTCTTCGTTCGGACTCGTGAGGCTAGTCCCATCTAGGAAGTTTAATCAAAGTGGTCAAAGAAATACAAGAGTTGCTAGACCAGCGACCATACGTTTCTAGATCGCTACCGGGTAATCGACCAAGATCGACGACAAGTAACCAACCTCAATGCAATAAGTGTGGGAGGTTCCATATCGAGGAGTGACGATTGAATGTGAGGACTTGCTATGTATGTCACAAGTTAGGGCACATATCGTACAACTACCCCTAGGTGTAGAAACTAGGACCGGGAAGGATACTTGCTTGGGTTTATACGATGACGCATGAGGAAGCTAATCGGAGAGACACGATGGTAATTTATAGTAATTTCTCAATCGTCGACTTGATTACTTATGTTTTGATGGATTCTAGTGCTACATTAAGATTCATATCAAAAACATTAGTGAAACGCTTAGGTGCCAAACCCGAGACATTAGCCGTAGGGTATTTTATAGGTGTCCATTTCGGAGAATTTATGGAGTCGACGAGCATAGTTAAAAAAGTGTCCAAGTACTGATTAAGGATAGAAGTCTAGAGGCCGATCTAATAGTGTTGGATTTCTAAGATTTTGATTTGATCTTAGGGATGGATTGGTCGACAAGGTATGGTGCCACTATAGATTGTCGACATAGAAAGGTAATTTTTGAACTACTTAGGAATCAATAGTTAGAATTTAAGGCTGATTTGAAGTTTTGAGTCGTATCGACGATCTTAGCTTTAAAAGCTCGAAAGATGCTAGGAAAAGGATGTATGGGGTACCTAATGCATGTGGTAAATAGCCAAGTAGAACGAAAGTAAAAACTAGAAGTATAGAGGTAGTGTGGGAGTACCTAGATGTATTTCTAGAAAACTTAATCAAGTTATTGGTAAGGGAGATAGAATTTGAGACACGACCTCGATTTTGAAGACTCCCTACGGAATGGCCCCGACTGATTTGAAAGAATTGAAGGTGTAGTTACAACATTTATTGGATAAGGGATTAATACGCCCTCGCTCCTCACCCTAGGGAGCTCCGAGTATTGTTTATAAAGAAGAAGGATGGTAGTCCGGGGCTATGTATTGACTATCGAGAGTTGAACCGAGTAATAGTAAAAAAAAGTACTCGTTACTCGGATTGATGATTTATTTGATCAATTGCAAGGCGTGATAGTATTCCCCAAAATAGATTTGCAATCGGGGTATCACCGACTAAGGGGAAGGTCAAAAGAAGTAAAAAAAAATAACATTCAAAATAAGATACAGCCCACTATGAGTTCCTAGTCATGCTCGTTTGGGTTGAGTAATGCCCTAATTGCTTTTATAGACCTAATGAATCGAGTCTTTAAGGAGTTTACGGAAAAATTTATCATCGTGTTTATTGATGACATCCTAGTTTATTCTCGAGGTCAAGGAAAGCATAAAAGGCATTTAAGAGCTACTTTGTAGATGCCAAGGGAACAACAATCGTATGCAAAATTCAAGAAGTGTGAGTTTTTGCTAGAACATGTAGCTTTTCTAGGCCACGTAGTAAAGAAGGAAGGCATAATCATAGATCTAAAGAAGATAGAAGCCATTCAAAACTGGCCTCCCTTGAAGAATGTATCGAAGGTATGAAGTTTCTTAGGTTTGGCTGGTTATTATCGAAGATTTGTTGAGGGCTTCTCTAAGATTGCCATGCCTCTAACTAATTTGATGAGAAAGAATGTCAAGTTGCAGTGGATGGATGCTTACGAAGAGAGCTTTCAAGAATTGAAACGAAGGTTAGTCATTGCCCTAGTACTAACCATTCTATCCGATGATGGGAACTTCATAGTATATAGTGATACTTTCAAAAATGGGTTAGGAGTGATGTTGATGAAAAATTTAAAGGTAGTGGCCTATGCTTTATAGCAATTGAAGGAATATGAATGAAGTTACCCCACACATGATCTAGAATTAGCAACAATAGTCTTTGCCTTAAAAATTTAGAGTCGGTATTTATATGGAGCAAAATGTGAGATATACGTGGATCATAAGAGTTTACGATATATTTTCACTCGAAGGAGTTAAACATGAAGCAAATGAGGTGGTTAGAGTTAGTGAAAGACTATGACCGCATAATTAACTACCACCCGAGAAAGGCCAATGTCGTTGTTGATGCTTTAAGTAAAAAATCAATAGTCACGATGCAAGTAATCCAGTTATCGATAGCAAGGGATTTATAGAAGGTCGGGATTAGAGGTAATCCTTATAAGCCACGAGAGCATCATGTTAGCTTTGTTAGTCTAGTCGACCCTACAAGAAATAATTCAACCGGGGCAACAAACGGACAAAAGGCTAAAGGAATGGAAGAAAAGCATAAAGGCTTGGAAGGAGTCTAACCTTGTTATTGATGATAAGGGAGTGATCGGATTTAGGAAAAGATTGTGTGTTCCTTTACTAGCGAGACTTGAAGGAAGAAAAATTGAGGGAGGCACGAGCATCCCCATACTCGATATATGCGGGAAGTACTAAAATGTATCGATATTTGAAACAATGTTATTCGTGGCTAGGAATGAAGAAGGACGTAGTGAGTTATGTGGCGATGTGTCGGACCTATCAACAAGTGAAGGTGGAGCATCAAAGGCCCGCGCGAGCATTAAAACCATTGGCAATTCTAGATTTTAAATGGGAGCATATCACTATGGATTTTGTCATGGCATTGCCGGGATCGGAAAAGGGGTCGATGCCATTTTGGTGATCGTGGATAGGTTGAGGAAATCAACACATTTTCTTCTAGTTAAGACCACTTATAGCCCGAGCTAGTATGCGTAGTTGTATATTGATGAAATTGTGAGGCTACATGGAGCCCTAGTCTCAATCGTGTCGGATCAAGATCCTAGATTCACCTTGACATTCTAGAAGAGTTTACATAGGGCCATGGGGACAAGACCAAATTTCAACACGGCTTATCATCCACAGAGTGGTGGATAATCTAAATGGGTCATTCGGATTCTTGAAGACATGTTATGAGCATACGTTCTAGATTGGTTTGGAAAATAAGAGAAATATGTACGATTAGTCGAGTTTGCATATCACAATAGTTATCAAGCTTCAATTGGGATGGCTCGTATGAAGCTCCGTATGGACGACGGTATAGATCCCCGATATACTCGGGATGAAGTAGGGGAAAGAAAGTTATTAGGCCCCGAGTTGGTGCAACAAATGACTAAGGTGGTAGATAAGATTTGCCAACGGATGAAGATGGCCCAAAGTAAACGGAAAAGCTACACCGATAAGAGGAGAAAGGATCTAGAATTTACGATTAACTATGTTTTCTTAAGGGTTTCATCGATAAAAGGCGTACTATGACTTAGGAAGACAAGAAAATTGAGTCCACGATATATTGGACCATTTAAGATATTTGATCAAATAAGAGATAAGGTATATCGATTATTATTGCTCGCCATCCTTATCGGGAGTGCATAATATGTTTCATGTGTCTATTTTGAAGAAATGTATTGGAGAGCCTAGCTAGATTTTGGAGATAGCACTCGTTGAACCTAACCTCGGACTTAACTTATGAGGAAAGACCAATCTAGATTCTAGATAGGCAAGTCAAACACCTAAGGAATAAAGAAATTACCATAATTAGTGCTCGGCACAGAGTGAGAAAGTAGAGAGAGATGCTCTCCTCCAAATGAGAACTTCCCTTATGTCCGGTTGGTGCTACTCGCTGGGTCTTCTGCTATTTCCACTTCTATTGATGTCTTATATACTTATATTTTAATCAAACAAAGAAAGAGCTCTCGATCATTAGTCGGTTAATTGCTCTCGGTAACCTCTCTTTCTCTTATGGCTAAAAAGAAAAAGAAATCTTGTACAAAGACTTCAAATACAACATTGAAGCGAGATTTTGATGCTCTTGTCATAGCTTTAGAAGCTCCATCGGCACTTGTCTCTCATTTGGCTGATTTGTGTACCCCTTACTTTGCTCGGCCAAAGCCCTAGCCAATGAAATTGGAACATCCAAGTAGTCCTCCCACCAAGTTTCCCTTGCTTCAGCTCTAGCCCAAGATCATGTAGAGGTTGAGGATTGTTCGGATGAGGATGATCACCTTGAGGAAGAAGTGGACTACTCAAATTTAGATGGGGAGCAGATCTCTCGGTCAAAATTCTTTAAGACACCTCCTCATTTATTGATAGGGGATGCCGATGTTTATGTTCGGAATCCTACTTTAAAGGTAACTTCCGAGTCACAAAGAGTCCAATCCTTGTGCTCATTCCGTTCCCTTTTTGGAAAATATGTTCAATTCGAGTTTGGGTGAAGTTGTTGACCCTCAACAAGCTAGATCCAAATCGGATAACACTGTTCACCATAAGTGGAGAGTTGAGGTTGGGTAATAGTCTAAGTGCATAAGGAAATTCCTAAGCTGGTAGGTCCTTGGAAACCTCTTGCTTGATGGAAGTAGCTACCGGCTCTCGACATAACAACATTAATCCAGGTGGCCATGTCCCATATACTTCTAAGGATAAAAGTCTTTCATCTAAATCGACTTTGAATGTGGCAATAGTTGGACCTTCTCTTCAAGCAAATGCTTAATCCCCCATCCCTCCGGACAACAAGGCAAATCCCGGAATGATTGATCAAATTGCTCTATAAGTCGAGTAAATGGAGGGACTTATTTGTTAACGACCAAAGTCTTGAATTTTTCCTAAAACTCACTCATTTTTCGATCATTACGGAGACTAAAAATATGTGCTTTGCTTGAGGAAGACTCTAAATATGATTTGTGGAAACTGTGTTTGGTTGGATATGTTGTAGGAAAATCTCTAGGATTTAGGGCCCTTAGCGCCATTATCGACAACACTTGGAAATGTTAAGCCACATTATCAATACATGACTCGAGTTGGCTAGTCTATAAATTTAATTCAAAGGAGGAAAAATTGGTTGTTTTGAATGGAGGTCCATATATGATTTATGGTAGGCCTTTCATTTTAAGGTCTATGTCGAAATTTTTTGATTTCTTATATGGGGATATGTCGATAGTCCCAAGTGTGGTGAAGTTCCCCAATCTCCCCTCAAATGTTGGTCCGTTGAGTGCTTATAAAAAATTATGAGCTTGCTTGGTAAACCAATCCAATGTGATAGGTTGATGGCCTCAATGGCTAGAATATCGTATGCTAGGGCCTTAATTGAGATGAACATTATGGAAGACTTGCCGGGGATGGTCGGCAATGTTTTGCCAAATAGGTCTAAGATTCTTCAATCCGTGGTTTATGAGACATTTCCAATTCATTGTAAAAATTGCCAAGTCTTGGGTCATTTTACTTCGGGATGTAAAAAAGTCTCCTCCAAGCTCGTTGTGAAAGAAAGGAGAGATGAAGATGTTACGATTCGGGACAACTCGCCAAGTGTTTATGTGTTTAAAAGGCTAGGTCCAGCTACGGTTGCTTCTACGACTACTAACTAGACAAAGCGCTATGATACCATGCACTCTAAGATTGCGGTAGCTTCATACGGATGGGAAATAGTCGGGAGAAAGGCTAAAGGCCGAATCGGATTCACACGGGCGGCCGAGCTTCTTCGATATCTCGCTCCAATGAAGGAACCGAGTCGGGGCAAGGGGAAAGGTAAGGAAATAGGGGCTGAGGTTACTTATGGAAATGTTGAGGGCTAACGTAGGCTAGGCGGCCCATCTGCCGGGGCTATTAGCCTAAGTGGTCAAAATTATATGAAAAGAGTGGACCATAAACTATCTAACCATAATGCTCGGGCTATAGTTGAGGTCAAAAGCTGGGCTAGCACAACTGGAGATAGTAATACAAAGGTGCTACCAGTTGATGCTCAAGCCGATGGTGCTTAGAACAATAGGGGGTCGCGGGTTCATAGGGGCTCCTAAGGGATGACCACTTGGAGTGGGAGAATGAAAACTAAGAGTGGTGGTAAACGGGTGCCTACCACCCTCGCTCTTGGATGTTAATTTATTGCTAGATTGTCGTGGGTCTTAATAGCCCCCGAAGCAACATGCTTCAGTCGACATTATAAAGAAGAAGAAGATGGATATATATGCTTTTATCAAAACAAAACTTATCCCTCTAAAGATTTCTCAAATGCACAAGCTTCGGTTAAGACGATGGAGTTTTATCTCGAATGTCGTAGTAGCTTCATATGCTCGCATTGCACTTTTTGGAATCCCGAAACAGTTTTGATTGATCTACTTGATGTATCTCCACAAGGGCTGAATGTTAGAATCGAATTCTTGTTCAACATTTTAGCTTTAATGCCACTTTTGTGTATTGGTTCTATACTATTATTAACGGGAGAGAGCTTTGGGATGATCTTCGCGAGTGGAATCCCAATTGCCCATGGATTATTTTAAGGGATTTCAACTTTGTCCTCTCATAAAATGACAAGTGTAATAGGGGCGGTCTCCAATTATGAGACCTCGAATTTTAGATCGTGTTGCTTGGATCTTGGCTTGAATGACCTTAACTATTATAGCGACCACTATACATGGAATAGAAGTATAGTCCGGACAAAAATAGATAGAGTTTTGGTTAACCCTCCGGACCACGATTCAGCCTATCATCTTTTGTCCATTTCAGCCCATCGGGAGCTTTCTTTGATCATGCGAGTGGCTTCAATCTAGGTGAACGACCGACTTCCTTTGAGATCGAAATGCTTTAAAAATTTTAACATATGGGCCTCTTATGATAGTTTTCTTTAGATTATTGGCCATCATTGGCAAGAAAATATTCGAGGCTCTCCTATGTTTATTTTATGTAGGAAGTTAAAGCTCTTGAAGAGGCCTCTAAAAGTATTGAATAAGTTACACTTCGAGTCACATTTCGGAGAGTGTGGCTAGAGCGAGAATCGGACACGCAGCTTAACCAAGAAGCTCTTCGGAATGACAGGTATAACTCTCGGCTCCTTGAATATGAGATGCATTTGAAGCTTCGGGTGGTAAATCTCAAATCGGCAAAAAAGATATTTTTTGGCCGAAGCTCAAATATAAGTTCCTAAAGGACTCGTGATAGAGGTACTAGGTTTTTTCATGCTCTTATAGGTCGGAATCATATAAGGAATTATATAGTGGCTATGCGAGTGTAGCAATGGCTAGACCACTACTTCGGTTAATGCCGTGGGGGAGGAATTTGTTCATTTTTATATGAATCTTCTTGGCTCGACTAGGGACACTCTTCCCCTTGATCTAGAGGTTATAACTATGAGGCTTTGTCTTGATCAAAGTGCAAAGGAAATGCTACTCTCCCCTATTTGTAATGAAGATATCAAGAAGGCTTTATTTGATATTGACAATAATAAGGCACCGGGTCCCGATGGATACTCTTTGCTATTCTTCAAAAAGCTCGGGACATTGTTGGATCCGATTTCTATCGTCGCCGTGAGGGATTTTTTCCTCTTTAGGAAACTCTTGAAGCAAATCAATCATTCTATAATAACCTTGGTTCCCAAGTCATCCAATGCTCCTATTCCAGTCGATTTTAGGCCTATCTCTTGTTGTCATGTTGTCTATAAAGTTATTTCCAAGCTTCTCTCCTCCATTATTGCCCGGGCTTTACTTGGTATCATTAGCCCCATACGGAATGCTTTCCTAGGAGGTAGGAAGATGATGGATAATATTCATCCGGTACGGGAACTCTTTGGGCAATATGGCAGGAAATGTGCTTCTCCTAGGTGGCTTGCGAAGGTTCGGTTTACGAAAGCTTTTGATTCCGTCTAGTGGCTTTTCTTGAGAGAGATCCTTCTCCAGTTGGGTTTTTGGGAGTCTTTTGTTCACTTGGTTATGACTTGTGTTGAGTTGGCTCCTTATTCGGTTGTTGTAAATGATAACCACTTTGGGTTCTTTCCGGGTAAGGGAGGCATTAGACTAGGAGACCCTCTATCCCCCTACCTTTTCATAATCTATATGAAGTATTTCTCCCGTATGCTTATGCGAGTAGCTAGTAGGGAGGATTTCATATTTCATCCGAAATGTGGAGCTCAAAGTATCGATCAAATTGCTTTCGCTAATGATGTCCTCCGAGCTTTATCGTGGAGATAGAGATTCGTCACATGCTTGTCCCATCAATTGAGCATATTTGGAAGGACTTTAGGTCTAACCATTAATATTGCTAAGTCATCGATTTATTTCGGGGGAGTCGACAGCGACCAAAAGAATGTTATCCTCTAAGATTCGGGGTTAAAAGAAGGTTCTCTTCCATTCGGATATTTGGGGGTTCCCCCGAGTCCCTACAAACTCCTTGCCGGTCGGTTCTCCCCCTTCTACAAAGACTAGAATTTACAATCCAAAGTTAGATAGGCAAGCATCTCTCTTTTACTAGGAGGTTAGAGGTTCCGAGATCGATTTTGACCGGCATGATTCGGTTTTGGCTCTCTATCTTCCCCATCCCCGCTTCGGTAATCTCTCGAATTTTTAGTCTATGTAGGAACTTCCTTTAGTCCGGTGATGCCGAAAAATATAGTTTTACTTTGGTTGCTTGGAAGCATCTTTGCTGCTCTAAGGATAAAAGGGGCCTCGGTCTATTAGACATAAAAACTAGAAATTCTTCCTCCGTTGCTAAATAGCTTTAGGATATCCATCTAAGGGATGATTCTATTTGGACTCAATGGATCCATCACTACTACTTTCAAGACCACTCGGTGTGGGACACACGGGACCACCGAGATGCTTCACCAATGTGGAAGGCTATTGTTGCTTTAAAGGATCAGCTTTCGAGAGATATAGAGATAATGCAACCGTAATTGGAATGATGGCTAGTTGGGAAGACAACGATGGAAAATTCACCAAGCAATGATTATAATCTGTTTAGACCAAAGGGGAGCGAGTAAATTGGGTTCGTGTAGTCTAGGAGCAAGTGGTCTTTGCCAAGACGTGCTTTCATATTATGGCTAGTTGTCCGAGGGAAACTAAGAACCGAGGATCGCCTCTATTTCATTCTTGAAGATGTTGCATGTCCCTTCTATAGGCAAGAAGAGGAATCCCATAATTATCTTTTCTTTGATTGTAGTTGGACAAGGACTCTATGGTCCAAGATCAAGTTATGGCTAAAAATCCAAAGAGGCATGTTGACTCTTAGAAGTGCCATCGGAGGATTATCATATCATAGGAAAAACCTTGTATCAAGAATAAAAAAAGTCTCTCTTAGCATTCTTGTCTAACTAATATATAGGGAGCACAACAAAAGAATCTTTGAGGCTGCCACAAACTCGGTTGATAGTATTTTCGGGAGATTCTAGGTTCTCTTTTACATGATTTTCTACTACCATGAAAAAGGCCATACTATCTTGGATTTGGCTTAGTCGCTCTACCTTCGGTGGGATTATGCCGACTTCGGTTAGGGGTAATGTTGGTTGGAATTAGACTTTGCTTTTGCTACTTGTTGGGGACTCGCTGCTATGTGCTCTCGGCTTTTTCAAGATGCTCTAGGCTTCATCGGCAACTATTTTTTAGGTTTTTGCTTTTAGGCCTTTATGCATATTTTTTGTTCATATATATATATAAGGTTATCTTTTGTAGGGTTATTCTCCGAATCTATTAATGTCGGATTCTCCGAATATCCTCGTTGGTTCTAGCTACTTTCGCTAGCCTTGTTTTTTTTGGGGAGCATGTTCCCTTTTTCCGTATCTATGTAAACCGAGGCTTGTTGGTCCTAGCATGCCTTTTTTTATCTCTTATATACTTACATTTTGATTAAAAAAAAAATATTGCCATAGTTAAAGTTTTGTGAGAGAATCACAACCTCGAGGAAATGACCTAGGAATGGAAGGAAGAAATGAAAGATAAATACCCAAAGTTATTCTAGTAAGTCAATTTTGAGGATAAAATTTCTTTTAAGGAAAGGAGAAATGTAACCCCTGTGAAAATTCTTAACCACATCGCTATACATATTGGAATAAGTCTACATGTATAGACTAAGAATAAGGGTGATTTATGTGTCATGTTAATGTTTGGTGATGTTAACATGCTTAGTGTTTATGTGAGGATTTATGGGATGAATTTCGCGCAACGTAGCTAGTTACCATTTATTTCCTTTAACATATATTTAGAATGTACCATGAAGTGAGAAAAACAAATTCCTTAAAGGCATGGAGCATGTCAAAATTTGGGGAATTGCCTAAAACAAAATTAAAATGAATGTCGAAATTTTAGGGAGAAAAATGTCACTTCCAAGAAACATCTTCACCTTATAAAATAATATACTCGGAATATCCATAAATATATATATTGGATGTGGGTGTAATTTATGTGATATTTTCTTCAATATTTTGTGGTATTAAAATACCTAATAGTCATGGGAGTGTTTATGGGAATAAACTTTTGGGTATTTAGCTAGACATTTTCTTTTATATTTTGTTGTATTAAAATGCCATGCAAGTGAAAGAATCACCTAAATATGGTGAAATGCCAAATTATTGGAACCAAACTACCTTAGAAATTTAGTTAGTTTGGTTACCTTTTAGTTACCCATTTTTAGTTACTAATTGGACTCCTAACCTTCCACCATGTTCTACATCATGACACCTCACCATTTTGAAAGTCAAACATGCCACCTTGCTTCCATTTTTCTCTCTCACTTTACACTTTGTAACCATAAGATTTAGACACATGTTATTCTAATTCATAAGAGGAAAAAGGAGGGAGTATATAAGTGTGAGAGAGAGTTAAACTTAGCCATTTTTTAGGCAAAACCGTAGCTCACCAAAAAGAAAAGAAAGGAAGAAAACGAAAAAGAAAGAGAAAGAAAGAAAGAAGAAAAGAAAAGGGAAAAAGCTAGGAAATCTTTAGGAAAGATTAAATCAAAGTAACTAGGTTTTATTTTGTGTCCTAAAAGTTGGTTTTTATGTTTTTAATTGATGTGGTTCACTTGTGGTATTGGCTAAGTTGTTATGAATTGCTTGTGTTGGTTTGATGTATGGATGTTTGATGTGGACTTATTTGTTGGACTTGTGTAAGTGATGTTTTTTGAAGCTTTTAAAGCTTTGTATATGTTCAAATACGTGTTGGTGGGTTTGGTAGAAAAAAAAGGACTTGGATTGAAATTTGATTAGTTTAAACCATGATTAAGATGGACTTGAAAACGAGGAGTTTCTTAGGGAAACCCATTCGGCCTACATGTCAAAAAGAGGAAAGATTGGACCTTTTTATGTAATTAAGACTCTAGGATTGAATTGTAACCCAAATAAGTAAATTAGGATGCAACAAAACCCCATTGTAATGAAAGAAATGGTTTTGCCACTTTTTGAAACCCATTCGGCCTAAACCCAAAAATTTGAGATTTGAGTTCCACTCATCCCACTTGATAAGTAATGGTTCAAATAAACCTAAATAAGTATAAATTGAAGTTTAGAAAGGTTACATTCCAAGAAAAAGGGAAATTTTGGCTTAAACTAGGAAACGTTCGGCCTAAACCCTAATTTTTAGAAATTAAGTTCCAATTAGCCAACTCCATAATTAATGATCAAATTATACCTAAATAAGTATTAAATGAAGTGTTTGGAATGAAGTTCCACGTTAAATGCACTCCAATGTGTTCCTAGACTAAAATATAAAAATTGATTAACCCTAATTGGGGGTTTTGTATTCTTTGCATGATTACTCGTGAAAAATATATAAAATCCCAAGCATGGATTGGATTTCGATTGTGGTATAGCAATGATGGTTTTGGTACCCATGATTTGGTGAAATGTGATAAATAAAACATCACATGCATCACATGCATTTGGGGATGGATCGACTTGAGAGTACAATTGAGTCAAGATATGATGAGGTTTGGTAACCAAATTGGTTTAAAATTGGATAAGTTTGGTATCCAAATGGATTAAATGGGTATTAGTAATGAACCTATGTGTGTGCTCTATTAATTAAATACATCGTTATACGATGGATAATTCTATAAACCATGTGCTACAATGAGGGATAATTCTGTTACTAGCAGTAGGTGATTCGGTAATCACCGAGAGATGAGAATAGAGTAGATTTGCTAATACCTAGGGTACCCGAACTAAAATTGATGAGGGAAGGTAGAGTAATAGGAAAGCACTGCATATCACATGTATCACCCTACTTATTGGGCTTCGACTCACCTTGTTGTTATTTCATGCCATGAAAGGTAAAAGCGATGATAGTGCTTGATAAAAAAGCCATTGGTTCCTCTCGGAAAAGGGCTCATGTGTGATACAAAAAACATAAAAATCTCTTTTGATTGTAACACAAGGCACGATGTCTAGCAATGTGTAAATAACACCTTAGATATTTTGTGAACTTCTATAACAGTATTCATTAAAGTTGTGTAAATTTTATTATATGTACTTTATATTTTGTATGTTATTATTTATTGGCTATGTAAAAATGGGAGTAAATTTAAGGCATTAGTCTCTAAACTATAATGCACCTAGCCATGCCTTTTGGATAATTGGTAAGGGACCCGGAGGCACTAAACTCTCCCTCTCTCTCGGTCCTCCTCCCTCTTTCATTTTCTCTTCCCCTCCCCTCTTTGAATCTATCTATCTCTCCTCGTTCCTCTCCCTCTCTTCCCCTTTTTTCTCTCCCTCTCTCCCTCTCCGACTCCCTCTCTCTATCCCTCCGTCCCTCCTCTCTCTCCCTTTCTCTCCTTCTCTTCCTTTCTACCTCTCTTCCTCTCTCTTCCCTTCTTTCTTTTTCTCTCTCTTCCTTTCTCTCTCTCTATCTCTCCCTTTCTCTCTTTCTCAATCTCCTTCTTTCACCCTCTCATTCTCTCCCCTAACTCTCTCTATCACTCCAGTCCTCTCTCTCTTGCCCCTTCCCTCTCTATCCCCCTCTTTCCCCTCTATCTCACTCTCCCCGTGGCTCCCCCTCGGCCCACTTACTAAATACCCAAAAGTAATGGCTAGGCGAGGAGCACGTCATGCTCGACATGAAAATTTTTTTAATTAACCTCAAACACGTATGTGCTCATACATTACATACTTATCAAATAATGAAACACGTATAAGAAAATTTATATAATATTAACAATACAATGGAAGAAATTACAAAATTTATTTAGAACACCATTAAAATGTTTATTGACACCCCAACCCTAAAATTACAATCAAAAGAAATTTTGGTACACTTGTGTCACACGTGAGCCTTTTTGAAGGACCCGAGTAGCATCCTTACTACTTTGGCTCTTTCCTATCATAGCATGAAAATAACAACGGGGTCAATCGAAGCTTAGTAAGTAGGGTGATGCACGTGATATGCAATGAAGTTCGTTTTGCATTCTACCTATCCATCTTAATCCGAGAACCCTAGGTATTAGCAAGATCGTATTATCACCTACTCGCTCACATGCATTCTATCTCTCGGTGATCGTATTATCACATACTTGCTCTATTTCTTTCTCTCAATGATCTCATTATCACCTACTGCTCACAACGGAATTCTCCCTTGTTGTAGCATACGGTTAGTGGAATTATCCCTTACTTAACGAGTTTTAGTAATAGAGCATGCACATGGTTTCATGCTTGTTACCCATTTCATTTAATTCGGTTACCAAATTACATTATCTCACGACTCAATGATTTTTCTCAATTTCATACTACCCTCTAATGCACGTGACGCACATAGTATTATATTTAATACATTTAACTAATTATGCTATCAACATTTTCTTCTCGGACCATTCCATGTCCCGATGCACACTCGGGACTTCATAGGTGTTTCATGTACATTCAAAATATTCAAAATGAGAATACAAATTCCATTCATTGGTAGCATTCATTGCATAAATCTACTTCGTGCCTACAAGTTTTTCTTTTCATGTACCTAGTAAGGCTAGGCTTAGATTTTTGGTGTATTACTTAGTTTACAAGACTCGGTTAATCCTAAGGATTTATGTGTGACATACTTAAGCTAAAATCTTGTTTAATCCGAACCTTTAATCTTAGTAGTCGAAGTTGACTCATAATGGGTCTAAGTCTTAATCCTGGTTTTTCTTGAATTCTCTTTTTTCCATTACTCCATTTATATGTCTTATAGTAATTGGTCTCTACTTAAGTTCACATTTAATTCTTGATCCGTAATTACACAAAAGGATTCAATGTTAGTCAATTTGTCTCCTAGGCTGAATGGTCCCAAACGAGCAAGAAATTGTTTTTCCATTTCTATGTCGGTTTCTTTTTATACTAACTTATCAATAACTTACCACCCATACTTAGAAGGGTTAACAAGGAGATCTAAGCCTTAAGGTCCACAAAGGAAACCACATTAAGCCTTAAGGCTGATTGGATTGCCCTTTATGTCTAGTGAATTTATTTCCACCCTAAACTATTAACCCATTCCTAGTTGAGTTACCATGATATTCTAAGCCCTTAATTTCCCCAAAAGATCCATTCTTTCTCAATTTTTTTCACTTGGCCGAATGGTTTCAACCAAGGGTAACTCTAGGAGTGTATATCTTTCCTTTCCAAGTCATGCTCACCAAATCTAGTTTAGTTCTAACCAATTCGATCCATACCCTTTTCTTTTGTTTTTCTTTCCAAACCATCCACACATGTAAACACATCAAACAAACTTTGCATCACAACATAAACACATAGATCCATCACAATTTACCAAACCGTAACACCAACACAAATAACCCTAGCAACCCATTGTAAAATTATTACAACCCATGAAATAAACACTAAGAAAAAAATAACTAAAGACATAAAACAAACTAAAAATGGAACCTACTTACTTTGCTTTAATTTCCTAAAGGCTATTTAGGCTTTCCCTTTCTTTTTTTCTTTCTTCTTTCTTTTTCTTTTTCTTTCCTCTTTCTCTTTTTCCTTCTTGTTTTTTCTTCCTTTTCGTGTAGCTACGGGATGCCTAAAATTTTCTTACCATTTTCACTTATTCTATATACATATACATGCTTAAAATTTTAGTACTAATTAAGTGTACAAATGTCTTAATTTAATTTGGGAGAGTGGAAAATAATTGGTGAGTCAAGAGAGAGAGTGGCGGGTTTGATGGGTTTAGGGTGAGCTGGCCTTAATTCATTAATTAAGGGGGCTTATGTGTCCTAACTAATTGTTTAGACTAACTAAAAACCCTAAATAATCTAGTTTAACTAAAAATCCCTCGCTCTCATAATCTTTAGAAATTCCTCACCTTAAACTCGGAATTCCTTCCCCAAAAAGATTCTAGCAGTGATGCCTCTAAACCGATCTGTACTAAAATGGCCATAACTCTTTATAAATAGGACTAAAAATAATGAAATTGTACAAGGAGTTAGTTGAAACATAGATAAACAACTTTTATTATTTAGGATTTACCCAAAATCACTCTAAGGTCCTTGAATAAATCACACAACATTCGGATAGAATATAGTCCTCAAAACACTAATTTTGCACATTTGATTTCTTTAATAATCAAACCATCAATCTCAAGCAAAATAGCTTTAATTTGACATAGATCATACATTTCAAGCACTAATTTCTCATAATGTAATGAGAATTATATTTACACTTAATATATGCACATATATAAATATTTTAATACATGTCGCTTTACGGTTAAGGATTTTTACAAAGGTCACACACTCTCTCTTTTCTTCTATCTTCCCCCCTCTCTCTTGCCCTCTCCATTCCTTTTCTCCTCTCTCTCATCCTTTCTCTTCCTCTCTCTCCCTCTCTTTCTTTATCCCTCGCTCTCCCTCACTCTCTTTATCCCTCTTCCCCTCTAACTCTCTCCCTCTTCCTCTCCCTCTCTCCCAAACTCTCTTCCCTCTCTCTCTCCCCCTCCTTCCCTCCCTCTATCTTTCTATCCATCTCTCTCCCTTTTCTCTTTCTCTTTTCATCTCTCTATCCATCTCTCTCCCTCTTCTTGACTCCTTATCTCTCTCATACCTCTCTCTCCCAATCTCCCTCTCTCCCTCCGTCGACCTCCCTATCCATCCCTCACCCCCTCTCTCACTCCCTCTCCCTCTCTTTCCCTCTTCCTCTTGCCCTTCACTCTCTCCCTCTCTTTTCCTATCTCTCTCCCTATCCATCTCTCTCTCTATCTCCCTCCTTCCGACTCTTTTTCCTTCTCTACCTCTCTCTCCCTCCCTCCCCATCACTCTCTATCTCTCTATCACCCCTCTTGTTCTCTCTCTCCCTCACTTTTTCTTTTCATCTCTCTCCTCATGTCTCTTTCCCTCTCTCTTATCTTTTTTGTTTCTCTCCCTCTATCTCTCTTCGTCCCTCTCTCTCCCCCTTCCTCTCTCTTAATTTCTCTCTCCCACTCTCTTTTTCTCCTCCCTCTCTCCCTCACTCTCTTTCCCTCTCCCACTCTTTCTCCTTATTTGTCTCCTTCTCCCTCTCTATCACTCTCTCTCCTTATCCCTCTCTCCCTCTTCCTCTCATTCGCTTTCTCTCTCCCCTTTCCTCTCTCTCCCCTTTCCTCTCTCTCTCTCCTTCTTTCACTTCCTCTCTCTCCTTATCTCTCTACCTCTTTCCCTCCCTCCCTCTCTCTCTCCCCCTCCCTCTCTCTCACCTTTTCCCTCTCTCTATCTCTCCCTCTCCCTCCCTTACTCTCTCCCTCCTTAACTCTTTCTCTCGTTATGCTCTCCCTCTCTCGATCATTCCCTCTCTCTCCCTTTTGAACTCTTTCTTTGTTATGCTCTCCCTCTCTCGATCATTCCCTCTCTCTCTTTTTCCTCTCTCCCTCCCACTCAATTCTCTTTCTCTCTCTATCTCTTTCTCGAGCTTCCTACTCCCTCCCATTTTCTCTCTTAGACTTTCCCTCTCTCTCCCTCTCTCTTAACCTCTAGAACTTTCTCCCATAATCTCTCTTCCCCTTTCTTTTTCTCTCCCTCTCTTTCTCTCGTTCCTCTCTCCTTTTTCAATCTTTCCCTCTATCTTCTTCTCCTTGTTACTCTCTCCCCATCTTTCTCTCCCTCTCCCCTCTCCCTCTCCCTCTTTCTCCCTATCTCTCAACCACTCTCCCACTTTCTCTCTCTTTTTCCCTCTTTCTTCCTTTCACTTTCTCTTTCTATCTCTCTCGCTCTCTCCCTCGCTTTCCCTTTCTCTCTCCTCCTCTTCATTTATCCCCCACTCTCTCTATTCATCTCCCTCTCTTTCTCTACCTCTTTATCCCTCTCCCTCTCTCTCGCACCCTCTCCCTCTCTCACCCTATATCCCTCTTTTCCTCTCGTTCCTTTCTCTCCCCCTCTTTCTCTCTCTTCCTTTCTCTCCCTCTCTCCTCCCTCTCTCCCCCTCTCCCTCTCTCTACCTCTCAACCTTTTTGCTTTCTTTCTCTCCCTCTCTTCCTTTCTCACTCTCTCCCTCTATCTTTCTCTCTTCCTTGCTCCCTCTCTATATATTTGCCTCTCTCTTTCTCTCTCCCAATCTCACCCTCCTCTCTCCTTTCCCTCCTCTCTCACTCTCTCTCATTCTCTACCCTCCCTTTCATTCTCCTTCTCTATCTACCTCACTCTCTCCCATTCTCTCCATCTCTCTCTTTTTCACCACACACACACTCTCTCCCCCTCTCACTCCCTCCCTCTCCCACTATGTAACCTTCATGAAAATCCTTATATATATATATATATATATATATATGTCGAAATATTTAAATAAGTGAAGGTGTGATTGTGTATATGTGCCATTCAAGCATTTTGGGATGACAACGTGCTAGGTGTTGAGGTGAAGATTTATGGAATGAAATTTTGGACAATTACATAATGAGAAATTAATTCTTAAAATGTATTGTGTTAAATTAAAGCAATTTTACTTGAGATTGATGGTTTAATTATATAAGGAATCAAGTATGCAAAATTAGTGTTCCCGAGAATTAGATTCTGTCCAAGTTTTGTGTGGCCTATTCATGGACTTTAGAGTGATTTATGGATGAATCTTAAAGAATAAAAGTTTTTTTTATCTATGTTTTGGATAACTTTATGTAAAATAATTTTACTATTAGGTTTATATAGAAAACTTTATGCCCATTTTAGTATATATTGTTGTAGATGAACTACTACTAGATAGATTGATCCTTAAAATTCAAAATTATGTTATTAATCATGTGATTGGTATTTTAATATAAACATTGGATATGTTTTAAATTACTATATCTAGTGTCTAAGATAAAAATTATAGGATTTAATTGTCTCTAGACGTGGGACATTGCTTCGCTTAAAAGGGGCCGCCTGTAATACGACTACGACAATCAAATTTGAGGTGTATGTGTATAACTAGAACTAAACTAGCTTAAGGGACCTTTTCACTAGAACTAAATTAGTTTGCAGACTTAGTTAGCCTAATTATCTAGTTGTTTGACCATTAGACCCCTAAAAACCTTAATTAAATGCTTGGAAGCCAACTCACCCCTAAACCCAATCAAACCTGCCACTTGTCCCATGACTCATCCAATTGCTTTACACTTTGTTAAATTGATTTGAGACACTTGTAACCTTAATTTATGGGACATAAAAGTAAGTATATATGTTAGTAAAATGGGAAGATGGCTGAAAATTTTAGGCAAAACCCATACCATCAAAAGGAAGAGAAAAAACCAATTGTGAGAAAAGGGAGAGAAAGTCATGGCAAGGAAAGAGAGAACAAGAAAAGAAAGGAAAGGAAGGAAAGAAAGAGGGAAAAATCTAGGGAAAAAATCCTAATCAAATCTATCTAAGTAAGTGGGTTTCTTTAGTTTTTCATGCCATTTAATTGATGTCATTGTAATTTCTTAAGCTTGTGTTTATGTTGTGATGTGTTTTGTTGGCTTGATTGTGTTGATTAGGTTGTTCCACGATTGGTAATTGTTATGGTTTGATTGTGATGGTTAGTTGTGTGGTTATTTGTTACGGTTTGGGAACTTTTGTATCTAGCCGGATCGAAGTATGGATGGGTGTGGCTAATGGAACTTGGTTGATCTGAAACTTGGTGGGTCAATTTAGGATTTGTATGGACTTTAATAATATGGAGTAGGAAGGAAAGAAAAATGAAATTTAAGGTTTTCCTAGAGTTATATTCGGCCAAGAATGGTGAAAATGGACTTCCTTTGGTATTTAAGAGTTGGTTTAGTTAGTTTTTCAAAAGGAAAAGGAAAAGAAAAATCATATAAAAACAACAAAAAATTCTTTGCCAATTTAGGGATCATTCGAGTGAGGCTAGAAAAAAAATGGGGGTTTTGGGTTTCACTAAATCAATTGGGCAAGTACTAATTCAATTAGGCCCCAAATAAGGATAAAAATAACGTTAGAAAGCTAAGATCGAAAAGAGAAATCAAAAATTTGACTTAACATTATTAGGAGCTTAATTCCCCCAAAAAGTGTTAAATTCGAGAGAAAAGGATCGGTTATACCATAATATATTAATTAATTCAAAATGTCAAAAATCACATACCTCAAATGTAGGACAAAATAATAACTAAACATGCCAAATTAAGCGAATGAAAAATATCTTCATGAGAATTAAATTCATAGCTCATCAAATATCAACCATCGATGTTTAAATCGAATTAGGTGAACATTACGATGAAGTGAACGTATGATCCTATGTGGGTTAGATATTGGGGATGGAATAATGGTGTAGGGTTTGGTACCCCAGTATCCTTAATACGGTAATCATAGCATCACGTGCATCATGTACATGTGTTGGGGACGGACCGAGAAAGAATCAATTAGTTGAAAAGCGAGGTTGTATGAATAGGTCTACCGACCTAACAAAAATAAATGGGTATTAATGATCCAAATTGTGTGCATAATCTAAGTTGTGTGCCCGCACTATTAGACTATGGACTCCCACTAACGATGGCTACAACGAGGGATAATTTTGTTGTTAATAGAAGATGATTTGGTAATCACCTACATTAAAAATAGAGCAAACTTGCGAATACCAAGGTATCCAAAATTAAAATTTATGAGTATGGTAGAAAGTTAGAAAAGCATTGCATATCACATGCATCACCCCACTTATTGAGCTTCAACTCATCTCATTGTTATTTGTATATTATGACAAGTAGCGATGATCGTAGTACCAATAAGGACACCGTCGAATCCTCTAAAAAGGCTCATATGTGATGTAAACCTAAATGGATGTTATTTTGATTGTAATATTGGTGTTAAGTCTGTCTATAGATATTTAAACTGCATTGTAAATGAATTGTAATTTCTTTTGCTTGTGAATATTCTTGTCATGTAATTTGTATTTTACATATTTCAATATGTAATATGTTGTTATGATACCGACATGTACGTAGTAGGGTTTAAGTAGGGTTGGACGTGTCGGCATGATGTGCTCCTCGTCCGGCCACTTCTTTTAGGTAGTTACCAAGTGTGCCGAGGAGGGAGCGCCACACACTCCCTCCCTCCCTCCCTCACCATCTCTCCCTCTTTATCTCCCCTTACTTTCTCTCATTCCCCCTCTCTCCCTTCCTTTCCATATGTCTCTCAATCTCTCTTTCCCCTCCCTCTCTCTCTTTTTGTCCTCTTTGTCTCCCCTCATCTTTCTCTTTCACTCACTCCCCCTTTCTCTCTCTCCCACTCTTTCATTCTCTCGCCCAATCTTTCCCACTCTCGCCTCTATCTCTCTCCTCTCTCCCTCCCTATCCCTCTCCCTCTCCATCTCTCCTTCCCTCTCTCCCTCTCCCCTTTTCTCTCCCTTCCCCTCTCTCTTCCTCCCTTTTTATGGCTCTCCTTCATTCTTTGTCTCTCCCTGCCTCTCTCTCTTCCTTTCTCTCCCTCTCTCCCTCTTCTCCCATTCTCTCTCCTATGCTCTCTCCCTTTCTCCTATCTCTCCCCCTTCTTCTCTCTCTCTCTCTCTCCCTCTCTCCCTCACCCTCTCTCTTTTTTAGTTCTCTCCCCCTCTCTTTCTTTTTTCTCTCCCTCTCTCACTCTATCTTCCTATATATGTATCACTCCCTCTTTTCCCTTGTTCTACCCCTTTTTGACTATATCTTTCTCTTTCCTTCTCTCTCCCTCTATCTATCTTGCCCAATTTCCATCTTTCTCTCTTGGCCTCACTATTTCTCTCCCTATCTCCCACTCTCTCTCGCTCTCGCTCTCTCCCTTTCTCTCTCACCCTTTCCCCTCTCCCTCTTCCTCATTCTCCCTCTCTCTCCTAATTTTTTCCTTGTTTTTCCTTGCTTATTGTCATTCCCTCTCTCCCTCTCTCTCTCTCTACCTCACTCCCTCCTCTCTCTCTCTCTCTCCCCCTTCTCATCCTTCTCTTCCTCTCTCCCTCCCTCACACTCCCTCCCTCTCGCTGCTTCACTAACTCTCTCTCCCTCTCTCTCTCCCTCTCTCTTTTCCTCTCTCTTTCTTTCACCCTTTTTATCTTTTTCCCTCTCTCTCTTTCTATCTCTATGACTCTCCATCCCTTTCTCTTTCTATCTCTTTCCCTCTCTCTCCTCCTCCCTTCCTCTCTCCCTCTCTTTTTCTCTCCCCCTCTCTCCTCCTCTCTTACCCTCTTTCTCTCTCCCTCTGTCTTCCTCTTTTTTCTCTCCCTCTCTCCCCTTCAGTCTCTCTCTCTTTCCCACTCTATCTCCTTATTGCTCTCCCTCTCCTTCTCTACCACTCTTTCTCCCTATCCCTCTCTCTCCCTCACACTCTCTCCCACTCTTGTTTCCTCTCTCTCCTTCTCCCTCCTTCTTTCTCTCCCTCTCTCTCCCCTACTCCCTCTTTTCTCCTTCACTCCCCATTTCTCGCCTCTTTCTCTCCCCCTCCTCCCTCTCCCTCTCCTTCCCTTTCTAACCCTCTCTCCCTCTATTTCTCCCTCTCCCCCTCTTCTCTACTCTCTTCCTCTCTCTCGTTGAATTTTTCTTTGTTGTACTCTCCCTCTCTCGATTTTTCCCTCTCTCTCCTCTCTCCCTACCACTCCCACTCTCTCCATCTCTTTCCCACATTTCTTAGGCTTTCCCTCTCCTTCTCACTCTCTCTCACTCTCTGGGTCTTTCCTTCTCTCTCCCTCTCCCCCTCTAGCACTCTCTCCCACTCTCTCTCCTCCTCTCTCTTTTTTTCCCTCTCTTTCCGTATTCCTCTCTCTCTCTTTTGGTCTTTATCTCTATCTCCTCTCCCTTCCACCCTTTCTTTCCTCTCTTTTTCCCTTACTCTCTCCCTCTCTCCCTTTCTCTCCCTCTCTTCCCATCTCTCTTTCCATCTTTCTCCCTCTTCCTCGAATCTCCCTATCTCTCAACCTCTCTCCCACTTTCTCTCTCTTTCTTTCCCTCTCTTCCTCTCACTCTCTCTTTCCATCTATTTTGCTCTCTCCCTCTCTTACCCCTCACTCTACCTCTCTCTCTATCTCTCACTCCCTTTATCCCTCTCCCTCTCTTTCTCTACTTGCTTATCTCTCTATTTCTCCCTCTATCTCCCCCGATCTCTCCTTCTCTCTCCCACTCTCTCGGCCTCTCTCCCTCTCCCTCTCTCTCTCCCCTTACTCTCTCGGCCTCTCTCCCTCTCCCTCTCACTCTATCTCCCTCTCTCCCTATCTTTCTATCCCTCTCTCTTTTTCCCTCTCTGTCTCTCTTCCTCTCTCTACCTCTCACCATGTTTTGCTTTTTCTCTTCTCTCTCCCTTTATCTTTCTCTTCATCTCTTTCTCACTTCCTCTCTCCCTATTTTTACTCTCTCTCCCTCTCTCTTACTCTCTCTCCTTATCTCTTCCTCTCTCCCTCTCCCTCTCTCTATCCCATCACTTTATCTCCCTCTCTCCCTATCTTTATATCCCTCCCTCTCTTCCCCTCTCTGCCTCTCTTCCTCTCTCTACCTCTCATCATCTTTCGCTTTTTCTCTTCTCTCTCCCTTTATCTTTCTCTTCATCTCTTTCTCACTTCCTCTCTCCCTCTCCCTATCTTTGACTCTCTCTCCCTCTCTCTTACTCTCTCTTCTTATGTCTTCTTCTCTCCCTTTCTCTCCCAATCTCTCCTTTCTCCCTCTCTTTATCTCTCCCTCCCTTCTCTTTCTTCCTCTCTCCCTCTCTATTTGTCTCACTCTCTCCCCCTCTCTATCTATTTTCCCTCTCTCTCTCTACCACACTCTGTCCTCTCACTCCCTCCCTCTCCTCATCCCTCCCTTATTAACTCTTCCTCTTTCTTTCTCCTAATTTTTCTCTTTCTCGCTCTCTCCCTCACTTTCCCTCTTCCTTTCTCTCCTAGTCTATCTCTCTCCCCCTCTCTCTATCCTTTTTCTCTCTCTTCTTATCTTCCTATTCCACTCTCTCTTCTTTTCTCTTTCCACTCTATCCCATTGTCTCTCATAATCTCTCCAATTCTCTCCCCTCTCTCCCCTTTATCTCTCTCTCTTTCTCTTTTCCTCCATATCCCTCTCCCTTTCTCTCCCTGTCTCCTTCTTCCTCCCCTTCTTTCTCTTTCTTTCCTTTTCTCTCTCCCTTTCTCCTTCTCTCTCTCCCTCTCCTTCTCCCTCTCCTCTCTCTTTTTCTCTACCTCTCTCTTTCTCACTATCCCTCTCATCTATCTCCACCCCTTTCTCCTTCCTTTTTCTCTCTCCCTCCTTCTCCTTTCCTCTCTTTCACCCTCTCTCTCCCTCTATCCCTTTCTTCCTTCCTCTATTTCCCTCTCTCTTTCTCCCCCTCTCTCCTCTTCTCTCACTCTCTATCTCCGTCTCTCTCCCTATCCCTCTCCCTCTCTCTATCCCTCTCCCTCTTTCTCCCTCTCTCCTTCTCTCTCCCTCTCTCCCTTACCCTCTTTCTCCCTCTCCCTCTCTCTCATCCAATATATTTATCGGGCCCACTCTCGCTCTTTCACTCTCTCTACCCCTCTTTGACTCTATGTCTATCTCTTCCTCTTTTCCCTCTTTTTATCCTACCATATTTCTATCTCTCCCTTTCACCCTCACTATTTCTCTCCCTCTTTGTTTTTCCCTACCTCTATGCTTTTCTCTCTTTTCCTCTCACTCTCTCCCCTTCTCTCTCACCATTTTCCCTTCTCTTGCCCCCTCACTCCCCTTATCTCCCTCTTTCTTTCCTAACCTCATCCTTGCTCTTTATCCCACTCTCTCTCTCTTTCTCTCTCTCCCTCTTTCTCTCCCTCCTCTCTCCCTCTCTCCTCTTTTCTTTTTCTCACTCTCTTCCTATCTCTCCCTCCCTCCTTCTTCTATTTCCCTCTCTCCCCCACTCACTCTCTCAACCCCTCTCCTATTTTCTCTCTTTTTCTCTCCCTCTAGTCTTCTATTTCTCTCTCCTTATCTCTCTCTTCCTTTACCCCATAATTTCCCTCTCCCTCTATCTTCCTATTTCTTACCCTCTCTATCCCTCTCCTTATATCCCTTTTCCTATGCCTCTCTCTTTTTCTCCCTCTCTCTCTTTCTCCCTCTCTCTTCCTCTGTCCCTTCCTATCTCTCCCTCTCTCTCCTACTCCTTCTCTATATCTCTCTCCCATTCTCTCTCTTCCTTTCTCTCATTCTCTCTCTCCCTCTCTTGCTCTCTATCTCTTCCATTCTCTCTAATTTTCTCTCCCTCTTTCCCTCCCTCTCTCCTTATCTCTTCCTCTCCCTCTCTCTCTCTTTTCTCTCTATTCTCTCTCTCCCTCTCTATCTCTCTCCCTTTCCTAATCTCTCCCTTTTTCTACCTGTCGCTTTCACTCTGTCTTTACCTCTCTCTCTCCCTTCTCTCTTTCTCTCCTTCTATATCTTTATCTCTCTCCTCCTCTCTTTCTCCCTCCATCCTCTTTTTTTTCTCTCTTTATCTCTCTCTCTCCATCTCTCCCTCTCTATCTCTCTCCCTCATTTTCTTTCGCTTTCCCTCGCTCCCCTACTATGTCTCCCTCTCTATGTCTCTCTCATCTCTTGCTCCTCTCTCTTCCTTTCCTAGTCTCTTTCTCTCCCACTATCTCTTTCCCATTCTCAATTTCCTTTTCTCTCTCAATCCCTCTCTCTCCCTCTTTCTTTCTCTATCCCATTTTCCCCTCTAACTCTCTCCCTTTCTCTCTTTCCCTCTCCCCTTCTCTCCCTCTCTCTCCCCCTCTTTATCCCTCTTCCTCTCCCCTTCTCTCTCCCTCCCTCTCCTCTTCTTTCGCTCCCTCTCATTGTCCCCACTCACTCTTTCTCTCTCCCCCCTAATATATCTCTTTCTCTCTCCCTCTTTCTCCCTCTCCCTCTCTCCCTCTATTTCTTTATCTCTCTCCCCCTTTTCTCTACCTACCTTCCTCTCTCTCTCTCTCCCCCTTCCTTTCTCTCTTCAACTTGCTCTCTCTCTCGTCCAATCTCTCTCAATCTCTCTCTCCTCACCCTCTCTCTCTCATCCTATCACTCACCCTTTCTTCTCTTCTCCCCTTTCTTCTTCTCTCCCTATCTCTCTCTATTTCTCATTCTCTTCCTCTCTCTCTCCTAATCTCTCTCTTTCTCTCTCCCTTTTCCCCTCTCTCCCTCACCCTCTCCTTTACCCTCTCTTTCTCCCTATCTCTACCTTTTTCTCTCTAACTCTTTACCCCCTTTCCCTCTCTAACACCCTCTCACTCTCTTCCTCTCACTTACTCTCTCATTCCCCTCTCTCTCTATCTCTCTCCCTCTCCCTTGCCTCTCTCCCTCTCTCGCTCTTCCCCCTCTTTCTATCTTTCCCTTCTCTAGTATATCCGCTCCCTCTCTTAACCTCTCCCTCTCTCTTCCAATCTCTCTTCTTCTTTTCTCTCTCTTCTTCTTCTTCTCCCTTCCTTTTTCTCTATCTCGCTCCCCCTCTTCCTCTCTCTCTTTATCTCTCAACCCCTTGTCTCTCTCTCCCTCTCGCTCCCTATCTCTCTTTTTGTTCCTTAATCTCTCTATTTCTAGCTCTATGTCTCTCCTCCTCTCTCTCACTCTTTCTTTTCTCTCTCCCTCTTTCCTTTTCTCTCTCCCTCTTTCCCCTTCCCTCCCTCCTTCCCTCTACCACCCTCCCTCTCTCCCTCTATCTCCCTCTCTCTTTTTCTCTCTTTCCATATATATATATATATATATATATATATATATATATATATATCTCCCCCTCTCTCTTACTTTTCCTCTATGATCCTCTCTCTCACCCTCTCTCCCCTCTCCTTTTCTCTCCTTCTCTCTACATCTCTTCTCATCTCCTCTCCCTCTGTCTCCCCATCCCTCTCTCTTTCTCCCTCTCTCTCCCTCTCTCCCTCTCTCTCTCCCTGTTTCTATCCCTCACTTTCTCTCTTTCATCCTCTCCCTCTCTCTCTCTCTCTTTCTCCTTTATCTTTTTCCCCTCCTCTCTCCTCCTTCCCTCTCTCTCCCCTAGTCTCTCTCTCACTCTCTCTTTCCCTATATTTCCCTCTCTCCTCTCTTTCCCCTCTTTCTCTTTTTCTCCCCCTCTCTCTCTTTACCTCTCCCTGTCTCCCTGTCTCCCTTTGTTTCTCTCTCACTCTCACTCTCTCCCTATATATATCCCTCCCTATCTCTCACCCTCTTTCCCTCTCCTTCTCTCTCCCCTTGTCTAACTCTATCTTTGTTTCCCACTCTTGCTCTCTCTCTCTCTCTCTTACCCTATTTCCATCTCTCTCTCTCACCCTTACTATTTCTCTCCCTCTATCCCTTCCTCTTTTCTCTCCCTCTCTCCCTTTCTCTTTCTCACGTTTGCACTCTCCCTTCTCTCTCATCCTGTTTTGCTCTCTCCCCCTCTCTTAATCTCTTCCTCACTTTCTCTCCCTCTATCTCCCCCTTCACCCTCTCCCCTTCTCTCCCTATCTCTCTCTTACTCCCTCCCTCACATTTCTCCTTCTTGCTTCCTCTCTAACTCTCTCTCCCCCTGTCTTTCTCTCTTCCTCCTTCCCTATCTATCTTTTCCTCTCTCTCTCATTCCCTTCCTCTCTCTTCATCTCTCACTCCCACTTTCTCCCTCTCCCACTCTAACCCTCTCTTTTTCTCTCTACCCCCTCTCTCCTCCATTTTCTCTTTTCCTTCTCTTTCTTTCTTCCCTTTCCTCCTTTTTCTCCTTTCCTTCTCTTTAATACCTTCCCTCTCTCCCCCTCTCTTCCCTCACTCCCACTCTCTTGACCTATCTCTCTTTTTCTCTCTCTTTCTCTCCTTTTATTCCTCTCTCCCTCCTCTTTCTTCTCCTATCTCTCCCTTTGTCTCTCTCCCTTTCCCCCTTTTTTCTTCTCCCTCTCTTTTTTCCTCTCTCTCTTTCTCCCTTCCAATCTGTCTCCTTCTCTATCTCTCCCTCTCCCTTTCCTTTTGTCTCTCTCCCTCTCACTTTATCCATTTCTCTCCCTCTTTCTCTCTCTCCTTCTATCTCTCTCTCTCTCTCCCTCGTCTTCTCCCTATTCCTTCCTCTCTCTCTCCCTTTCTATCTCCTCAATGTCTTACTCTGCTTCCCCCTCTCTCCCTTTATTCCACTTTCTCCCCTATCCTCTCCCTTTTTAGCTCTCTCTCTTTCAATCTCTCCCTCTCTATTTATTGAAGGATCACGCATCTTATAGAGGTACGAAATAAAACAAAATTTTTTGCTCCATATAGAGCTACTAAGATCAAGTCATTGAATCAACTAATCATGCATACATGAATTAAAGCATGAGTAAAGGATTACCTCTTGGAGTACATATTTAGCTTTTGTAAAAAGAGCAATCCAAGTGTTTAGCCTCTATTGATAATATGAGAAGTAATAAGAAGTCATGACTTGTTTAATTTTTCTCTTACTACTACTTATAACATGAGCATAACACTAACAAGTCTCATCGCATATCGTAAATGTCCATTCTTGACGATGCTACGACTTGGAACATTTATTATATCATTTAAGTGCATTAATGTTTATCTCACATCTTTTAATCAATCATTAATGTAATGCATATCATATAGACTCATATCTAATTCTATTAAAAATAGAAATAATAAGAATTAGTAAAAATAATTCTTCTTATTAATAAAATAAAGAATGTAATATTACAATAAGTCAATCTATTCAAATAAGGTTGGATCTTGGGAACCTACACTAACACCTCTCTTCCTTTCTCCCCTTTCCCTTACCCTCTTACTCTCTCTCCCTCTCTTTCTTGCTCTCTCTCCCCCAATCTCTCTCACCCCTTCCTCTCCCTTTCTCTCTCCCCCTATCCCTTTATCTCCCTCTCTCTCATATTCTTTATGTCTCTCCTTCTATCTCTATGTCCCTCTCCCTCTCCCTCTCCCTCACCCTCTCTACCTCTCTCTCTCTCTCCCTTTCTCTCTCCATCCCCCATCTTTCTCTCCCTTTATCTTTCCCTCTCTCCCTCTATCCCCCTCTCTCCATCCCTCTCTTTCCCTGTCCTTTTTTCCCATTATGTCTCCCCCTCTTTCTCTCTCTACTTTCTTTGCTCTATCTCTCTTCCTTTTTTCTCTCCACCTGTTTCTCCCTTACTCTCTTTCTTCCTCTTTCCCTCTTTCTTCCATTCTCTGCCTCTCTCTCACTCTCTCTTTTTATCTCCCTCCCTCTCCCTAATCCTGTCTCCCTCTCTCTTTCCTTCTCTACCTTTTTATCTATCTCTCTCCTTCTCACATACACTCTCTCCTCCCTCTCTCTCCCTTTCTCCTTCCCTCTCCCTCTTTCTCCCTCTCTGTCCCCCTCTTGTCTTTCACTCTCACCCTCTCTCCCTCCCTTTCTTTCCCTCTCCCACTCTCTTCCTCTCTCTCTCCCTCTATCTTTTCCCTCTCCCACTCCCTCCTCCCTCTTTTCCCTCTCCCGCTCCCTTCTTTCTCTCCCTCCCTCTGTTTCCCTCTCCCACTCTCTTCCTCTCTCTCTCCTTTTTTCTCTCCCTCCCTCTCTTTCCCTCTCCTACTCTCTCCATCTCTCTCCCTTCTTTCTCTTCCTCCCTCTCTCCCTCTATCTCTCACACTCTTTCTCGCCTCATTCTCTCTCTCGATATATCTCTCTATCTCTCCCTTTTTCTCCATCTCTTTCCTTTTTCTTCATTTTCCCACCCTTTCTCTCTCTTATTCTCCCTCTCTCCCTCTCTCTCTCCATGTCCCTCTCTCCCTTCCTTCACCTTTCTCTTCTTCTCCCAATATATCTCTCTATCTTTTTTTCTCCCTCTTTCCCCTATCTTTGTCTCCCTCTCTCTCTCATTCTCCCTCTCTTCCTCTCCCTCTATCTCTATCTCCCTCTCTCCCTCCCTCTTCCCCTCTTTCTTTCCATTTCTCTCCCTCCCTCACTCTCTTCCTCTCTCTCTACCTTTCTTTCTCTCCCTCTTCCCATCTCTCTCGTAATATATCTCTCTATCTCTCCTTCTTTGTTGCTACCCCTCTTTCTCTGTTACTTTCTCTTCCCTCTCTCTCTTTCTCCCTCCCTTCACCCCTCTCTCCCTCTCCCTCACCCTATCTCCCTCCCTCTCCCAATATATCTCCCCGACTCTCCCTCTTACTTACTCTCCCTGTTTCTCCGTCTCTCACTTTCTCTCTCCCTATCTCCTTCTCTCGCCCCATTCTTTCCCCCTATATCACTCTCTCCCCCTCTCTTCTTCTTCTCTGTTTCCTCAACCCTCTCTCTCAACCTCTCTATTTCTTTCCCTGTCTCCCTTTTATTCTCTCTCTCTTCCTCTCTCTCCCTTTCTCTCCCTCACCTTCTCTCTCCCTCCCTCTCCCTCCCTCTCCCTCTATTTACTGCTCTTCTCTCCATCTCCCTCTCTATCTATCTTTGTCTCTTTATCTCCCTCTTGCTCTATCCCTTTCCTCTCTCCCCTCCCACTCTTTATATATATTTTTTCCTCTCTCTCTGTCTCTCTATCTCTCTCCCACTCTTTCTCTCCCTCTCTCTTTCTCACACGTCCTCTCTCGACCTCTCTCTATTATCTCTCTCTCGCCCTTATCATTCTCCCTTAATATTTATCTCTCCTTCCCTTTCTCTATTACCTCCTTCTCTCTCCCTTTTTCTCTCCATTAATATCTCTCTCTCACCTTTTCTATTTCTCTCTCTCTCTCTCTCATACACACACATAGTCTCTATCCTTCCCTCTCCCTCATTTTGACTCTCCCTCTTTATCCCTCACTCTCTCCCTCACTCAATCTCTCCCTCCCTCTATTTCTCTCCCTCTCTCCCTTACCCTCGCTATCTTTCTCTCCCCCTCTACCTCCCTCCCTACCTCTCCCTACCTCCCTTTCTCACTTTCTCTATGTCTCCCTTTCTATCTCTCTTTACCTCTCTCTCCTCCTACTCTCTCCTTATCTCTCTCCATCTCCCTCTTCCTCCTTTTTTCTCTCTCTCTATCTCCCCCTCTCTCCCTCTCTTTCTATCTCTCCCTCTTTACCTCCCTCTCTCCCTCTCTGCCTCCCTCTCTCCCTTTCCCTCTCGCTACTTCTCTCCCTCTCTCTCTTCCCTCTCTCCCTCTCTCTTCCCTCTCTCCCACTCTATATCCTTATCTTTTTCTCGTACTTTCCCTCTCCCTCTCTCGCCTATTCTCTCTCATTATTTTTCTCTCCCCTATCTCTCTGCGTCTCCTTCTCTCCCTCCCCTCTCTTTCGCTCTCTCACTCACTCTATCCTTGTCTCCCTCTATTTTCCAATATACATACATACATACATATATATACATACATACATACATATATATATAGATATATATATCCCTCTTTCTCCCCCTTTTTCTTTCTCCCTCTCCCCTTTTAGCTATCTCTCCCTTTCTCTACCTCTGTCCCTATCCTTCTACCCTCTCTCTCTATCCCTTTCTTTCTCTTCCTCTCTCCTTTCCTCTCTCTCTCACTACCTCTCTCCTTTCTCTTCCCTCTTCTCCCACTCTATATTCCTATCTTCTTCACTCGTTTTCCCTCTCCCTCTCTCTTCTATTCTCTCTCATTCTTTTTCTCTCCTTATCTCTCTCCTTCTCTTTCTCTTTCTCTCCCTCTTCTCTCACCGAATCACTCTATCTCTCTCTCCCCCTCACTCACTCTCTATCTCCTCTCTATTCCTTTCCCTCTCACTCTCTTCCAATATATATATATATATATATATATTTGTCCCTCTTTCTCCCTGTCTTTCTCTCTCCCCTCTCCCCTTTCTCCCTAACCTTATCTCTCTATCTCACACTCTCTCCCTCTTTCTCTCCCTCATTCTCCCTCTCCCTCTCTCTACCTCTTTTATTTTAGCTATCTCTAGTTTTTATCTCTCTCCCTCTTTCTCCCTTCTCTCTCCCCTTCTCTCTCCCTCTCTAACAGTATCTCTCTCTCCCTCTCTCCCTCTTTCTTTCTCTCTATCCCCTTTTATCCTGCTCTCCTTTGTTCTCTTTCCTTCTCCCTCTCTCTCCTACTCTCACTCTCCCATTTTTCTCTCTATCTCTCTCTATCCTTTTTTCTCTCTATCTCCTTCTCTTTATCTCTCCCTCTCTCCACCCTTTCTCCTTACATCCGCTCTTTTGTCTCCCTTTTCCCCACCCTTTCTCCCTCTTTACCTCTCTTTCTCTATCTCTCTCCCCTTATATATATCTCCCTTTCTCCTTCTCTCTCCTCCCTCTCTCCCTAGAGAGAGTAAGAGAGAGTAAAAGGAAAGAGGGAGATAGATAGAGAGGGAAAGAAAGAGAGAAATAGAGAGGGTGAGCGAGGGATAGAGATTGAAGGGGAAAGAGGGAGAGAAAGAGAGGAGAAAAATAAAGAGGGTGAAAGAGAGAGGGCAAAAGAAAATGAGAGAGAGAGAGAGAGAGATTGAGGAGGAGAGAGGGCAGAGAGAGAGAGAGAAGGAGAAGGAGAGAGGGAATAAGGGGGAGAGGGAGAGAAATGAAAAGAAAGAGGATAATAGAGAAAGAGAGATAGTAGGAGAGAGAGAGAAAGAGGAAGGAAGAAAGAGAGGTAGAGAGGGAGAAGGGAGAGAGAAGGGGAGAGAGAAGAGGGAGAGAGAGGGAGGAAGAGAGCATAAGAGAGAAAAGAGAGGGGGAGGGAGAGGCGAAAAGGAGGGGGAGAGAGGAGAGAGAGGGGAGAGAGGAGAGGGAGAGAGGAGAGGGAGAGAGAAAGAGGGGAGATAGAAAGGGGGAGAGAGAGATAACACAAGAGAAAGAGGTAAAAGGGAGAGAGAAGGAGGGAGAGATGGAGAAGGAGGGAGGTAAAAGGGGGAGAGATAAGGAGTCGGTGAGAGTGAGAGAGGGAGAGAGAGAGCAGAGAGGGGGAAAGAAAGAGAGTGATAGAGGGAGAAAGAGAGAAAGGGAGAGAGGGAAAGGGAGAGAAAGAGGGAGAGAGGGTGAGAGAGTGAGAGGGGCGAGAAATGGAGAGAGGGAAAAGATAGAGTGAGAGGGAGAGGGAGGGAGAGAAGGAGGGAGGGGAGGGAGTGAGGAGAGAGGGAAAGAAGGAGAGAGGGAGAGAGGAAGGGGAGAGAGAGGGGGAAAAAGGATAAGGGGAGAGGGAGAGAGAGACAGAGAGTAGGAGAGAGATAGGAGAGAGGGGGAGAGAGATGGAAAGGGAGAGGGTAATAAAGATAAAGAGAGAGGGATAAAAAGAGAGAAAGAGGGAGAGAGACATGGAAGGAGAGACATTAGAAAAGAGAAGGAAGAAGGAGGGAGAGAGAGACGATGAGAGAAATAGGAATGAAGGATCATGTATCCTATGGAGGTACGGAATAAATAAAAAAATTTCTTCATCTAAGGCCCTAAGATCAAGCCATTAAATCTATTAACTATACATACATGAATAATAAGCTATAAGTAAAGGATTACCTCTTATAGTGATCTAAAATCTTTTTCAAGAAAGCCATCTAAGTTTCTAGCCTCTATTGGTGATCTACATAGTCCAAGTATCCATAAAGAAGCACTCAAAATTAATAGAGTGCTAGCTCTACCTTTACGGATTTTGTATTTCCTCTAGAAATCAATCTTGAGCAATTTTATAGCAACCTTAAAAGAGAAAGAAAGAATATTTCTTGCTAGGGTTTAGGAGAAAACTATTTTTTTCTTTATTTTCTCTTTTGGCTATGTGCCTCTAGGTGATTTTTTGGGCTGAATGAATTCTCTCTCTCTCTTTTCTTATGTTGTCCAAATTTTCCCTCTCCTCTCCCTCCTATATATTTATATGGGAGTTTCCTTGTCCTCCAAGGATAAAGAGAGTAGTGGCTATGATTCCATAAAGGACTCTAGGTTGTTGTTTCCTTACCCTCCAAGGATGAGAAGTTATTTTATATATGGACTATTTGATTATTATCTTTAAAAACATTCAACCTTATCCAATAAGGTTAATGTTTATTTTTAAAACATTTAACCTTATCCAATAAGGTTGATGTTTATCATCCCACCAAAATTATCTTAAGGCTTTTAATTAAACCTAATTAGCCAAAACTCTTTTAGCTCAATTGATTTATTTGGACTATCCAAATAAATATTCTTAGATTATTTTAACGGGGTCCACATTAGGAAATAATTTTTCAAAATAACTTTTAACCTAAATTAGGAAACTCCTTTCCTTTTAGGTTCTTTATTTCCAAATTTGAAACTAACTTCCAAACTGGGAAATCGATTTCGAAATAGGAAACTTTCCATTTTAGGAAAATTTTCATTTTGAAAACTCTTTTCAAAATAGGAAACTTCTATAATTAGGAACGTTTTTCAATATCCTTACTTCTCATTGATAATGTGAATACTTAAACTTATGTGTGTGACTCAATAAGCTCCTAGATATGCTGACAATATATCAAGAATAAAAGACTCCTCTTTTATCTCTTGCTACATAAATTAAGATTGGCCTCTAACAAGCTATCATAACTACCCAATTCTATAGGAGGATTAGTTAATCCACTATTACCTTTCACGAGCATGGTTACCATACTATTCGAGTCCTCATGTCAACTTATCATAGTGTAATCTTGAACTTGGTTATCAGTCTTGTTTGATTATGATCACATAAGTTTTCTTCGATGCCCAAATGGCTTAGCTCTTAAAATAGACCAATTATGCTTTATTGGTGTACTCCTACCATGACCATAGATTTCTTGAGTAGACACATATCAAAATGTAATGTGATAACTCCTTTAGCATACAAAGAATGACATATCCTATCTTAGTCATACACAATCTCTATTGAATTTTTAGTGCACCCAACGAATCGCCCACATTTAACCCATTAATAGGTCCATTGAAACGAGTGTCGAGTACATAAGTCCTCGAATGAGATAACCATGATAAATTCAAGTCTAAGGACCATTTATACCCATGTCATATGAGATTCGATAGACTAAAACCAAATGGGTTCTCATGGTCGATCAATTCCGGTGATATGTTCTCTAACATAAATCACCTAAGTGATTGCTTTGGCATCATGATGCCAATAGGTGTGAGATCTTCTACTCGCTATCCCATAGCATGAGCATGGCACTCACAAGTCTGTCTATATTTGTCAATTTCCATTCTTAACAATGCCATGACTTGGGACATTTAATGATATCATTTATGTGCATTGTAGTACTTGCTTGGATCGTTGATGAGACCTTGGTTCCTTAGCTTGTGCTATGAATCCTTTGTTATTGGTCATTAAGTTATATGACATTAGAACAAAACTTTTTTGATTGTTCCATACTAAAGCTTTTAGTATCATGTCATTGTAACCACATTGGGAGACTCCTCACATTCTAAACGATCTATCTCTATAGATCTATAATCTTAGATTGTAGGTTTCTCTCACATGTCATCTTTAGGAAATTTGTTATAGATTCCTTAATCTTTTGTTTACAACGGGATAATGTTATAATCGAGATGTAATGTTGTGTCGAATAACCATGACTTAGTAGGCTCCCACTAGCTTCTTATATGCATAAGATATGTGTTTGTTTTGATCAATAATCAAACTCGTTGATCATTTCATAAAACATGGCCTTATATTTCTAGAGGCTTGCTTAAGTCTATTAATGGACTTTAAACCTTTTGCAAAACTTATTTGCATATTTTTTGGAACCATTAGGGTGTGTTAACTACACATCTCTTTTATTTTCCTTTTATAGGAATCAATGTTTAACATTGCCATTTCAAAAGTATTAGCTTCATCATCCCTTTTAGGGCTCACATCACAATGTGTTAAGATGAAAAGATCATCTCCCTTCTATCTTTTTGACGAATTTGTTTTGCACTTTTGAAATTCTTGTGTTTTTTTTGTGAGAGAGTTACAAGACCTTATAATCATTCTACTTTAGGATTCCATTATTAAAGTGTTAATTTGTGAGTCTACTCAAATCTTATTGAGTTTCAATTTCCTCATACTATTTCTAGCATCTAAAAATTCCTTCCCAATGAACATAGTGTGCTCGGTAAGGAATATTACTTTGTTCTAGTGGTAAGATAGACAACCCAATCCTACTTTAGGATATCTCACAATCTAAGACTTTATTGATTTTAGGCTTTATTTTGTCTTTGTCAAACCCTTTGACATACACTTTATAACCTTAAATCTTAAGGGAAGATTGATTCATTTTGTTTCCTTTTTCATATGTCATATGTGATCTATTTCAATATATTAGAATCCTATTCTCAAAAGCTACGAGTAAGGAGTATATATTCATAATTAGGGATATTAATTCGACTCATCATGGACTAATCATGTCTAACATGCGATATCCATAAAGAATCTCATTCTCTTTTAGGTGATCTAACATTTTAGCATTTAATATTCAGCTCTTCGATCTCATTGAGATACTTTAAAAAAAACTTGTGCTAGTTTGTCACATGACTTTTGAAGTCTAAACTTTTTAAACATTTTAAATCTTTTGGACTTATGTCTTATAACCATAACATGATCCACTATTATTATTGGTTATGTGACAAGCAAGTTCTCCTCTTCCTTGGGTGAACATATGCCCATATACATCTCAATGTATAAGGACTATATTGATTGATAACTCTTTCTCCTTTTCTACTAAAAGGGGATATATGTCATTTTTGTCCAATAAACAAGATTCTTTAGACATCGTCAAATGATTCTAGATATCCTTTTGTATAAGTAGGTTGGATATGGGATTCTTGCTTACATGACTAAGACTATTTTCTTATTAATTAATCATTATTTAGATCTTTTGAGTCTTCTAGTATTTATGTTATACATTTGAGAGTTATGTTTAAAACATATAATTATTATCAAAATATTTTCATAAAAATTCATCCTTAAAAATAAGTATTATTCTTAAAAAATGAAATACTTATTCAAAAAAAAATGGAAATAAGATTTTACTCTTTACTAAAATCATAATGATTGAGTCGTAACACATCCCAATATGGTAGTGCTAGCCATAAATACCAACATCTAATGGTCCAACTCTTGATCCATTACTGTTATGTAGATATTCTCCCTTGAAGCTATCTTCCTTCCTTTTCTAAGCTAATGTACATTTCAAAAATGTATACACCATATTTAGTATCATATAATTATGAGGTGGAATTTAAAAATAAAAGGATTAGCGTTAATAATATAAATACTCGAGGTGGTTGTAGAACTCTTCTTTTGCACCCCTTCTAGGTACCCCTTATAGTTATGCTTCGATGCCCTTTCTTGTAAGCAAACTACATCCTTTGAGCTATTTTGAGTCTCGACCTTTTTCACTCCTCCGGTAGGTGTAGTTAAAGACTTTCTTCTGTTTGGGCTTTTTCTTGCCCTTTACTATGGTTTTTCCCTTATTAAATAGAAGTACGAGCTTTTGTTCTTCGAGTTAATTTCAAGTTGAGCTTCCCTTAGCATGGAAAATAACTTCCCAAGAGTCCTTTACATGTGCATCATGTTGAACTTAATGATAAACTATCCGAAGCTATTGGGCAACAATTGCAATACTAGTTCAATGGATAATTTTGCATCCATTCCAACTTCGACTTAAGCTAGTCGGTCGATATAGCCTATTATTTCGGTGACATGCTTTTCAACATTGGATCCCTCATTCATTCTAAGAGCTTCCTCGCTATCATATAATGCTCATACTTAGTATTCTCCTCAAATAAGCTCTTGAGCTTAGCTATGATGTCAAAAGCTTGTGAGCTTTTGTGTTGGTGCCTATGCTCTAATGTCATAGTAGCAAGCATGATGCATTGATCGGTGATTGCATCATCTCTAGTTTGATCCATGCTTCATGAGCTTCGACTTAAGCCGGAGGAGGCTCATCTAGAAGAGCTTTCTCTATAGTATAGAGAATTTTCTCATGTTAGAGGACTATCCTTAAATTCATTTTTCGGTTAAGGAAGTTTGTGCCATAAAAGGCATTACATCCATCAATGACTAATCGTATCAATGTTTTGTCGGTCATACTATGCAATCCGATTGGATAGAAAAGTGTACGATTTGGTTAATAAATTTCTTAAAATCAAATAAAGCATAAATTAAAGAAGTAAAATCTATGTTTGCTCCCACTATTTTTTTCAAGTTCTAGAACCTTCAATATAGGACTCAAGAAAAATTTTAGATTCATTTTCCTAATGGGTTAGGATCCCGTCCTCTAACATGCATTAGTCTTGATTTATCTCAACAAGCCATACATAAAGAATTAGGTAGGTAACTCCTTACCAATTATATCTAATGTAATTCTTAATTCCATTGGTATGACAACTCCTTGTCCTTGTCACATCTTATGTGAATACTAATCCTTGCGTATAAGTTTATTGAACCTTGAGTTATCTCAATAAACCCAAAAACTCATTTATGTTAGACCTAGTGTTTGGAGACATCGCATGGCCAATGATTTGTTTTCCTCGAGGAAGAAGTGACCTTGAGTTATCTCAATAAGCCAACAACAACCAAGAGAGTTCTCATCTCATAACGTTGTAAAGCAATTAACTTAATATTTTATTTAAAGGATTTAATATGGTTAGTCTCATCCTAGTATGCATACTAATCAATAATCACATTATTCCTAATCATGCATACTAACATTCATCACATTCATACACTCATGCGTGACTTAAAGACTGATGAATGGTAATGGATTTCTAGTATTAGCCCCTTCGAGCCACGAAAGAGACTAGTAGGTCAATTCCTTGGTGAAAAATTATTACAAATTCTTCATGAATGTCTTCATTTCTTGGCTTCTTCTCCTTATATTTATTCTAATTCCTATCTTCTACTTTTACATTTATTCAAAATAAGAAACCTCGAGTTACATTCGAAGAGTAAGATGAGAAGAGAAATACAACAGAGTCATAGAGAAGGTAGGACACGTAGGTCCTATTTATCGAAAAAATAATAAGCATTCATTAATAAAACAAGGTTGAATCTTCCATACCATTCATCCATGCTTCAATCACATTAATATATGGCATACTAATGAAACAATTTCATTCATAAAATGATTATAAATCTAAAGTTTTTTGTCATTCTATAAATTTATCAAAATTTCCCTAAATTTTAATTTAAAAACCTTTTTGGGCCTACTTTGGGCCCATAGGCTTCGGGCCTCTATGGTTCATGGGTTTCAAAGCCCAAACCCCTAGGTTAGCATGTATTTGTGTGCGGTGCTTGGCCCACGTGCCTAGCGAGTGGCTCGCCAAGCCCGATCACTACCGTGTGCCCGAGTGCACGACACAGCGAGCCGGCGGCCTACCTAGCGAGGGCCTAACTCGCGGCTCGGCAAGCTAGCGAGGTTGTCCGGTACGTGCCTAACGCATGGCCCGCTAGGCCGGTAGCCTACCCAGTGCGTGCTCGGCGTGCTCGCTAGTAGTAGAGCCGCCATGCGTACAAGTTTGACGTTCGACATCGACCTCGCATGCTCCTATTGAATTTAACCTAAAATTTCAGTTTCATATTTATATAAAACACTAAAAATATAAGATTTATAATCGGACATAGCTAATTCATATAGTTAATCATAATTAACCAAACATACAATCAAAGATTCAACGGAGGCTCGATACTAACTAATTCATCTAAGGCCCCAAGATCAAGCCATTGGATATACTAACCATACATACATGAATAATAAGATATAAGTAAAGGATTACCTATTGTAATGAAAATCTAAATTCTTTTTCAATAAAGCCATCCAAGTGTTCAACTTCTATTGATGATCCATGCAGTCCAAGTATCCATAAAGAAGCACTCAAAATTAATAGGATGCTACCTCCACTTTTTTTGATTTTGTATTTTCTCTAAAAATCAATCCTAGATAATTTTACGATAACCTTAAAAGAGAAGGAAAGAATTTTTCTTACTAGGGTTTAGGAGAAAACTATGTTTCCTTTATTTTCTCTATTAGTCGTGTGCCCTAGGTGATTTTTGGGTCGGTCGAATTTTGTCTCTCTCTTTTTTCTTACATTAGCCAAATTTTCCCTCTCCCTCCTATATATTTATAGGAGAGTTTCCTTGTCCTATAAAGACAAGGAGAGTGGTAGCTATGAGTCCATAAATGGTTCTAGGTCGTTGCTTCCTTATCCTCCAAGGATGATGAGTTATTTTATATGTGGACTACTTGATTATTATATTTAAAACAATCAACCTTATCCAATAAGGTTAATGTTTATGTTTAAAACATTCAACCTTATCCAATAACGTTGATGTTTATCCTCCTATCAAAATTATTTTAAGGCTTTTAATTAAACCTAATGGGCCTAAACTATTTTAGCCCAATGACTATCCAAACAAATATTCTTAGATTATTTTGGCGAGGTCCATATTAAGAAGCAATTTTCCAAAATACCCTTTAATGTAAATTAGAAAACTCTTTTCCTTTTAGATTCTTTATTTCTAAATTTAAAACTAACTTTCAAAACTAGGAAATTGATTTCTAAAATAGGAAACTTTCTATTTTAGGAAACCTTTCATTTTGGAAACTCTTTCCAAATTAGGAAGCTTCTATAATTGAAAACTTTTTCCAATATCTTTGCTTCTCATTTATAATGTGAATAATTAAACTTATGCATGTGACTTAATAGGCTTCTAGATATGTTTGCAATGCATCAAAAATAAAAGGCTCCTCTTTTATCTTTTGATACATAAATTAAGATTAGCCTCTAGTAAGGCATCATAACTACCCAATTCTCTATGAGGATTAGTTAATTCATTATTACCTTTCACGAGCATGGTTACAATACAATTCGAGTCCTTATGTCAACTTATCACGGTGTGATCTTGAACTTGGTTATTAGTCTTGTTTGATTATGATCACACAAGTTTTCTTCGATCCCTAAATGTCTTAGCTCTTAAAGTAGACCAACTATGCTCTATTGGTGCACTCCTACTATGGCCATAGATTTCTTAAGCGGACACTTGTCAAAGTGCAATATGATAACTCCTTTAGCATACAAAGAATGACATGTCCTATCTTATTCATACACGTATTTCTATAAGATTCCTTATGCACCCAATGAATCACCCACGTGCAACCCAATAATTGGTCCATCGAAACGAGTGTCAAAGTGCATAAGTCCTCTAATGAGATAACCGCGATGAGTTCAAGTCTAAGGACCATTTGTACCTATCTCATATGAGATTTTCATAGACTAAAACCAAATGGGTTCTCATGGTGAGTCAAGTTAAGTTATATGTTTTCTAACATAAATTACCTAAGTGCTTGCTTTGGCATCGGTGTGCCAATAGGTGTGAGATCTCCTACGGCTATCACATAGCATGAGCATAACACTCACAAGTATATCCGTATTTGTCAATGTCCATTCTTGACAATGTTATGACTTGGGACATTTGATGATATCGATTATGTGCATTAGTGTTTGTCTCACATCTTTCGATCAATCACTATTGCAAATGCATATTATAAGGACTTGTATCTAATTCTACTCGAATATGTAAACATAAGAATTTATAGAATGACTTCTTTATTATTATCAAAATAAATAATGCAATATACATTAACTTAAGCCCATTCATACATGGTTGGATCTTGGACACATACACTAACAAGGAAAAAGGAAGAGAGAGAGATGGTGAGAAAGATAAAAAGGGAGAGAAAGAGAGAGGAGGGAGAGAAAGAGAGAGGGCGAGAGAGGGAGAGAGGGCGAGAGAGGGAAGGGTAAGAGGGAGAGAGAGGGGAAGGGTGAGAGGAGAGAGGGAAATAGAGAGGGAGAGAGAGAGGGAGAGAGAGGAAGAAGGACAAAGAATGAGAGAGGGGAGAGAAAGAGGGAGGGAAAGAGATAGAGAGAGAAGAAGAGAGGGATATATATATAGAGAAGAGGAGAAAAATAGAGAGAGTGGAAGATAAAGAGGAACGAGATAGAGGAAGGGGGAGAGAGAAATGGGTAAAAAAGAGTTAACGGAAGGAGACGAGAGGAAGAAGCATAGACGAGGGGCGGAGAGGGAGAGAAAGAGGGAGAGGGAGGGTAGAAAAGGTGAGGGAGAGAGGGAAAGAGACATAAAGGTGGGAGAGAGAGGGAAGAGACAGAAAGGGAGAGAAAAAGAGGGAGAGAGAGAGAGGGAGAGGGAGAGAGATGAAGAGGGATAGAAAGGGATAGAGGTAGAGATGAGGGTTAAAAGAAGAGTGAGAAGGGGAGAAATATAGGGAGAGAAAGGGAGAGAGAGTGAGAGAGAGAGAGAGAGAGAGAAAGAGGGAGAGGGAGAGAGCTAGAAAGAGGGATTGGGGGAAGATAGAGAATGAGGGAGAAAGCGAGGAATAGGGAGAGAGGTAGCATGTAGCGCCCACCGGCTCTCTTATCAATTACCTAAGAGGCATGGCTAGGTTTGCTTCGGTTTAGGGACCAAAGTCCCAAATTTACTTCCTAAATACACAACCAATAACCAATAAAATATGAAGTATAAAAATGCGTACAATAAAATTTACATGGCATTAATAATTAGAGTTAAAAAAATTACAAAATCTCCAGGATATTCTTTGCCTACTACTAGATATCGCACTCTTTAATTACAATCAAAAGATATATATATATATATATATATATATATATTTAGCTATCGTGTCACACATGAGCCCTTTTCTAGAAGGAACCAATAGTTTCATTATCAACATTATTACTCGTCTTTACCTATCATGGCATGAAATAAATACGAGTGAGTCGAAGCTTAGTATGTAGGGTGGTGTAATGATATGCAATGATTTTCTTACTTCACTACTTCGATTAAGCAAATTTTACTTTGGGTACCCCGGGTATTAGTAAATCCGCTCTATTTTCATATCTCGGTGATTGCCAAATCACCTACAGGCTAATAATACCCCTTATTTTCGCCTCGGTTAACAAGATTATCCATCGCCTACCAGGTATAGTCACATGGATTAGCCACACGGAATAGAGCATGCACATAGCTTCGATGCTAATACCTTTTTAATCTAGTCGGTTACCAAACCTATCTAATTAAATCTGATTCGATTACTAAACCTCATCATTTCGACTTAATGGCATTCCTTAATTTAATCTATTCCTAGTATGCATATGATGCACGTGATGTTGGATTTTAAGACATTCAACTAATTACGGGTACCAACACCTTCGGATTGTAATGTATTACTTAGTTTACATGATCGTCAATTTTAAAGATTTATTATGACATGCTAAGGAAGAAGCTTCTTTTTAATCCAAAGTTTAATCGTAGTAGTCGAATTTAGCCTTTAATGGATCTAGGTCTTAATTTCGATATTTCTTGAATTCTCACCTCCTAATACTTCATTTTATACCTATTAGGATGCAAATAAACCATTACTCATGAAGTTGGGAAGCTAGATTTAAATAAATCCATATACTTTAATCCTACGAACCCATTTAAACACATTTGAAGTAGATTTTCTTTCCTAACCCTAGTTTGGGTAATTATAATTGAATTTTGCTCTTAATGGACCTAGGTTATAATTTTGGCTTTTCTCTTGGATTCTTACCCTTTAACACTTCATTTTTCCCTTCTTTAGGTGGGATTTAACCATTAATCATAAGGTTGGAAGGTTAGAATCTAAACCCCAAAATTTATGAGATTAAGTTGAATTGGGTTCTAAAGTGGTTAGAGGTTTCCTTTTTAACCTAACTTACTAATTTATGCTCAATGGAGTTGTAATTGAACATTAAATTCATCATTACCTAAAAGAAAGTCCAATCTTGTTCCTTTTTCCCTCCTAGGCTAAATGGGTTCCCTTTAGGAAAGCCCTCGGAATTCATTGCTTTACTTCTAAGTCATGCTATCCAAATCCATACCAAGTGTAGTTTGGGTCCAACCAAATTCGATCAATGCGCCTCTTTTTTTTGTTTTATCTATCGATACATACCTATGCATCAACCATTCATCACATCACAACAACCATACTAGATCCATCATAAAGCATCAAAACATAACATCAACACAAGCAACCATGACAACATAGTACATGGCTTAAAACAAAACCTCAAAAATTGAACATTTAAAATAGAAATCAAGGCATAAATTAAGCTAAAATGAAACACGCTTACAAGGATATATGCTTCCTTAAGATTTCTTAGACTTTTTCTTCTTTTTTTCCTTTCTTTCTTTCCTTTCTTTTTCTCTCTTTCTTTTTCGTGTTTCTCTCCCTCTCAATGACGTTTTTTTTCCCTTTTGGGTGAGCTACGAATTTTACTAAATAATTGGCTATGTTTCATTCTTTCCTTATATATATCTACACCATTTGACTTCATTACTTAATATGCCATATGTCCTTAATTAAGTTATCCAAGTATAAAGTAAAGGAAGGCTTTAGAAGGCAAGGTGGCAATTTGGAAGTCAAAGGTGATGAGTTGTCATCAATTACATTAAATGAAGTCCTTAGGTGTCTAGTTAGTTGCTAAAGATGGTCATTAATCTAACTAAATCCTTAGGCTAGTTTAGCTCAAGTAACATGACATTTCTTTCCAAGAAAAATTTGACAATTCCTCCCAAATAATTAATTCGACAATTTCCTTCCTAAAAGTTTTCCAACACTCCCTACATTTTAAAATACCTTTCTCACTTGTATAATAGGTTCCATATATATAATAGAGAAAATAAATGGTAATTAGCTAAATCACTCGAAAATTCAACCCCTAATAAAATCACTAAAACATTAAAATAGCATATAAATCACACCCTTGCACAATGTATTTACGTACAAATATCCTTGTACATCTATTTATATAATTAAGGACTTTACGAGGGTTACATAGCAAGAGTGAGAGGGCAAGAGGAGGGAGAGAGGGAGAGAGATAGAAAGGATAAGGTAGGGATGGGTAGAGAGAGGGAGGGAGAGAGGAGAGGGAGAGAAAGGGAGGGAAGGGGAAAAGGGAGAGGGACGAGAGGGAGAGAGGGGAGAGAGGGGGTGGGAGAGAGGAAGAGGGAGATATAGGAAAGGGATAGAGAGGAAGAGGGATACAAACGAGGGAGAGGGAGAGAAAGTGAGATAAGGAGACGGGGAGAGTGAGAGAGGGAGAGAGGAGGAAGGTGAGCGAGACATAAAGGGTGAAATAGAGTGGGAGAGGGAGGGGAGAGAGAAAGAGGATGGGGAGAGAAAGCGAGAGTGAAAGGGAGAGAGAGAGAGACCTAGAGGGAGGGATAGAAGATGGGGAGAGAGGGATAGAGAGATAGAGAGGGAGTGAGAGGAGGGAGAGATAGAAAAAGAGATAAAAGAGAGAGAAAGAGGGGGGAGAGAGGGGTTGGGAGAGAGAGAGGGAGAGACGAGGAAGAGGGATAGAGATGAGGGAGAGGGAGAGAAAGTGAGATAAGGAAAGAGGGAGAGTGAGAGAGGGAGAGAGGAGGAAGGCGAGAGAGAGATAAAGGGTTAGATAGAGTGGGAGAGAGAAGGGAGAGAGAAAGAGGATGAGGAGAGAAAGTGAGAGGGAAAAGGAGAGAGAGAGAGAGCTAAAAGGAGGGATAGAGAAGGGGGAGAGAGGGATGGAGAGATAGAGAGGGAGTGAGAGGGAGGAGAGATAAAAAAAGAGATTGAAGAGAGAGAAAGAGAGGGATGGAGAAAGAAGGGGAGAGAGAGAGAGGGATGGAGAAAGAGGGAGAGAGAGAGAGAGGGATGGAGAAAGAGGGAGAGAGAGAGGGAAGAGAAAGAGGAAGGGAGAGGGAGAAGGAGAGGGAGAGGGTGAAAAAGAGAGAGATGAAGGGAGAAAGAGGGAAATAGAGATAGAGAAGGAAAGGGAGAGAGGGAGAGATAAAAAGGGAGGGAGAGGGAGAGAGGGAGACAAAGATAGAGGAGGTGAGGGAGGAGAGAGAGTGAGGGAGAGAGAGAGAATGAGAGGGAGAGGGAGAGAAAGATAGATAGTGAGGGAGAGAGAACGAGAGAGGGAGGGAGGGAGATAAGTAGAAAAGGAGGGAGAGACGAGAGAGGGGAAAAGAGAGAATAGAGAAAGAGAGATAAAGAGGGATAAAGAGTAGAAAGAGGGATATTAAGGGAGAGGGAGAGAGAAAGATGGAGATGGAATAGGGATAGAGAAAGAGAGAGGGAGAGGGAGAGAAAGAGAGAGAATAAGAGAGAGGGAAAGAGAGAAAGAGAGAGAGAGAGAGAGATAGTGAGAGAGAAAGAGGGTGGGAAAGAGGGAGAGAGGAGGAAGAGGGAGAGGGGTTGGGGAGAGTGAAAGGGGGATGAAGGTAGATTGGAAGGGAGGGAGAGAGAGCAAAAGAGGGAGGGAGAGAGATAGAGAGGGAGAGGGGGAGATAGAGGTTAAGAGGGAGAGAGATAGGGAGAGAGCATGATTGATAGAGGGAGGGAAATGGGGAGAGGGGGAGAGAGAGAGGCAGAGAGGGCAAGATAGGGAGGGTGGGGAGAAAAAGAGAGGGAGAGTGAGTCGAGAAAATCAAATAGGGAAAGAGGAAGAATGAGACAGGGAGATAGAAAGAGGGAGAAAGGGAAATTGAGAGAGAGAGAGAGAGAGGGAGAGAGATTAAAAGAGAGAAAGAGAGGGAAGGAACGAGAGGGAGAGAAAGAAAGGGGGAGGGGAGACAAAGACAAAAGGGAAGAGGAGAGAGAGAGAGAGAGGGAGAGAGATTAAGAGAGAGAAAGAGAGGGAAGGAACGAGAGGGAGAGAAAGAAAGGGGAGGGGGAGACAAAGACAAAAGGGAAGAGGAGAGAGAGAGAGAGGGAGAGAGAGAAAGAGAGATGGTGAGAGAGGGATATAGCGGGAGGGAGGGTGAAAGAGATATATAGGGAAGGTGGGAGGGAGGAAGAGAAGGAGATAGGAGAGAAGGAGAGAGAGAGAGAGAGGGAAGGGGGAGAGAGAGGGAGTGGGGGAGAGAAGGAGAGAGAGGGAAAGAGAGAGAGAATGAGAGAGATAGAGAAAGAAAGTGGGAAAGGGAGACGAGAGATAAAGAAAGGGGAGAGAAAGAGGGAGGGAGGAGGGGAGAGAGTATGTGAGAGAGGGGAGAGATAGAGAAAAGAAGAGAGGGAAAGAGAGAGAGAGGGGGAGAAGAAATGGTATAGGGATAAAGAGAAAGAGGAAGAGTGAGAAAGAGAGAGGGAGAGAGTAGGAAAGGGAGAGAGAAAGGGAGATAGAGGGAGATGGCGGGGAAGGAGAGAGGGAGAGAGATAGAGGGAGAGAGCATAAGAGAGGAAGGAAGAGAAGGAAAAGGGAGATAAATTGAGAGAGCAAATCCCTCTCCCTCTCTATCTCTTTCTCGGTCTCCCTCTTTGCCTCTCTCTATCTTCCTCTCTATGCCTCTCCCTATCTCCCTCTCTCCCTCTCCCTTTCGCCTCTCTTTATATCCTCATATCTCCCTCTATCTTTCGCTCCCTCTTTCCCTCTCTCTATCCCCCTTTTTGCCTCTCGCTTATATCCTTCGTCTCCCTCTATCTCCCTCTCCCTTTTTCCCTCTCTCCTTCTCCCTCCATCTCCCTCTTTCTCCTCCCCATTCCTTTTATTATCTCTCTATCTCTCTTTCTCTCCCTTTCCCTTCTCCCTATCCCTCCTCTCCTTTATCCTTCTTTTCATCTCTTCCTTCTTCTCTCCTCTTCTCCCTCTTTATCTCTCTCTTCCTCCATCCTTCCCCCTCTCTCTCTCCCTATCCTTCCTCTCTCCCTCTCTCCCTTTCTCTCTCTTCCCTCACTCTCTATCTCTCTTATCCTCTCCATCTCTTTCCTCTTTCTCTCCCTTCATCTCTCTTTTTTCTCTCCCTCTCCCCCTCTCCTTCTCTCTCTATCCTTCTCTCTCATGCTCTTTCTCCTTCCTCCTTCTAACTCTTACTTCATTCTCTCGCTCTCTCCAACTCTCCCTCTCTATCATCCCTATATCTCTCTCTTTCCCCTCTCTCTTTCTATCTTTCTCTTCCTCTACTTCTCTATCTCCCGCTCTACCTTTCCCTCTCTCCCCTTTCTTTCTCTCTCCTTCTCATTACTCCCTCCCTCTCTATGTATCTCCCTTTCTATCCTCCTTCTCTCTTTTTCTCTCTATCCTTCTCTCTCACCCCCTTCCTCCCTCTCTACCTCTCCCACTCTACTTCTCCCTCTCTCGCCCCTTTATTCTCTCTCCCTTATCTTTCTTTCTTCCTCTCTCTTTTCTTCTACCTCTTTCTCCCTCTCTCACCCTTTATGTCTTCATCTCTCATTGTTTCTTGCTCTCTCCCTCTCTTTTTCTATTTCCCCTCTCTTTCTTTCTTCGTCTTCCTCTTCTTTTGCCTCTCTCTCGTCCTCTCTCCCTCTCTCTATTTATTTCTTACTCTCTCCCTTCCTTCTTCTCTCTTTCTCACCCTCTCTCTCTCCTATCTCCCTCAACCTCCTATCCTTAATCTCTCTCTCCCTCTCCTCTCTCTCACTTTCTCTCTACCTCTATCCCTCTCCCCCTTCTTCTCCCTCTCTCTCTCTCTCACCTTCTCTCTCCCTCTATCCGTCTTTCTCTCCCCTTCCTCTCCTTCTCCCTCCCTCACTCCCTCTATCCCTTCATCTCTCTCTGCCCCTCTATATCCCTCCCTCTCTTCCTCTCCATCTCTTCCTCCCTACCCTCTCTTTGCTCTCTATCCTCTTCGTCCTCTCTTTCTCCCTCACCCTCACCCTCTCTCTCCCTCCATCTCTCTCTTAACCTCTCTCTCCATTTCTCTCTCTCTCCCTCTCTCTTCATCTCTTACTACCTTACTATCCCTCTATCCTCCTCTCCCTCTCTCCCTCTCTCCCCCTCTCGTTCTCCTTCGCCTCCTCCATCTATCCCTCCTCCCTATTTCTCTCTCCCTCTCCCTCTCTCTCCTAGTCACTCTATCTCCCTTTTTACCTTTCTCTTTCCCTCTATCTCTCTCACTCTTTCCCTCCCTTTCTCATTGCCTTCTCTCCTTATCTCTTTTTATCTTTCTCTTCCCTCTCCCTCTCCCCCTCTCTCTTTTCCTCCCTCCTCTCTCTTCTCTCCCTATCTATCTCTTTTTCTCTCTCTATCTATCACTTGTATCTCCCTCTCCTTCTATCACTCTTTCTCCCTTCTCCCTTTAGGGAGAGAGGGAGAGGGAGTGAGAAAAAAGAGAAGAGGGAGGAAGAGAATGAAGAAGGGAGTTATGGAGAGAGGGAGGGGGAGAGGGAGAGGGATACAACGAGATAGATAAAAAAATAGAAAGGGAGAAAGGGAGAGATTCAATGAGGGAGAGAGAGGGAGAGAAATAGGGAGAGAAGAAGAGAGTGAGATAAAGAGGAAGAGAGTGGGAGGGAGAGAAAAGGAGAGTGAGAGAGAGAGAGAGGAAGGGGGAGGTAGAAAGAGAAGGAGAGAGGGTAAAGGAAAAAGGGGGAGAGAGAAATAAGGGATAAGGGAAGGGAAGGAGAGGGGGGAGAGAGAGAAAGATAGAGGGAGGTAGAAGGAGAGAGGGAGGGAAGGAGAGGGGAAGAAGGAGAGCGTGAGGGAGAGAGAAATAGAGAGATACGGGAAAGAGAGAGGGAGAAGGAAAAAGAGAGAAAGAGAGATATGGTGAGAAGAAGGGAAAGAGAGGAAGGAGAGAGAGGGAGAGAGGGAGTGTGCTAGAGAGAGGGACATAAAGAGAGAGAGTGGGAGGGAGGAAGTAGAATGATAGACATAGATCGAGAGAAAAGAAGGAGAGAGTGGGAAAGGGAGGGAGAGGGAGAGAGAGTGAAAAGGTGAATGGAAGAGAAAGAGGTATAGAGATAAAGAGAGGGCGAGGAAGAGAGATATAGAGAGAGATAGAGAAAGAGAGAGAGAGAGGAAGGGAGGGAGAGAGTGAGAGAGGGACATAGAGAGAGTGGGAGGAAGGGAGAAAGAGTGAGAGAGAGATAAGCGAGAGAGGGAGGGGGAGACAAAAGGAGAGAGGGAGAGAGAGATTGAGAGAGGGAGAAGGAGAGAAAAGAAGGGAGAGGGAGAAAGAGTGGTTGAGGGAAAGGATGAGAGATTAGGAGAGGGAGAAGAAATGAGAGGAAATGAGAGATAGAGGGAGAGCGAAAAAGAAAGAGGGAGAGAGGGAGAGAGGAAAAAGGAAAAAGAGAGAGTGAGAGGTGGAGGGAGAGAGGGAAGGAGCAAGCGAGAGCAAGAGAGAGGGAGAGAGAGGAAGAGAAACGAGAGAACAAGAGAGAGGGATAGAGGGAGAGAGGGTGAGAGATAATGAGAGAGGGAGAAAGAGGAGAGAGGGATAAAAAGGAGAAAGGGTGAGAGAGGGGAGGGAGAGGGAGAGATTAGGATAGAGGAAGGGGGAGAAGGAGAGGGGGAGAGGAGAGAGAGGGAGAGAGAGGGAGAAAAAGGAGAGAGGGAGAGAGAGGGAGAGGGAGAGAGAGTGGGAGAAAGGGAGAGATGGAGGGGAAAGGGAGAGAGAGAGGAAGAGTGAGAGGGAGAGAGGTAGAGAGATGGAGGGGGAGAGAGAGGGGAGAGAGAGAATGTGAGGGAGTGAGGGAGAGAGAGGGAGGAAAAGAGAAAGACAAAAAGTGGGAGAGAGATTAGGAGAGGGTGAGATAGAATGGGAGAGAGATTAATGAACTTATATGCATTCTAATCGATCAATCATATAATTATATTCATATAACATAGAAAAACATAAAATACCTAAAAGAAATAGATTAAAGATAGAACTCGTATAGATTTCACAATGATTTTACCAAAGCCTTCAACTTTTCCTTCAACTAAGAAAGGTTTTTACTATTGCATGGTTTGCTTACAAAAGATGATTTCTATCTATGGTTGTAAAATGAGAGAATCAATAAAATGAAACCCCAACTTCTCTATTTGTAGCAAAAAGTTAGGTTACAACACACATATAACTACCTCAAGATGTCACACTACTTGTCATAACCAAAATTTCAAGGTTTTTATTTTTAGTTGGTCTTTTTTTTCTTTTATTTCATTTATTTTTTTTTACTTTTTTTTATCTTATTTTTTTTTCATTTTACTTAGTAATTTGTAAAAAAAAAAACAAAACAAAAAATACAACTTACAAAAATAATTTGAATTTAACATTCGGGGATGCAATTACATTAAATGTAAAATAATTACATTAATTGATGGTACAATCGAATCATTCAAAGTTCGGGGCTCGGATTACATTGGATAGGGACCAAAATTGTAAAATCATAAAAAATCAAACGAAAGAAAATTGTACAATTGCGAGAGGAGTGGGCGAATGGTTGCCCACTCCCGCTCATAACTAGTTTATGAGATTTTAGAAATGCTACTTCCTCTTGAACTAGTTTTGATTCCGATTCATCGCAATCCTAGTTCCTTGGGAACCAAGTCTCGACCTTGAATTCTAGTCTTAGTAGCCTCACTGCCATATTTCCCTCAACTTGCAGCCCACAATCTCCCCTCCATGGTCAACAATATCAGCACCCCTCACCGGTTGCAACTTTTGCGGTGCCACCCTATTCCACAAACTCCGATCAACAATATCGAGCACCCCCACTCGCCAGCCTCCCTTACGACTTACAAACTCTACCGACATCCTCCTCTACGACCACCCCTACTTCCAGGAGCCACCCTACCACGGCCCACAACTCGGTCCAATCCAACCCTCCCACTTGACAATCCTACGGAAGAAAAATCTCACACCATCATAGTGGAGAACCAAGCATTCATAGACATATATATGCACAAGCAAACACACAAAAAGGAAGGAGGCGAGTAAGTCCAAAAAATTGAAAAAGAAAGAAGAGAAAATAAAATTGGACAATAGTGAGAAAGAGAGAAAAAAGATCCAAAAATAAAAAGAGAGAAAAGAGATCGAATTTGCTTAGAACCTAAGTTGCATCTCACTTCAATTAGACCCAAATCGACTCCCGGTAATCCCCTTTTAATTTCCTATTTTTTTTTTACCGTGAATTTAAATTTTGAGTTGAATTTGGGGCTTTTTGAATTTGCTTGAAATTGAGGTTGGAAAACACTAATTAAGTCTAAGCGAGGTCAATTAGAGTCTCAATTTAGGGTTTAAAACCCAAATTGAAGGTCGAACTAAGTTCAATTTAAACCTAGGGTTCCCGAGTATTTTTGAACAAAATTAAATTAAGGGTTTTCAAGAAATTGGGTTTATGAAGGTGTGAATTAACTTGATTTCAAGGGAAGTCAAGCCAATTAGGCTCCATCGAAAGAAAAAATTAAAAATTAAAAACCTTGGGTTTCGGACAAAATTGAGGAAGAAGTTGGAGAAATTGATTTAGGGGTTTTGACGAGGAGGAAAGGAAGGAAGAGAAAGAAGGGAAGAGAAAGGAAAGAAAGGGGGAAGCATAGACAAACTCGTTCCGGTTTGTCCATGGAAGATTCGGTAGAAAAGAGAGAAGAAGAAAAAGAGAAGGATGAGAAGAGGATTTGAGAAAGAAGAGAAGAAGAAGAAAGGAAGAGAAGAAAAGAGTAGGAGAAAAGAAAAAGGAAGGGAAAGAGGGACGGACTCGTATTGGTTTGTCCGTCCATGGAGTTTTGATTTCGGGCGGAAGAAGAAGAAGAAGAAGGGAAAAGAAAGAAAAAAGAAAGAAAGAAAGGGACGGCAAAGAGAGAAAGAAAAACAAAAGGAAAATGAGGTTTTGATCCAAAATTTTAAATTCCTACATTTGCGTCATGTTTTTTTGGCCAAAAAAAAAAAAAAAAACTTAGTCTTTTATTTTAAGTTAACCCAAACTCACTTAGGATAGAGCTGGACCATCCAGCCCAAAATTTTGCCTTTGGGTGGGTTGGACGATCCAGCCCAAACCCAAAAAAAAAAAAAAAAAAAGAGTAAAAAAAAATCTTTATTTTTATGGATATTGTTATTTCATATTTAAGTTAGATATTGAATTGTCTTCAATTATTTTAATTTACGTAATTTTTAATCTTGAGTTTATTTTATGCATGTTTGTTAATTTATGTTAAGTTAGAATTTAATATTTTAATTGTCCGTAAATATTTTAATTAATGTGATTTTAATTTTGAACTTATTTTATGCATGTCTATTTTTAAAATTTCAATGTTTGAATTTTCTTTCTTTTATTTGGTTAGTGTAGCTTTAATTTATTTCTTTAGCAATTAGGCTTGGTAAGTAATGGGTGGAGGGTCGTTAAGTCTCCTAATTCTTTAGGGAATGATGACGGTCTTCTACCAAATAAAAAATAATAATAAAGAAAGAAAGATGAAAAAAATTATAAAACTTTTAACAAAGTCTACTATCCGATAGGTACTCGTTGTTAGCAAAAAGGCATTTTTAACAAACAATTTTTCTCCAACACACCGATTGTGTCGAGAGTTAAAAAGTGGATCCGATGTTTGAATCGAGTATCTCCTAACGAAGGGGTCCGACGATAGTTTCAATACGATGCCACGCTAAAAAATAAAAAAACTTAATTTGACTTGCAATAAAGGACTTGAAAAATTAGAGTTTTAAATTGAAAAATAATTTGGTGAAAATAAAATACTTTAGGAGATGAATTTAGGACTAGACATGGTACCTTTCCCGGGAAAGGGCACTTTTGGGTGATTAAGTATCTTCCCATAAGCGTAACCAAGTCCTTACCCTAGAATCTCCGATCCGAGTGCCCATTTTAGATTCGTAGTTCCTTCAATACTAGGTGGCGACTCCAAACTACGTAAATAAATTTTATAAATAAATAAAATCTTATACTAGAGATATTAGAGATTTTTTTTTTAGAGTTTCGTCCGAAGTAGGGTAGTGACTGAATGGCGACTCCACTAGGGACCTAGTGTCGGGTAATAAGTTTAGTCCTTGCAAATTTATTTCCTTTATTTACTTTTGCCATTTTTTTTATGTGTCTTTTATTTTCCAAGTCATTTATTTTCTTGTATTTTTTTTATGGCTTTGAATTTTTGCAATTCATTTCCCTTTAATTTTTTTACATATTTAATTTATTTTGAACTAGGTTATATACTTTTTTTGAACTGTTGCACACACACCACGAAGGAAACCTACAAAAGCTCTAGGCCCGAGCTAAACCCCGTTATGATTTAGATAGAGAGATTCGGAGGTAAGTATGATGAAAGTCTACTAATGCCCTTCGGGACTCTTGTTTGGACTGGAACTCGCCTTATGCATAAGAAATTATGGAATAACCTTTCCCTACCTCTTAACACATAAGGTCGGAGGCTGGATTACCCCATCGGTAATTTAGACGAGTTCGGGAGCTTGAAAAGACTTAGGGCTAGACCGAGCTTCGCTGAACCATAAACGAGCTAGATCCTATCCACTAGGTTTGACTCGATTAAGACAGGAATCATTTTAAAATGATGTAAATACCAACCCTCAATTCTTACGGATAGTCCTTCACATTAAATCATGACGAAGAAATAAAAAATGATATTGAGGATTTTAAGGACAGATTAAAGCGGGCCTAAATTAATGAGGGAGATTGTCCGCCACCGAGCTTTGTGTCAAAACTACCCGAGAAAGCAAAACTCACTAACAAGCTAACCAATATGAGACCACTACTTAGTTGCTGGGAAATGCTTACTTCTACCGATAGGTTTGACTTTCAAAAGATCTATGGCGATACAGACTTAGCTACTTAAGATTCAAGTTCAAATCTCGTGCTTCTAAGCCATGATAGGACATTGGGATCCGAATACCGCTACTTCATTTTGGGAGTATGGATATGTCACCCACACTAGAAGAGTATGAGGATTTGCTAGCATTTCCTGAATCAAAGGTAGTTTATTTCTACGACCCTCCCGAACAAGCTCTAGCACACTTCACATGGTTGATCGGAATACACTCGACCATTGTCGATAAGCAAAGGACCCGGAGGAGTCGGACACATAGATCGTTTTAGAATCTCCTTCAAACAGGATTCATAAAACATCTAAATGATAAGGACAATAGCCTTAGACTCGGAATACTAGCATTGGGCATATACGGGTTGGTACTATTGTCATTAGCCGAAGGTATGATCAACTTCAAAGCGGTAAATGTGTTTAAGAGTGTAGTATCCCTCAAAATCAACCCTATCACCGCAATCATAGCGAAACACTCTCATCCTTGAGTTTTTGCCAAATGAAAAGGGATGGACATTTGAGGTGTTGTGTCCCATTACGGTTTGTTTGGATGACTAGCCACATAGTGATCGTAAAGGCCTTGGGAATCTTTCGCACGTCATGAAACTTACATTCGAAAATGGAGAACTTTGCTAGACACCTCCTCAATGATTTAAGAAAATAGTATGGAAAGATATATATTCTTGAGCTTAGAGTAGTTAGAATTTCATTGGAGGGCATAATATGCTTTTTCTCGGTCTTACTTAGCTTACTCTAATGACTATCCTTGGGTACCGCTAATTGGAGCACGGTGTTGTATTAGCTATTTCCGAATATGTTCCCGAGAAAGTTAGGTTTTGAGCAATTTATATCGAGAACTATGGATTTGGTCGAGTTCTATGAAGATTTGAAAGTCTCAATGAAACTTTTGGAAAAAGCAAAGGCTATATGGAGAAATAGAGGGATAGTCACTCCTGAAAGAGGAGTATACGGAAGAACTATGCCGGGGTATCCTCAATGGCTAAGCACTAGGGGAAAAGGATATCATGTGCCACCATTCAAAGGTTCCTCTCGATTGAGGAGTTAGATGATGGAGGACATTCGCTAAGAGATGAATGCCCAACATGAAGTATTTAATGAAGTCCCGAAAGCTCAAATGACCGAACCGACCCAAAAGAAAAAAAAGTTGGAAGAAACTCTTGGCTTGAAAGACCATGCAATGAGTGTTGTGGAGAAATAAAACAAGCTTCATGATCAAATTCAACGATCAAAAGGGTTAGTAAGAAAGATAAAGGAGGATCATCGGTCGCTCAACAAAAAACATGAGAATGCAAGCAAACTCATAGTTTCTCCGATGGATGAGTTGATTAGTCTTCATGATGAGAAAGTGGGTGCTCGAGATGGAAAGAGATGTCCTAAGGAGGGAAGTAGCCGAGTGGGGAAGTAGAACCATGGAACACCACTTGTAAGCCCGGAATACTAAGAATTATGCCCTACACATGCGACATACCATAGAGGATTTAGCCGATGGCATACATCCGAGAGATGAGAAAGTTCAACTCTCTTTTGAGCAACTCCGAAGGCTTGTAAATGGCATGATCTCTTATAAGGGTTTAAGGCTATGGTTGAATCCAAAGTAGGCTTTGTAATGGGGATTTTCATGTTTCCTTTTTGGAAAATGCCTCTAAGTCACGTTTAGAACATGCTAGAAGTCCGGATTTCAATGTATTGAAAATGCCCTATTTAATAAGATTACTTTTGTGACCTTTTGTTTTGCAATGAAAATATCTTTATATCGTAACTAAGAATCCACTAAAAGTCCATATTTGAGTTTTTCTTGAGCATGGCCTTTGACGCATGTCATCATATCATGAGATCAACTAAGTGTGCATTCTACAATTGAAATAAGGGGGAGATATATCTCCCAAGTCGCCCAAAGTATCTATGGGGTCTCTATTGCCCTCAACAAGTACCGAGCTTTGATCCGACCCATCTTTAATACAAAATATATCATGATTTAATAAGCAACAAACACAAAAAGGTATCTAACCTAGTTCAAATCATCCATGTATATACCGTATATTCATCGTACATATTTTCTTCTAGTGTTTTTCAAGATTGTGAAATATAGGTCGCTCCACCATAGCTCAATCCCCTTCACACATTCACAACACTAGATCTAGGGCTTGCTAAATAAAGAATGAAGAAAGGGTAAGACAAGAGCAGTTGCATCAATAAGATGTTGAATTCCTAAAGTAGGAAATGGCACAATTGAAGATCTTATTTCAAGAAGCGATAAGTAGGGGAGGCATCTTGAATCGAGAACGGACGGAACCTAAGATATCACCTACAATTCCATTGCTCGGTCAAGTCGGGTCATCCAACACACATGCAACCAACGAAGATGCTTTCTATGTTGAAACTTCACATGCTTGTTGGAGCATACCCGGTGAACCCACAAAGGCCACCCTCGCTTGCAATGGATCCTATAAGGGAGGAAGCTCATGATTATAAGACAAGTTGAAGGTCCAAGTATAGATAAGCTAATGGCTCTAGAAGAATGGCTAACGAGATGTTGAGGGAGGAAACATCTATGACCCGATCAAGGCTTCAAAAATATGCCTAGTACTCGACGTGGTAATTCTTAGGAAATTCAAGGTCTCGAATTTTGCCAAGTACTCTAGAATTCAATGTTCCATGACCCACTCGAGGGTTTACTATAACAAAATGGTAGAGGTTTTATATGATGAAAAACTATTAATACACTTCTTCCATGAGAGTTTAGGTGGGTCGACACCGAGTTGGTATATGACGCTAGAATTATCTAAGATTAGACGATGGAAAGATCTAATAGATGCTTTCCTTAAGCAATAAAAGTTTAACATAGAGGTAACTTCGAACCGATCAAACTTACAAGGTATGAAAAAGGGGGCTAAAAAGACAGATCAAGGAGTATGCATAAAGGTGGCGTAAAGTGGTAGCTCAAATTCACCCACCACTACCCGAACTTGAATTAATCTTCATATTCTCGAATACTTTCAAAGAACCCTACTTTGAGTATTTGATTGGCAACGGTTCAAAAAACTTCACGGATATAATGGTCATTGGAGAAAGAGCGAGCTAGTCATTAAGGTCGGAAAAGATTTATGGGGGAGAAGAAAAGAAGATGAGCATGGGAACCAAGAGAAGGGAAGGGGAAGTCAATCAAGTGGCAACTTATAGACCCCCAAGCCATTGGAACAACTTGAGACAATACACCAATCAAAGCCATTACCAAACACAACCATTTTCTTACCCCTAACCACAATATCCAACACATGCCGTAGCCGCCACTTTTCCCTCTACCCAAATAAGACCACTAGCACCAAATCAAAACTACCCACCCTACCAATCAAATTCACCATCCCAATATCATCCCACTATACCTACTTGCCAAAACAATCAATTTCCATGTTCAATGAGACCACCTCATGGTCCTTTGAATTTTCACCAAATGCCATGAAATCATCCCAACCGTAATTACAACTACATTAGAGAAGACTATGAACCCTTACCACCCCTTCCATTCTCTCTAAAAGAGTTATTTCAACGATTAGTCAATATAAGAAAAGTAATCCATATTCCCATGGAGCCCGTGTGGCCTCTATTTGCCTTATGGTATAAAAGCAATGAACAATGTGAATACCATAATGGTATCACTTGGACACTCCATCGAGGATTGCTTGGATTTTAAGAGAAAAGTAAGGAGCTTATCAAGCACAAGTGGTTAAGTTTTGATGATTCAAGCCCTCCGAATGTAATGTTAGTATGATAACTCTCGAAGGGAAGGAGTTCAATCAAGAGGAGAAGAAGGTGAAGGTATTTATGGATAGGTTATAGACAATGCTATCCCAAATAGGTTTCCTTAGAAAACCGATTAACCGTAAAGTCGAAGATGATAAGGACTAGTATTTTTGGTATCATCGGGTGAAAGGGCATGCTATCCATAAATATGAGGAGTTTCATAAGGAGGTAGAAACTATGATCATTTTAGGGACTCTACGAGTGGAGGAGGCATAGAGGGAGCAATTTGTAGGCATGGTTTCACCTCGGGGAACCAATCATGATGATTTATGTTGCTACCAACCAACGTGTAATTGGCCTCCGAGGATGATTCCGACGAGTGCCGAAGATCCATTTAGCCACATTTTACAATGCGATCAATCATAAATATCCAATCATGGACATGTCAATGGATAGTGATGTAACGGGCCTTACTAAAATTGGACATTGTTGTACAGCGAGAAGAGTTAGAAGCATCCGGAAAAGTAAAAGGCAAGGAAGTATTAGACCTCACGAAGGTTAGAGAATTAAACAAGCTTGTAAATGATAAAGAGGCAATTGAATTTCTCAAGTCGATAAAAAAGAGTGACTATAACATGGTGGACCAACTAAAGAAAACACCTACCAAGATCTCCTTACTCGTCATTAATCATGAGTTTAGAACCACATTGAAAAGTGTTAAAAAGACTTTTAAATGAAGCATATGTTCCTCAAGAGGTCACCGCCGATGCCATGGAAAATTTGGTGGGTAGAATTCGAGCTACCAACTATCCGTCTTTCTCCGAGGATCAACTAGGTCCCGAAGGCACGAGTCATAACAAGCCTTTACACCTCACAATTAAATGTAAAGAACATGTGATTGCCAAATTTCGATTGATAATGGGTCTCGCTTTGAATATTTTACCCAAGCTTATTTTGGATCAATTACCGGTGGATACATCTCACATGTGTCCTAGCAACATGATGGCTAGAGCTTACGATGGGTCTCCAAGACAGGTGATAAGAGACATTGATATCAACTTAGATATTGGGCCCAACCAGTTCTTAGTTACTCTACAAGTCATCGATATTCAGCTATCCTATAGCATGCTTTTAGGAAGACTTTGGATTCACTTAACCAGTGTCCGTGACTTCATCGTTTCACCAAAGATTGAAATATATAACTAATGAAAAACAAGTCACTATGATGGCGGAAGAAGCACTACCTCTACTAAAAAATGTGTCGGTGCCTTATATTGAGAGTGAAGGAAGTTGAGATGCTAATCCGCATGTATTTGAAATCGTGAATCTAGAATTGGTGTCGAGAGAATACTTTTCCGAGAAGACCGAAATGTCCGTGGCTACAAGATGGCAAAAAAATACTTGATAAATTATGAATTCCCATGTAACCGTGATCTCAATGTTGGAATGTTGGGAGCTATGAATGTTTTGACGCAAGTCAATTAAGATTACCATTTTGGTTTGGGGTTCAAACCCACTAGGAAGGATTATCCGAGGGTTATTGAGCAAAAGAAAGAAAAACAATTGGCTAGAATCAAAAGCCGATAGCCTAATGAAGGAAGGATTATGATTCTTCACATTCGAGCTATTTTCCCCTACCTTGATTGTGTCATCAATCGAACCATAAAGTATCGAACTTAGGGGTAGCAGTGGTGGATCCGTCTATCAATCACTTGAAGGGGGAGTCAAGGAATGAAGAAGTCGGTAATCCTAAATCGATAGTGGTTATTCCTCGGTCCATGATGCTACCTCAACCGACCGTCAACACTCTAAAGGGAATGCCGCCTATTGACTTGCTAATTAAGGAAGGAGCATCGGGTGAGGGGCTCAACAATTGAAAGAAAGAGGAGATTCTGTCTACCTATACTACCGAGTAATTTACTACTTTTTTTCATTTTGTAAATCTTAATCTTTTGGTTATCTAGCTCAAGATACCAAGAAAGACTTGTGTGGAGCATTTATCTATGATATTAATATGAGATCATGAACTTTCTTAAACGTCGTGCCTTTTTTTTTCCATTTCTTTATTTTCATATTTTCCAACTTTTAGGGATATAGAAAATGAGCATCTTCTAAAATTCTAAAATAATTGCATCGAACATGTTTGGCCTAAATTTGAGGAGAATTTGATTGCCATAAATGAAGCATAATTTGAGGAAAAAGAGGTGGACGAATTTACTAAGCTTGTTGAGTTATCTAAACGACCCATAAAACCTCATCAAGAGGAGCTGAAAAACATAAATATGGGCATCGAAGAAAAGAAAAAGAGTTATAGATCAAAACCATGATATCGGAAAAAGAAAGAGAAGGTTTGATTGCCTTACTATAGGAGTACATAGATGTGTTTTCCTGGTCATATGAGGATATGCCTGGTTTAGATGCTTGGTATAGTGGTACACAAAATCCCTATTTTCCCCGATCATAAATTGGTAAAAAAAAATTTAAGGAGAATGAGGTCGAATATTCTTATGAAGGTCAAAGAAGAATTCATCAAGTAGTTTGAAGTCGGATTCCTCTAAGTGATCAAGTATCTAACTTGGGTGTCAAATATTGTGCTAGTCGGTAAGAAAAATGAGAAGATCAAGATGTCCGTTGATTTGCAAAACTTAAACAAGGCTAGTCCTAAAGATGATTTTTCCTTGCCACACATTGACATGCTTATAGACAATGTCTGTAAAGAACTCCACTTACTCCTTTATGGATGGCTTCTGGGGTACAACCAAATGAAGCATCTCTTCATATGATCATGCAAACACATCGGCATACTCATTCAATAGGGAAATCAATCTCTTTCTTTCTTCTTCGGATATTATAGTCCTAATTTATAGCTCTTATCTATCTTTTCTCGTCCCCACATTTATCATTTCTAATTCCTCTTCATGAGGTTTTATTGATCTTTCGGACAATTCGACCAATTTGGTAAATTCATCAACTTTCTCATCCTTAAACTCCTCTTCATCCATTGCAATTAGATTTTCATCAAATTTAGGCCAAGCATGCCCGATGCAATTATTTTGAAAATTTAGTAGGTGATCATTTTCTATATCTCCGAAAGTAAAAAAAACATATAAAAAAAATGGAAAAGAATGGACACGAAGTTTTGAAGGAAACTCATGATCTTGTATTAATATTAAATATAAAGGCTCAACACAAGTTCTTTTTAGTATCTTGAGCTAGATTACTAAAAGATAAAGATGAAAAAGCAATAAATTACTTAAGCTTATAGACGGAGTTGAATCTTTTCTTCACTATAGTTGCTTGAGCTCCTCACCCGAGTGTACCTTCTTTGATCAGCCTAATCAATTGATGGCATCTCTCCCAACATGTTAACAATTAATTCGGAAGCATCATAGTTTGGGGAACAACCACTATCGACTCGGGATGAACGATCTTGTCGATTATTGCTTCTTCCTTGGTCTCTAGCTCGGTTAATGGACGGACCAACTAACATTGCCCCTAAGTGTACTATTTTCTCATTTAGATTGATTACACAAGTTGGATACGAAAAAGTTATCCGAATATGAGGAATATGAATGTTTTTATCATTAGGCTATCAACCTCGATTTTAGTAAATCTTTTCTCTTTCTTTTGTTTAATGGCTCTTAAGTAATCTTTTCTAGTGGGATTAAAGCCTAGCCTAAAACGATGGTAAGAATTAGCTCATTTTAAGGCATTCACTCGCTCCTAACTTTCCACCATCGAGATCATATTACAACGGAAACCAATATTTCATCGGATATTTTACTACCATCTTTACGACATTAGGCACTTCTAGTTTTCTCAAAAAGGCATTTTTAGGTACTAATTCCGCATTCACAATCTCAAAAGCATGCAGATTACCATCTTGACTTCCCTTAACCTCAATGTAGGTTATAGACACATTCTTGAATAATGGTAAGGCCTTTTACGTTATCACTATGACTAGCTACCATTTGCCACATATTTCAACCTTTGATACGGCGATGATGTCATAGCCTAAGTTGAATGGATCCGTGGTTTTCCAAGAAGAATACTCGTAGGATGGTTGGATATGAATTACTTGTAAAGTGACTTGGAATTAATTGGGTCCAATATTTAGGTTGATATTAATGTCTCCTATTACTTACCTTGGAGACTCGCCGTAAGCTCTTGCCATCATATTACTTGGACGTATATAAGAAGCATTCACCGATAGTCGATCTCGAATGATCTTGCGTAAAACATTCAATGCATACCCATTATCAATTAGCACTTTAGCAATCACATGGTCCTTGTATTTGATCATGATATATAATGGCTTGTTGTGCCTAGTGCCTTCATGACCTAATTCTCTTCGATAAATGATAAATAGTTGGTAGCTTGGATTCTTCCTACCCAATGTTCCATAGTATCCGAAGTGATATTTGAGGGATATATGCCTCGTTTAGCACCTTCTATAACTTTTCGATGTGGTTCGAGTTCATGATTAGTGATAGTAGAGAGATCTTAACGGGTGTTTCTTTAGTTGGTCTACCACCCTATAATCATCGTTCTTCATTACCTTAAGGAACTTGATTGCCTCTTTATCATCTACTAGTGTGTTTATCTCTCCTATTTTACCGAGGTCTATTATTTCCTTGCCTTTTTCCTTTCTTGACACTTCTAACTCTTTTAGTATATAACAACATCCACTTCAAGTAAGACCTACAACACCGTTACCAGTAAGCATGTTCATAACTTGGATAGTTATTCTTGATTACATTGTAGGGTAGAGGTAGGTAGATCTTTGGTATCGTCGGAATCATCCTTAGAGGCCCATTGTTCGTCGGTTGGTACCGATATAACTTTTTATGACTTGCCTCTTGAGGTGAGAACATTCCTACAAACTACTCCTTCTATATCTTCTTTATTTATAGAATTCCTAGAATCAATATAGTTTTCACCTCCTCATGGAATATCTCGCATTTATTGATATCATGTCCATTCATCCGATGATATCGACAATACTAGCTTTTGTCAATACTAGCTTGATAATCAACTAGTCTTCCGAGGTAACTAGCTTGAGATAGAACCGTGTACAACTCTGTCCATGGATACCTTAACCTTCTTCTCTCCTTGATTGAACTCCATCCATTCGAGAGTTACCATACTAACATTGCCACTTCCTATAGCATAACTTGATAGTGGATTAGTATTGACATTGGGTGTGCTTGAATCATCAAAGCTTATCTAGTTATGCTTAATGAGAAACTTCACTTTTTTCTTAAAAGCTAAACAATCTTCAATGGAGTGTCCAGCGATACCATTATGGTATTCGCATTGCTCATTGTTTTTATACCATGGTGGGAAAGGAGGTTGCATAAGTTCTCGTAGAATAGGAACCACTTGTCCTATGCTGACTAGATGATGAAACAACTCTTTTAAAGAGAATAGAAGGGGTGGTAACGTTTGGTAGTCTTCTTTGTTATAGTTACTATTACGGGTGAACTAGTTATGTGGTGTTTGGTTAAAATTCGAAGGACCCCGAGGTGGTCCGATCGAATGTGGAGATTGGTTATTTTGGTAAATGGGTGTAGTAAGTGGCCACTTGGTGGACTTCTCCTTCCCTTATTTTGATTCCCATGTTTGTGTTTTTCTCTACTCCTCTAAAGATCTTTTCCTACTTTGATGGCCAACTCTACTCTTTCGGCAATGATCACTATATATATGAAATTAGTGAAGCATTGTTGATCAAATACTCAAAGTAAGGTGCCTTGAAAGTATTCGAAAATATAGAGACTAATTTTGACTCTAGCAATGGTGGATGGATTTATGCAACTACCTCGCACCATCTCTATGCATACTTCTTAATGGTCTCTTTAGCCCCTTTTCCCATTCCTTGGAGATCCGATCGATTCGAAGCCACCTCCATGTTAAACTTGTATTATTAGAGAAAAGCCTTAGCTAAATCTTTCTATGACCTAATTTGAACCCTTCTAACCTCATATACCAACTTAGCGTCGATCCACTCAAACTCTCACGAAAGAAGTGTATAAGTAGCTTTTCATCATGTACCACTTCTGCCATTTTACTACGATAGACCCTCAAATGGGTCATGGGATGCTAGGTTTCAGTGTACTTAGCAAAATCTAGCACCTTTAATATTTTTGGAATGACCATGTTCGTAACTAAACACATTTCAATAACCGTAACGTAAACATAGACATCTATCCCCTCTATAATCTTCAAGCATTCTTTGATGGCAAATAGTTTATCTATATTCATCCCTTCTACTACCTTATATGTAGTTTTTTCAGCATGTGGTTCATATTAGGTTTGTTATGCATTTGTGGGACCCGAGGATCCATAAGATAAGGAGACTGTCCGGTGGGATAAGATGTCTCAAGCATGGAATGTCGTTGGTCTTGAGTCGTTTAATTGAACATTAGATGGTCCTAGTTGCAAGTTGGATGCTCGGGAGAGCATGTGGCATCTCATTTTGAACTAGTCCTTGATTCAAACTGAATCCTCCATTCATGAACTTCTCCACCATAGTAGTTAGTTGAGCAATATTGTTCTTAAGGGTTTCTATTTCCGGTTGGTTAGTCTATCCCAACTATGCTCGTTCTTCGTTTTCCATTCATCGATGTCCGAGTTGGGCATAGTGGATGTGTGGAGGGAGTCGAGCTTTGATAGAGCGACCTATGTTTCAAAATCCAAAAAACAAACTACAAAAAATATGTACAATGAATATATGATGTATGTATGCATGATTTGAACCGAGGTTAGATACCTTTCTTTATTTGTTGCACATCAAATCATGATAGAATCTTCATTGAGGACGAGTTAGATCAAAGCTTAGTATTCACTAAGGGTAATAGAAAACCTCACAGATACTTAGGTAATTTCGGGAGATATATTTGCCCCCTGTTTTGGTCGTAATCTATCTTCTTATAGATCTCTTGATATAATTAGTTCCCGAAAGACAATACTTAAGAAAATTTGAAACTTCAACTTAGAGTAATTTTTCATTTAAGAAATAAAGGACAACAATTCTTTTTACATAGAGCATTTCCTATACATTGAAATTTGAACTTCTAGTATGATTACAAGAATGAAAAACCCTATTGCATGAGATCCTATTCTATTTCACGCCATAATCTCAAACCTTTATAAGAAGCAACACCGATTATGAGTTTTTGAAGTCTCTCATAGAAAAGTCGAAGCTTTTCCCATGTCGGACGTATGCCATTAACTAAAAGTTCCACGAGTGTACCGCATTTCCACGGCATAATTCTTTGCATGTCGAGCTTGAAGGTGGCATTCCATGGTTCTTGATCCCCATTCATCCACTTGTCTCCTTAGGATATCTTTTTCTTTTGTGACAGCTTGGATGGCCAACTCATGCTCTCTTTACAAATAGGCCATTCTTTCTTGATTGACTCAATCCTTTCCTTTCAATTCTTCCATAAGAGTATTCGGATGACATATTACGTCGGCTCGAGTTGTAATATGTTCTCGGATACCATCTTTGATTTCTTCTAGGGTAGCCTTTTTAGTAGTGATTTTGTCAACCTCCATTTCAAAATCATTCTTCACTTCTTGAATCCGATCATGAAGATCTTTTTTTCCATCTCTAGGGCACTCACAACTTGATCTCTTATATTGAGGCTTTCTTTTATTTTTTTTTCTTTGTCGGTTTTGCCACTTAAGAGTGTAAATTATCATGATAAAGCTCATTTTGAGCATTTATCTCTTGACGAACATCTTTCATTATCTTATTCATGAATCAAGATGGACCCTCAAATGATAGGACTGGGTACCCTTTGCCCCTAGTTTGTTGCCACTTCGTGTATCCTAACAAACTTCTCCCATCGACTCTCCTTTCTAGGGTAATAATCCCTCTCGTTTCTCCAAGCGGTCTTTACTTCATGTAAAAGTTTTTTAGAAACTTTTAGATCTTAGTAGTATTTAGCTAAACTTGTAGTTCTTAGGATGAACTCGCTCAAAATCCAACCTGTTTTAGAAACATGTTTTGACAATAGTCGATACAGACATTGGGCTCCTATTAGTTGTACCCAAGGATGGCTACCACACTAAGCCAAGTATGATCCGAAGAAAGCATACTCGTGCCCTCTAGTAGAATTCGACTTCTCTAAATTGAAGAACATTTCTTTCCATGTCGTTTTTCCTAACACTTTGAGTGAGTGTCTAGAAAAGTTTTCTAATTTTAAATGTAAATGCCATGGCATGCGAAAGATCCCGGAGGCTTTTCTAGTTACTAAATGGCTAATTGTCCGGACCAACAATAGTGGAATATAACATCTCAAATTCCATCTCTTTTTTTTCGATCAAAATTCAAGGATGAAAGTGTTTATGCTAGTATTTTAGTAGTGCGATTAACTTTGAGAGATACCACACTCTTGAATACATTGATCGCTTCAAAGTTAATCATGCCCTCGGCTGAGGACGAGTAATACTAACCCATATATAGCTAGTGCTAGGATTCCGAGTCCGATATTGATATCTTGATCCCGTAGATGTTTTATGAACTCTAGTTTGAAAAAGTTCCAAAACCATCCTTGGGTCTTACCCTTCATGGTTTGTTGTTTTTCCACGATAGCTGAATCCATTCCAATCAACCATGCAAATTTTGCTATAGCTTGCTCATGTGGATCTGTAGAGGTAGACTACCTTTGTTTCAGGAAATGCTAATAAAGCTTCATATTCTTCTAGTATGGGTGACATATCCACACTTCCAAAAATGAAGCGAGCGATAGTCTAGATCCCGAGTGCTCTATCATGGCTTGAAAGCGGGAGATCCGAACTTTAATCTTGAGCAACTAAGCTATGTCGCCATATACCTTCCGAAAATCAAACCTATCTTTAGAAGTAAACATCTCCCAAAAATTAAAGAGTGGTACCATATTGGCTAGTTTATCAATGAGTCTATCTTTCTCCGGTAGTTTCGACACAAAATTCGAAAGCAACCAATCTCCGTCATCAATTTCAACTCGCTCTTATATGACCTTAAAATCCTCAACTTTATTTCGATTTGTTCTATCATGATTTTTGTGAATTGTAACCAATAAAAGTCATGGTTAGAATAGATATTATTTGAAAATGATTCGTGTTTTAATGGGTTAACCCTAGTGGATATGATATAGCTTATCTATGGTTTTGGCAAGCTTGTCTAATCCTAAAGTCTTTTCATGTTTTTAGACTCGTCTAAATTACTAGTAGGGTAATTGAGCCTATAACCATATGCATTAGGAGGTAGGGGAATATCATTCCACCATTTCCTATGCATAGGGTGAATTGCGATCCAAACGAGAGCCTATAAGAGCATTAGTAGACTTTCATCATACTTGCCTACGAATCTCTTTATCTAAATCCTAATGGGGTTTAGCTCGGGTCCGAGCTTTTGCGGGTTTCTTCATGGTGTGTGCAACGGTTCAAAGTAAATATCTAACCTAGTTCAAATAAAATGCAATGAGAAAATAAAAAATAAATAACAATATTTATAGTAACAAAAAAAAAATATATGTATAGAAAGTAAAACTCAAAAATAAATAACTTGGAATTTAAGGACTTGGAAAATAACCGACTTGAAAAGAAAATAAATAATAGAGATGAATTTAAAGGACTAAAACCATGGCCTAACTTTATAATCCCCAGTGGAGTTGCCATTCCGTAGCTACCCGACATCGGACGAAACTCCCAAAAAAATTAAGATTTAATTATTTACGGAGTTATTTACAAATTTGGAGTCGCCACCTAATATTGAAGGAACTAGAAACCTAAAATGGACACTCGGTTCAAAGATTCCGAGGCAAAATGTTGATTACGTTTTGGCGGATATAGATCACCCAAAGACGCCCTTTCCTAAGAAAGGTACCATGTCTAGTTTAGTCCTAAATTTATCTCCTAAAATATTTTATTTATGTCAAATTGTTTTCTTTTTTAAAGCTTTAATTTTCCAAGTCAAAAAATATTTTTTATTTTTAAGTGTGACATCGTATTGAAATGATCGTCGGACCTCTTCGTCGAAAGACATGTCAATTCAAACATCGGATTCACTTTTTTGAGTCTTGACACAACCGGCATGTCGAAGAACATCTTAGTCATCAATTTTTTTTTTGTTTTGGTGGAAAAATTGTCATCGGTCCCTAAAAATATAGGAGTCTTGACAATTATCTACGTGTTGACTACTTAATCTAATTATTGACATTTTAGAAAAAGATGTCATCGATCCCTAAGAAATTAGGAGACTCGACAATTCCCTTACCTATAAACTATTAATCTAATTTTGAAATAAAATCCTAATAAAAAGAATTAACTATTAATATTATTTTTTTTAGAAAAAATTATCATTAGTCCATAAAAATTATGAGACTCGATAATTCATCTATCATTTAATTATCTAAATTAATTATGAGAATTAAAATTCTATAATTAAAATTAACTAGGTAGCATCTTAAAAAAAACTAGAATATATATATATATATATCAATCAAGTAAACAAGGTGCAAACATACATAAATCAAATTCAATATAAATCATCTAAAGTAAAATAAAATAAAATAAAACATGAATATATAAAAATAAAACAAACTACATAATATATATATATTTTTTTGACATTGGGCTCGTTGGAGGCCTGGCCCAAAAGGGGAGGCTAGACAATCTAACTTTTATTATTTTCTCCTTGGACTAGGCTAGACCCATTATTTCGGACTAAACTAGACCTAAACCAAATGAGTCACTATTTCTTTGGGAAAAAGAAAAGCCCACAAATAACCATTGAATTCTTTTCTGTTTCTTCTTTTAATCAAACACGTCAATTCTTCCTACTTTCTTGTTCTTGTCCATTGTCCTTTCTTTTATTTTATTTCTTTCTTCCCCCTAAACCGACTAGCTATAAACCATCCATAAAATCAAACTAAAACTCAAGATGTTTCCATTATTTTTATGCTACCTATCATGCATTACTCTTAAAAAAAAAAAAACGACTTCTCGTAGTCTTAGAACAATATACTCGTGATAATCATTGTTATTAACTCAACAAAGCTAGGATGTATATAAACATAAAAGTAAAAAGAAGAGGGTTTAGGAAATTACATGTAGAATTTGAAAGAGAATAAATGTTAAAAATAAAGTAGAATGGGAAGAGGGGCTAATCGCTTGATGAATCTTCCCCTGTTTTTAGGCTTCGATTTATGGTCCCCTGTTTGAAATTATTCTTCATGTTTTCCTTTCTTTCTTTTATGTTCTCTTCTAGTTCGTGCTCTCTTTTTCTTTCTTTCTTTATCGCTCTCTCTCTTCTCTATTCTTTTGTTCTTTTTTTTTTTGTATTATCTCGTTCTCCCTCTCTATTTCTTCTCAATTTTTTTTTATTTTCTATTCTCTCCTTTCAATTCCTTCATCTCCTCTATTCTCTAGCTACCGCCTATTCATAGGCTTAGAATAGCTATGGAGAGTGGGATGATAGTTTGTAAGGGGAAGGATGGCTGATCGTGGGAAGTGAAGAGTGGAGGTCGTGACGCGAAAGAAGAAAAGGGGCATCTAGCAGCAACATGATGGAGAGTGGATGTCATGAGGAGTTGAAATGAAAGGGATGTGGGAGGGTGGAAAGGAAGAAGGACTTTGTAGTTTATAAGGGGAAGGATGACTGATGGTGGGGAGTGAAGAATGGAGGTCATGGAGAGGAAGAAAAAGAGGGATTTCTATAGGGAGTGGAGATGGAGAGTAATAGATCATGGGAATTGGAGAGGAAGAGAGACATGTGAGGAGTGGAGGAATGGTAGCTTGTTATAGTTTGTAACTAATCGCCCGATCATGCTACTCGTTTATATCCTTCATTAAAAAAGGAGATGAACGAGTAAAATGTATAAAAATTCGATGGCGAACGACGGGTCGTCTATGGCCAAAGTGTCAAGTTCGTCATGTTGTCCGCTCTCTCTTCTCAATTAGGTCTTCCTCGATTTTAATTTTTCTACAATTAAGCCCTCTATAATAATTCTTTTAGTCCCTTTAATTTTAATTGTTCTCAATCTCGCCTTAATTTATTTCAATAATTTCTCCACTTTTTCGTATTTATAAATTGACCCATAATACTTTTAAATAAAATTACAATTAAATCCTTAAAAGTAAAATTGATCAATTTCTCTCTCTTTCTTTTTTTTTTTTAATTTTTTTCAATTTAATAAAAATAGAAATAAAATAAAATTAACCCAAATATTGGGTTATGACAACTTCAAGTCAAAGGGCTACATGCACCACGATCACAAATGAGACAACTTATGACACTCATATAACGATCCACATAGTGATCTCATAATGGGTCGGTCTAGTACATGTTCTCTAACATGTACCCATATGTTGACTTGATATCTCAAATCTATAACACATTGTTATTAGTCAATACACATAATAGTCTCAATGCTTTATTGTTACCCCTTTAATATATCCATAACAAAAATATGAATGGGACATTGAAGAATAATAATAATAATATTCTTTGGAATTTACAATGTTCATTTAATAAACTACAAGAATAGACAAACGTAATAAATGGAATGCCTCATATACATAAAAATATATAATAACATGATAAGTGTATGCTAGTACAATCAAACTATGATTGGCTTCCACGGCATACACTAACAATCTCTCACTTGCATTAGAGTCAATCACCCATGTATCTAATATCTAGTGATTTGAAATGGCTATAATGCTTCTGCTATGTTAGAGGTTTTGTAAGTGAGTCTACTACATTGCCATTTGTTAATACTCGCATATCTTCACATCTCCTTTTTCAAGTATTTCTCGAATGAGATGGAAGCGTTGAAGTATATGTTTGGATCGCTAGTTAGATCCGGGTTCCTAAGCTTACACGAGTAGCTCTATTTTTCTCACAATAGAGATCAATTACGTTTGCAATACTAAGAACAACACCAAGTTTAGTAACAAACCTCTTAATCCAAACTCTCTCCTTAGATATATCTAAAGCGACTATAAACTTAACTTCTATTATAGAATCAACTACTCGTCTTTTGTTTTGAACTCTTCTATCTAATAACACTACTATTAAGGCAAAACACAAAGCCTAATTGCAATCTAGAATTATCCTTGTTTGTGTATAATCTAAAAACTAGCATCAATGTAGCCTTTTACTACTATTTCTTCCAACCCTCTATATACTAGGAATAAATTTTTAGTTTCATCGAGTTACTTTAGATTACTAAATCAAATTGGTACCTACTCATCATGATTATGCACATGAGATATCAAGATGAGTACATATCATGGTATACATAATTGATCCAATTGTAGAACAAAGTGATATCTTACTCATATGGCCTCTTTCTTCTTGTGTGGATGGGCATTGAGCCTTAGAAAGATGTATACCATATAGCATGGCAGAAATCCCTTTTTGGACTTATTCAAGCTAAACTGTTTTAGCACCTTATAAATGTATGCACTTTGACTTAGGCCAAGTAATTTCCTTGATCTATCTTTATAAATTTTGATGCCCAAAATATAGGTAGCTTCACCTAAGTCCCTCTTGAAGAAATAATTCCCTAGCCAAGTCTTTACAAACTATAGGCTAGGTATGTCATTTTCAATGAGTAATATGTCTTCTACATAGAACATCAAGAAGATAACTATGCTCCCACTAATCTTCTTGTAAACACAAAGTTCATCCTCCTTCTTGATGAAATTAAACTCTTTGATTGCACCATCAAAACAAAGATTCCAATCCAAGAAGCTTGCTTTAACCTATAAATGGATCATTGTAGTTTACATACTTTTCTAGCTTTTTTTGGATCAACAAAAACCCTTAGGTTATGCCATGTACACATCTTTGAGAAGATTTCCATTAAGAAATATAGTTTTGACATCCTTTGCTAGATTTTTTAGTCATAAAATGTTGCAATAGCAAGCGAGATCCCGATGGATTTAATCGGTGACTAGAGAAAAAGTTTTATCATAGTTTATACCATGAATTTACTTGAAACCCTTAGCAACCAATCACCCCTTAAAGGTTTTTACATTACCATCCATGTTAGTTTTCTTTTGGAAAACCCACTCGCATCCAATGGGTTTTACCCCTTTAGGTGGTTCAGCCAAAGTCCATACTTTGTTTGTATACATAGATTACATTTTAGATCCGATGGCTTCTTGCCATTTTTTAGAGTTTGGGCTTGTGATAGCCTCTTAGTAGTTAGTGGGCTCATTATAATCCATGAGTAATACATCATCTGCTCTAAGCCAAGAGAAATCCATATCTCTTAAGCTCAATACTTATCCTACTAGATTTATGTGGGCTTTGTGTTATTTAAGTAGGTATTTGGTCAACAACAACTTATGCTCATCTGCTCAAGTTCCACCCGAGGTGTATTGCTTGCCTTAGGGATTTTGAATTTCTTTGAGTTCTATTCTCTTCCTACTAGTCTTTCTAAAGATGGATTCTCTTTCTAAAAAGACACCGAGTTCAAGCAATAAACACTTTTTTCTCATTTGGATTATAGAAGTAGTATCCGTTGGTTTCTTTTGGATACCTCATAAAATAGCATTTGTCAAATTTAGGTCCTAGCTTATCTAAAGCTTGAAGCTTTACGTATGCATCACAACCCCAAATCCTCATAAAAGATATAAGAGGATGTTTCCCAATCCATATCTCATATGGTATCTTTTATTCTACTTTAGATGGAACATACTTAAGTGTAAACATAGGTGTTTCTAGAGCATATCCCCAATTAGAAATTGAAAGATATGTGTGACTCATCATAGATCATACCATGTCCAACAAGGTGTGATTTCTCCTCTCAAAAACATAATTCCATTATGGTGTACTCAAAGGAGTGAGTTATGATAAGATACCACACTCTTTAAGACAGTCATCAAATTCTTTGCTTAAGTATTCACCACCTCAATCTGATCCAAGAGTTTTAATACTTTTTCCAAGTTGGTCCATGCTTCATTCTTGAACTCTTTGAACTTTTCAAAGGATTCGACTTGTGCTTCATAAGATACACATAGCCATATCTATTGAAATCATTATTAAAAGTAATGAAGTAATGATAACCTCCTCTAGCTAGTGACCTTATGGGCTCACATACATCACTATGTATAAGACCTAAGAGATCACTAGCTTTTTCACTATGTCTAATAAAAGGGACTTTAGTCAATTTATCTAATAAACATAATTCACATGTCTCATATGATTAAAAATCAAATGAGTCTAATAATCTATCTTTATGGAGCTAGATATGCACCTCTCATTTATATGACCCAATTGATAGTGCTAAAGATAAGTTGGGTTTAAAACATTAGATTTAAACCTCTTGGTAGTAATGTTATAGACATATATTTCAAGATCCAAGAGATAAAGGCCATTCATTATTTATACACTACCATAAAATATTTTATTTAAATAAATGGAGTATTGTTTGTCCTTTATTATATAAATGAAAAGCCTAACTTTTCCAAATAAGAAATAGAAATAATATTCCTATTAATGGCAGAGACATAATGTCGGTCTTCCAAATCAATAACTAGTCTAGAGGGAAAAGATAAACTATAGGTTCCTACAGCTAAAGTAGTAACTCTTGCTCCATTGCTTACTCGTAGGTCCACTTCACCTTTAGCAAAATATCTATTGGTTTTAAGTTCCTACATATTTACATAAATGTGAGAACCATATCTAGTATTTAATATCCAAGATGAAGAAGTAGATAGACTGACTTCTATAACAAATATACTTGAAGTGGAAGTCTCATTTCCCTTCTTCTTTTTAGTTCTTCAAAACAAACATTGTAGTTCCTCTTCTAATGTCCATTCATACCATAATAGAAGCAAGTTCCCTCCTTTGGCACTCCACCTTTGGGTTTTAATGCTTTGTCTTTTGGCTTGCTCTTGGGCTTATTGATTTTCTTGCCCTTGCCTTTTTTCTTACCCTTTCCCTTTTGGACCATCGGTATGGAAGTGGGTTTAGACCTTTTTAGATTCTATTCAATAGTTCGGAACATACTTAGTAGTTTTTCCGAGTGGTTTATCCGTTTCATTCATGTTGTAGTTCATGACGAATTGACTATAATTCTTGTGTAATGATTGAAAAACTACATTATTAGCTAACTCTTGGCCTAGAGGAAAGCCTAATCTTTTGAGGCTTTCAACATACCTAATCATCTTAAGTGTGTGAGGAGTAATAAAGTTTCGTTCTACTAGTTTGCACTTGAAATAATGCCTTGGAGATATCAAATCTCTTATGATGTGCACTGCCTACGATAAAACCTTTCGAGATGATCGATCATATCATAGGCATTCATGTTCTCATATTGCTTCTAGAGTTCAGAATTCATAGTGGTTAATTTGATATAACCAACTTTAAAAGCATCATCTTGATGCTTCTTGTAAGCATCTTTCTCAACACGAAGGGCATTGGAGCAAGAGTAGGGGAGTAGCTTCTTCTTCTAAGACATACAGACTTCCTTTCTTATTTGAAGACTATCTAGAAATTTATGTACCAATCTAGAAAATTTGTCCTAGTTAGCTTGTCCTTCTTAAGGATAAATCACAAAGGTATGCTTGTTGGATGTCTTAGATGCCATCTATAATTAAAAAAAAATCAGAATAATAATCATATGTAAAATTTATTTAATTAGGTCTTTAATTAAATGAACCTTTCACTATTTTATTCAAATCAATAGCCCTCACTATTAATTCAGAATGTCCAATAATCAAAACTTTTTAGTGGGCTAAGATCTATATTTCACCTAGTATTGAGTCGGCTTTGGCCGATCACCTAAGACTTGGTTATTTAGGTAGAAATAAACTTGCCAATTGCAACCTCATGTAACTCTTAGGTAATTGAGCAAATAACTATTGTTCTAATCCATCTAATGGAACTAATACTCAACTTTATGCCTCCGATCCTCATTTTGTGAACCGATTAAGTCAAAACCTAGTAATTAATAATTTGGTTATCATTTATTTACCTAATCATGCCTCACCAAGAAAAGCTAAGTGCCTTACTATGGCAATCCCACGGATAATTGATCTAGTCCTTGACGAGTATCAAGTATTGGTAGGCATTTTGATAGATTTAATTTTACCATTAAGGGATTTTGGTCAAGTTTTTGTTAAGATATCACCACTAATTAACCAACTTACATTCTTTATGTCCGATGCATCTCGGGCACATGTAGCGATAGAAGCATAAATATAAATGTGCCATAGTTGTGGCCTAAATCTATATTAATTTTCTCAAGCAAATGAGAAGATTGAAAGGTTAACCTAGGGAAGTCAATATCCACTATGTCTCTTCTTTGGTTCACTTCTTTGCATGATCACCACAATCTTACCTTCATGGTTGATTATAAAATTTAATTCAAATAAACTATACTAAATCTTTGCTATATAACAATTACATAGAATAAGGAAACCTTAACTTACATTCGAGGAGAAATAGATGATTTGCTATAGAAAAAATATAGAGGAAGGTATGACATGAAAGTGTATTTATAAAATTACAACCATAACAAATACCTACCAATAACATTGGTCTACAAGGGCTATAACTATGCACCATGCATCGTATAGCGTAAAATCATGTGAAACAAATTTAAAGCATGATTTCATAAAATTGATTAACCTTTAAAGAAAACAATGGTGAGGTTTTGAAATAACAGTCAAGGTTTAAAGGGGCATTTCCCCTTTGTAAGGTCCTAAGGGGCAACTGCTAGTGAGTAGGGGTCAAAAGGCCGATGCCCCTTATGAGGGATTATGGACGAGTGCCCCCAAAAGGTTAACAAAATTCACCTCCCTTGCCCAAAAGTAAATTCATTAGTCCTTGATGTATACAATCCGAATCTAGTTCCGAATTAATTCAAGAACTAGATACATATGCCTTATTCCTTTTTATTTATGTATCAAAAATTGATACAAGATCAATTATTTCCAAATCAACATCCGGATCAATTCTAGAACAAGTCTAAAATATATAATAAGCCATATAGACCACGTGATTATCAAATATTACAAACACATATCATATATGTTAATGAAATATTTAATCACTATAAACCAAGTCTATTTCATGATTTTGATCTTATTGAAATTGTGAAAGAATATCATATATTCATAAAACCCTAAATGTCATGATTTCAATCACATTAAAGTCATGATGGAATATCATATACTCATAAACCCTCAATTTTGTGATTTCAATCAAATTGAAATCATGATAGAATATCATATACTCATAAACATCACATATTAACATGATCATTCACATAATCGACTTAGAGTTTTGCAACTAGCTCTATTACCATTGAAAATATTCAAAGTAACATAAAAATATAATTGAAGTAGCAAAAATAATATCATAATATAAATTTTCTTTGTAATGCCATAGGATCCATACAAAAACAACAAAATTAAAGAATCGGATCATTACCTCTTATAGCATAGATCACGTCTCTTCCATGAAGGATACTTGAATCATGAGCACGGATCAATGAATTGTACCTCTACGGTATCCATATGAGCATCTCAATCACCAAAAAAATTTTGGAATAGAGATTCAACTCAAGTTGAAGCACTAGCTATGAGTTGCAATGTTCAAAGGCTGGATCAATCTTCCTCTCAAGGTGGCTAAGGTTTCCTCTTAAGGCTCCCTTAGGGTTTCTACCTCACGTAATGTCATTATATAAATAAATATTATGTGTTGGTTGTATTCTATAAGAAACAGATCATGTGGGAACTAGACCCATTAGGAAACTAATTTCCTAACCCCTAAAAAGAGAGAAAAAAACATGGGCTAATTATCATGATAAATTAATGTCCAACAACCTTTGATTTGGGCTTCATTAAGCCCATTTTATAAGTCTTAATCAAATAAGCCCATTAGTGTAATTAAATACTATAATTTAGAATGCATCCCAGTCTTACAAGGAATCTTAACCGGACTAGGAATCCTAATCCAATTAGGACTTCGATCATACTCTAATTTTGAGTCGCTCTTTATGTGTGACCCTATAGGTTCTTATTACATAGGTAATGATCTTAAAATCATAATTTAGAATCACAAATAGTGAGTAGCATCTTGGAATGGATCACTACTAGCCAAGTAATAAGAATGTCATTAATTCGATGTAAGCTTGTCCGTGACATATGTTAAGATGTGGTCTAATCCCTTTATCCTAGATGCCCAGATTAAATATGAGGTATGGAATTTGTCATCATCATATAGTTTAATCTTAGCATTTCTTGATCCATGAGTTGACTATTCCAAACAAATGAAATAGATATCTCATATTGATTCATTTGAGTATGGCCATGCATGTCACAATGTCACTCGATCACAAGGCCCATAGATGTCATTCTAGTTACATAGGCAAGAAAAATCCCATCTACATCACTCACATCCCACTACATGATTTATGGTATATCCAATAACCAACTTTATAGTCCATCCTATTATAGATGATGCTTGATGGTATCAAAATATATGACTCTTCATGTAGGGAACCGTAGTGACTTCAAGTCAAAGGACCAAATACACCACGGTCATAATAAGACCAACTTATGACACTCATATAACGATCCGTGTAATGATATCATGGTGGGTCGGTCTATTACATGTTCTCTAACATGCATCCATGTGTTGACTTACTATCTCTTATCCATAACACATTGTTATTAGTCAATAGACATACAAGTCTCAATGCTTTATTGTTGCTCCTTAAATATATACATAAAAAAAGCTTGACTCGAGACATTTAAGAATGATAATAATATTCTTGGGACTTTATCATGTTCGTATAATAAGATACAAGAATAAGCAAACATAATAAATGGAATGCCTCTATATAAAACAAATATATAATAATATGATAAGTGCATGCTAGTACAATCAAACTATGATTTGCTTCTAAGGCATACACTAACAATCGTCAAGGCCCGACTTGTGTGTTCTTATTTAGTCATTCTAACTTAAATCCTTAGGGTCAAACTCTACGATACCACTTTGTAATACCCCGACCTATGACCTAGATAGTTAAGAATCCTACCGACATTAACTTACATTTTGAGTGTAATGAATGCAGCCAATAAGCCTCCTCTCTTTAACATAGCAAATTGCTAGTAAAAATGGTAGTTTTCATACAAGGTCCCTAATAAATTAGCAATAATAGGTTTGAATTAATGAAAAATTAAGTATAATAATTTTAAAAAATTATACTAACACCAATTAATATTCCTACATCATATATAGCAATATTAAATTTCATAATTTAGTCAAAAACTCACATTGTTGGAATTAAATTAACTATTTAAATTTAATACGAGTAGATTAAACTAAAAACAATTATATCTTTTATCTTTCTCAATTTCCTTTTAAATAATAATGAATATAAAAATAATCTAATTAATTCAATAGAATAAATCTTCATTATTTCTTTCAATAATCTATTTAGTTATAACATAAATAATTTAATTAGAAAATATTCATTATAGATTAAATCATAAAACTTGAAATAATGCTATTATTTTAATAAAGAAAAAATTAGGATGGAAAATCAATTAATTAATTCAATTGAACATTTAATAAATTCAATTAGACTTTTAATTTGAGAGCTAACCCTTCAAAATAATTTTTGGGCTCATGGAACTTTGGTTCCCAAAAAATTTAAACTTACCAAATAAATTATTCCATTAAAGTCATTTATTTCTTATCTATTAAATTATATATAATCCTATAACCATTAAAATCATTTCTTCCTTATCATTTTAATTTCATACTTTTCACCATTAAGTCTTTAGCTATTAAATCCATTAACCATTTAATTAATTATTCTATTTAACCACAAATTAATTACATTACTTTCAACATTATCTTTTACAAGTCCAATTAAATTAATTAAGTAGCCCATTAATTCCTTATGCTACTAAGCTAAACAACTAAGGACATAAACATACTATTTAATTCTCAAACACAAAATTCATCATTTAAAGACCATAAATTGCTTAACCTAATATCCATTTCCAAATCTAAAAATAAGTTAAGCACGAGTAAAAGTTCCACGACTTATTTTACATGATTAAGAACATTATATGACAAGTCGATCCTCCTCCTCGATGATGATCATTTTCTAATGTTTTTATCATCCATAACACAAGAAACTAGGTGAGTATTGCTTAGTAAGTGTAATCCATGTAATGCATGTAGTGTTCATTATGCATCCGAAAATCATTTTTCATACCTTTTGAAATTCATCTCTTCTAGTAATTGGCCCTCTTTTGAAATATGCAATTTGTGCAAAATCCCATAAAAAGCATTAGACACCTTCCATTTTCATCATTCTTTCTTTTCGAAAGAACAACATACATGGCATTTCTCATTCTTCCTTTCTAGAGAGAATCCTTTTTCTTTTTTTTTTTCTTTTCCTTTTCCTTTTCCTCTTAAGATCTTTGATCACTCATCTCGCATAATAATATCATTTTCTTTTCCTTTTCCTCTTGAAGGTATCTAGCCATTTCTGTTTTAAAGCATGTCCTTTTCCTTTTTCGTTTCCTCAAAACCATGAAGGAAAATCTTATTCATGGTCATGATATGCAAATGCATTTGAATGAAATGCATTCCTTTACCTTTCCTTTACTTTTTCTTCTATCTTGACATATTAAAATACATGTAATCTACATTCTAAACATAACATGTACTAAATAAACTAAAATTTAAACAACGTTTCAAACATAACATTTACTAAATAAACTAAAACATCAAAATTCAACATCCAAAAAGCATCTAACATAATTAATCGATCAATTACTTATTCTAAATTAGCAAAGAAACAATAAATGAACCTTAGACATCAATAATTCTTTAAGAAAAGCAATATGGCCAAATTTATCATATAACTAACCAAATCATTTGCAACATGCAATTAACCATTTTCATTCCTTTTCATACATCTAAACCATAAAAACAACATTCAATTCTAGGTGACCCTTTTTTCCCTTCTTTTTTTCCTTCACTTTAGAGTCGGATATTAGCTAATGGAAGACCAACTTCCATTTGATCATTTTCCTTGAATTTTCATATCTAACCCCTTAATAAAGAATTTTTCATCATTTATACATCAATTAGGTTAGTTAAAACAATAAATCGAAACTTTCATCCTAAGCTAAATTTCTCATCAAAATGACCAAATTATAATTTTTCAATTCAACACCATAAAACACACCTAAATCATTTCATCAAGCACTTTATATACATTAAGCACCTAAAATTTAAATTTCCTCATAATCTAGGGTGCCATCTTGTTATAAAAGAAGAAAATCACCAAATTTCACATTTTCCTTTTAATCAACCAACCAAACACAACAATTCCAACATCACAAACACATTATCAGATCTAAATCATCCAATTCGATAACAACATTGTAACTCCAATAATAAAGTCATAAAACCATACTTATTTGAACAAAAATTAACCATAAATTAATCATTATAATATAGGTTTCTTATGGTGTAGTGAGGATTACACTTATCTCATTTAAAGTGTGATCAATCCTCCTTTTCCTCCTTGGATTTCTTCTTCCTCCTCCTTTCTCCTATAAGTTTTGACCAAAAGCGACTTTCTCCCTCCCAATTTGCTTGATCTTTTAAAATAATTATAGGGTGATTATGTGGTGTTTATAGGTTAGCTAAAGGGTTTGTAGTGTAGGTTTGGTATTTTCCTTTTGGTTTTGCTTATTCTCTCTTTGGTGTAACATTTAACATCTAAAGTTCTTAACCTCTATTCTATCTTATTTTTTCCATATTTATAGCTAAGGTTTTTCCTTAAGATTAAGCAAAGTGTATTACACTTGGTTTGATCTTAAACCATGGTAATTAATGGCTTCTCTATATTTTTCTTCATTTTTCTCCTTTCTTCCTTTTTTTCCCAAAATTTCTAGGTTGATTTTTCTCCTCCTTTCTTCTCCTAGTTTGTAGAAATTTTTCTCACTCAGATTCTACCTTACTAGTTGCTGGAATTATCCTCTCAAAATCATTTAATTAATCTCCTAAATTACTAGCATTTTGTACTTTATCCTTAAACTTTTAATTCTTGTAATTAGCCCCTCTAATTTCATTCTATAACCTTTTAATTTCCCAAATCTTTCCCTTATATTAGACATTTTCAAGAGTCATTGTGACCCTCAAAGATTCTTTATTATTTTAATTAAGTACTCAATATTTTAATTATTATGATTATACCCCTATGATTTTACAATTGCACCCCTAGGTTAACACATAATCATATCAATTAATATTATAAAACTTAATTTCATACTTTAATTAATTCATGTATCTTCCAATTAATTTAGTTATCTTTCATAATAATTATATTTGCATTAATTTTATTCTTATCCAAGCATAATTTTGTTTCAATCCTTACTTTAAATAAATTTTCGTACATTAATTAAATAAATAATTCTTACAAACGTAATTACTTACAAGAATAAATTAAATAAAAGTATTATTACTATGAAAGGTGAATGGATTAATTAAAATTCTAATGAATTTATTAAGTTTTCAATTGAATTAATTAATGGAAATTCTAACCTAATGAATTTTTATTAAGATAATAGCATTAAATCAAGATTTAATGGTTTAATTTAAAATGATTATTTTCTAATTAAATTGATTATATTGTAATTAAATTTTGTTTTGAAATGAAAATAATGTGACTTTATTTTTTAGATTATTTGGAAATTGAATATTTAATTTTAAATTAAATATGAATTTCTAAAAGGAATTTGAGAAAAATAAAACGCACCGCATTATTCATTATAATATAAAGAATTTTATTTAAATAGTTAAATTAGAATTCAAGAATATGAGTTTTTTTTTTTACCAAATTAATATTTCTACACATGATGTAGGAATATTAATTGAGGTTAGTGAAATTTTTGGAAAAATTTTATACCCAAGATTTAATTAATTTAGACATATTATTTCATTTTTTTAGGGTCCTCATACGAAAACTACCACTTTGACTTGTAATTTTATAAGGTAAGGTGAGGATAAAGGATATGTATGCTATAGAAGAGTAGAACAAAAAAAAAAAATTTCTCCATCTAAGCTCCAAATATTATATCGTTGAATCAGCTAATCATATATATATATATATATTTAATTAAAGCAAGTGTTTACTTCTAGTAGCACATAAACTATCTACGCGAAAGATGCGGTCAAGTGTTACGCCTCTATTGACAATCCACGTAGCGCAAACACTTACAAGCGAAGCTAAAAAAATCATAGAGTGCTAACTCTAATCCTTCTATATAGTTAATTTTTTCTCTAAGAAATCGGTTAGGGTATTTTGTGTCCACCTTAGAAGAGAGAGGCATGTGCGATAACTCGGGCTTTTGGGAGAAAAAGTTTCTCTACTTTTTTCTATTCGTTGTAATGTTTTTCTTTCCTTTTTCCTTAACTCCCCTGTAGCCTCTCTCATCCCTTTTTATATAAAGAGGGCAGCAACTTCTCCCTATAGGTCGAAGTGTTGCCTATATGTGCTTTGTTTGATCTTATCCTTGTAAACCCTAACCTAATCCAATAATGCTCAAGTTTTTCCTCCACCAAAATATCTTAGAGGCTTTTAAATTAAAATTATTAGCCCAAACACTTTTGGCTTAATTAATTATCAATTAATTTTGATCATCCAAATAAATTAGGTTAGATATTTTTAGGAGGCTCACATTAGGAAGTAATTTCCTAAATTAACCTAAATTAGGAAATTAATTTACTTTTTAGGTAACTCTCTTCCAAGTTTGGAACGAGACTTCTAAATTAGAAAACTGAATTCTAAAATTAAAAAATTTATATTTTAGGAAACCTTCCAAAATAAAAAACTCTTTCCAAAATAGGAAACATTCCAAAACAGGAAATTTTATTCCAAAATTCTTGCTTCTATTTTATTGTGTGAATATTTGAACTTATGCTTGTGACTCTATAGGCTTCTAGATATCTTGACGAGTGTATCAAGAATAAAAAATACCTTTATTATCTCTTGATACATAAATCAAGATTGCCATCTAGCAAGGCATCATGACTATCAAATTCTCTAAAAAGATCAATTAATTCGTAGTTACTTTTCGGGAGTATGGTTACCATATAATTCGAGTCCTTTTGTTAATTTATCATAATGTGATCTCAAACTTGGTTTATAGTCTATTAGATTATGATTATATAAGTTTTCTTTGACTCCTAAACATCTTAGCTCTAAAGTAAACTAACTATAATCTATTAATATACTTATACTTTGTTCATAGATTCCTTGAGTAGACATTCATCGAAATATAATATGATAACTTCTTTAGCATATAAAGAATGACACGTCCAATCTTAATGATCCACCTATCTCCATTAGATTTATAGTGCGTCTAATGAATTGCCCACATGTAGCTCTTGATGGAGTCCATTAAAATGAATGTCAAATTATATAAATCATTTAATGAGATAATCATGATGACTTCAAGTCAAAGGATCGGTTGTATCTATCTCATATGAGATTACCATCATGGTGAGTCACATCTACTATATCTTCTCTTACATTAATCACCTAAGTGCTTGCTTTGGAATCACCATGCCAATAAATGTGAGATCTCTTATTGCTATCTTATAGCATGAGCATAGCACTCACAAATCTTATCATATATTTTCAATATCTATTCTTGATAATGTTATAACTTATAATATTTAATGATATGATTTAAGTATATTAATATTTTTCACATATATTTCGATCAATCACTAATGCAATGCATATCATATGGACTTCTATCTAATTCTATCAAATTATAAATAACTAGAATTAATATAAAGTTCTCTTTTATTAAAATAAAAATACAATGTTACAATACATCAAACCATTCAAATAAGGTTAGATCTTGGGCACCTACACTAATAGAGGAGACTTGTTGGCTTGCATTAATTACACCTAGAATGTAAGTCAACGTCAATAATCTTGTTGACCTATCTAGGTCCTAGGTCGAGGGTGTTAGAGAGATAACTTCATCAATTAATATAAAATTAATTAAATTCATGTGGTTTAGTGTAATAAATTATGCATGAATTATTAGGTTTACGTAATTAATTCATGTTTAATTGAATGAATTGAATTAATCAAGATTAGGGTTTTTGAACATGTGAATTAGGGAAAATGATCAATAGTTGAAATTGATAATGAATTAGATTAATTAAGCATGTAAACAAGTAGTAAAAATGAAAAACCACTTAATTTTTATTTAATTCGACTCGTTATTTCTTATTCATTAGGACCTCATACAAAAGCCACTACTTTCACTAGTAATTTTGTAAGATAAGGAGATGAGGCTTGTTGTCTTGCATTCCTTATACTAAGAATATAAGTCAACATTTGTAATACTCTTATGCTATCTAGGTTTGACCCTAGTGGTTTAAGTTAGAATGACCAATTAAGCATACACGAGTTGGATTTCGACGACAAGTAAAGATAAAAAAGTACATGTTGCTAAAAAATGTATTTTTGTATGATGTGTTTATATCATAGTATGTGAATGTTATATTGATTGAAAATTTTTAAATTTGAATGTAGTTATGGCTGAATTATTAATGAAGATTGCTAGTGATCATAATGGAAATTCCAAGGACATAATTTTTATAAGGAGGGGATGATATAATATCCTCGACCTAAAAACCTCCATAAAAGTAATTATGTTGTAAGAATAATTTATTCAATTAATAAATGAATATTTATTTAAAGTAAGTATTGATAAATTATTTTTGAATAAGAATGAAATTAATAAAAATATAATTTTTATAAAAGATAAATGAATTAATTGGAAAGAAAATGAGTTAATTAAAGGATGAATTAGAGGTTTACAATATTAATTGATATGGTTGTGTTAACCTAAATGTGAAATTACAAAATCATATGGGTGCAATCATAATAATTAAAAGTTTATTTGCTTCATTAAAATAACTAAAATTTTGAGGACCATAATCACTCTAGGAAATGTCTAGGATAAGGGATAAATTGTGGGAAATAAAAGCTTACAAACTAAATGGATGGGAAAATTATGAGAATTAAAAGTTTAGGGATTAAAGTGTAAAATATGAATGATTTAAGGGACTAATTCAATGATTTTGAGAGGATAATTCTAGAAACTACTAAACTAGAAAATATGAGAGAAAAATATCTCCCTAAGTTGGCAAATAAGGAGAAGAAAGGAGGAGAAAAATCAACCTAAAAATATAAGAAAAAGGAGGAAGAAAGGAGAAAAATCTAGAATAGTAATTAATTTTCATTGTTTAAGATCAAACCAAGTGTGATACAATTGGCCTAATCTTAAAGAAAAACCTTGGCTATAAATATGAAAAAAAAAGATGGAAGAAACTCCAAAAGAAGTTAAAAACCTTAGATGTTTAAGGTTATACCAAACAGAAAGTAAGCGAAACCAAGAGGAAAATCACCAAACCAATACTCCAAACTACCTTAGACATCTTTAAAATACTTAAAATTACCCTAGAATCAATTTAGAAAATTAAGCAATGGAGGAGGAAGAAATTCCATCTTGGCCAAAACTTAGAGGAGAAAAGAGGAGGATTGATCAAACTTTAAGTGAGGTCGGTGTAATCCTCATTACATTGCAAGAAACCTATATTAGGATGTTTAACTAATGATTAATTATTATTTAAATAAGTATAGTTTTATGAATTTACTATTGTGTTATGGTTTTATTGTTGAAATTAAAGGATTTAGATGTTATAATTTTGTTTGTGATATTGGAATTGTTGTGTTTGGATAGTTAATTGAAAGGGAAATATGAACTTTGGTGACGTTCTTATTTTAGAACGAGGTGGCTTGAAACTTTATATTATGAGGAAATTTATGGTTAGGTGTTTAATGCATATAAAGTGTTTGATAAAATGATTTAAGTGTGTTTTCGTTGTGTTGAATTTTAAAAATTAAATTATGGTCATTTTGATGAGTACTTGACCTAGAGTGAAAGTTTAGGTGGATTGCTCTAATTTACCTAATTGATTTATAAATGATGAAAAAGTATTTATCAAGGGATTAGATAAAAAAATTTAAGGTACAATGATCAAATGCAATTTAGTTTTCCATTAGGTAACATTCAGCCTAAGTGAGGGAACAATGGGGAAAATGGTGACTTGAATTTGGATGGTGTTATTAAGGTTTAAAAGGATGAAAGGGCATGAAAACAAGATTAATTGCATCTTGAAAATGATTTGGTTAAGTTGCATAACTAATTCAAACATAATGCTTTTCTTAAGAAATTATTGATGTTCAAGGTTTATTTATTATTCGATGTCTTCTTCGCTAATTTAGAACATTTGATTGATTGATTGTATATGGTACATATTTTTTGGATGTTGAATATGCATGCTTTAGCTTAATTAGTACATGTTATATTTGAAATGTTATTTACATGTACTTTAATGTGTTATACATGCTTGATAGAGGAAAAGATAAATGAAAGTAAATAAATTCATTTCATTCAAATGCATTTATATATCATGACCATGAAAAGGATTTTACTTTATGGCTTCAAGGAAAAGGAAAAGGAAAAGGAAAACAACATGCTTTCAAAAGAAATGGCTAGACACCTTCAATAAGAAAAGGAAAAGGAAATGGCATATTTTACGAGAGGAGTGATCAACCTCTAATGAGGAAAGGAAAAGGATTCTTTCTTAAAGGAATGAATGAGGAATACCATTTATATTGTTCCTTCTAAAAGGAAAGAATGAGGAAAATGGAAGATGTCTAGTGCTTTTTGTGAGTTTTCACAAACTAGATAGTTTAAAAGAGGGATGATTATATACACAATCGCCAATGTGCATCTAAAAAAGAAAATGAATTTCAAAAGGTATGAAAATGGTTTTTAGATGCATCACATCATTGCATACATACAGAGCACTACATACATTATATGGATTGCACTTATTGAGCAACTCTCACTTATTTTTTTATGATGTTAGTGCTTAAAGGTTAAAACATAACCGTCATTGAGGAAGCCATATGTGAAGAATCATGTATCATATGGAGGTGCCAAATAAAAAAAAATTCCTTCATCTAGGGTTCCTAAGATTATGTCATTGAATCAACTAATCATACATAAATATAAATATAAATATGGGTGAAATATTACCTCTTATAGGATAAAAAGAATTCAAATAGAAAGGGAACCAACTAAGTGTTCGATCGCTTTTGATTATCCATGTAGTTCAAACACCCACATAAGAGGCAAGAAAGATCATAGAGTGCTAGGTTCAATCCTTTTATAGTTAATTTTCTTTAAAGAAATTAGTTAGGTTTTTTTGTACGACAACCCTAGAGAGAGAGGCAACGGGTTTTATGAGAGAAAACTCTTTTTCTCTTTTTCTTAATTTTTTTCCATGCATAATTGCTCTCTCTTAGCTTTTAGCTGTCACTCTCTATATTTTCTATATATATAAGCAGCATCCTTATCCTCTAAGGAAAAGGAATTATAATATATGGGAGCTTTATCTAACCTTATCCTTATAAACCTTGAGCCTTATCCAATAGTGCTAAAGTTTATCCTTTCACCAAAATATCTTATAGGCTTTTAAATTACGCCTATTAGTTGAAACCTTTTTACCTAGTTAATTATACTTCATTTGGAACATCTAAATAAATTGAGTGAAGTACTTTAATGGAGCCTACATTAGGAAATAATTTTTCAAAATACCTTAATACTTAAATTAGGAAACTAATTTTCTTTTTAGGTAATTATCTTTCAAATTTAGAACTAACTTCCAAATAAGGAAAATAATTTTTAAAATAGGAAACTGACTTTCCATTTCAAGAAACTAACTTTTCAAAATATGAAACTTTTCATTTTAGGAATTTTTTCTAGAACACGAAGCTTTTTTCAAAAATATTTGCTTTCCTTTTATCATGTGAATGTTTAAAATTATGCATGTGATTGAATGTTCTTCTAGATATATTAGCAATGTATCAAGAAGATAGAAGATAGCTCTTTTATCGCTTGATACATGAATCAAAATTGACCTTTAGTAAGGCATCATGACTAATCAATTCTCTAGGAAGATTAATTAATTCGTAATTACCTTCCATGAGCATGGTTACCATACGAGTTCATTCTTCACATCAATTTATCACAATGTGATCTCAAACTTAGTTTATAGTACGTTTGATTATGCTCTATTAGTATACTCTCGTTGTGGCCATAGATTTCTTGAGTAGACATTTATCAAAGTGTTATGTGATAACTTCTTTAGTATAAAGAAAATGACATCTCCTATCATAATCATTCATTTATCTCTATTAGATTTCAAATGCACCCAATAAATTGTCCACATGTAACTCTTGATTGAACCCATCAAAACAAGTGTTAAAATGTATAAATCCTCTAATGAGATAATCATGAAGGGTTAGCTCGTACCCATCTCATATGAGATTCCTATAGAGTAAAGCAAATTGGTTCTCATAGTGAGTAACATCCGAGTGATATGTTCTCTAACTTAATCACCTAAGTGCTTGATTTGCCATTGCTACGCTAATAGGTGTGAGATCTCCTATTGTTATATTATAGTATGAACATATAACTCACAAGTCTTATCGTATATAGTCAAGGTTCACTCTTAACAATGATTTGACTTGGGACATTTAAAGACTTCTTTTATTAGTATAGAAATGCAATGTTACAATATAACAAACCATCCAAATAAGGTTAGATCTTAAGCACCTACACTAATAATCACCCACTAGCACTAGAGCCAACCAACCCTATTCTTTATTTTTTATAATAAAAAATGAGTCTCATGTTTTTGCTATGACAAAAACTTAGTCAAGGGATTAGCTATATTGTCATCGGTATGGACCTTTTCTATCTTTATATCACCATGACTAGTAATCTGTCTAATTAGGTGGTAACATTATACTACATGCTTGGATCATTGATGAGACCTTGATTCGTTAGCTTGTGCAATGGGTCCCTTGTTATTATAGTACAATACCGTTAGATCAAGAATGCTAGGAATAACTTGTAGTCTAAACAAAAATTTACAAATCTACATAGCTTTTATAGCTATTTTTACGATTGTAATATATTCGACCTCGATTATTGAGTCGACTACTATTTCTTTCTTGAAACTTTTTCAGCTTATAATACACCCATTTAATTAGAAAATAAATTCTAATTGTAATTTCAAATCGCCATTATCGGTTTGAAAACTAACATACGTGAACCCTTTCGCCACAAGTTCATCCCTTCCGTAGACTAAGAAAACATCTTTAGTTCTTTGTAAGTACTTAAGAATGCTCTTTACAAAAATCCAATACTTTTCACTCGGATCACCTTGATATCTATAATATATGCTCAAAGCATATAAGACATCAAATCGCATACATAACATAGAATATATAATAGATCCTATGGCTTATGTGTAGCGAATGTGATTCATCCTTTTCCTTTTATTTTATCCGTTAGGACACTAAACCTTAGAGAGTTTTATGTCATGTGACATTAGAATAAGTCCTCTCTTGGATTCTTCCATACTAAATCTCTTTAGTATTTTATCGATGTGCATGCTTTGGAAGAGCCCTAATATCTATGTGATCTATCTTTATAGATCTTGATTCCTAGAATGTAAGCTACCTCTTCCATGACTATAATGGAGAAATTCTCGAATAACCAATGTTTTATAGATTGCAACATAGTAATGTTATTACCAATAAGCGAGTATGTCATCTACATATAGCACAATAAAGACTCCTATAAACCTTATTGTATACACAAGGCTTATCATCATTTTATGAAACGTTAAACTCTTTAATTGTTTCATTAAAACATTGATTCCGAGGCCTAGATGCTTGCTTAAGTCTATAAATGGATCTTTTCAATTTGCAAATCTTATTTACATGTTCTTTGTTAATAAAACCATCAAGTTGTGTCATCTACACATCCTCATTTAAGTTTCCATTAAGAAAAGATTTTTTGATATCCATCTGCCATATTTTCTAATCATGATATGTAGTAATTACAAACATGATTCGAATGAATTTAACCATAGCTACTGATGAAAAGGTCTCATTATGATCAATATTTGTTTTTTGTGATACCCCTTTGCCATTAGTCTAGCTTTGTACATATATAAATTTCCATCCATGTCGGTCTTTCTCTTGAAAATGCACTTACATCCAATAGGTTTGACATCTTTAGGTGGATCAACCAAAGTCCATACTTGATTAGGGTACATGGATTCCATTTCGAATAGCATGGCTTCATGCCATTTTTTGAATTCAATGTCCAACATTACCTCTTCATAGTTATTAAGTTCGTCATCCTTTATTGGAGGCATATCTCCATGTGAAGAGACAAAAAGGCTATATGTTTCTCTTAATGAATCCTTTTATACCTATGAAGTTCTTATGTATTGGTTTTTGGGATAATTATAGTACTTTGTAACCTATCTACTTGGTGTTCCTTTTGAGTCTTCTCGATTCTCATCGATTTCAACTTTTCTCCTACTAGTTCTAGTATCTATAAATTCCTTCTCATGGAATACAACATGCCTAGCCATGAACACCTTTTATTCTTGTGGTCGGTAAAACTAATATCCATTTGCTTTTTTTGGATATCCTATAAATTTGCAGTTCATTGATTTGAGCTCTAGCTTGTCTCCATCCAAATGTTTAACATATACTTCATAACCTCAAATCTTAAGAAAAATTAATTTGCTTTTTTTCTTTTTCATATCTCATATGGATTCTAATCAATAGACTTCGTCGAACACTATTCAAAATAAATGCTATAGTAAGGGGTACATATCCTCAAAATTAAATGGGGATATCAGTTCAACTCATTATGGATCGAGCCATGTCTAAAAATTTATTGTTCCTCCTTTCGAACACACTATTGATTTGTGGTGTTTCGGTGGAGTCCATCAAGAGAATCCCATTGTTTTTGAAGTGATCCGAAAATTCACCGCTTAAGTATTCACCATCTCGATCCGATCGAAGTGCCTTAATACTTTTGGCGGTTTGTTTCTTGACTTTAAATCTAAATTCTTTAAAGTTTTCAAATGCTTCATATTTGTGTCCTATTAAATATACATAAAAAAAAACATGATCTATCACTAGTAAAAGTTATGAAATAATCATATCGTTCTCTTACTTTGGTGGACATGGACCCATATGCATTACTATGTATAATGCCTTACAAATTAGCAATCCTTTCACATTTTCCACTAAAAGGGAATTTGGCTATTTTATTAAGTAGATAAGATTTACGGACATTATATGATTCATAATCAAATGATTCTAGATATCCATTTTTATGTCGTTTGGATATTCAATTCTCGTTTGTATGGCTAAAAGATAATGCTACATATATGTTTTATTTAGATCATTTGTTTTAAGTCTTTTAGTATTTATGTTGTAATAGGTGTGCCTATGTTCAAAGCATATAAACCATTATTAATATTAGAATTTTCATATAAGATATCATCTTTATAACAAGAACAACTTTTATTTTTAAATAAAAACCAAAAAAAATATTTATCAAAAAAAGAAATAGAAATAATATTTCTAATTATACTAGAAATGTAATAATAGTTTTTGAGTGTAAGCATAAGCCCAAATTATAGTGTGAACTTATAGGTGCCCACTGTTAATGGTACAACACTTAAACCATTACCCATGCATTAGTCAACCTCTCCTAAAGTAGTCTTTCTTGCTTTTTTCAATCCTTACACATTTGTACAATTTTGTGCATCATATTTAAAATCAAATACCCATGATTTAGGACTAGAAGTATAAAAATTTACGTCAATAACATAAATACATGAGGTGCTTTTGAAACTTTTCTTTTCCATGTCTTCAAGGTAGTCCTTATTCTCCATCGTATAGAGCATTTTTGCATGTTGGAGGATATTCCTTTTATTCATTTTTTCAGTCAAAGAAGTTTGTCTCATTCAAAAAATTACTTTTATTAAAGAACAATCTCATCACTATATTACCAATCATATTATGCAACAACCTTGACATGATAGAAAAGCATATGATTTGGTGAATTGAATTGTATTAATAAAAACAAATCATAAATTAAGAAGTAAAATCTACATTTGCCCCTACTGTTTTTTAAGTTCTATAACCTTTAATATAGGATTTGAGAAAACCTTTTGATTCTTTTTTCTTAGCGGGTTAAGATCCTATCTTCTAACGTGCATTAACCTTGAGTTATCTCAACAAGTCGGACATGAATCATTAGGTAACTCCTTAATAATTGCATCCAAAATTCCTAATTTTATTAGGATGATAACTTCTTATCATCTCACATCTTATGTGAATACCAACCTTTGCCTCGCAAATTTATTGGGTCTTGAGTTATCTCAACAAGCCTAAAAAATTCATCTCAAGTTGGACCCAAACATTCAAGGATATCGTATGGCCCATGATTTAATTCCATCAAGAAAGAAGTGACTTTGAGTTATCTTAATAAGTTAACTATAACAAAAAGAGTTCGCTCCTCATAACATTTGAAGGCATGTAACTTCATAATTAATTGAAGGATTTAACATGGTGTGGTCTCATCAATTCGGTCCCAAAATGCATATTATAGTTCATTCACATTAATCCTATTATGCACATTATCTATCGCATAATCATGTATGTAGAAGTTAAATGAAATCAATCTCATACATGACTTAAAAACTTGTGAATGGTAATGGATTTCTAAAATTAATCCCTTCGAGACACTAGGAGAATAGTGGGTTAAAGACCTAGAGAAAAATATTACAATTTCTTTGAAATTTTCTTCTCTTCTTGGCTCATTCTCCTTACATCAATAACAAAAAATTTACAATTGTTTGTATAAGAAACCATAAGTTATATTTAAGGAGAGTAAGATGAGAAGAGAAATACATAAAAATGATAGAGAAGGTAGGAAATGCAAGCCCTATTTGACCAAAAATTTAACGAGCATACATTCCCAAAATCTAAGTCGACTCATCCATACCATTCACCCATATTTTAATTATTACTTGCAGATGCCCAAGATCCTTCCTTACTTGGATAGGTTTGAGTTATTATAACATTGTATTATTTATTTTATCACTAATAAAAAAAAGTATTTCCATTAATTGTTATTATTTATATTTATTTATTGAATAAAATTAAATAGAAGTTCACATGATATGCATTTGCATCAATGATTGATCAAAAGATGTGAGATAAATATTAATGCACTTAAATGATATCATTAATTTTTTCAATTTATAGCATTGTCAATAATGGACATCGGCTATATGTGATTAGACTTATGAGTGTTATGCTTATGCTATATGATAGGAATAGGAGATCTCACATCTATTGGTATGAGGATGCCAAAACAAGTATGTAGTTGATTAATATTTAAGAACATATCATTGGACTTGACTTGCCATAAGAACTCATTTGGTTTAGTCTATGAGAATTTTATACGAGATGGGTACAATTGGTCCTTATACTTGAAGTCATCATGGTTATCTCATTATGGGATTTATATACTTTGACACTTACTTCGATGGACCTAGTAAAGGGTTGCATGTTGGTAATTCATTAGGTCCACTAGGAATCTAATGGAGGTAGGTGGATGACTAAGATAGGACATGTAATTCTTTATATGCTAAAGGAGTTACCACATTGCATTTCGATAAATGTCTACTCAAAATATCTATGGCCATTAGAGCATTACTTGGTTGACTCTAAGAGCTAAGAAATTTAGGAATCAAAGAAAAATTGTGTGATAAAAAAAAAACTAATAACCAAGTTTGAGATCACATTATGATAAATTTACATGGGGACTGAATTGTATGGTAAGCTTGTTGGTGAAAGTTAATTATGAATTAATTAATCCTTATAAAGAATTAGGTAGTCATTGTAACCCCATGAAAATCCTTAATTATATATATATATATAGGTCGAAATTTCAAATAAATGAAGGCATGATTGCATCTATGTGCCATTTGAGTATTTTGGGATGACAACAAGCTAGGTGTTTAGGTGAGGATTCATGTAATGACATTTTGGAAAATTACACTACGAGAAATTAATGTTTGAAATGTATGATTATTTTTATATTAAAGCAATTTTACTTGAGATTGATGGTTTAACTATTAGAGGAATCAAGTATGCAAAATCGGTGTTCTTGAAAATTAGATTACGTCCGAATTTTATATGGCCTCGTTTAGGGACCTTAAGTTATTTTTAGGTGACGCTTAAAGAATAAAAATTGTTTATATATGTCTTAAATACCCCTCTGTAAAATATTTTTCTTATGAGATTTATATATAAAAATGTATGTCCATTTTAGTATATACTTGTTCTAGATGAACTATTGCTTGGACAGATTAATCCTTAATCTTCAAAATTATGTTATTAATCACGTGTTTAGTATTTTACCTTAATTTTTAGATATATTTTGAATTAATATATATATATTCTAATATAAAAATTATAGGATTTAATTGTGTCCAGGACTAGGATGTTGCTCGCTTGATAAGAGGTCGCCCGTAATGCATCTTTTACAAACAGATTTGAGGTGTATGTGTATGGCTGAAACTAAACTAGCTTAAGGAACTTTGTCTCCGGAACCAAATTAGTTTGGAGACTTAGTTAGCATAATTATCTATTTGGTTGGCGATTAGACACCTAAGCACCTTAATTAAATGCTTGGAAGCCAACTCACCCCTAAACCCAATCAAACCCATCACTTGTCCCATGACTCACCCAATTGCTTTACACTTTGTTAAATTGATTTAAGACGCTTGTAACCTTAATTTATGGGAAAGAAAAGAAAGTATATATGTTAGTAAAATGAAAAGATGGCTGAAAATTTTATGTTAAAACCGTAGCCGTCAAAAGAAAGAGAGAAAAAAACCAATTGAAAGAAAGGGAGAGAAAGACATGACGAAAAGGAAAGAAAGAAAAAGGAAGGAGCTAAGGAAATTATTAGTCAACCTAACAATGTAAGTGGGTTACCTTTTTATTTGTTTATACCATTTATTTGATCTTTATGTAATTGGCTAAACTTGTGTTTAGGTTCCGATATGTTGTTGTGTTTGGTTGTTTTGGTTGGATTGCCTTGCAATTGTTTCTTGTTATGGTCGGTTGTGTTGGTTGCTTCCAAAGCTTAGAAAGCCGTGTATATAGCTAGATTTCTGTTTTGGTGGATGTCAATGATGGAAATGGGGTTTGACCAAAACTTGGTAGATTAATTTAGGATTGATATGGACATAGACAAGGTAAAATAGGAAGGAAGAAAAAAAAGGAATTTTAGGTTTTTTCTTGAGCAAACTTTCGACCAAGCATGAGAGAAATGGGATTATTTGGACACCTAAGATCTTAAACTTCTAATGGGAAAAAATTAGTTTTGAATAGCTACGTTAAACAAAAAGGAAATTTTCTCTAACATCAAAGACAACTTCTTGCCAAGTTTAGGGACCTTTCAGCCCAAACTTGAGAAAATGGGGTTTTGGGTTCCCTTGTACGAATTTAATAATTAATGGTTCATCTAGGCTCAAATAGGTAGAAAATGGAAAGTAAAAAGGTAAACCTATAAAAAGGAATTGAAACCTAGACATAAGGACTAAGTTCGAGCCTAAAAGTATTAAAGATGAACTAGAATGGAAAATCCTACCATAACATATTAAAAATTGGTCCAAATGCTAATAATTATGCAAATCAAAGGTGGAATGATTTAATGACAATATTTGCTAGAGGAAAGAAAAAGGGAAGTACTCAACAAATACCAATCGTCGGTGTTAACTCTAACAAGATGAATATTGCAATGAGTGGTATGAGAATACCCAAAACCCTATGTGGGTTAGACCTATAAAAGTGTATGAAATCAAGTCCTATATGGGTTGGATATCGAGAATGAATTAATAGTATAAGGGTTAGAGGCCACGGTATGTTTAATATGATAAACGTGACATCATTTGCATCATGTGCATTAGGAGGTGGATTGATGAAATGGGTAATAGCAAGAAACCATGTGCGTGCTCTATTACTAACATCGTTAATCGAGGGATAATTTTGCTAATCATGTGCTACAATGAGGAATAATTCCGTTGTGAGCGGTAGGTGATAATGAGATCCCTAGGAGAGAGTAATAGAGCGAGTAGGTCATAACACGATCATCGAGAGATAGAACGCATGGACTTGCTAATACCTAGGATACCCGGATAAAATGGATGGGAAACATGGAAAATAGAACATCATTGCATATCACATGCATCACCCCACTTATTGCACTTCAACTCACCTCGTTATTATTTTCATGTTATGACAAGAAAGAGTCAAAGTAGTAAGGATGTTGACGGATCCTACAAAAAGGCTTATATGTGACACAAACATACCAAAGTTTATTTTGATTGTAATTTTTGGGTTGGGGTATTGGTAGACATTTTGATGGTATTGTAAATAAAATTTTTGTAATCTCTTCCACTATATTTATTATTGTTATGTAAATTGTATTGTACACGTTTTGTTATACGATAAGTCCTTAATGTATGAGCGTATATGTGATTGGGGTTAAGTCGGAAATTGATTGTGTCGGTATGACACAATCCTCGCCTAGCCACTCCTTTTAGCTAATTAACAAGTGGGCCCGGGAAGGAACGCCATAGGGTGGTATCGAGCTTTGGTTTATAGGTCGGGTAGTGTCTTAAGTGTCGCGAGGAGCTCGAGGACTAGTGCACTCCTAAACGAAAAAAGGTTGATTCATTATTTTTATTCGGTTAAATAAATGTATGTCATTGTTGTATGCTTTCGAATTACTATTGATCATAACCTGGAAAATATGATGATTGTAATTATTCTCATTATAGATGCTATATGTATGACGTGTTCCCCAAGTCGTTAGGACCCGTAGACAAAGGGCCTCTCTAGCCGTTTATTGGGTGGAACTAAATAACCTCACCATGACAATAGATCGGGATATAGTGACTCATGTCACTAGAGTACATGATTTGATTCAATAGATAGTATTTGTCGACACCATGTTTGAGTAGTATCGCGGCCTAGATTTTATGAGGATGTCCATATGCCAAACTCTCCTACCGATCGACCGGTAGTTGTTAGATGAGGTTTGGACGAGTCAAATAGATCGCAATTCCTATCGAAATCCGATCCGAGCTTTCCTACCAATGCAAGTTATATAGACCCTTACCCGACTCATGTATAATTTGGGTCTACCGAGTATGTATTATTTATGAGATAGCACTTACCATAACGATCGATGCTATCGATCGGTGGCGAGTAGAGGGTGCCTTTCCACGATGCGTTCAATGCATTAATTTGCAACTTTAGACATACTATAAGGAAGATATATAATGTGCAACGTAGTATCTTTTGTACGATTTTTTATGTAGATAGTAGCACCTTTTTGGTTGTCAATATGTATGAAAATGCGTATGACGGGAAGTGCTTGTAAATGCCTATTTTGTACGAAGTGCTTAATATATATGATTCATATATATAATCTCATACCTACCAAGATGGTTTACATTATATGTTGATTTCAATACTAAAACTAATGTGAGCATAACTTTGTGCATGCCAAGAAAGGATCCGAGCACGAGTAGGAGATGAAGGGACGTCCAATAATCATAATCAAAATCAATAGGACGCTTTAAATCATATGATGGACATGATATAACAACAACAACATGCAATACAACAACAGCAATAAGACCATATGGAGCAAATGAGATAGCTCCCGCTTATACATCAACGACCTCTACCTCCATCGCCTTCGCATAGGAATGATGCGGTGGAGAGATTTTGTAAAATGAATCCTCGGGAATCCATCGAGGGTGTTAACCCAATGATAGTGGAGGAATGGATTAAGTCCTTAGAAATGATATTCGAATACTTGTAATTTATCAACAATGAATGAGTATCCTGTGCCATCTTTATACCGACCAAGGATACCGCATATCGTGGGAGAGTGCACGACCGATAGCACACGTGCCTACCTTAACTTGGGAAGGATTTGAGGAAGTCTTCTATAACAAATACTTTATCGTAGACTTGAGGGCTAAGAAAATTTAACATTTCCTAGAACTAAAGCAAGATGGGATGCCCATTGGTGAATATGTATGGAGATTTGAACAAGGATGTCAATTCATCCCATTCATTACGAGGGACGACAACTTGAAGAAGAATCAATTTTTAATAGGGTTGAACCTAAGAGTTTGAAGCATGGTAGATAAAGTTATGTTGGCGGATGAGAATTAGAAGGAAATTGCAAAGGAAATCCGAGTAGAGGAGGCAATCATTTCGATCCGAAGCCTCTTCTTTTGGACCACAAAGGCAAATTTCATCTAAAAATTTCAATCGAAGTGGTACTCCAGGAAATACACGAGTCGTCGAGGCCATCACCATATACCTCGAGGCCACTATTAGGGAATCAACTGAGACCAACGAGTGGATAACCAATCTCGATGCAATAAATTTAGGAGATTCCACATGGGGGAGTGTCGACCAGATTTGAGGACTTTTTATGATTATCACAAGCAAGGGCACATAGCCTCTAACTATCATCGGATACGAAATCGGGATTAGGAAAGGTACTTCTTCGGGTATACACTGTGACGTAGGAAGAGGCTGATTAGGGGTATGAAAAACATTAGTAGTCCCTTCCAATGAGGGGGGCTATATTCATGATGCCTTGCTAGAGGCTAATATGATTTACATATCAATAGATAAAACAGATATCTTTTATTCTTGATACATTGCCAACATATCTAGGAGCTTATTGAGTCACATACATAAGTTTAAGCATTCATAAAAAAAAAAAAAAGCAAAGACGTTGGAAAAAAATTACAATTTTGAAAGTTTTCTAGTTTGAAAAAGGTTTTTGAAAATGGAAGTTTTCAAAAAATAGAAAATTTGCTATTTTAGAAATCAATTTCCTAGTTTGGAAGTAAGTTTTAAATTTAGAGGTAAATTATCTCAAAGGGAAATTAGTTTTCTAATTGAGGTTTAAGGATAATTCAAGAAATTGCTTTCTAATGTGGGCCTCCTAAAAGTATATAACCTAATTTATTTAGATAGTCTAAATTAATTAATTGGGCTAATAGGTTTAATTAAAAGCATGAAAGATATTTTAATAGTAGGATAAACATAAACCTTATAAGATAAGGATGAATGTTCTAAAGGATAAGACAAAAAAAAAAAACTCACATACATAATAACTCCTAATACTTGGAGGATGAGGAAGCAACAACCTAGAGTCCATATAGGACAAGTTACCGACCATTCCTTGTCCTTGGAGGAGAAGGAAGCCTCTCCCTTTATAAATAGAAGGATAGGTACGGTAAAGAGAAAAAGTGAAATAAAGCTACCCGAAAAGGAAAATATAAAGAGAAAATCTTTATCCTAGCACACTCTACCTCTCCTCTCACAATATATTTCTATAGGAAAAACACTAAACAAATTAGAAAAGGTGGAGCAAGCCCTCTATAAATTTTCTATAAAGGTTTAATTCTATACTACAAGAGGTAAGCCTTTATTTATGTCTTAATTCATACATGTATGGTTAGTTGATTTAAAAGTATGATATTGAAAACTTTAGATGAAGGAAAATTTTTATTTTATTCCGCACCTTCATAGGATGCATGATTCATCAATTGGTATCAAAGCCTTCATCGAATCTTTGATTTTATGCTTTGTTAATTATAATTAACTACATAAATTAGTGATTCTTGATTATAAATCTTGCATTTTTGATAATTTATAAATGATCTAAAATTGAGATTAATGGGGGCGTGTGAGGCAAATTTTGGACGTTGCCGCTAGCCCGCATAAGCAAGAAAGTTGGCTAGTCGCACGATAGGCCGAGCATAGGCTAGGTTAGTCATGTGTTAGGCATACGCCGGACTTCTTGGTAGACCGGTTATATGATAGACCACACCTTCAAATTGGTAGTCATGTGCTAGGCGTCCAATAGGGCATTCATATATGAAGTGCATGACAAGCCTAGCCTCCTAGCTAAGCAATTATGTGCTAGGTGTGTGATAAGAAAGCTCCACTAAGCACTTGCACATTGGGCACACGTTAGGCTTGGTGTGCCTCACACATGCAAGGCCTTTTGACTAAAGCCAATCATGTGTGAGGTGCATGACATGCCAAACTTACTAGGCTAGCCAAGTTATGCATTGGGCATGCAATATGGCAGGTGTGCACTAGGCACATGCCAAACCTAAGGCCGAGCCACGACGTGCTTATTACATGTCGGGCGCATGTTATATGTGTGTATGGTCGAGGCTTGTAGTGTGCCGGGGCATGTGAAGCTCGCTAGGCCTTAGGCCAACATAAGGCGAAGCATGCATAAGCATGCTAGGTAAATTGGTTAGGCATGGATGCCAATGGGTCTTCGAGGCCCCGAGGCCCATAAGTCCAAAAGGGGCCCAAGGCTTGAAAAGTCTTAAAATTGTAATTTAGATAAATTTTGATAATTTTATTTAATGAAAAAAACATATATTTAAAATTGTAATTCAAATAAAATAAGTTTCATTAGCATATCTTGTATCAATGTAATTGAAGCATGGGTGAATGGTATGGATGAGTCAACTTAGTTTACGAAAATATATGTTTGTAATTTTTGGATAAATAGGGTGTTAGTGTAGGTGCCCAAGATCTACCATGTTTGCAAAGGTTTGAGTTATTGTATTACTCGCATCATTTATTTTATTAACAATAAAGAATTCTTTCTATTAATTCTTATGTTTTGAATTTATTTAGAAGAATTAGATAGAAGTCGTTATGATTTACATTTGCATTGGTGTTTGATTGAAAGATATGAGACAAACACTAATGCACATAAATGATATCATTAAATGTCCTAAGTTGTAGAATGTTCAAGAATTAATATTGACTATATGCAGTTAAACTTCTAAGTGTTATGCTCAAGCTATGTGATAGTAGTAGGAGATCTCACACCTATTGGCATGGTGATGCCAAAGCAAGCACTTAGGTGACTTATGTTAGAGAACATATCACTTACCATGATAACCTATTTGGTTTAGTCTATGAGAATGTCATACAATATGGGTATAAGTAGTTCTTAGACTTGAAGTCATCATAGTCATCCCATTGGAGGATTTATGCACTTTGAAACTCGTTTTGATAGACCTAGTAAATGGTTGCACATGAGCGATTCGTTAAATGCACTAGGAATCTAATAGAGATACGTGGATGTCTAAGATAGGATATGTCATTTCTTGTATGCTAAAGGAGTGATCACATTACACTTTGATAAATGTCCGCTCAATAAATCTATAAACATTGTAGGAGTACACTAATAGAGCATAGGTTTTTAGTTTAAGAGCTAAGACATTTAGGATTCGAAGAAAATTTCTATGATCATAATCAAACAAGACTAATAATCAAGTTTGAGATCATATTGTGATAAATTAACACGAGGATTGAATTGTATGGTAACCATGCTCATGGAAGGCAATTGCAAATTAATTAATCCTCTAAAAGAATTTGGTAGTTATGATGTCTTACTATAAGCCAATCTTGATTTATGTATCAACGAGATAAAAAAATGTCTTTTATTCTTGATACATTGCCAATGTATCTATGAGCATATTAAGTCACATGCATAATTTTAATCATTCACATGATTAATGAGAAGCAAAAATGTTGGAAAAATTTTCAATTTTGAAAGTTCTCTGTTTTGGAAAAGGTTTCCTAAAATGGAAGTTTCCTAAAAAGGAATGTTTCTCTATTTTGAAAGTTAGTTCCAAATTTAGAAGTAAATAACTAAAATAAAATTTATTTCCTAAATTAGGTTTAAGGGTAATTTAGAAAATTGTTTCCTAATATGGGCCACCTAAAATTATCTACTTTAATTTATTTGGATAGTTAAAATTAATTAATTCAGCCAAAATAATTTTAGACCAATAAGTTTAATTAAAATCTAGAAAAATATTTTGGTGAGATGATAAACATGAACCTTATTGGATACGGATGAATTTTTAAAAACAAAAGGAAAAAAAGTCCACATGGAAAATAACTTCGATTCTTTGAGGATTGGAAAGCAACAACAAAGAGTCCAATTAGGACAAGTTATCGCCCCTCCGTGTCCTTAGAGGATAAGAAAGCCTCTCCCTTATAAATATGGGAGAGAGGTGCAGTAAATAGGAAGGTCTTCGGAGAGAAAAAAAATGACAAGGCAAGAAAAAAAGCTACGACATATGGCATTGAGAAAGAAAAAGAGAAAATAGTTTTCTCCTAAAAACCCTAGCACATGCCACTTTTCTCTCACCCTTGGGATGTCACAAACTTTACCCGACTTTATTTCTAAAAGAAAACATTAAAAAAGGTTAGAAAAGGTGGAGCTCACACTTTGCTAATCTTGAGTGCTTCTTTTGTGGGTGCTTGGACTGCATGGATTATCGATAGAGGCCGAACACTTGGACAACCCTTTTTGCAAAGGTTTAAATCTACACTAGAAAAGGTAATTCTTTATTTAAAGCTTAAATTCATGAATATATGATTAGTTGATTCAACGAGCATGATCTTGGGCCTTTTAGATGGAGGAAATTTTTATTTTATTCCGCACCTCTATAAGATGCATGATCCTTCAATTTGTATCGAGCCTCTATTGAATCTTTGATTGTATATTTTATTAATTATGAATAAATACATGAATAAGCTATTTTGGATTATAAATCCTATATTTTTTTATATTTTATATATATTTAAAATTGAAATTTGGGTTTACATTGAGTGGAGGCGCGTGTCGTCGACTTTGGACATTGGTGCTCGCATGCACGAACAAGGCCGGTTGGTCATGCTCAAGGCACATGACATTCCTAGCCGCTCACGCACTAGGAAGGTTGGTCAAGTGCTAAGTGCACAACGGACTTAGTAGTCATGCTCCGGGCATGCGATTGGCTAGGTAGTCACACGTTAGGCGCGCGATAGGCCAAAAGCCTATCTTGAGTGCTTCTTTTATGGGTGCTTGGACCGCATGGATTATCGATAAAGGCCAAACACTTGGATAACTCTTTTTTGTAAAGGTTTAAATCTACACTAGAAAAGGTAATTCTTTATTGAAAACTTAAATTCATGAATATATATGATTAGTTGATTTAATGGCATGATTTTGGGGCTTTTAGATGGAGGAAATTTTTATTTTATTCGCATCTCCATAAGATGCATGATCCTTCAATTGGTATTAGAGCCTTTATTGAATCTTTGATTATACATATTTATTAATTATGAATAAATACATGAATTAGCTATTTTGGATTATAAATCCCGTATTTTTTATATTTTATATATATTTAAAACTCGAAATATGGGTTTACATTGAGTGGAGGCACATGCCGCCGACTTTGGACATTGGTGCTCGCACGCATGAACAAGGCTGGTTGGTCATGCTCAAGGCACATGACATTCCTAGCTACTCACGCACTAGGTAGGTTGGTCAAGTGCTAAGTGCACTATAGACTAAGTAGTCGTGCTCTAGGCACGCGATTGGCTAGGCGATCACACGCTAGCCGGGCGATAGGCCAAAAGCCCTATTAGGCATTGCAAGTTAGCCGCATGATATCCTTGGGTTGCCTCAAACATGCAAGGTCTTCCGACCAAAGCAATTGTTCATGAAGCGTGCGATGAGCCAAGCTTGTTGGGCAAGCTAGTCTCACGTTGGGTACACGACAAGGCAAGTGAGCACTAACCGTGCGCCAAGGCTAAGCCATGGCCATGATGTGTCTAAAAGCACATAAGGCATCTATTGGGTGTGCACATGGCCAAGGCCTATGATAAGCTAGGCGTGTGCATAAGGCCATACGGCTAAGCTCTCATACATGCCAAGCCACTAGCCATGGGTAGGCCAAGTGTGAATGAGCATGCCGTGGCTAAACCCAATGGAAGGCTAGACTCGTGCAAGCATGCCAAGCCAAAACCTCGGGCATTGAAGCTCATGAACCCTCGAGGCCCAAAATTCCTATATGCCTAAAGTAGGCCCAAAGTTTGAAAAGACTTAAAATTGAAACTTAAAGAAATTTTGATAAATTTAAAAAATGACCAAAATATAGATTTATAATTATGATTTGAATGGAATGTGTTTCATTAGTACGTTATTGTAGGTGCTCAATATCCAACCATGTTTGGATAGGCTTGAGTTAATGTATTCTTGCATTGCTTATTTTAATAATAATAAAGAAGTCATTCTATTAATTCTTGTGTTTTATGTTTGTAAATTCAATAGAATTAGATAGAAGTCCTTTATGATATGCATTTGCAATAGTGATTGATCGAAAGATGTGAAACAAACGGTAATGTATATAAATGATATCATTAAACATCCTAAGTCATAGCATTGTAAAGAATGGACACCGACTATATGCAGATAGACTTATGAGTGCTATGCTCATGCTATATTATAGAAATAGGAGATCTCACACTTATTAGCAAGGTGATGCCAAAGCAAGCACTTAGGTGATTTATATTAAAGAACATATCACCGGACTTGACTTGCCACGAGAACCTATTTTGTTTTATTTTATAGGAATCTCATATAAGATGGGTATAAACGGTCTTTAGACTTAAAGTCATCATGGTTGTCTCATTAGAGCACTTATGCACATTGACAAGTCATTTCGATGGACCCATTAAAGGGTTACACATGGGCGATTCGTTAGGTGCACTAGGAATCTAATAGAGTTAGTTGTATGACTAAGATAGGATATGTCATTCCTTGTATGCTAAAAGAGTTATCACATTGCACTTCAATAAATGTCTACTCAAGAAATCTATGAAAATAGTAGGAGTACACCAATGGAGCATAGTTTGTTTACTATAAGAGCTAAAGATTTGAGAATCGAATAAAACTTATATGAGAATAATCAAACAAAACTTATAACCAAGTTTGAGATCACACTATGACAACATGACATAAGGACTCAATTGTATGGAAGCTATGCTCGTGAAATGTAATAATGGATTAATTAATCCTCCTAGAAAATTAGATAGTCATGATATCTTGCTAGAGGCCATTTTTCATTTATGCATCAAGAGATAAAAGGGGAGTCTTTTATTCTTGATACATTATCAACATATCTAGGAGCCTATTGAGTCATGTCTATAAGTTTAAGTATTCATATTATAAATGAGAAGCAAAAATATTAAAAAAAATAAATCAAACATGAAAGTTTCCTTAATAAGGAAGTTTCCTAAAATGGAAAGTTTCCTACTTTAGAAATCAGTTTCCTAATTTGGAAATTAGTTCCAAATTTGGAAGTAAATAACCTAAAATAGAAATGAGTTTCCTGATTTAGGTTAAAGGGTATTTTGGAAAATTATTTCCTAATGTGTATCCACCTAAAATAATCTAAGATTATTTCTTTGGATAGTCCAAATAAATTAATTGGGCTAAATGGTTTTGGCCCATTAGGTTTAATTAAAAGCCTTAAGGTATCTTGGGGGAGGATAAACATCAACCTTATTGGATAAGGATGAATGTTTTGAAGATAATGATTAAAAGTCTATATGTAGATATAACTCCTCATTATTGGAGGATAAGGAAGCAACAACCTAGAGTCCTAAATGGGACTTAATGTTGTCCTTCTCTTTGTCCTTGGAGAAACTCTTCTATAAATATAGGGGAGGAAGAAAGGTGTGGTAACTAAATAAAAGGAGAGAGAAATATGAAAAATTCGATCAGCTTTAAAAACTAACTAGTGGCACGTGCCAAAGTAAATAAAAAAGAAAAAATAGTTTTCTCCAAAACCCTAGCATAAATATACCCTTTCGTTCTCTTTTACGGTTGTTGCAAAATTGCTCAAGATTGATTTTATACGAAACACTACACAAATTAAAAAAGGATAGAGCTAGTACCCTATCGATTTTGAGTGCTTCTTTATGGCTACTTGGATTATGTGGATCATCAATAGAGGTCAAATAATTTGATGACTTTTTTGATAAAAGAATTTAGATTTGTGCTATAAGAGGTAATCATTTATTTGTTGCTTTAAATTCATGCATGTATGGTTAATAGATTCAATGGCTTCATCTTGGGCCCTTAGATGGAGGAAAATTTTTTGTTTATTCTACACCTCTATAGGATGCATGACCTTTTAATTGGTAGTGGAGCCTTAATTGAATCTTTAATTATATGATTTTTTTAATTATGATGAACTCGTATGAATTAGTTATGCTTGATTATAAATCTTGTATTTTGGGTATTTTATATAAATATGAAACTGAATTTTTGGTAAAAAATAGTAGGGGTACACAAGGCTACCGTTGGACATCTAGGCTAGTGCAATAGCCCTATCGACTATCATGTGCTAGGGGCACGGTAGGCAAGCATGCTAGCCTACTAGACATTGCACTAGGTGGGCAGTAAGATGGCCTACTAGCTTGCTAGACCTCTCGCTAGGCATACGATAGGCGGTGCACGCCGGCTTACCGTGTCTCATGCTATCCAAGTAGAAAGCATTAAATGCCGAGTCGTGCGTGTGGGCGTGCAATGCATGCCAAGCATGCCGCCTCGCTAGCCTATACGTTGGATGCACGGGCTCAGATATCGACCATTAGCCAAGTGCTTTTGCACTCGGGCTAGTGGCTATAGGTAGCCGTGCATGAGCATAAAAACCCAAGGGTTTGGGCTTCAAAGCCCGTGAACCCTCGAGACCCAAAAAGGTTTTAAAATTAAAATTTAGAGAAATTTTGATAAATTTATAATTATTTTATGAATGAAATGTGTTTCATTAATATGTCATGTATTAATGTGATTGAAGCATGAGTGAATGGTATAGATCAATCAACCTAGTTTTTATGAGTGAATTCTTACAATTTTTCTTTTGGATAAAAAGGACTCGCATGCCTACCTTCTCTATTATTCTATTGTATTTCTCTTCTTATCTTGCTTCATTTGAATGTAACACAAGGTTTCTTATTTCAAATTAATGTAAAAGTAGAAGATAGGAATTAGAATAGATACAAGGAAAAGACACCAAGGAATGAGGACATTCATGAAGAATTTTTACCTAAGAATTGACCCACTAGTATCCTTGTGGCTCGAAGGGCTAGTAGTAGAGATCAAATGTTAGTATGCATGTTAGGAATAATATGATTATTGTTTAGTATGCATGTTAGGATGAGACTAACTATATAAAATCTTTTAAATTACCATTCACTAGTTTTTGAGTCATGCATGAGATGTACGTTTATTATGAGATAAAATGTTAGTATACATGTTAGGAATAATATGATTATTATTTAGTATACCTGTTAGGATAAGACTAACTATATCAAATCTTTCAAATTAAATATTAAGTTAATTGCTTTCTAACGTTCGAGGTGGGAACTCTCTTGTTCGTTGTTGGCTTATTGAAATAACTCAAGGTCATTTCTTCCTCAAGGGAAACAAATTATGAGGCAGTGCAATGTCCCTAAATGTTGGGCCTAACTTAAATGTGTTATTGGGTTTATTGAGATAACTTAAGGTGCAATATACCTATAAGTAAGGATTGGTATTCACATAAGATGTGATAAGATAAGAAGTTGTAATATCAATGAAATTAGGAATTACATTAGATGTAATTGGTAAGTAGTTACTCGCCTAATCTTGCATGTATGGCTTCTGAGATAACTCAAGGCTAATACATGTGAGAGGATGGGATCCTAACCCACTAAAAAAATGAATCAAAAAGTTTTCTCGAGTCCTATATTGAAGGTTATAGAACTTGAAGATAAGTGTAGAAGCAAATATAGATTTTACTTCTTTAATTTATGCTTTATTTTATTTTATGTAAGTTAATTAACCCAACCATATGTTTTTCTATCCTATCAAGGTTGTTGCACCGTATGACTAACTATATATAATGAGATCAATGATAAATGGAAGGAATGCCTTAAATGGCATAAACTTCTTTGACTAAAAATTGAATAAGAGGAATGTCCTCGAACATGGGAAAGTGCTCTATGGGATAAACGATAAAGAGCACCACAAAGGGGTGCAAGAGAAGAGTTCACAAAAGACCTCAAGTATTCACATTATTGAAGTAAATTTTTCTACTTCTAGTCCAACATCATAGGTATTTAATAATGGATGTAGTGCACAAATTTACCTAAATTTAAGAGGACTAAAAGAGGTTAGAAAGACTACTTTTGGTGAGGTTGACTTATGCATGGGTAATGGTTTAAGAGTTGTTCCATTAGTGGTAGGCTACTATAAGTTAGCACTACCATCTAGACTTATACTTATACTCGAAAACTATTATTATATTCCTAGTATAACTAGGAATATCATTTTCATTTCTTGTTTGAACTAAGATGGTTTCTTGTTTTTATTTAAGAACAAAAGTTGTTCCTTTTACACTAGTGATGTTTTATATGGAAGATTTATATGTTTTAAACATAGACACAATTGTATATAACATAAATGCAAAAAGACTCAAATCTAATGATCTAAACAAAACATGTTTATGGCATTGTTGACTTGGCCATATAAACGAAAATCGCATATCCAAACCGCATAAAAATAGATATTTAGAATAATTTGATTATGAATCTTCCGATGTTTGTGAATCTTATTTGGTTGGTAAAATGACCAAATCCCCTTTTAGTAAAAAAAATGAAAAAGCTATTGATTTGGTGGGCCTCATATATAGAGATGTACTTCCTAACCTTTATCGATGATAGATTGTGTTTTGGTTATATGTATCTCATACGACACAAATTTGAAGCATTTAAAGAGTGTAAAGAATTTAGGTTTGAACTCGAGAAACAAACCGGTAGAAGTATTAAAGCACTCTTAATCAAATCGAGGTGGAGAATACTTAAGCATTGAATTTTTAGATCATTTAAAAGAGATTGAGATTCTCTCACCATGGACTCCACTCGGAACACTATAAATGAATGGTGTGTTCGAAAGGAGAAATAGGACATGGTTAGATATGGTCTAGTCATGATGAGTCAAACCGATATCCTAATATCATTTCGAGGATATGCGCTCCTTATTGTAAAACTTATTTTGAAGAGGGTTCTAATAAAGTTTATTGATCAAACTCCATATGAGAGATCAAAAGAGAAGAAAGCAAATATATATTTCCATAAGATTTGACACTATAAAGCATATGTGAAATGTTTAGACGGAGTCAAGGTTGACCCTAAATCAATAAAATGTAAATTTGTGAGATATCCAAAAGAAATAAATGGATATTACTTTTACCAATAATAAGAATAAAAGGTGTTCATCACTAGCCATGTTATATTCCTTAAGAAAGAATTTTTAGATGATAGGACCAATGGGAGGAAGGTTGAACTCAATGAGATTCGAAAAGACTCATAAATTGACACTTTACTAGACGAACTCTAAGCGTAATAGTTACAAAGCCTTGTAACTACCCCATAAACCGATACTCAAGAACTTTATAGGTCTAAGAGAATTCAGCAAGAGCTAGAAAGATTTAGCCTTTTAGTTTCAACACATGGAGATATGTCTATCATACAAGAAGATGAACCTAATACCTTTGAAAAAGCAATGTTATACATTGACTCCAAAAAATAGCATGAGGCCATGAAATTCGAAATGGAATCCATGTACACTAACCAAGCATGGACTTTTATTGATCCCACTGATGGTGCTAAATCTATTGGGTGTAAGTGGGTGTTTAAAAGAAAGATTGACATAGATGGATATGTATATACATACAAAGCCAGATTGATGGCTAAAGGATATCGTCAAAAACAAGGTGTTGATTATGATGAAATTTTTTCACCATTAACAATGTTAAATCTATTCGGATTATGCTTGCAATTGTCACATATCATGATTATAAGATACTACAAATGGATGTCAAAACTACTTTCCTTAATGAAAAATTAAATGAGGATTTGTACATGACATAGCTCGATGGTTTTGACACCAAAGGACATACAAATAAAATTTACAAATTGCAAAGGTCCATTTATGGACTTAAACAAGCATCTAGGAGTTGAAATCAACATTTTGGTGAAATGATTAAGGGGTTTGATTTTTCACAAACCGAAGACAAACTTTGTGGATACAAGAAGGTTAGTGGGAGCTCAATTATTTTTGATATACTATATGTAGATGATATTCTATTTATTGAAAATATCACCGCCATGTTTTAATCTATAAAAGATTGGCTATCTAAGAATTTCTCCATGAAAGACATGAGAGAGGAAGCATATATTTTAAGAATTAAGATTTATAAAGATAACTCACAAAGAATGTTAGCTCTCTCCAAATCACATACATTGATAAAATACTAAAGAGGTTTAGTATGGAAGAATCCAAAAGAGCATTTATGCTAATATCACATGGCATAAAACTTTCCAAAGGCTGAGTGTCCCAACACACAAAACAAAAGGGAAAGGAAGAGTCACATTCCCTATGTGTCGGTCATAGAATCTATCATGTATGCCATATCTTGTACGAGGTTTGATGTCTCATATGCTTTGAGTATATGTAGGAGATATCAAGTTGATCCGGGTAAAAAACACCTGGATTGCCATGAAAAGCATTTGAAAGTACTTACAAAGAACTAAGAATACCTTTCTAGTTTATGAAGGAGATGAAGTAGTGGTGAAAGGGTTCACAGATACTAGTTTTTAATATGACCATGAAGACTTTAAGTCACGGTCGAATTCATTTTCTAGTTTAATGGTGGAGTTATTAGTTGAAAAAATTCCAAACAAGAAATAGTGGTTGACTCAACAACCAAGGTTGAATATATTGTAGCATAGAAGTAGTCGAGGAAGCTATTTGGATTCTCAAATTTTTGTCTAGACTACAAGCGGTTCCTATCTTTGTTGATCCAATAGTATTGTACTATGACAATAACGGAGCTATAGCACAAGCTAAGGAACCGAGGTTTCATCAAAGGTCCAAGCATGTATTATGACATTACCATCGGATTCGAGAGATTATAATCGTGGTGACATAAGGATAGAAAAGGTCCACACCGATGATAGCATAGTTGATCATTTAACTAGGCTTTTGTCATAGCTGAAATATGAGACCCTTACTCGATCATTGGGATTAAGAGATGTGGTTGGTTGGCTCTAATGCAAGTGGGAGATTGTTACCGTAGGTGCCAAAGATCCAACCATGTTTGGATGGCTTCGAGTTAATGTATTATAATATTATTTATTTGAATAAAAATAAAGAAGTCATTCCATTAATTCTTATATTTTATTTTTGTAAATTCGGTAGAATTAGTTAAAAGTCTTTATGATATGCATTTGTAATAGTGATTGATCAAAAGATGTGATAGAAATACTAATGTATATAAATAATATCATTAAATATGCCAAGTGATAGTATTGTTAAGAATGGACTCGACTATATACGAATAGACTTGTGAGTACTATGCCGATGCCATATGATAGTAGTAGGAGATCTCACACTTATTGTCATAGTCATACGAAAGCAAGCAATTAGGTGATTTATGTTAGAGAATATATCACTAGACTTGACTCGCTATGAGAACTTATTTAGTTTTAGTCTATGGGAATCTCACACGAGTTAGGTACCAATGATCCTTCGACTTCAAGTCATCATGGTTGTCTCATTAGAGAACTTATGCACGTTGATACTCATTTTGATGAACCCATTAAAGTGTTGCACGTGGTTGATTCTTTGGGTGAACTCAAAATCTAATGGATGTAGGTGTATGACTAAGATTAGACATGTCATTCCTTGAAAGCTAAAAAAGTTATCACATTGTACTTCAATAAATGTCTGATCAAGAAATCTATAGCCATAGTAGGAGTACACCAATAAAGCATAGTTAGTTTACTTTAAGAGCTAAGAAGTTTAGGAATTGAAGAAAACTTGTGTCATCATAATCAAACAAGACTTATAACCAAGTTCGAGATCACTTTATGATCAATTAATATGAGGACTGAATTATATGATAACCATGCTCGTGAAAGGTAATAAAGGATTAATTAATCCTTCTACAAAATTAGGTAGTCATGATGCATTGCTAGAGGCCAATCTTTATTTATGTATCAAAAGATAAAAAATGAGTCTTTTATTCTTGATACATTGCCAACATATCTAGAAGCCTATAGAGTCACACACATAAGTTTAAGTATTCACATTATAATTGAGAAGTAAAAATATTAGAAAATTTTTCCAATTATGAAAGTTTCGTGATTTGTAAAAGGGTTTCCAAAATGGAAAGTTTCCTTAAATAGAAAGTTTCTTAAAATAGAATATTTCCTTAATTTGAAAGTTTCCTAAAATTAAAAATTTTCAATTTTAGAAATCGAGTTTTCTATTTTGGAACTTAGTTTGAAATTCGAAGTAAATAACCTAAAATGAAAATGAGTTTCCTAATTTAGGTTAAAGGGGATTTCAAAAAATTATTCCCTAATGTAGACTCGCCTAAAATAATCTAAGATTATTTTCTTGGATAGTCCAAATAAATAAGTTGGGCTAAAATGGTTTTGGCTCATTATGTTTAATTAAAAGCTTTAAGATATTTTGGTGAGAGGATAAACATAAACCTTAATGGATATGGATGAATGTTTTAAAGATAATGATCAAAAGTCTACATGTAGAAATAACTCCTCATTCTTAGAGGATAAGGAAGCAACAATCTAAAGTCCTAAAGGGGACATAATGTCGCTCCTCCCCTTGTCCTTGGAGGACAAGGAGAGTCTTCTATAAAAATAAGAGGGAGAGAGAGGAATGGCAATTAAGAAAAAGAGAGAGAAAAAAGAAAAATTCAGCAACCCTCAAAAGGAACTAGGGCACACGACAAAGTGAAGAAAAAAGGAAAATATTTTCCTCCAAAAACCCTAGCACAAATATACTCTTTCCTTCTCTTTTAAGGTTGTTACAAAATTGCATGCAATTGATTTTATAATAAACACTATACAAATTAGAAAAGGATAGAGGTAGCACCTTATCGATTTTGAGTGCTTCTTTATGAATACTTGGATTGCATGGATCATCGATAGAGGCCGGACAATTGGATGGCTTTTCTAATAAAAGAATTTGGATCTATGCTACAAAAGGTAATCCTTTATTTATTCCTTTAAATTCATGCATGTATGGTTAATAGATTCAACGACTTGAGTGCATGTTCATTGATAGTATGCCATGTATCAATGTGATTGAGGTATGAATTTATGGTATAGATGAATCAAACTAGTTTATGGGAATGAATTTTTGTAATTTTTTGATAAATAGGGCCTACGTATCCTATCTTTTCTATTACTCTATTATATTTCTCTTCTCATCTTACTCCTCTCTACTATAACTCCATGTTTTTTATTAAAATGAATGTGACGAGTAGAAGATAGGAATTAGAATAGATGTAAGGAGAAGAAGCCAAAAAGTGAAGAAAAAATTCATAGAATTTGTAATAATTTTTCACCAAGGTATTTGACCCACTAGTCTCCTTGTGGCTTAAGGGGGTTAGTATTAGAGATCTTTTACCATTCACTTATCCTTATGTCATACATGAGAAGTATGTATTTATATTATATGATTAACGTTAGTATGCATGTTAGGACTAATATGATTCATTAGTATGCATGCTAGGATGAGATCTACTGAATTAAAATCCTTCAAATTAAATCTTAAGTTAAATGCATTCCAATGTTATGAGGAGGGAACTCTTTTGCTCGTTGTTGGCTCGTTGAGATGACTCGAGGGAAATGAATCATGGGCGATACGATGTCTCCGAATGTTATGTTTAACTTAAAATGAGTTGTTGGGTTTGTTGAAATAACTCAAGGTCTAATAAACTTATAAGCAAAAATTGGTATACATATAAGATATGATATGACAAGGAGTTATAATGCCAATGAGATTAGGAATTGCATTGGATGCAATTGGTAAGGAGTGACCTACCTAATCCTTCATGTATGACTTGAGATAAATCAAGGTTAATACATATTAGAGGATGAGATCTAAACGTACTATAAAAAACGAATCAAAAAGTTTTCTTGAGTCTTATATGAAAGGTTATAAAACTTGAAAAACATAGTGAGAGCAAACATAGATTTTACTTATTTCAATTATGCTTTATTTTACTTTATAAAATTTAATTAGCAAAACCGTACATTTTTCAATCTTATCATATTGCATAGTATGACTAGCAACACATCAATATGATCAATCATTGATGGAAGTAATGCCTTCAATGGCATGAACTTCCTCAACTAGGAAACGAACATGAGGATAGTCCTCTAATATAAAAAAAAATCTCTATATGATAGAAAAACTTCTCCCAACAAAGACTCCTCTAGATAAGCTAAAGCTTATACAAAATGGGTAAAAAATAGGGATGATGTGATTACCTCTCAAAGTATCATACTTGGTTGTATCACGTTGAAGTATAGACGCCAACAAAAAGGCATGAGTGCCTTTAATATCATAGCATAGCTAGAGAGCATATCTAAGAAGAATATTAGGCATGAGTACTATGAGATAGCAAGAAAGCTCTTTAGAGGCGGAATGGATAAGGGATACAACATCAAAAAGCATGTAACTAAGATGATAGGCTATATCAATAGGTTGGCTAAGCTTGAAGTTGGAATAGATGCTGAATTATCCATTAACTTAGTATTATAATCGTTACCCAAGAGCTTTGGATAGTTCATCATGAATGTTAACATGATACACATAGAAAAGGCTTTTAGGGAGTTATTTTCCATGCCAAGGAAAGCTTAGCTTGAAATTAATAAGAAGAATAAGAGTCCTGTATTTCTCATTAATAAGGGAAAATGCATGATGAAAGGTAAGAAAAAGCCCAAGCAAAAGAAGAAGAAGTCTTCGATCGCGTCTGCTAAAGGAGTGAAAAAGCTTGAGGCTTAGAATAACCTAAAGGATATGGTCCGCTTTCATTGCTCTAAGAAAGGGAATTGGAAGCACAATTGCAAAGAGTACCTAGAAGAGGTAAAGAATAAGAGTTCTACAATAACCTAAGGTATTTAAGTTATTAAAGCTAATTTTTCTATTTCTAAATTTCACCTTATGGGTATATGATATATGTGTGGTGCTCACATTTTTGAAGTGCGTAGGAGCTTCAAAAAGTAAGAAAGATAGCTTCAAAGGAGATAACCTACACGATTGTAATGGATCAAGAATTGGACCATTAGTTGTAGGCATTTAGGAGATAGCACTACCATGTAGGCATGTGCTGAGGCTCAATTATTATTATTTTAGTACGGTACTAAGGATGTTATTTCCATTTCTTGTTTTAAACAAGTTTTTTATTTATAAGAGTAATGGTTATTTTTTAAAGATGAGTTTATATATGAAAATTTCATGATTAATAATATTGGTATGTTTTGAACATAACTCTCATGTATGTAACATAAATGTAAAGACTCAAATGATCTAAATAACATACATTAGTGCCATCATCAACGTAACCATATAAACTAGAATCTAATATTCAGTCTACTTATAAATAGATATCTAGAATCATTTGATGATGTCTTATGAATCTTGTTTACTTGGCAAAAAGATATGATCTCTTTTTAGTGGAAAAGGAGAAAAAGCTACTAATTAATAATGCCTTACACATGGAGATGTATTTGTGCTCATATTTACCCAAGCGAGAGGAGGACTTACTTATCACATAACCTTCACTCGATAGTAGATCATGTTTTGGTTATAAGACATTAGTCCAAAGCATTTGAAAGGTTCAAGGAGTTTATATTTAAATTCAAATGACGAACTAGCAAAAACATTAAGGCATTTCGATTAGATCTAGGTGGTGAATATTCAATGATATAATTTTAGATCACCAAGAAGAGAATATGATTCTCTATAGGCATCACATATTAGACATGATCTAGTCTATGATGAGTCAAAGTAATATCCCCATTTTATGTCTATGTTATCCTACCACTAGAATAAAGTGTTGTTCATGATTAGACATGCTATATTCCTTGGGAAGGAATTTATGGTTGCTAAAAATAGTGAGAGGAAATTTGAACTCAATAAGGTTCAAGTAGACTCATAGATTGACACTTCACTAACGGAATCCCAAGTAAATAGGTTACAAATTATGGTTACTATCCTATAATCAAAAACACAAGAATTTATAAGTCTAAAAGGAATTCATTCAAAGATAAAAGATATGTTCTTCTTATCTCAACGTATGGTGATATGTGCCCTAGATAGGATGATGAAGCTAACACTTACGAAATGGTAATGTTACATATTAACTTCTATAAATGGTAAATGAAAGGGATGTGTAGATGAAACACCCTAATGGTTCTAAAGAATGTATAAATAAGATTTGCAAAATGCAAAGGTCCATTTATGGACTTGAGCATGCCTCTAGGAATTAGAGTTGACGTTTTAATGAAACAATCAAAGAGTTTGATTATGCATAAAAAGAAAAGATGAATCTTGTGTACATAAAAGGTTAGTATGAGCCTATAAGTCATGGCTATTCTATATGAAAATTAAACAAACTACTTCTCGGTTATAACATTATCATGTTCTAATCTATAAGAGATTAGATATTTAAGAATTTCTCCATATATGACATGGGAGGTAGCCTACATTCTAAGAGTTGAGATCTAAAGAAATAGATCACTTAGAATGTAAGGGGTCTCCTAAGGTAGATACATTGACATACTAAAAGTTTAGCATGAATGAATTAAAGAATGATTTCTTCCAATGTTAGAAAGTTTGATGATTGAATTTAAAGGTTCTTAATGTTGTTGATCCAATAGTATTGTACTACAATAACAATGGAGCTATAACACAAGCTAAGGAATCAAGTCTTATCAATGGTCTAAATATGTACTATGATGCTACCATCTAATTAGAGAGATTAGTAGTCGTAGCGCCATAAGGATAGAAAATGTCCACATTGATGACAACATAGCTGACCCATTGAATAAGTATTTGTCATAGTTGAAACATGAGATCCTTACTCAATCATCGAGATTAAAAGACATGGCTTGTTGGCTCTAGTGCAAGTGGGAGATTATTAGTTTAGGTGCCCAAGATCCAATCCTATTTGGATAGGTTTGAGTTATTGTATTATTTAATTATTTAATTTATTAATAATAAAAAAGACTTTCTATTAATTCGTATTGAATACATTTGTTTATTGAATACAATTAGATAGAAAGCCATATGATATACATTTGCATTAGTGATTAATCGAAAGATGTGAGACAAACATTAATCTATATAAATGATATCATTAAACATCCTAAGTCATAACGTTGTCAAGAATGGACATTAACTATATATGGTTAGACTCGTGATCGCTATGCTCATACTATATGATAGTAATAAGAGATCTCACACCTATTCGTATGCTAATACCAAAGCAAGCACTTAGGTGATTAGTATTGGAGTACATATCACTGAACTTGACTTGCTATAAGAACCTATTTGGTTTTGTCTATGGAAATCTCATACGAGACGGGTATAGTCCTTAGACTTGAAGTCATCATGGTTATCACATTACGGGATCTATGTACTTTGAGACTCATTTTGAAAGACCAATTAAAGGGTTACATATGGGTGATTCATTGGGTGTACAAGGAATCTAATAAAGGTAGGTGGATGACTATGATAGGACATATCATTCCTTGTATGATAAAAGAGTTATCACATTGTATTTTCATAAATGTCTACTCAAGAAATCTAGGGCCACGGTAGGAGTACATCGATAGAGCATAGTTGGTTTACTATAAGAGCTAAGACATTGAAGAATCGAAGAAAACTTATGTCATCATAATCGATTAAGACTAATAACCAAGTTCGAGATTGCACTCGTGATAAATTGACATGAGTACTAAATTGTATTGTAACCATGATCATGAAAGGTAATTAAGGATTAATTAATCCTTCCGGAGAATTAAATAGTCATTAAGCCTTGCTAGAGGCCCGTTTTGATATATGAATTAAGAGATAAAAGAGGTGTCTTTTATTTTTGATACATTGGCAACATATCTAGGAGCCTATTAAGTCATGTACGTAAGTTTAAGCATCTACATAACAAAGGAGAAACAAAGACGTTGGAAAAAGTTTCAAAATTTAAAAGTTTTCTATTTTGGAAAAGGTTTTCAGAATTGGAAGTTTCCTTAAATGAAAAATTTTCTATTTTAGAAATCATTTTTCTAATTTAGAAGTCTATTGTAAATTTGAGAGTAAATTACCAAAAAAGGAAATTAGTATCCTAATGTAGGTTTAATGGTAATTTGAGAAATTGTTTCTTAATATGGGCCTCCTAAAAATATAGAATTTAATTTATTTTAATAGTCCATATTAATTAATTGGGCCAAAGAAGTTTAGGCCAATAAGTTTAATTAAATGCTTAAAGGATATTTTATTAGTAAAATAAACATGTACCTTATTAGATAAGGATGAATGTTTTAAAGGATAAGATCAAAAAAGCCCATATGCATAATAACTCATAATCCTTAAAGGATTAGGAATTAAAAACCTAGAGTCCACATGGGATAAGTTGCCATGCCTTCCACCTAGAAATAGAAGATTAGGTCCGGCGAAGAGAAAAAGTGAAATAAGGCTACCCGGCAAAAGGCAAATATAAGGAGAAGATAACTTTCTCTCTACCCTAGCACACGTCACCTTCTCCTCTATCTTAGGATTGTCATAAAATATCCCTAGATTAATTTCTAAAGGAAAAACACTAAACAAATGAGAAAAGGTGGAGCTAGCATTCTACTAATTTTGAGTCCTTCTTGTTGAAGGATCATGCATCTTATGGAGATATGGAATAAATAAATAAATTTCCTTTATCTAAGGACCTAAGAACAAGATGTTGAATCTACTAACCATACATACATGAATAATAAGCTATAAGGAAAGGATTACCTCTTATAGCATAGATCTAAATTTTTTTTTTAGTAAAGCAATCCAAGTGTCCAATCTCTATTGGTGATCCTTGCGATCCAAGCATCCACAAATAAGCACTTAAAATTAATAGAATGCTAGCTCCACCTTTTTTGATCAAGTATTTCATCTAGAAATCAATCTTGGGCAATTTTTTTATAACCTCAAAGGAGAAGGAAAGAGTATTTCTTGCTAGGGTTTAATAGAAAACTATTTTCTCCTTTATGTTCCTTCTTGGCCATGTGCCCTAGGTTATTTTTAAGGGCGAGCCGAAACCCTCACTCCTTTTCTTTCTTTTGGTCGAATTACTCCCCTTTTATTTCAACTTGGCTAAAATACTCTATGGTTGATTAACCTCCTTTATGTTGCACCTCTCCTCCTATTTATAAGGGGAGAGTTTCCTTGTCCTTGGAAGGCAAAGAGAGGGGCAGTTATAAGTCCATAAAAGACTCTAGGTTGCTACTTCCTTATCCTCCAAGGATGAGGAGTTATCTTATATGTGGAGTACTTGATTATTATCTTTTAAAACATTCAACCTTATCCAATAAGGTTAATGTTTATCTTTAAAACATCCATCCTTATCCATTAAAGTTGATGTTTATCCTCCCACTAAAATTATCTTAAGGCTTTTAATAAAACCTAATGGACCAAAACTATTTTATCCTAATTAATTTATTTAGACTATCTAAATAAATATTCTTAGATTATTTTGTGAGGTCCACATTAGAAAGCAATTTCCTAAAATACCCTTCAACCTAAATTAGGAAACTCCTTTCCTTTTAGGCTATTTATTTCAAAATTTGAAACCAACTTTCAAATTAGAAAATCAATTTCTAAAATAGGAAACCTTTTATTTTAGTAAATTTTTCATTTTAGAAACTCTTTCCAAAATAAAAAACTTTTTATAATTGAAAATTTTTTCCAATATCTTTGCTTCTCATGTATGATGTGAATACTTAAACTTATGCGTGACTCGATAGGCTCCTAGATATGTTGGCAATGTATCAAGAATAAAAGACTCTTTTATCTCTTGATACATAAATCAAGATTGGTCTCTAGTAAGACATCATGACTACCCAATTCTTTAGGAGGATTAGTTAATCCATTATTACCTTTCATGAGCATGGTTACCATACAATTTAGTTCTCTTGTCAACTTATCACGGTGCGATCTCAAACTTGGTTATTAGTCTTATTCAATTGTGATCACATAAGTTTTCTTTGATTCTTTAATGTCTTAGCTCTTAGAGCAAACCAAATATGCTTTATTGGTGTACTCCTACCGTGACCATAGGTTTTTTTAGTAAACATTTATCAAAGTGCAATGGAATAACTCCTTTAACATACAAGGAATGATATGTCCTATCTTAGTCATATACCTATCTCTATTGGATTCCTAGTGCATCCACCGAATCACCCACATGTAACCCATTAAAAGGTCCATTGAAACAAGTGTCAAAGTGTATAAGTCATCTAATGAGATAATCATAACGACTTCGATCTAAGGACCATTTATACTCATCTCATATAAGATTTTCATAGATTAAAACCAAATGGGTTCTCATGGCGACTCGAGTCTAGTGATATATTCTCTAACATAAATCATCTAGGTGTTTGCTTTAGCATCACCATGCCAATAGGTGTGAGATCTCCTACTCCTATCACAGAGCATGAGCATAACACTCACAAGTCTATCCGTATTTTATCAATTTTCATTCTTGACAATGCTACAACTTGGGATATTTAATGATATCATTTATATGCATTGGTGTTTGTCTCACATCTTTCGATCAATCACTATTGCAAATGCATATCATAAGGTTCTACCTAATTCTATTGAATTTATCAACCTATAAGCATAAGAATTAATAGAATGATTTTTTTATTATGATTAAAATAAATGGTGCAATAATATATTTGTAAGAAATGGAAATAAGATCTTTAGTCTCTATTAAAATAATAATGATTGAGTCTTAGCACATCCCAACATGGTAGTGCTAACTCATAAATACCTACATCTAATGGTCCAACTCTTTGATCCATTATTGCTATGTTGATATTCTCCCTTTTAGCTATCTTCCTTCTTTTTCTAATCTTCCGTACATTTTAAAAGGTAAGCACCACATTTAGTATCATATACTCATGAGGTGGAATTTATAGATAAAAGGATTAGCATTAATAATATAAATACCCGAGGTGGTAGTTGAACTCTTCTTTTACACCCCTTCTAGGTACTCTTTATAGTTTTGCTTCCAATGCTCTTTCTTGTTGTAATGAAAGCAAACTACATCCTTTGGGCTATTCTAAGCCTCGACCTTTCTCACTCCTCTAGTAAGTACGATTGAAGACTTTTTCTTCTTTTTGGGCTTTTTCTTGCCATTTATTGTGCCTTTTCCCTTATTAAATAGAAGTACAAAGTTTTTGTTCTTCTTGTTAATTTCAGGATCGGCTTCCTTTAGCACGGACAATAACTCTTCAAGAGTCTTTTGCTTGTGCATCATATTGAAGTTCATGATGAACTATCCAAAGCTACTCGGACAATGATTGCGAGTACTAGGTCAATGGATAATTCAGCATCCATTCCAACTTCAAGTTCGACCGATCGGTCGATATAGCCTATCCATTCTAGCTTTAAAGAGCTTCTTTACTATCTCATAGCATTCACGCCTAGTATTCTCCTCAAAATAATCTCTTGAGCTTTGCTATGATATCAAAAGCTTGTAAATTTACGTGTTTGGTGCTTATGCTCCATTGTTATAGTAGCAACCATGATGCTCGAGTAGTGATCGTATCATTTCTATGTTTGATCCATGCTTCATAAGATTCAACTTGAATAAGAGGAGGCTTATCCGGAAGAGCTTTCTCTATCATATAGAGAATTTTCTCATGTTGAAGGACTATCCTTAAATTTATTTCTCAATCGAGGAAGTTTATGCCATTAAAGGCATTACTTCCATCAATGATCGATCGTATCGATGTGTTGCCGATGATACTATGTAATCTGATAGGACGAGAAAAACTTATAGTTTGGTTAATTAGATTGCATCAAACTAAACAAAGCATAAATTCAAGAAGTAAAATCTATGTTTTCTCCCACTATTTTCTTCAAGTTCTATAACCTTCAATATAGTACTCGAGAAAAATGTTTGATTCGTTTTTCTAGTGGGTTAGGATCTCATCCTCTAACATGGATTGGCTTTGAGTTATCTTAACAAACCACAAAGAAAGGATTAGGTAGGTAACTCCTTACCAATTACATTTAATGTAATTCCTAATTCCATTCGTATGACAACTCCTTGACTCGATCACATCTTATCCGAATAACAATCCTTGCTTATAAGTTTATTGGATCTTTAGTTATCTCAACAAACCAAAAACTCATTTAAGTTAGACCCAATGTTTGGGGTCATCGTATGACCTATTTTTTGTTTTCCTCAAAAAGAAGTGACTTAGAATTATCTTAACAAGCCAATAACGACCAAGAGAGTTCCCACCTCATAATATTGGAAAGCATTTAATTTAATATTTTATTTAAAAGATTTAATAAGGTTGGTCTCATCCTAACATGCATACTAAACAATAATCATATTATTCCTAATCATGCATACTAACGTTTATCTCATCATATTCATACATCTTATGCATGACTCAATGACCTATGAGTAGTAATGGATTTCTAATACTAGCCCCTATGAATAGTAATGTCTTCATTTCCTTGCATCTTCTCCTTGTATCTATTATAATCCCTATCTACTACTTATACATTTATTTAAAAGAAGAAACCTCGAGTTACATTCGAGGGGAGTAAGATAAGAAAAGAAATACAATAGAGTAACGGAGAAGGCGAACATGCGAGTCTTATTTATCCAAAAAATATCAAGCATTCATAAAACTAGATCGACTCATCCATACTATTCACCCATGCTTCAATGATACATGGCATACTAATGAAAAAAATTATTCTTAAAATGATTAAAAATCTATAGTTTTAGTCATTTTATAAATTTATCAAAATTTCTCTAACTTTTAATTCTAAAACCTTTTAGGCCTTGGGTCTACTTTGGACCTATAGGCTTTTGGGTCTCGAGGGTTTATGAGTTTCGAAGCCTAAACCTTTGGTTTCATGTGCGTCTACCCACGGCCACCGACCTAGTGTGAAAATGCCTTGCCGGTGGCTTACTCGCATAGCTCGTGCGCCTAGCGTGTAGGTTGGCAAGCCACCGTCGTGCTCTAGGCACATAGCTAGTAGGCCGGGCTCGATACCAATTGAAAGATCATACATCTTATAGAGCTGCAGAATAAATAAAAAATTTTCCTCCATCAAAGCCCCCAAGATCTACTAACCATACATATATGAATAATAAGTTATAAGTAAAGGATTACCTCTTATAACACGGATCCGAATTCTTTTCCAATAAAGCCATCCAAGCTGTCTAGCCTCTATTGATGATCCACGCGACCTAAGTATCCATAAAGAAGTAGTCAAAATTAATGGGGACCTAGCTCCATCTTTTCTAATCAAGTATTTTCTTTTATAAATCAATCCCGGATAATTTTATAATAACCTTAAAAGAGAAAGAAAGAGTATTTTGCTAAGGTTTAGGAGAAAAGTATTTTCTCCTTTATGTTCTTTTTTGGTGATATGCCCTAGATTATTTTTAATAGTGGTCAAAATCCTCACTCTCTTTTTTTTCTTTTGGCCGAATTACTCCTTTTTGTTTCAACATGGCTGAAATACTCTATAGTTGATTAGCCTCCTTTATGCCATACCTCTTCTCCTATTTATAAGAGGAGATTTTCCTTATCCTCGGGCGAGTTATAAGTCCATAGAGGACTCTAGGTTGTTGCATCCTTATTCTCCAAGGATGAGGAGTTATTTTATATGTGAACTACTTGATTATTATATTTTAAAATATTCAACCTTATACAATAAGGTTAATGTTTATCTTTAAAATATTCATTCTTATCTAATAAGGTTGATATTTATCCTTCCGCCAAAATTACCTTAAGGCTTTTAATTAAACCTAATGGGCCAAAACTATTTTAGCCCAATTAATTTATTTGGATTATCCAAATAAATATTTTTAGATTATTTTTATATGGTCCCTATTACAAAGTAATTTCCTAAAATACCCTTCAACCTCAATTACCAAACTACTTTTCTTTTATGTTCTTTATTTCTAAATTTGAAACTAACTTTTAAATTAGGAAACCAATTTCTAAAATAGAAAACTTTCCATTTTATGAAACTTTCTATTTTGGAAACTCTTTCAAAAATTGAAAACTTTTTATAATTGAAAACTTTTTTCAATAACTTTGTTTCTCATTTATAATGTGAATACTTAAACTTATGCATGTGACTCAATAGTCTCCTAGATATGTTGGCAATGTATCAAGAATAAAAGACTCCTCTTTTATCTCTTGTTACATAAATTAAGATTGGCCTCTAGCAAGGAATTATGATCGCTCAATTCTCTAGGAGGATTAGTTAATCCATTATTACTTGTCACATGCATGGTTACCATACAATTCAGTTCTCATATCAACTTATCATAGTGTGATCTCGAACTTACTTATTAGTCTTGTTCGATTGTGATCACGAAGTTTTCTTCGATTCCCAAATGTCTTAACTCTTAAAGTAAACCAACTATGCTTTATTGGTGTACTCCTACTATGACCACAGATTTCTTAAGCAAATATTTATCAAAGTGCAATGTGATACTCCTTTAGTATACAAGGAATGATAGGTCCTATCTTAGTCATACACCTATTTCCATTGGATTTCTAATGCACCAAACGAATCACCTATGTGCAACCAATTATAGGATCTATCAAAACGAGTGTCAAAGTGTATAAGTTCTTTAATGAGATAACCATGATGACTTTAGTCTAAAGACCATTTGTTCCCATCTCATATGAGATTCTCATAGGCTAAAAACCAAATGGGTTCTCATGATGAGCTAAGTCTAGTCATATGTTCTCTAACATAAATCACCTAAGTGCTTACTTTGGTATCACCATATCAATAAGTGTGAGATCTTCTACTACTATCACATAACATTAGCATAGCACTCACAAGTTTATCTTTATTTTATCAATGTCCATTCTTCACAATGCTACGACTTAGGACATTTAATGATATCATTTATGTGCATTGGTGTTTGTTTCACATCTTTCGATCAATCACTATTGCAAATGCATATCATAAGGACTTCTATCAAATTCTACTGAATTTATCAACATGTAAACATAAGAATTAATAGAATGATTTCTTTATTATTATTAAAATAAATGATGCAATAATACATTAACATGAGCCTATCCAAACATGGTTGGATCTTAGGCATCAACACTAACACTTGTGAGGGTGCTTAGACTACATGGATTATCGATAAAGGCTAGAGGCTTAGATGACTCCTTTTTTATAAAGATTTATTTCTGCACCACAAGAAGTAATCCATTATTTATGCTTTAATTAATTTATTTATGGTTAGTTGACTCAATGATACGATCTTGGAAACATTAGATGGAGGAAAATTTTTTATTTATTTCATACATTAATATGATGCATGATCTTTCAAAGATCTCACATGTATTGGCATAAGAATGCCAAAGTAAGTACTTAGGTGATTAATGCTAGAGAACATATCACTTGACTTGACTCTTGATGAGAACCCATTTGGTTTAGTCTATAAGAATCTCATTTGAGATTAGAACAATAGGTCCTTCAACTTGAAGTCATCATGGTTATCTCATTAGAGGATTTATATATTTTTACACTCATTTTGATGGATATAGTAAAGAGTTACATGTGAGGGATTCATTGGATTCACTAGGAATCTAATGAAAATAGGTGGATGACTAAGATAGGACATATCATTCCTTGTATGCGAAAGGAGTTATCACATTGCACTTCAATAAATGTCTAATCAAGAAATCTATGACCACGAGTAGAGCACACTAATAGATCATAACTGATTTACTCTAAGAGCTAAAACATTTCAGAATCGAAAAAAAATTGTGTGATAATAATCGAATAGAATAATAACCAAGTTCAAGATCACGTTGTGATTAATTAACATGAGGACTCGAATCGTATGGTAACTATGCTCATGAAAAGTAATTAAAGATTAATTAACCTTCCTAAAGAATTTGGTAGTCATGATGCCTTACTAAAGGTTAATCTTGATCTACGTATCAAGAGATAAAAGATGTGTATTTTATTCTTCATAAGCTACGAACACATTTAGGAGCCTATTATGTCACATGTATAAGTTTAAGCATTTAACTAATAAAAGAGAAGCAAAGAAGCTAAAAAATGTTTTCAATTTTGGAAAAGGATTTTGGAAAAGGATTTCAAAAATGAAAAATTTCCTAAAATAAAAAGTTTTCTATTTTAGAAATAAGTTTCCTAATTTAGAAGTCACTTCCAAATTTAGAAGTAAGTTACCTAAAACAAAAATTAGTTTCCTAATTTAGGTTTAAGGGTAATTTCAAAAATTACTTCTTAATATGGGCCTCCTAAAAATATCTAACCTAACTTATTTGAATAGTCCAAATTAATGAGTAATTAATTAGGCCAAAGGTGTTTGGGCTAATAAATTTAATTTAAAAGGCTACAAGATATTTGGGTACGAGGATAAACATGAACCTTATTGGATAAGGATGAAAGTTTAATAGGATAAGATCAAAAAGCCCGTATGTATAATGACTCCTAATCTTTGGAGGATTAGGAAGTAATAACAAAGATTCCCTTAAGGACTCATTGTCATAACTTCTTTATCCTTAGAGGCTAAGGAAGACACTCCCTTTATAAATATAAGGGGAGTTGCAGCAAAGAGGGTAGAAGAACTATGGTTACATGGCGTGTTAAAAAAAATGAAGAGAAAATAGTTTCTTTCTCTAACACATAAGCGACCTCTCCCCTCTTTCTTAGGGTTATCATAAAAATATCTATGAATAGATTTCTAAAGGAAAAACACCAAAACAAGTCAAGAAAAAGTTGAGATAGCCCTCTACTACTTCTTAGTGCAACTTGTGTGGGTCCTTGGACTACGTAGATTATCAATAGAGGTCGGATGTTTATCCTTTTCTACAAAGGTTAACTTCTGTCCTACAAGAGGCAATCCTTTAATTAGTTAATTTAGTGGCTTGATCTTGGGAGCCTAAGATGGAGAATTTTTTTTTGTTTTATTTGACACCTCTATAGGATGCATGATCCTTCGATTGGTGTCAAAGCCTTTATTGAATCTTTAGTTTTATGCTTTGTTAATTAGGATTAACTACATGAATTATCAATCTCAAATTATAAATGTGATGTTTTGGTATTTTAGGTATGTCTTTAAATAGATTATTGGGTTTTAAAAGAGTGAGATGTGTGAGGCTAACATTGAATGTTGGAGCTCATGCATGCGGTAATGGGGTTGGCAAGTCTCGCACTTGGACGTGCGATAGCCCAAGAGCCCCTACCACATGCCAGCCCTCTAGGCGGGCTAATCGTGTGATAGGCCATGCTTTGGTAGGTTAGTTGCATGCTAGCCACATGATAGGCTAGGCCTTTTGGTAGGTAGATGAGTGCTAGGCGTGAGACGAGCCGAGCCTCCAAGCCGAGCGATCTTGTGTTAGGCATGCGGCCATCCAATCATGCATTAGGCATATGATAGGTTAGGCCTCTAGGCTAAGCCAAGTCATGCACTAGGCGCATGATGTGGTAGGCATGCAATGGGCATGCATGAGGCCTTAGGCTAAGAAAAGATATTCATAAAACACATTATAAGAGTGCTTGGATGCCTATATAGGCGAGGCTTACGACGAGCTAGGTGTGTACGAGCATACTACGTTTGAGGTCAAGCACCCATAAGCGCATCATGCTCATGGCTTGGGTGTGAAAGCCCATGGGCCCTCAAGGCCCAAAACTCCATAAGCCTAAAGTGGACTCAAGGTCCAAAAGTCTTGAAATTGAAATTTGGAAAAATTTTGATAATTTTATAAAATGACCAAAACATAGAGTTGTAATTGTAATGAAAAGTGTTTCGTTAGTATGCCATGTATCAATGTGATTGAAGCATGGGTGAATGGTATGGATAAGTTGACTTAATTTATGAGAATGAATGTTTGTAATTCTTTTGGATAAATAGGGCTTACATGTTTTAAATTCTCTATCAATCTATTATATTTCTCTTGTCATTTTATCCCCTCGAATGTAACTTGAGCTTTCTTATTCAAATGAAGGTAAAAGTAAAAGATAGGAGTTAAAATAGATGCAAGGAGAAGAAGCAAAGAAGTAAAGATAATCTTAAAGAGTTTGTAATAATTTTTTACTTAGGTATTTAACCCCTAGTTTGCTTATGACTCGAGGGGCTAGTAGTAGAAATTCATTATCATTCACTAGTCTTTGAGTAATGAATGAGATGCATGCTTTTAAATTTATGATGTCTACTATGCTTGATATGATTAATATGATTGATGACTAGTATGTATACTAGGATGAGACTTATCATATTAAATTCATCAAATTAAATATCAAGTTCATTTCTTATCAACGTTATGAGGAAGGAACTCTCTTGGTCATTATTGGCTTGTTGAGATAACTCAATTTCACTTCTTCCTTGAGGGAAACAAATTGTAGGCCATACGATGTCCTCAAAAATTTGGATCTAACATGAAATGAGTTGTTAGGTTTATTGAGACAATTCAAAATCCAATAAACTTGTAGGCAAAAATTGGTACTTAAATAAGATGTAATATAACAAGGATTTGTCATGCTAATGAGATTAGAAATTGCATTGGAAGCAATTGGTAAGGAGTTACCCACTTAATCCTTCATGTATGACTTGTTGAGATAACTCAAACGGAATGCATATTAGAGGATGGTATCCTAATCTACTAAGAAAAATGAATTCAAAAGTTTTCTTGAGTCCTATATTGAAGTTTATAAAACTTAAAGAAAATAGTAAGAGTGAACATAGATTTTACTTGTTTAATTTATGCTTTGTTTCATTTTATACAATTTAATTAACCAAACTATATGCTTTTTTATCCTATCAGATTGCATAATATGATTGATAACATATTGAAACGATCAATCATTGTTGGAAGCAATTCTTTCAATTACATAAACTTCCTCGATTAAGAAATGAATCCGAGGATAGTCCTCTAACATGAGAAAATTGTCTACATGATAAAGAAAGCTCTCCCGACTAAGCCTCCTTAAAATCAACTAGGAGCTTATATTCATGGCTTAAACATAGATATCATGGCTTTAACATAGAGATGATGTGACTACTACTCGGAGTATCATGCTTGGTCTGCTATGATGTTAGACCATAGGAACCAACATAAAGGCACGAACACCTTTGATAAAATAGCAAAGCTTAAAAGCTTATATGAGGAGAATGTTAGGCATGAGTGCTATGAGATAGCAACAACGCTGTTTAAAGATAGAATGGATAAGGGATCTAACATTAAAAAGCATGTCAACGAAATGATAGGCTATATCGACAAACTAGCCAAGCTTAAAGCTAGAATAGATGCTGAATTATCCATTGACCTAGTATTATAATCGTTGCTTAATAGCTCTAGATATTTCGTCATGAAGTTTAACATGATGCACATGAAAAAGACTCTTAGAGAGTTAATGTCCATGCGAAAGGAATCTCGGCTTGGGATTAACAAGAAGAATAGGAGTTTTGTACTTCTTGTTAACAAGAGAAAAGGCATGGCCAAGGGCAAGAAGCATCTAAGCACTAAAAGAAGAATAATTCTTCTACCGTGCCCACTAGAGGTGTAAAAAAGTTTGAAGCCCAACATCTTGAAAAGGAACTAATCTACTTTCATTATAACTAGAAATGGCATTGGAATCACAGCTATAAAGAGTACCTATAAGAGGTGAAGAAAGAGAGTTCTACAATCACCTCGACTATTTATGTTATTACGACTAATTTTCTATTTCTAATCCCACCTCATGGCATGTGATACTATATGTGGTGCTTGCATGTTTGAAATGTGTAGGAGCTTAAAAAAGGAAGGATGATAGCTTTAGGGGAGTATGACCTACATGACTTTAATAGATCAAGAGTTGGACCATTAGTTAGAGGCATTTATGTGCTAGTACTACCATGTACGCTTGTTCAAAGACTTAGTTATTATTACTATTTTATTTCAAATTAAGACTAAGGATATTATTTCCATTTTTTTTTTCAATAAGTTTTTCTTTTTCAATAATAATAGTTATTCTTTTTAAAGATGAGGTTTTATATGCAAAAGTTTTGATTGATAATAATTTTATGTTTTGAATATAATGTGACTCCCATGTATGTAACATAAATGCTAAAAGACAATTGATTTAAAAATGATATATATTTGTGGTATTTCAACTTATAAACAAGAATCTAATATCCAATCTATTTATAAATGGATACATAGAACATTCGATGATGTCTAATGAATCTTGTTTACTTGGCAAAGAGATATGAATCCTTTTTTAGTGAAAAAAGAGAAAGTGCTACTAATTAATTAGGCCTTATAGATGTATTTAGGCCCATATTGAACGATGTAAAAGGAGGACATGATTACAATATTTATAGATAGTAGATCATGTTTTTGTTACAAGAAACAAGTCTAAAGCCCTTGAAATATTAAAAAAATTTAGATTTAAAGTCAACAAATGAACTAGCAAAAGTATTAGCACATTTTGATTAGATAAAGGTGATGAATACTTGAGCAATGACTTTTAGATCACCTAGAAGAGAATGAGATTCTCTATCAATGGATATCACATGTTAGATATGTAAGGTCCATGATGAGTTGAATTAATATCCCTATTTCATTTTAGGATAAACACTTCTTACTGCAACATTTACTCAAATAGGGTTCCAATTAAGTTTATTTAATTAGACTTTATACGAGATATTGAAAAGAAACAAAGCAAATTTTGTCTTTCCTTAAGATTTGGAGCTATAAAATTATGTCAAATGATTTGATGAAGATAAGCTAAAGGCCAAATAAATGAAGTGAAAATTATGAAATATCTAAAATGAAACAAATGGATATTATTTTGCTACCACTAAAACAAAGTGTTGTTTATGACTAGGCATGTTGTATTCCTTAAGAAGGAATTTGTGGATAGTAGAATCGGTGGAAGGAAAGTTGAACTCGATGAGGTTCAAAAGGACTCATAAATTGACACTTTAATAGAGGAAGCCCAAGCGAGATAGGTTACATAACATTATAACTATCCCTAAAGAAATACATAAGAACTTCATAAGTCTAAGATAAGTTCATCAAAAGACAAAAGATATGATATTTTGATCTCAACACATGGTCATATGTGCCCTAAAAGGGATGATGAAGTGAACACTTATGAAATGGCAATGTTAAATATTGACTCTCGAAAATGGCAAATGAAAAAGGATATGTAGATGACACACCCTGTTGGTTTTAAAGAATGTGCAAATAAGATTTACAAATTACAAATATCCATTTAAGGATTTAAGCATGCCTCTAGGAATGAGAATCGATATTTTGGTGAAAATTATCAAAAAATTTGATCTTTTTCACAAGAACAAAGATAAAACTTGTGTATATGAAAGGTTCATCATGGCTATTTTATATGAAAATTAAACAAACTACTTCTTAACTATTACATTATCATTTTGCAATCTATAAAAGATTAGATATTCGGGAATTTCCTTAATATGACCCGGAAGAGTAGCCTATATTTTAAGAGTCGAGATATATAGAGATAGATTACTTAGAATATGAGGGGTCTCCCAAGGTAGATACATTAACATGATACTAAAATATTTAGTATGGAAAAATAAAAGTAAAGGATTTTTTCCAAAGTCACATAGCTTGATGACTAACTACATAGGATCCATAGCGTAACCTAAGGAACCAATCAAAGATCAACGCATATATTACGATGCTACCATCTTACTAGAGAAATTATTAGTCATGGTGATATGAGGATGTGAAAGGTCCACACTCACAATAATATAGCTAACCCCTTGAATAAGCCTTTGTCACAAATGAAACATGAGACCTTTACTCGATATAAAAAATAAGATACATGGCTAGTTGGCTCTAGTGCAAATAGGAGATTGTTTGAGTAGGTGCCTAAGATTCAACCATGTTTGGATAGGTTTGAGTTATTCTAACATTACATTATTTATTTTATTAATAATAAAAGAAGTCTTTTTATTAATTTTTATTGTTTATATTTATTTAATTAATAAAATTAGATATAAGTTTATATGATATGCATTTGCATTAATGATTGATTGAAAGATGTGAGACAAGCATTAATACACTTAAATGATATCATTAAGTATCCCAAGTCATAGCATTATCAAAAATGGATACCGATTATATATGGCTAGACTCGTGAGTGCTATGCACACATGCTATAAGATAGCAATAGGGGATTTCAAACCTATTAGCATGGTGATGCGAAAGTAAGCACTTAGCCGATTAATGTTAGAGAACATAACACTAGACTTGACTCACCATGATAACCTTTTTTCTTTAGTCTATGTGAATCTCATACAAGATGGGTACAACTAGTCCTTTGACTTTAAGTCATCATGATTATCTCACTAATGGATTTATGTACTTTGACACTCGTTTGATTGACCTATTAAAGCATTGCACATGGGTGATTTGTTGGATGCATTAGAAATATAATGGAGGTAAGTGGATGACTAAGATATGGCATTTCATTCCTTATATGCTAAAGGAGTTATCACATTGTACTTCGATAAATGTCCGCTCAAGATATCTACGCCCACAATAAAAGTACACCAATAAAGCTAGTTTGTTTACTCTAAGAATTAAGATGTTTGAGAATCGAAGAGAACTTGTGTGATCATAATCAAATAAACTAGTAACTAAGTTTGAAATCATAATGTGATAAATTGACATGAGGATTGAATTATATGGTAGTCATGCTCGTGAAAGGTAATTACACATTAATTAATCCTCTATGAGAATTATGTAGTCATGATGTCTTACTAGACGTCAATCTTGATTTATGTATCAAGAGTTAAAGAGGTTTCTTTTATTCTTGATGCATTGCTAATACATGTAAGAGCTTATTGAGTCACATCCATAAGTTTAAGCATTCACATAATTAAAGAGAAGCAAAAATATTGGAAATAGTTTTTGATTTTAAAAGTTTTCTATTTTGGAATAAGTTTCGGAAAATGAAAGTTTCCTAAAATGAAAAGTTTTTTATTTTATATATCAGTTTTCTAAATTTAAAGTCAGTTATAAATTTAAAAGTAAGTTATCTAAAAGAAAAATTAGTTTCCTAATTTAGGTTTAAGGATAATTTGGAAAATATTTCCTAATGTGAGCCTTCTAAAAATATATAACCTAGTTTATTTGGATAGTCTAAATTAATTAGTAATTAATTGGGCCAAAGGTGTTTAGGCTAATATGTTTAATTTAAAAACCTATAAGATATTTTAGTGGAAGGATAAATATGAACCTTATTGGATAAAGATAAAAGTATAAAAGGATAAGATCAAAAAGCTCACATGTATAATGACTCCTAATCCTTGGAGGATTAGGAAGAAATAACCACAATTCCTTTAAGGACTCATTGTTGTCACTTTCTTATCCTTGGAGGATAAGGAAGACACTCCCTCTACAAATATAAGGGGAGTTGTGGCAGAGAGGATCGGAGAACTAGAGTTACATGACTTGTTAGAAAAAATAAGGAGAAAATAGTTTTCTCCCTCGAACACATATGCCACCTCTCCCTCTCTCTTAAGGTTATCATAAAATTTTCCTAAATAGATTTTAAAGGAAAAACACTAAACAAATCAAAAAAATGTGGAGCTAGCACTCTAGTCTAAGTGCTTCTTGTATGGGTCCTTAGAGTACAAGAATTATCGATAGAGGTCGGACACTTGGATAACGTTTTTTCTACAAAAGTTAAATTCTATGCTATATGAGGTAATCCTTTATTTATACTTTAATTCATGTATATATGATTAGTTTATTCATTGACTTGATCTTGAGACCCTTAGATGGAGGAAAATTTTTATTTTATTTTGCAGCTCCACGGGATGCATGATCATTCATTAATCACATTGATACAAGCCATTCAAACGAAATACATTTCATATTAATCATAATTATAAATTTATGGTTTTTGCTAATTTATCAAACATTAAAATTTCTTAAATTTTAGTTTTTATACTTTTAGACCTTGAACCTATGAGCTTATGGCCCTCGAGCCCTTACGCTTATGGGCCCATGAGCTAGCGTGCCCTAGCCGGCTAGTGCAAGTAGCTACCACTTGCCTAGTACAATCGTGCATGCCTAGCACGGGGTGCATCTAGCTCACGTTTACCCTAGCACGTGCCTAGCTCGTGTTTGCCTTGGCACGTGCCTAACATGTGCTTGATATGCATGAGGCATGCCTACCCCTTATGTATGCCTAGAGTTAACCCAATGCATGCCAAACTTACTCGTCGGTGTGTGGATGAACACCAATGTCCAACATTGGCCTCACATCTACCCTCTTTTTCTTAGCCAAAAATAAATTTTAAAAATATTGTAAAATACCAAAAACCCTAGATTTATAATACAAAAACAATGGTTCATCCAATTAATCACAATTAAAAATAATATAAAATTAAAGATTCAATGAAGGCTTAGATGCCAATTAAAGGATCCTACATCCTATGGAGGTGTGGAATAAACAAAAATTCTCCTCTATCTAAGGTTCTTAAGATTATGTCATTGAATCAACTAATCGTACATAAACATGAATATAAATATGGGTGAAAGATTGACTCTTGTAGCATCGAAATAATTCAAGGAGAAAGGGAACCATTCAAGTGTCCAGCCTTTATTGATTATCCATATAGCTCAAACACTTACACAAAAAGCAATAGAGATCCTATAGTGCTAGCTCCAATCCTTCTATATAGTTAATTTTCTCAAAAGAAACTAATAAGGTTTTTTTATGACAACGACTAGAGAGAGAAAGGTGGTGCATTTGTTAAACGAAAACTCTATTTCTTTTTTTTTTTTTGTGTATAATTGCCCTCTCATAGCTTATGGCCACCTCTTTCTTTTTTCTATATATAACATTGGCATCCTTGTCCTCTAAGGATAAGGAGTTGTAATATATGTCGGTGTAGTCTAACTTTATCCTTGTAAACCCCGAGCTTTATCTAATATTGCTCAAGTTTATTCTTCTACTAAAATATCTTATAGGCTTTTAAATTAATCCTATTGGCCTAAATTTTTTTGACTCAATTAATTACCAATTAATTTGAACCATTCAAATAAGTTGAATCAAGTATTTTAGTGGAGCCCATATTAGGAAGCAATTTCCTAAAATAGCCTTAAACCTAAATTAGGAAACTAATTTTCTTTTTACGTAACTATCTTCCAAATTTGAAACTAACTTTCAAGTTAGGAAACTAATTTCTAAAATAGAAAATTGACTTTCCTTTTTAGGAAGCCGACTTTCCAAAATAGAAATTTTTTCATTTTAAAATTTTTTTTCAAAAATAGGAAAAAAATTCAAAAATATTTGCTTCTCTTTTATCGTATGAATGCTTAAACTTATGTGTGTGACTCAATAGGCACCTAGATTTGTTGGTAATGTATCAAAATGATAAAAGACAGACTCTTTTGTCTCTTAATATATAAATCAAGATTGGCCTCTAATAAGGCATCATGACTATCCAATTCTCTAAGAAAATTAATCAGTCCACAATTGCTTTTTATGAGCATGGTTACCATACAATTCATACCCCATGCCAATTTATCATAGTATGATCTCAAACTTTGTTTATAGTTTTTTCGATTATAATCACATAAGTTTTCTTTAATTCTTAAATGTTTTAGCTTTAAAGTAAACTAACAATGCTTTATTGGTATACTCCCACTCGGTGATAAATTTCTTGAACAAACATTTATCGAAGTGCAATGTGATAAATCTTTTAGCATACAAGGAATGACATGTCCTATCTTAGTCATTCACCTATCTCTATTAGATTCCTAGAGCACCCAACAAATTGCCCATATGCAACTCTTAAATAAGTCTATCAAAGGAGTGTTAAAGTACATAAATCCTTTAATGAGATAACCGTGATGACTTTAATTCAAAGGATCAATTGTACCCATCTCGTATGAGATTCTCATAGACTAATCCAAATGGGTTTCATGGCGAGTCACATGCGGTGATATGTTCTCCAACATTAATCACCTAAGTGCTTGCTTTGGATCATTATGCCAATAGGTGTGAGATCTCCTATTGTCATCCTCTAGCATAAGCATATCACTCACAAGTCTTACCTCATATAGTCAATGTCTATTTTTGACAATGCTACGACTTAAGAAATTTAATGATATTATTTAAATACATTGATATTTATCTCACATCTTTCAATAAATTATTAATGTAATACATATCATATGGACTTCTATCTAATTCAATCAAATTATAAATAACAAGAATATATAGAAAGACTTATTTTATTAGCATAGAAATGCAATGTTACAATACATCCAACCATTCAAATAAAATTGGATCTTGGGCACCTACACTAAAAGTATCATGTGCTTAATTGTGTAAAATAACCGAGAAAAATTTTACCTTCGCGTAACTCATTTTTAGATGTGGAAATGGATATTAGGTTAAACAATTTATGATTTGTAAAGGATGAATTAAGTGTTTAAGACTTAAATGGTATGTTTATGTCTTTAGTTATTTAGTGTGGTAGCTTAAGGAATTAATTGGCTAGTAAATTAATTGAATTGGGCTTAAGAAAATAATGTAGTATTTAATGGAATTAAATTGAGGTTAAATGGAACAATGAATTAAATGGTTAATGGATTTAGTAACTAAAGATTAAATCATAAGAAGTGAGGAATTAAAATGGTGAGGAAAGAATGGTTTTAATGGTTAATTGATTAAATAGAATTTAATAGATAAGGAATAAATTAATTTGATGAAGTATTTTAATTGATAAGTTTAAATTATTTAGAACCAATGTTCCATAAACCCAAAAATTATTTTGAATGGCCACATCTCTAATTATTGGTCTAATTGAATTTATTAAATGTTCAATTGAATTAATTAATGGAAATTCTAACCTAATGAATTTTTGTTTAAGTAATATATTTAAATTAAGATTTAATCATTTAATATATTATGAATATTTCCTAATTAAATTATTTAAATTATAATTAAATTAGTTTTGAGATGAAAATATTGAGGATAATTTTGTTGATTAGTTGTATATTGAATATTTCTATTTTAAATTAAATATAAATTTTAAAAGGACTTTAAGAAAAATAAAAAACATGGAATTATTCACTTTAATATAAGATATTTTATTTAAATGATTAAATCGGATTCCTAAAATATGAGTTTTTCTAGGATAGAAAGAGGATGTTGTACTATAAAGATGAACAAGAATTAAGAAATTCATGAATAGAGGTTTAGAACCATTAAGTTTAATGATCAATTATTAGGAACCATTCATGTTAAGTGATTAATGATAATTGAAGATTTTTAGCGATCATAATAGAAATTCCGAGGATAGAATTTTTATAAAGAGGGGAGGATGTAATACTCTTCACCAAAAAACCCCCTTAAAAGTAATTATGTTTATAATTAAGAATTTTTTATTTAATTAATGTATCAATATTTATTTAAAGTAAGAATTGAAAAAAAATGCTTGGATAAGAATAAAATTAATGCAAATATAAATATTATGAAAGATAAGGAGTTAATTAGAATTAAAAAAAAATAATTAAAGTGTGAATTAGAGGTTTATAATATTAATTTATATAATTGTTTGTTAACCTAAGGATGAAATTATATAACCGTAGGGGTGTAATCATAACAATTAAAAATTTGAGTACTTGATTAAAATAATTAAAAAACTTTGGAGACCACAATCACTCTAAGAAAGGCCTAGGATAAGGGCTAGATTGTGGGAAATTGAAAGGATAAATACTTAAATTGGAGAGGTCAACTGCAAGAATTAAAATTTTTAAGGGTTTGCGCTATTTCTGCGCCTTTTAATCGACCTGAACAACATATACGGATCCCCTCTACCCCTTTATTCATTAATAATGAAATATCCTTCACTATTTGACTAAAAATGGAACGAAATTCGATTCTTTTGTTCCTCAGTTGAAAAGAGATGTCTTGAGCAATCAGAGAAGCACTTTGATAAACAGATTGAATCTTGACCGACTCAATTAAGGTATTAGTCTTTGTTCTATTAGACAACAAAGATCGCATTTTTTTCATTTCATTTTTAAAATACAAGTTATTTGGCGGAATAATTAAATGATTTTGAGAGGATAATTCTAGATACTACTAAACTAGAAAATGAGGGAGAAAAATATCTCCCTTAGTCAGCAAACAAGGAGAAGAAAGAAGAAGAAAAATCAACCTAAAAATTTAAGGAAAAAGAAGGAAGAAAGGAGAAAAATCCAGAGAAGCCATTAATTTCGATTGTTTGAGATCAAAAAAAGTGTGATACACGCTTAATATTAAGGAAAAACCTTGGCTTCAAATGTGGAATAAGAAGATGGAAGAGAGGTTAGAAGCTTAAGATGTTTAAGGTTACACCAAACGAGAGAATAAACAAAATGAAGAGGAAAATCACCTAACCAACACTTCAAACCACCTTAGCTAACCTAGAAATCCCCTAAAACCTCCTTACAATTAGTTTAGAAGATCAAGCAAAGGAGGAGGAACAAACTCACTTTGGGCTGAAAGTTAGTGGAGGAAAGAGGAAGAGGAAATCTAAGGAAAGGTTGATCAAACTTCAAGTGAAGTAAATGCAGTCCTCACTACACCATAAGAAATCATTAGTTTTGACTTTAATGTAATGTTGATATGGTGTTTTACAAGTTGAGAATTTATAGATTAATGTTTGATGATGTTATGGTATTACTTGAATTAATTTTCTTGGTGATAATTGTGATCTTAATGATGAAATGACATGTTTGGAGTTTGGTTGGTTTGAATTGATGCAAATTTGGTGATTTATGGTTGTGTTAAAATTGGGCTTAAACTTGAGTTTTCGAGTAAGTCTTGTTTTAGGTGGTTAATGTATGTAAAGTGTTTGATGGAATGAATTAGTTGTGTTTTATGGGGTTTAGATTGAAAGAAATGCAACCATTGGCGAGATTCTTCCCTAACACTTGTTCCGTAGTCTACTTCGATTTAAGGTTTGGTTAATTCAAGTGATATAGTCAGCCAAACTAAAGAATTTGGTTAATTGTTTTATTGATATAATTATTGTATAATTGATGATTAAATGCTTAATGGATGGTATAGATATGAAAATTTAGTTAAAATGAATAAATGGAAGTTAACCTTCCAATGGCCAAGTTTCGGTCAAATGTTAGAAGTAAGGGAAATAAAGTTTAACTTGAGGTTAATGATAATTTTGAGCTTCACAGGTATGAAATGGCATGAAAAATGGTTGATTTTATGCTCAAATTGAAGTACTTAGGTTGCTTGAATAATTCAACCATAGTCCTAAAGGTTGATGAATTTTGATGTTTATGTGTTTAGTTAATTATTCGTGCATAGTTTGATGATTTGGAACATGCTTATGGACGAAAACATGTGTTACATGCTCTTGTGATTTGTAAGTATGGATGGTTAAGGTAAAGGAAGGAATTAGAATGAAAGGAAAAAATGATGAATGAAAGGATATTTAGATGTTTTCAAATGAATCAATGATGTTTATGATTGATTTGTATTTGGATGGAAATGTTTGATTGATTAGTATGATTTAACCATGTATGTGGTTTTTGTGGTTGACGATATTTGATTGATGAATTATTAAATTTATACTTGCTTTAATTCATTTTTATATGTTATGTTTAAGTGGTTAATTACATGTACATCCATTTATAAAGTGTGTTTGATTGAGTAAAAGGTGAAGGAATGCGTTTCATTCAAATCCAATTCCATACCATGACCATGAAAAGGAAAAGGAAAATGACATGTTTTTAAAAGGAAATAGCTAGACACTTTCAAAAGGGAAAGGAAAAGGAAATTGCATTATTATACAATGGGAATTGATCAACCTCACGTGAAGAAAAGAAAAAGGAAAGTAAAAGGAAAAGGAAAAGGATTCTTTCCGGAAGAAAAGATTGAAGAATTCCATTTATACTTTGCTTCCCAAAAGGGAGGAATGAGGTAAAAGGGAAAGTGTCTAGTACATTTTGTAGTTTCTTACAAATTGCATGTTATAAAAGAGGACCAATTATATACACAATTGGTAGGGTATGCCGGAGGAGGAAAATGAATTTCAAAAGGCACAAAAATGGTTTTGAGATGCATCACATGCTTTACATGCATAGCGAGCACTATATGCATTACATGGATTACACTTACCGAGTAACACTCACCTAGTTTTTTATGGTATAGGTGATAAATGGTTAGAAAATGATTGTCGTCAAAGAGGAGGATCAACTTATCATATCTTGTGCTTAGTTATGTAGAATAAGCAAGTGACTTTTTTCCTTTGCTTAACTTATTTTTAAATTTTGAAATGGATATTAAGTTAAGAAATTTATGGTTTGTAAAGGAGGAATTATATGTTTGAGAACATGGGTGGATTTATTGCTAACAAAGTTTGTCAATGAAAAGCAAAAAATACCACATAGTATTCAAATAAAAAAACTACCTATTAACCCATTTACTACATAGTCCATTACCCAAAAACAATACACATTAGCCTATCATCCAAAAAAATATACCCATTTTTTAGCCTAAGCCCATTACCCATAAAAATACCTATTGTTTAGCTTAAGCTCATTACCCAAAAAATACCCATTGTTTAGCCCATTAATTAAATTACTACAACCCTTATTTTCTATTTCTTCTTGCTCTCAAAAGCTTTTAACAACTCCCGAACCCCACCACGCCTCCACATTTCAGTCTCTTTCTCAAAAATTCAACTTCTCACTTTCTCAATAATTCAACTTCTCACGTTCTCCTTTAGCTAGCCAAATCTCCATCATTCTTTCATCTTCCTCAACCCTATTCCATCTATTTTACCACATCAAAAGGTAAAAAAAAAAAAAAAACATCTCCTATTAAGTTGGTGCGGATTTCATAACCTAGGTTTGTTTTCAATACTTCTTAATTTTTATTTTTTTTAGCTAAATTGAATTATGTATTTGAGATTCTTGATTGAAATAGATAATTTCATAACTAGGATTGTTTTCAATACGCTTAATGTTAGCAATGATACTATTATGTGTTATTTTCAAGAGATGAAAACTCATCAAGGAAAATTGTAAAAGCAATATATTAAAAAAGATGTATCTGATAATATTAGTAATTATATATTTATGTGTTATTTTCAAGATATGAAAGCTCGTCGATGACCATTGTAATATACTACGTGGACCCCTCTTGAAAAGTTTCTAGATTCGCCATTGTTTGAGAATTAAATGGTATGTTTATATCCTTAGTTCTTTAGTTTGGTAGATTAAGGAATTAATTGGCTATTCAATTAATTGAATTAGACTTAAGAAATTATTATAGTAAGTAATAAAATTAGTTTGAGGTTAAATGGAACCACTAATTAAATAGTTAATGGATTTAGTAACTAAAGATTTAACGGTAAAATGTATGGAATTAAAATGGTAAGGTAAAAAGGGTTATAATAGTTATAGGAAAAATAGAACTTATATACAAAGAGTAAATGAATTTAAAGGGATAGTTTAATTAGTAAGTTTAAATTAATTGGAACCAAAGTTCCGATAGTCTAAAAACTATTTTGATTGGCCAAATCCCTAATTAAAGTTCAAATTGAATTTATTAAGTGTTCAATTGAATTAATTAATGGAAATTCTAACCTAATGATTTTTTTGTAGAAGTAATCATATTAAATCAAGATTTAATGTATTATGAATTTTTTTATTAAATTAGTTTTGAGATGAAAATATTGATGATTTATTCTACTAAATTTTATTGATTATTTGTAATTGAATATTGTTTTAAATTAAATGTCAATTTTCAAAAGGAATTTAAGAAAATAAAAGAAATGAAAAATATTCACTTTAATATTAGGTATTTTATTTAAATGATTAAACTACGTTCCAAGAATATGAGTTTTTAACCTAATTTTGACATTAAATATTTCTACACATGTAATAGGAATATTAATTCATGTTGGAGGAATTTTCAAAAAATTTTATACCTAAGTTTCAGTTAATTCGTACCTATTATTTCTTATTTATTACGGACCTCATATGAAAACCACCACTTTCACTAGTAATTTTGTAAGGTATGGTGAAAAGGCTTGTTGGTTTGCATTTGTTGCTCTTAGAATGTAAGTCATCATAGTTAATACTCTTGATCTATCTAGATCCTTAGTAATTTTGTAAGTTTCTTGTGCTTCTTTTGGATTTTTTTTTTCACAAATTGCATGTTTTAAAATAGGGTTGATTAAATACATAATCGAAAAGATGTGCGCGAGGAAGAAAATGAATTTCAAAAGATAGTAAAATGGTTTTTAAATGCATCTCATGCATTACATGGATTATACTTACTAAGCAACGCTCACCTAGTTTCTAGTGGTGTAGGTGATAAATGATTAAAAAATGACCATCGCTAAGGAAAAGGATTGATTGGTCGTATCATGTAGTTAATTATGTAAAATAAGTGAGGGAACTTTTACCTTTTCTTAACTTATTTTTATATTTGGAAATGGATATTAGGTAAAGCAATTTATGGTAAATAAATGATGAATTTTGTGTATGAGAAATAAATAGCATGTTTATGTCATTAGTTGTTTAGTTCGGTAGCTTAAGGAACTAAATGGCTACTTAATTAATTGAATTGGACTTAAGAAATTGATTTAGTGAGTAATGGTATTAGTTTGAGGTTAAATGGAACCATTAATTAAATTTTTAATGGATTTAATAGCTAAAGACTTAATGGTGAAAAGTTTGAAATTAAAATGTTAAGGAAGAAATGATTTTAATGGTTAAAGGATTAACTAGAATTTAATAGATAAGGATTGAATAAATTTAATAGAATATATTTTAATTAGCAAGTTTAAATTAATTAGATCCAAATTTCCATAAGTCTTAATACTTTTTCAAGTGGAAAAATCTCTAATTAAAGGTCTAAATGAAGCTATTTAATGTTCAATTTAATTAATTAATGAAATTTCTAAGCTAAGGAATTTTGTTAAAGTAATAGTACTAAATCAAGATTTAAAGATTTAATATTCAATTAATATTTTATAATTAAATTATTCAGATTATAATAAATTTTTTTTTCATGGGAATTTTGGTAATTTAATCTATTGGATGAATTTGACTATTTTTATATTGATTATTACTTATTTTAATTAAATTTGAATTTTTAAAAGGAATTTGGGAAAAATAAAACACATAGTTCAATTTAGTTTAATTTAAGGTATTTAATTTAAATTGTTAAATTGGATTTCAAGAATATAAGTTTTTGATCTAATTTTAAAATTAATATTTCTACACATGACGTAGGAATACTAATTCGTATTGAAGGAATTTTTTAAATTTTAATACCTAATTTTTGATTAATTTAAACCTATTATTTTTTATTTATTAGGGACTTAGTACGGAAGGTGACATTTTACTAGTAATTTAGAAGTGCTAAGGAAGGATGATTATTGACTTGCATTCATTGTACATAGAATGTAAGTCAATGCCGATAACACTCTCGACCAATCTAGGTCCTAGGACGGAGGTGTTATAGAGTAGTATCGCAGCAAGTTGGCCCTAATGACTTGGTTTAAGATGACCGATTAGGCATAGACATGTCGGGTCTCGACAATAAGTGAGTAAGGATAAAAAGGTGATTATTGCTCAATAAATATATGTTTTTATTTTATGTTTAATTGATGATGAATTTATGTAATGATGGATGATTGATATCTTGATTGAAAGGGGTTGAATGCCAACGTAGTAATGATTGAATTATTTATAAAGATTTAAAGGAGGAGAGAATAATGTAATATATGATTAAATGTGAGGATAGAATAAAATGCCACTAAAAAAGAATGCTAATAATAATACCAATATGAAAGGAATGCATTTATGTTTAAGGAAAGGAAAATTGCAAAAAGAATGTTGTACAACATATAAGGACTTGTATGTTAAAAGGGGATATCCAAGGTAAAGACTAACAAAGACAATGATCTAATGAAAACTCTTTCCAAGGCTTACAATGGGAATGATATATAAATGCTCTATATACCAAATGAAAGAGGACATGTTATGAGAATGATTTAGTGAATACTCGTTAGCATGTAAAGGAAATGATCTTCCGGATATCCATGGATATTTTAAGGAGGACATGTTAAGAGAAAGATAAAAATGGTATATGGTCTAATTTATACCGATGTAAACCTCACGTATAAAGATGAGAGATCCAAATACCTTTGTCGAAGAGCACCCCCAATCTGGTTATAATAAACGAAACCCGACCCATTGCCAATAAGGAGGTAAGAACCAAAGCTATATTGCAATGGAGCGAAGAATGCCATGCTATATGGAGGATGATAAGTTCGGAGATGCCACAAGAGTTGTAATCCTTGAGTGTCAAATTTAGTTCTCAAAAGAAAAAAGGAAGAAAATCTTCTCAAATTTATTAACTCTTAAAATTATTGTGTTCCTTAAAAATAAAACTAAACCAGACTTTTAAATAGGCTAAACACACCACTCCTAACCCTAAAAAGACTCAACATGTCTTTGCCACCTAAGGAGAATAGAAACAAACCCTTATAGATTTGAAAGAATACAAAAATAATAGGGCTTAAAACATTGAGTCCAAATCGACTTAATTAATTAGTTCTCTTTAAAATTATGCTAGATATAACAAAATAGGCCCAATGTGATTTAAGGAGTCCAATCTTGGACTTGGATCATATTGACAAGTCTTGGATCCCCCTCCTCTCTTAAGATGATGCCACAATGCTCCCTTGGCCCTTTGGAAGTGCAATCTACCCTAAAGGATCATGCATCCTATGGAGGTATGGAATAAAAGAAATTTTTCCTCCATCTAAGGCCCCAAGATTAAGCCGTTAAATCTACTAACCATACATACATGAATAATAAGCTATAAGTAAAGGATTACCTCTTATAGCACATATCTAAATTCCTTTTTAGAAAAGTCGTCCAAGTGTCTAGCCTCTATTGATGATCCACACAGTCCAAGTATCCACAAAGAAGCACTTAAAATCGGTAGGGTGCTAGCTCTACCATTTCGAATTAGTATTTTCTCTACAAATCAATCCCGAGCAATTTTGTGACAACCTTAAAAGAGAAGGAAAGAGTATTTCTTGCTAGAGTATAGGGGAAAACTATTTTTCCCTTTTTTTTCCTCTCTTGGCTATGTACCCTATTTAATTTTAGGGCCGACCGAAACTTTACCCCTTTTTTTTTGCTTCTTTTAGCCGAATGTTGCCATTTTCTTTCAACTTGGCCGAAATACTCTTTTAGGTTGATTAATCTCCTTTATGCCACACCTCTCCTTCTATTTATAGGGGCGAGTTTCCTTCTTCTCCAAGAAAAATAGCAGGGAAGTCACAAGCCTTTTTAGGACTTTAGGTTGTTACTTCCTTATCCTTCAAGGATGAGGAATTATTTTATATATGGACTATTTGATTATTATCATTAAAAAATTCAACCTTACCTAATAAGGTTGATGTTTATCCTCCCATCAAAATATCTTAAGTCTTTTAATTAAACCTAATAGGCCAAAACTATTTTAGCCTAATGAATTTATTTGGACGATCCAAATAAATATTCTTAGATTATTTTAGTTGGGTCCACGTTAGGAAACAATTTTTCAAAATACCCTTTAACCTAAATTAGGAAACTCCTTTCCTTTTAGGTTCTTTATTTCCAAATTTGTAACTAACTTCCAAATTAGGAAATCGATTTCTATTTTTGAAAACTTCTATAATGAAGGAAACTTTCCATTTTAGGAAAATTTTTATAATTGGAAACTTTTTCCAATATATTTGCTTCTCATTTATAATGTGAATAGTTCAACTTATGTGTGTGACTCAATAGGCTCCTAGATATATTGGCAATGTATCAAGAATAAAAGACTCCTCTTTTATGTCTTGATACATAAATCAAGATTTGTCTTTAGCTAGGCATCATGACTACCCAATTCTTAAGAAGGATTAGTTAATCCATTATTACCTTTCATGAGTATGGTTACCAAACAATTCAGTCCTCATCTCAACTTATGATAGTCTGATCTCAAAAATGATTATTAATCTTGTTCGATTATGATCACATAAGTTTTCTTTAATTCTCAAATGTCTTAGCTCTTAGAGTAAACCAACTATGTTCTATTGTTGTACTCCTTATATGGCCATAGATTTCTTCAATAGACATTTATCGAAGTGCGATGTGATAACTCCTTTAACATACAAGGAATGACATGTCCTATCTTATTCATACACCTATCTCCATTGGATTCAAACCGCACCTAATGAATCACTCACGTGTAACACATTAATGAGTCCATCGAAATGAATGTCAAAGTGCATAAGTCTTCCAATGAGAAAACCATGGCAACTTTAAGTGTAAGCACCATTTGTACCCATCTCGTATAAGATTCCCATAGACAAAAACCAAGTGGGTTCTCGTGATGAGTCGGTCTAGTGGTATCTTCTCTAACATAAATCACCTAAATTCTTGCTTTGGGATCACTATGCCAATAAGTGTGATATCTTTTATCGCTATCTTATAACATGAGCATAGTACTCACAAGTCTATCTATATATTTTCAATTTCCATTCTTGATAATGCTATGACTTAGGACACTTAATGATATCATTCATATGCATTAGTATTTGTTTCACATCTTTTAATTAATCACTATTGCAAATGCATATCATAGGGACTTTTATCTAATTCTACTGAATTTATCAACATGTAAACATAATAATTAATTGAATGACTTCTTTATTATTATTAAAATAAATGATGTAATGACACATTATTTGAGCCCATCCAAACATGGTTGGATCTTGGGCACCAACACTAACCTACCCAACACCCTTGAATCAGCCAATAGAGAGCTTCTTTAAGCTTCTTAGCCCTAACCCACATCATTGGACCATCTTTAGGGTGTAATAGATCAAATCTTAGACTTGTAAACTTGCCATCTTGGATCTCCTTTGGAAAGGCCACCTTACTAGCCCATTTGGCTCTTTGGTTTCCACTAATACAACCTTAACTTTCTTTATTCGCATCATTCTCACTTTCTTTAACAAGATTCATCCTCAAATATTCATCTTGATACTTATCATACTCCCTCAACTGGAGAACACTCATCCTCAAATCTTATAATAATAAAGTATCAAAAACACATACCCAACCGGCAAAATATGAACAAATAATGGCTAAAAAATTCAGATTTGATTTTGTTGTCATTCATCTCCTCCGAAGGAAAAATTCAACATATGGTATATTCTTTTGAACATTCACAATCTTCTTAGTGTCTTCCTCCTCTTGCATAGCTATAAGATTATGAAACTCGTTCTTTTTTGCCCTTCTTGTTGTTTTACCAAGTCTTCAATGAACACATATTCTTTTTGTTTACTACTTTTCAACTTCTCCTCAAACACTAGTTCTCCTAAATTAAGATTGAATTTAGATGCCTCAGCCTTGTGCTTGTAATCACCCTTGGTTAACTCTTTATAAGCAAGCAAGCATATTCATCTTTATAACCGAAAGTTTGAGTGCTCTCAACTTTTTTCTCTCAATTTCTTTTTTCACCCTCGTTTCATCATCATGCACTTGCTTAGGTGATAATGGAACACGTATTACTTTTTGTCCCCTCATTTCAAGTGAATATCCGTTGCTAAACTCATAATGTGTCATTTCTCTAACAACTTGCCAAGGTTTTCCTTGCAAAATATGACCCACGCTCATCAGCATAACATCACACAAAACCTCATCCTCGTATCATCTAAAAGAAAAAGACAAGTATCACTTTTTGTCTTAGCTCGACTTCTCCACACTCATTTACCCATTGCAATGTATATGGTGCAAGATGTTCAAATACGGGCAAACTCAATTTTTCAACTAACTCGAGACTTACAACATTAACACAACCATCCCCATCTATTATCAAATGATATACCTTATTATTCACATGACATAAAGTATGAAAAATATTATCTCTCTATGCATCCTCCTCACTTTTCACTTATGTGCTTAAAGCGTGTATAGTTACTAAGGACCAACCATAAACATCATCATTGATAATCATTTCACCCTCTCCCTTATGAGTTTAATCTTCCGACATGTTTAAACCTACATAAAAGTCATTAGTAATAAAAATTCCCTATAAACACTCCCTAACATGTTTCACTTAAATTTATGACACTCGAGCACTCGAGTTTCCTCTATTTTAGGTTTTATTTCTTTAATACGCTCATAATTTCTAGCCTTTTCCCCTCTAACTCACACTTTTGGTTCTTTCACAAACTAATTCCAACCACACGAGAACTAACCAAGTAGCAATTGACTCAACAAATTTACTTTCCAAGGATTAGATTTCGGACAAACTTGGAATAAGGATTGAGAAACCAATCCAAACAATAATTTTGAGTTTTCGAACACTAAGAGTGACACTAGAACTAAGTTGAATTGAACTTAAACAAGACAATAACAAATTAGACATAATGGGATAGAAATGAAATAGATTAGACTTCCTATTTTTTAATAAAACTTATTCAATTTGGACTAAAACTAAAATTAACTACAAAGACATGAAATAGAAAAAAATAATGAAAAAGAACCTAATTTATATTAACAACAAAGTTAACTACAAATCAAACTTTCTCTTTATATATATATAAGACTCAATTTATCAATCATAGGAACACGAGACTTAAATAAGAAAAGCTATCGCAAAATAACAAAGAAGACCCAATAAAGAAAACAAGATAGACATGAAATAGAAGACACAAGTACTATGGATAAATAACTTAGCTTTGCACAACCTAGGCTTTGATACCAACCGATGAGAACCCCATATATAAAAGAAGAGAGATCCAAACACTTTTATCACTAGACAACCCTAAGATCATGTCCAATTAGGTTATAATAAGCAAAACCCGACTCGTTGGCTATAAGGAGATAAGAACCGAAGCTATGCTATAATGGATTCAAGAATGCCACACCCTATAGAGGATGATAAGTTCAAAAATTCCACAAGGGTTCCAATCCTTGATAAGTCAAATTTATTTCTCAAAAGAACAAAGGAATAAAATCCTCTCAAATTTATTAACTCTCAAAATTATTGTGTTCCTCCGAAAAAAAAATTCAGCCTTTATATAGGCTAAACACACCACTCCTAACCCTAAAAAAACTCTAAACGTCCTTACCACCTAAGGAGAACATAAACAACCCCTTATGGATTGAAAAGAATACAAAAATAACGACGCTTAAAACATTGAGCCCAAATCTAACTTTATTAGTTAGTTCTAATTATAATTAAGCTAGATATAACAAATAGGCCTAATATGATTTAAGGAGTCCAATCTTGGACTTTGATAAGATTGACAAGTCTTGGATCCTCCTCCTCTCTTAAGATGATGCCATAATGCTCGTTGGCCCCTTGGAAGTGTATTCTACCCAACACTCTTGAATCAGCCCATTTTAAGCTTCTTAGTCCTAGCTTGTGCCATTGGACCATTTTTAATGTGTAATGGATCAAACTTAGACTTGTAAACTTGCCATCTTGGATCTCCCTAGGAGATGCCTCCTTGCTAGCCCATTTGGCTCTATGGTTTCCATTAATACAGCTTTGACTTTGTTTATTCTCATCATTTCTTGAGTTATGAAAAGAGAACTTACAAAGAATAATCTAGCACATATTCTTATGAGGAAGATAGGAAAAGGGGTGTTCACATTATAAAGACGAATGAGAATTAGAGGATTCATGAAATGAGATTTAGAATCATTAGGTTTGTTAATGTTGGTGCTTAAGATCCAACCATGTTTGGATGGGCTCATATTAATCTATTATTACATCAATTATTTTAATAATAATAAATAAGTCATTCTATTAATTCTTATGTTTACATATTGATAAATTTAGGAGAATTAAATAGAAATCCTTATAATATGCATTTGCAATAGTGATTAATAAAAGGATGTGAGACAAACACTAATGCACATAAATGGTATCATTAAACGTTCCAAGTCATAGCATTGTCAAGAATGAACATTGACTTTATACGGATAGACTTGTAAGGGCTATGCTCATGCTTTATGATAGTAGTAGGAGATCTCATACATATTGGCATGTGATGCCAAAGTAAACACTTGGGTGATTTATGTTAGAGAATATATCACTAGACATGACTCTCCATAAGAACCCATTTGGTTTTACTCTATGGGAATCTCATACAAGATGGATACAAATGGTCTTTAGACTTAAATCCATCATGATTGTCTCATTAGAGGACTTATGCACTTTGACACTCATTTTGATGGACCCATTAAAGGGTTGCACGTGGGCGATTCATTGGGTTCACTAGAAATCTAATAGAGTTAGGTGTATGACTAAGATAGGATATGTCATTCCTTCTATGCTAAAGGAGTTATCACATTACACTTTGATAAATGTCTCGCTCAAGAAATCTATAACTATAGTAGGAGTATACTAATAGAGCATAGTTGGTTTACTCTAAGAGCTAAGACATTTGGGAATCAAAGAAAACTTATGTGATCATAATCAAACAAGACTTATAATCAAGTTCGAGATCACACCGTGATAAGTTGATATGAGAATTGAATTGTATGGTAACTATGTGCGTAAAAGGTAATAATGGATTAACTAATCCTCTTAGAAAATTAGGTAGTCATGATGCCTTGTTAGAGGCCAATCTCATTTATGTATCAAGAGATAAAAGAGGAGTCTTTGTTCTTGATACATTACCAACATATCTAGGAGCCTCTTAAGTCACATGCATAAGTTTAAGTATTCACATTATACATGAGAAGCAAAGATATAGGAAAAAGTTTCAAAGTATAGAAGTTTCCTAAAATGAAAAGTTTCCTTAATGAGAAAGTTTATTAAAATGGAAATTTTTCTATTTTAGAAATTGGTTTCCTAATTTGAAAGTTAGTTTCAAATTTGAAAATAAAGAACGTAAAAGGAAAAGATTTTCCTAATTTAGGTTAAACGGTATTTTGGAATATTAATTCCTAATGTGGACTCGACCAAAGTAATCTAAGAATATCTATTTGGATAGTTTAAATAAGTTAATGAGGCTAAAATAGTTTTGGCCTTTTAGGTTTAATTAAAAAGACTTAAGATATTTTGGTAAGAGGATAAACATCAACCTTATTGGATGATGTTGAATATTTTAAAGATAAACATCAACCTTATTGGATAAGGTTGAATGTTTTAAAGATAATAATCAAATAGTTCACACATAAAATAACTCCTCGTCCTTAAAGGATAAGAAAGTAACAACCTAGAGTCTTAAAAGGACTTGTAGCCGCCTCTCTCCTTGTCCTTGGAGGACAAAGAAGCTCTCTTCCCGTATATAGGAGGAGAGGTGCGGCATGGAGAAGAATAGTGATGCAAAAAGATTATTTTTAACCAAGCAAAATTAAGAGAGCAACATTCGGCCAAGCTAAAGAACGGGGAGCAAAGTTTTGACCAGCCCTCAAAATAATAAAGGGCATAGACCAAGAGTGAAAAATAGGAGAAAATAGTTTTCTCCTAAACCCTAGCAAGATATACTCTTTTCTTCTCCTTTAAGTTTGTCATAAAATTGCTCGAGATTAATTTCTAGAGAAAATGCTAAATCGAAAGGGTGGAGCTAACATCCCACCGATTTTGAGTGCTTCTTTGTGGATATTCGGACTGTGTGGATCATCAATAGAGGTCGAAAACTTGGATGACTTTTCTGAAAAAGGAATTAGGATCTATGCTAGAAGAGTTAATCCTTTATTTATAGCTTTATATTCATGTATGTATACTTAGTAGATTCAACAAGCATGATCTTGAGCCCTTAGATGGAAGAAATTGTTTTGTTTCTTTCGCACCTCCATAAGATATATGATCCTTCAAACTTCAATGGTTTAGGACCATTAATGGTAAAAAAATTATTATAATTGAAGGATATTAGTGATCATGATTGACATTCCAAGGATGAAAGTTTTATAAGGAGGAGAGGATATAATATCCATGACCTAAAAACCTCAAAAATAAATATGTTTCTAAGAATTTGTAAGTATTATTTATTTAATTAATATATGAATATTCATTTAAAGTAAAGGTTATTATATTATGCTTATATGAAGAATAAATTAGTGCAAACATAATTATTATGAAAGATAAATAAATTAATTGGAAAGTAAAGGAATACTTATTAAAAATAAGGAATGAAATTTTATGCTTGTATAAGGAATAAATTAAATACAAACATGATTATTATCGAAGGTAAAGGAACTATTTAAAGGTTGAATTAGATATTTACACTATTAATTTATTTTTTATGTGTTAGATATTTACACTATTAATTGTTTTTGTTATGTGTTAACCTAGGGGTGAAATTGCAAAATCGTAGAAAAATCATAGGTGTGTAATCATAACAATTAAAAGTTTAGGTCTTTAAATAAAATAATTATGAAACTTTGGGAACTATAATCACTCTAGAAAGTTCTAGGATAAGGACTTGATTTTAGAAACTTTTAAAGTTACAAACTAAAATTAGACGAGCTGATTGCACAAATTAAAAGTTTATGAACTATAGTGTAAGATATAATTTATTTGGGGGATCAATTAATTGGTTTTTGAAAGTTAATTCCAGCAAGAGTCATCTTAAAAAATGAAGGTAAAAGTGTAACACTCCTAACCTAGATAGACCAAGAGTATTACTAGCGTTGACTTACGTTTAGAGTGTAATGAATGCAAGTCAACGACCCTTCTTCATTAACATTTGTAAATTATTAGCAAAGTATGCATTTTCATATGGGTCCATAATTAAGAAGAAATAATCGGTCGACATTAAATAAAACTTTGGTATAAATTTTTTAAAAAATTCAACTAATACCAATTAATATTCTTATATCATGTATAGAAATGTTAAATGCCATAATTTGGTCAAACACTCATGCTATTGGAATCCAATTTAATCATTTAAATAAAATACCTTACATTAAACTAAATTAAACCATCTCTTTTAGTTTTCTCAAATTCCTTTTAGAAATTGATATTTAATTTAAGTTAGGATTATTTCATTCCCGGATATTTTATACCATAAAGTTGGATTATTTGACATTATTTTCAATCAAAAATAATTTAATCATCATGTATTGCATTTAATTAAGAAATAATCAATGAACAAGTAAACCATTAAATCCTTAATATCATGCCATTATTTTTATAAAAAATCTATAGACTAGAATTCATTTAATTGAACACTTAATAAATTCATTTGGAATCTTAATTAGGTTTTGACCAATATATATATATATATATATATATATATATATATTTGTGCATGTGGAGCTTTGGTTCCAAATTAATTTAAACTATTGTATTAAACTAGTTCTCATCAATTCATTTTTTAATTATTCATTAAATTCCATTTAATGATTTAGTCTTCATTTAGTTCTATAATTTTTAACATTAACACCGTAACCACTAAATTAAGTAGTCATTGAATTAAAATTCTTCGTTACATTTAGTTAATTCATTTTATTAATCAATTAACTCCTTTAAGCCATTCTAACTAATTAAATGACCAATTAATTTATCAAGTTAACTAATGGAACATGTAACCCTCATAAAATTCATAACCGTATAAGTATACGTATCGAGATATTTATATTCGTACGTATATATATATATATAGTATATCGCTTACGTACATGAAAATCTGTAATCAAGTCAAAATATGTACTCGGAATATGTGATATGTACGTATTTGTTGAGAGTAGCTAGTGTACATAAATATTTAGGCGTAATAATTTTGGATGAATTAATTAGTAAATCCATTGTTAAGTGATAATTGCCAAACATTTTGGGTGAAAATTTATGAAAACATAACTAAATAAATTACCGTCAAATTAATCACAATTTAAGCCTCATTTACATTTCATCTTACCTCAAGCTATTGACACTTGGCTTGCTCATTAATTGGGAGAGAAAATATGAGATATTTAAGCAAGGAAATGGATAAGGATGCCCTTATTTTTGGTGCATCCCATTACTTACCCTAAAGAAAGAAAGAAAAAGTGAAAGAGAAGGGAGAAAGGGAGAAAAACGGGAAGAAGAAGAAGGGGAAAAGAAAGGAAAAAGAAAAGGAAGCTAAAAGGAAGCCAAAGAGATTTTAGGAAAGTTTAATCCAATGTAAGTAGGTTTCAATTTTTTTTGCTTTGTTTATGCTTTCCATGTTTATTTTATGAGTTGTTTAATTCATGTGAAATGTGATTATGGTATTTGGTGATGATTTTAAACACTTGATGTTTGATGATAGATGGTTATGCATGTGAGATGAGAGATGTGCTTTAAGAGTAGATTTTTGGATTTTAGGGGTGGAAAAACCCGAACTTGGTGTGATTTATTTCGGAATCTTAGAGTGAATTTTAGGACAAATTCAAAGAATTAAATTTGTTGATCTATGTGTCTAATATATCTCTTTAAAAGTTCATGACTTGTAAAAATATATATATGGAGTTATGACTTACTTGGTATGGATCGTTCGAATGGACCACCTACTAAAAAAATATTTCATTCCGAAAGTTGTGTGATTTATTTTGGGATCATATAGTGGTTTATGGGAAGAACTCAAAGATGAAAAGTTGTTCATCTATGTGTCTAATAGATATATATAAAATTTCATGACTCGTTAGATCTGTATGTAAGGATTTATGACTGATTTGGTACGGATCGTTTGAATGGATCACCTACTCGGAAAACAATTATTTAGTTCCGAAACTTGTGTGATTTATTTAAGGATTTAAGAATGGTTTTTAGAGGAAACTTAAAGAATGAAAGTTGTTGATATGTGTGTATACTATCTCTCCTTAAAAGTTCCTCATTTTTAGATATATATTTAAGGTGTTATGGCCAATTTGGTATAGGTTATTTAGGTGTACCACTCGCTGGAAAAGTTTTAACCTAAAACAAATGGGCTTGGAACAAAACAAAAAGGGGTTTGGATTCCATTAAATGGACTTGAGTTAAAATGAGATGGGCTTGGATTTAAAAATAAAGTGGACTTAGATTAAAAAAAATGAACTTGGGCTTGGATTAAAATAAATGGGCTTGGATTAATGTTAATGGGCTTGGAATTAAATAAAATAAACTTGGCAATGGACTTGGACTAAAATCAAAAGGCTTGGTTGTAAAGTAGATGGGCTTATACAAAAATAAGTGGACTTAGATAGAAATAAAAAGGATTTGAAAATTTTAAAGAAAATTTATTCTTTCATAAAGGAATTAAAAACAAAAAAAGAATTGGACCTTCTTTTAATTATTAATTAAACTAATAAACAATATTAATGAGCGAGAGGTTGTGTTCCCACTATGAGTACCATGATTGGTATGTGAGCGTTAGGTGAATTTCGAGTGTTGGTTGAACCGTGAGTATGGCTTGAGAATGAAGGGCTGGTACTCGAGTTTGGTTGAATGTGATTAAACATTTCATCACGTGCATCATGTGCATTAGGGGTGAAAATAAATTTAGAAAAATCATTGAGTCCCGAATTGACTTGGTTCGGTAACCGAATTGAGTGGAATGAGTTATAGCAAGGAATCCATAGTGCGAGCTCAATTTACTAACACCGTTAAGTGAGGGATAATTCCGCTAACCATGTGCTACAACGAGGAATAATTCCGATGCGAGCGAGTAGGTGATATTGAGATCACCGAGAGAATGTAATAGAGCAATAGGTGATAACACGATCACCGAGAGATTGGGCGCACGGACTTGCATATACCTGTGGTACACAAATTTAAATGGATGAAAATGTGAGAAACACAATAGCATTGCATATCATGTGCAATACCCTACTTACCGAGCTTTGGCTTATTCTCGTTATTGTATTTAGGTGTTGTTTAGGTAAGGGCAAAGTTAAGTCGATCGAGGATGCTATCGGTTCTCGCTAAAAGAGGCTCATATGTCACTCATAAAAATAAGAATATCTTTTGTGTCATTAAAAAGGGATACGGCCCTATTTTGTAAATTTTTAGGCATTTTGAATATATTATAAATTATAGAACTATATGTAATAATGTTATAAATTATATCATACGTTTCCCATGGTTTAGTTGTCTATGTATTCTATTGTGTATGATGGAGGAAGTAGGAGACTTAGTCCTAATAGTGTGTCGCGTCGGTCACGCTTATTAGGTAATAGGTAAGGGAGCCGGGGGCGTCACATTTAATGGTATCGAGCTTTGGTTTAGTAAGTTAGGTAGGGTCCTAAGTGGCACATGAGCCCGAGAACCAGCACCCTCTTCGACGATAAAATATATATATTTCGATTCATTATTTGTTTGGGTAAATAAAGGTATGTGATTGTTGTATATGTTTTGTGTTGGTATATACTCATACATCATAAAATAATAATGATTAGAAATATTCTCGTTGTAGATGTCGTGTATATGACGCATTCCCTAGGTTGCTAGGACCCGCAAGCAGAGGGTTACACTAGCCGCTTATTGGGTGGAACTAAATAACCTTGCTATGACACCGGATCGGGATATACTTACTCATGTGACTAGAGTACATGACCCGATTCAATAGATAGTACTTGCCGATGCACTTTTACCTAGTACCACAACCTAGATTATATGCGGATGACTTTACATAGGACTCTCCTACCCAAGGATCAACGATTGCTTGGATGAGGTATGGGAGGGTCAAATCGATCGCAATTCCTATCAAAACCTAATCCAAACTTTCTTGCCAATCCGAGTTAGGCGGACCCTCGCTAAGCCGATGTTTAATTGGGGTCTACTTGTGTGCATTGCTCGAGAAATTGCACATGCCATATCGATCGGTGATATCAATTGGTGGATGGTAGAGGGTGCCTTTCTATGATGTGTCCAATACATACTCCGATATGTTAGCCGTATCGCTTAGACATATGATGTACGACGTAGTGGCCTTCGTACACTTTTGATTATGAAAACCCTTAGGAGGGAAAGTGCTTGTAAAAGCTAATTTTGTATGAAATGCTTAACATATATATATGGAAAATATGTAAATTTTCATATGTATCCGAATGACTTCCATTATATCATGCTTATGCTATGAAAGATTGTCGATATCATAACTAACCTAGATATAACATGACATGTATAAAGCTAACACATGCCGCCAAGAAGGAACCCGTTACGACAAGGAGGAGAAGGAACCTCCAATGATAATAACGTGAACCAATAAGATGTGTTGAACCGTATGTTAGACATACTACAACAACAACAACGAAACAATGTAACAACAACAACAAACCCATGCGAAGCCGATGAGACAACTTCGGCTATGTGCCAACCATAGGAATGGATTAACCCGATGATAGTGGAAGATGATTCCGTAAGATGAATCCTCAAGAATTCTCCGGAGGTGTTAACCCGATGATAGCGAAAGAATGGATTAAATCCTTGGAGGCAATATTTGAGTATCTACACTTTAATGCTAATGAATGAGTGTCATGTGCTATCTTTATGCTAACCACAAATGCCCACACTCGGTGGAAAACCGCACGAGTAACAATTAATGTACCCACGTTAACTCGGGAGAGGTTTAAAGAAATGTTTTACAACAAGTATTTCACTACCGACATAAAGGCTAGGAAGATTCAGGAATTTCTAGAATTGAAACAAGATGGAATGTCGATAGGGGAATATGTACGAAGGTTTGAACAAGATTGCCAATTTGTTCCATTCATTGCCGAGGATGAAAATTTGAAAAAGAATCGATTTTTAACAGGATTGAACCCGAGAGTCCGAAGTATGGTACGGATGTCCGCTACCAATACTTTTTTGGAAATGGTAAACAAAGCACCGATGGTAGATGAAGATCGAAGGAAATTTCAAAGGAGATGCAACAAAAAAAGAAAACATTCAAGTCTAGAGCTTCTTCCTCTAGTTCATTAAGATGAGTTACGCCAAGAAACTTCAATTGAGGCAAGTGGTCCGAGAAGTGCACGAGCCGCCGGACAAACACCATATGCCCCAAAGCCATTACCAGGAAGTCAACCAAGACCAATGTTGGGTAACCAATCTTGAGGCAATAAGTGTGGGAGGTTTCACATCGAGGAGTGTCCACCAAATCCGAGAACTTGATTTATTTGTCACAAGCAATGGCACATAGCCTCTAACTCGTCCCCAATTATAAAAACAAGGACCGGGAAGGGTACCTACCCGGGTGTATATGATGACTCAAGAGAAGGCCGACTGAAGGACTTGGTAGTGATTTGTGGTAATGTCTCACTCCTTGGCTTGGTTACTTATGTTTTGATTGATTCCGGTGCTACTCATCCATTCATATAAAAAACATTAGTAGAAAGCCTAGGAATTAAACCTAAAACATTGACAGTAGGATATCCGATATTAGTCCCTTATGGAGAATATATGGAGTCGACAAGCCTAGTAAAATAATGTCCAATACAGATTAAGGATAGGAGTTTGGAAGTAGATTTGATAGTACTAGACCTTCAAGATTTTGATTTGATTCTAGGAATGGATTGGCTATCGAAGCACGGTGCCCATATTGATTATCGGGGTAAGAGAGTTGTTTTTGATCTACTCGGAGGTCGACAATTAGAATTTAGGGCCGATACGAAGACTCAAGACATATAGATCATATCAACCATAAAAACTCAAAATATGCTAAGAAAAGGGTGTACAGGGTACTTAGCCCATGTGATGGATAGTCGGGTAGAATAAGAGTTGAAGCCGGGAGATATAGAGGTTGTACGGGAGTATTTTGACGTGTTCTCGTAAAGTTTGACTACGCTACCATCGGAGAGAGAGGTAGAATTTGAGATTGAATTAGAGCCGGCATGACTCCAATTTCTAAGACTCCCTATAGGATGGCCCTAGTGGAGTTAAAAGAGTTAAAGGTGCAACTATAGGAATTACTAGATAAGGGATTCATATGCCCTAGTTCCTTACCATGGGGAGCTCCAGTACTATTCATGAAGAAGAAAGACGGTAGTATACGGTTATGTGTTGACTATCGAGAATTGAATCGGGTGACAATTAAAAATAGGTACTCATTGCCCCGAATTGATGACTTATTTGACCAATTGCAAGGTCCGACGATGTTCTCTAAGATAGATCCGTAATCGGGATATCACCGACTAAGAGTAAGATCGAAGGATGTGAAGAAGATAGCTTTCGTAACGAGATACGCCCACTACAAATTCCTAATAATGCCATTTGGATTGACTAATGCCCCAGCCGCCTTTATAAACTTGATGAATCGATTCTTTAAAGGATTCCCGGATAAATTTATCATGGTGTTCATCAATGATATTTAGGTTTATTCTCGAAGCCAAGACGAGCATAGGGACCATTTAAAAACTACTTTACATATATTAAGGGAGCAACAGACTATACACTAAATTTAAGAAATATGAATTTTGGCTAGAGCAAGTAGCTTTTCTTGGCCATGTGGTGAAAAAAGAGGGTATAGCAAGTAGATCTAAGAAAAGTAGAGGCTATCCAAAACCGGCCTACCCCGAAGAACGTGATGGAAGTATGAAGTTTCTTAGGGCAAGTCGGTTACTACCGGAGATTTGTGGAGGGCTTCTCAAAGATAGCAAGGCGTCTTACTAACTTGATGAAAAAGAATATCAAGTTTCAAGTGGATGGATGTTTGTGAGAAGAGTTTTCAAGAATTAAAGCAAAGGTTAGTCACCGCTCCAAAGGCTAACCATTCCGTCCGAAGGTGAAAACTTCGTGGTATATAGCGACGCTTCTAGAACTGGGCTAGGAGTGATGTTAATGCGAATGGAACAAGTGGTAGCGTATGCATCATGAAAACTAAAGGAATATAAACGGAATTATTCGACACATGATTTAGAGTTAGCGACGGTAGTCTTTGCCCTAAAAATTTAGAGACATTACCTATACTGGGAGAAGTGTGAGATATATACGGATCACAAAAGCCTACGATATATCTTCATAGAAAAAGAGCCGAACATGAGGCAAAGAAGGTGGTTAGAGCTAGTAAAGGACTATGACCGTGTAATCAACTACCACCTAGGAAAAGCCAACGTTGTTATCGATGCTTTAAGTAGAGAATTGATAGCAACGATGCAATTAATTCAAGCAATCGATAGCAAGGGACATTCAAAAGCTAGAATCGGAGGTAATTCCTATAGGCCACAAGAATATTTTATCGCCTTTGGTAGTCCAATCGACTCTACAGGAGAGAATCAAGATGGAGCAACGGACGGATACAAAGTCGATCGAAATAAAACAGAGTATGTAGGCCGGAAAAGAGTCTAATTTTGAGATGGATGATAAACACGTAATTAAATTTAAGGGAAGGTTGTGTGTTCCCTCGATGGAGGACTTAAAGGAAGAGATACTAAGGGAAGCACATGCAACTACATACTCGATACACTCGTGAAGCACAAAAATGTATCGGGATTTACGAAAATGTTATTGGTGGCCTAGAATGAAGAAAGACGTGGAAAATCATGTAGCAAGATGTCGACTTGTCAACAAGTGAAAATGGAGCACCAAAGACCCTCGAGAACATTAAAACCGTTGGCAATTCCGAATGAAAATGGGAGCACGTAACTATGGATTTTTTCATGGGATTGTCGAGGTTGGAGAAGGGGTCGATGCTATTTGGGTGATTGTGGACAAGTTGACCAAATCAACCCATTTTCTTCTAGTCAATACTACCTACAATCCGAACCAATATGCCCAATTGTACATTGATCGATCGTAAGACTACATGGGATTCCGATCTCAATTGTATCCGATCGAGATCCAAGGTTCACCTCTCGTATTTTGGAAGAGTCCGCATAAAGCCATGGGCACGAAGCTAAACTTTAACACAGACTTATCATCCTCAAACCGACGTACAATCGTAGCGAGTAATTCAAATTCTAGAAGACATGTTGTGAGCATGCGTTATGGATTGATCTAGAAAATGGGAGAAATATGTATGCTTAGCTGAATTTACGTATAGTAATAGCTACCAAGCTTCAATTGGAATGGCTTCGTATGAAGCTTTGTATGGACGTCGATGTAGATCTCCCATGCATTGGGATGAGGTCGAAGAAAACAAGTTACTGGGACAAGAGTTGGTACAACAAACGACCGAAGTAGTGGATAAAATTCGTCAACGACTAAAAATAGCTCAAAGCAGACGGAAAAGCTACGTCGATGAGAGACGAAGAGATCTAGAATTCGAAATCGATGACTATGTGTTCCTAAGGGTTTAACTAATGAAAGGTGTTCTACGATTCGGAAAGAAAGGAAAGTCGAGTCCCCGATACATCGGGCCATTTCGTATACTAGATCAAGTAGGCGATAAAGTATATCACCTATTGCTACCCTCATCTTTAACGGCTATGCATAATGTGTTCCATGTTTCTATGCTAAGGAAGTGCGTTGGAGAACCTAGCCAAATCTTGGAGACAATTATACCGAACCTTACCCCCGACTTGACATATGAAGAGAAACCAAGCTCAAATTTTTGATAGTCAAGTCAAACAATTGAAGAATAAGGAGATTAGGCTAGTTAAAGTTATGTGGAAGAATCACGATCGCGAAGAAATAACGTGAGAGCCGGAGGAAGAGATGAGAGAAAAATACTCGATATTATTCGAATAGGTCAATTTCGAGGATGAAATTTCTTTTAAGGGGGTGAGAAATGTAACCCTCATAAAATCCATAACCATATAAGTGTACGTATCGAGATATTTATATTCGTACGTATATATATAGTATATCGGTTATATACATGAAAATCTATAACCAGGTCAAAATATGTACCGGAATATGTGGTATGTATGCATTTGTTGAGAGTAACCGGTGTACGTAAATATTTAGGCAGAATAATTTTGGATGAATTAATTAGTAAATCCATTGTAAAGTGATAATTGCCAAACATTTTGGGTGAAAATTTCTGAAAATATAACTAAATAAATTACTCTCAAATTAATCACAATTTAAGCCTCATTTACATTTTATCTTACCTCAAGCTATTGACACTTGGCTTGCTTATTAATTGGGAGAGAAAATATGAGATATTTAAGCAAGGAAATGGATAAGGATGCCCTTATTTTTTGTGCATCTCGTTACTTACCCTAAAGAAAGAAAGAAAAAGTGAAAGAGAAGGGAGAAAGGGAGAATAACAGGAAGAAGAAGAAGGGGAAAAGAAAGGAAAAAGAAAAGGAAACTAAAAGGAAGCCAAAGAGATTTTAGGAAAGTTTAATCTAATGTAAAGTAGGTTTCATTTTTTTTTTTTTTTTTTTGCTTTGTTTATGCTTTCCATGTTTATTTTATGAGTTGTTTAATTTATGTGAAATGTGATTATGGTATTTTTTGATGATTTTAAACACTTGATGTTTGATGATGGATGGTTATGCATGTGTGATGAGAAATGTGCTTTAAGAGAAGATTTCCGGATTTTAGGGGTGGAAAAACCCGAACTTGGTGTGACTTATTTTGGGATCTTAGAGTGACTTTTAGGAACCTTTCAAAAAATAACAGTTTTTGATCTATGTGTCTACTATATCTCTTTTAAATTTTATGACTTTTAGAAATATATATATGGAGTTATGACTGACTTGGTATGGATCGTTCGAATGGACCACCTACTGAAAAAATATTTGATTTCGAACATTGTGTGATTTATTTCGGGATCATAGAGTGGTTTCGGGCAGAACTCAAAGAAGGAAAGTTGTTCGTCTATGGGTCTAGTAGATGTATATAACATTTTGTGATTTTTAGATCTATATGTAAGGATTTATGACTCGCTTTGGTACGGATCATTTGAATGGACCACCTACTCGGAAAACAATTATTTAGTTTCGAAACTTATGTGATTTATTTAAGGGTTTTTGAATGGTTTTTGGAGGAAATGTAAAGAATTAAAGTTGTTTATCTGTGTTTCTACTATCTCTCCTTAAAAGTTTGTGATTTTTAGATATATATTTAAGGTGTTATTGCCAATTTGGTATAAGTTGTTTAGGTATACCACTACTGAAAAATTTTTAACCTAAAACAAATGGGTTTGGACCAAAACAAAAAGGGATTTGGATTCTATTAAATAGACTTGAGTTAAAATAAGATGGGCTTGGATTTAAAAATAAAGTGGACTTAGATTAAAACAAATGAACTTGGGCTTGGATTAAAATAAATGGGCTTGGATTAATGTTAATGATCTTGGACTTAAATAAAATAAACTTGGCAATGGACTTGGACTAAAATCAAAAGGCTTGGTTTTAAAGTAGATGGGCTTAGACTAATAGAAATGGGCTTAGACTAAAATAAGTGGACTTAGATAGAAATAAAAAGGATTTGAAAATTTTAAAGAAAATTTATTCTTTCATAGAGGAATTAAAAAAAAAGAATTGGACCTTCTTTTAATTATTAATGAAACTAATGAACAATATTAATGAGCGGAGGTTGTGTTCTCGCTATGAGTACCATGATTGGTATGTGAGCATCGGGTGAATTCCGAGTGTTGGTTGGACTATGAGTATGGCTTGAGAAAGAAGGGTCTGGTACCCGAGTTTGATTGAATGTGATTAAACATCTCATCACGTGCATCATGTGCATCGGGGGTGGAAATAAATTCAGAAAAATCATTGAGTCTTGAATTGACTTGGTTTAGTAATTGAATTGAGTGGAATGGGTAATCGCAAGAAATCCATAGTGCGAGCTCTATTTACTAACACCGTTAAGCGAGGGATAATTTCACTAACTGTGTGCTATAACGAGGGATAATTCCGTTGCAAGTAGTAGGTGATATTGAGATCACCGAGAGAAAGTGATAGAGCGAGTAGGTGATAACATGATCACCGAGAGATTAGGCACACGGACTTATGTATACCCAAGGTACCCGGATTAAAATGGATGAAAATGTGAGAAACACAATAGCATTGCATATCACGTGCATCACCCTACTTACCGAGCTTTGGCTCATTCCGTTATTATATTTGTGTGTTGTTTAGGCAAGGGCAAAGTTAAGCCGATCGAGGATGCTACCGGTTCTCGCTAAAAGAGGCTCATGTGTCACTCATAAAAATAGGAATATCTTTTGTGTGATTAAAAAGGGGTACGGGCCTAGTTTGTAAATTTTTAGGCATTTTGAATGTATTATAAATTATAGAACAATATGTAATAATGTTGTAAATTATATCATATGTTTCCCACAATTTAGTTGTCTATGTATTCTGTTGTGTATGATGGAGGAAGTAGGGGACTTAGTCCCAACAATATGTCGTGTCGGTCACGCTTGTTAGGTAATAAGCAAGGGAGCCGGGGCGTCATAGAACAACTCTTAACATAATATCATTATTAAGCATTCAAACCATATCATTTATTATTACATAACCAAAAATTAAGTTAAATAAAGACAAGGTTTCTCACACTTTTTTATATGATAAGCACATACATGGCAAGTCTTGGATATTTCTCGGTGATTGCCCTTATTCATCTTTTTTTTTATCCTACACCATAAGAAATAGACATAAGCAATGCTTAGTAAGTGTAATCCATGCAATACATGTAATGAACTTGATACAATTAAAATCATTTTTGTGCCTTTTGAAATTCATTTTCTCTTGGAGTGCACCCTACCGATCGTGTATATAATCGATCCCGTTTTAAAATAATGAAATTGAGAAAAATTCACAAAAACACTAGGTACCTTCCTATAACGTTTTTATTTACATGTTAAGAGTATTCACTAGGTCATTCTCGTATCATGTCTTTTTCCTTCTCCTCAAGAGAGGGTGATTATTCGTCTCTCATAACCTTAAGGAGGTACCTAGCCATTCCTTTTTGAAAATGTTTCCTTTTTCTTTTTCTTTCGTTAAAATCATGAATGTGTAACCTCTTTCATAATTATTATGTACAAATGCATTTAATTAGAACTACAATGCATTAATATAAACCTCAAGAACATGTAACACAAATAATAAATCAAATACATGTTTCACAATATTCAAGTATGCTTGAAAGTCATGTGTGAACAATCAAACATAAATAATGCCGGAAAAGTAACCACTAGCCGAATTTATTAAGCAACATAACCAATCTACTTTAAACGTAAAAGTAACCATTTTCCATAATATTTCATACCTTTAAAAATTAAGAACATCATTCAATTTTCAAAACTAACCATTTCCCCTATTTTCCTCATTTAGGCTAAAGCTTACCAAATGCAAGACTAACTTCCATTTGGTCATTTACTTCAAAGTTTCACATTTAACCCTATAATTTAAAATCTTTTCATCATTTATACATTAATTAGGTTAAGTATATTAATCAACCTAAAATTCTTACTTAGACTGAAATTCTTCCACAAAGTGACTAATTAATCATTCCAATTATTCACCCAAACATATCAATCTCAACATTACTAACACAAATATAACACCAAACACACCTAATTCCAATACTAGAATCATAATTCCTATAATTAAGCTAATAAACCATAAATAATAAAACATCAAATTAACATCAAATACACCTCAAAATTATTAGTTTTTTTATGGTTTAGTTAGGATTACACTTACCTCACTTGAAGTTTGCTCAATTCTCCTCTTTTCTTTCTTGGCTTTCTTCCTTCCTCCTCTCCCTTCCAAAATTTTTGGCCCAAATAGTGGTTTTTACTCCTTTGTTTAATCTTCTAAACAGATTTTAATTTAATTTTAACTATTTCTAGGTTAATTAGGCTTGTTTGGAGTGGTTAGGTGGTTTTCTTCTTGGTTGGTGTTGTACTTCTTTTAAGGTTACTTGAACATCTATGGCTTTTAACCCTTCTTTAATCTTCTTCCTCCATTTTTTTATAGCCACGGTTTCTCCTTTTCTTATCTTCCTCTCTTTACTCGACTTTCTTCCTCTCTTTTCTCTCAATTTTTTTGGAATATTCATGTTGGAATAAGTCGCTTAAAATATTAACACTTTATACATTAGTCCCTAACATTTTAATCTTTCTAGTCAGCCCCTTCATGTTTAGCTCACAACTTCACAATTTTTCTCAATTTAGCCCTTATCCTAGACCTTTTCCAAGGGTAATTTAAGTTCCTAAATTTTCTTAATTATTTCAATCAAGTATCTAAACTTTTAATTATTATGAATATGCCTCTAGATTTTGCAATTGTGTTCCAAGGTCAAAGCATAACCATAACAATTAATAGTACAAACCTCTAATTCATTCCTTACTCATTCCACTAACGTTCCCTTATAATCATACTTATTTTTATTTTATCCTTACTTCAAGAATAAACTTTCATTCCTCACATTTAATAAATATTCTTTTATTATTTAAAAAAACCATCCTTACTATGTATATATAGGTAAAGAGGATTTTGGGTTAGGAATATTACAAAAAAGGGCCCGGTTAGGTCGAAAAAAGGAAGGAGAAAGAATAGGAAAATATCTAGTGAAAGATCAAGCAAAAATCTTAGGAAAAGGAAAAAGAAAAGAGAAAAATGAAGAAAAGTCTAGAGAAGCCTTTAATTATCATGGTTTAGGATCAAATCAAGCGAGATACACTTCATTTCATCTTAAGGAAAAACCTTTGCTATAAATATGAAAGAAGAAGATGGAAGAGAGGTTAAAAACTTTAGATGTTCAAAGTTACCCAAAGGGAGAATAAGCAAAACCAAGAGGAAAAATCACCAAAATAACACTCAAAACAACTTTAGAAATCCATAAAACACCATAAAATCACCTTAGAAATAGTTTAGAAAATCAAGCAACCGAGGAGGAAGAAACTCCATCTTGGTCGAAGCTTAGAGGAGAAAGGAGGAGGATTGATGAAAGTTTAAGTGAAGTAAGAATAATCCTCACTACAACAAAGAAACCTATATTATGATGTTTAATTTTTATTTAAATAAGTATGGTTTTGAGTTTTTATTATTGGAGTTGTGATGTTTTTATGATGATGTGTGAATCGGTTGTTTGGACGGTGAATTAATTACATTGTTGATGAATTAGTATGTTTGGAGTTTGATTTGTTAATTTGGGGTGAGATATTAGTGATGTTAAGGTTTTCTTAACATCATGTCCTAACCCTAATTGTTAGGAAAAATCATGGTTTAGGAGGTTAGTGCATGTAAGGTGTTTGAAAAAATGAATTAGATGTGTTTTGTGGTGTTAAAATAAAAAATTGAAATTTGGTCATTGAGATGAGTATTTCAGCCAAGAGTGAAAATTTAGATTTTTTTTTAATTAACCTAATTTATCTATAAATTATTAAAAAAAATATTAAAGGGCTAGATATGAAAATTTAAGGTAAAATGATTAAATGGAAGTTAGTCTTCCATTAGGTAATATTCAACCTAAAATGTAGGAAAATGGGGAAAGAAGGTAACTTAAAATTGAATGATGTTTAAGTTTAGAAGGATTAAAAAGACATGAAAAATGATTAATTACATGTTGTAAATGATTTGATTAGCTTACATGATAAATTCTCGCCATAATGTTTTTCTTAAGGAATTATTGATATTTAAGGTTTCATTTATTGTTTCTTTAATACTTTAGAGCATGTGATTGATTTGTTTTCTATGTTACATATTCTTTGGATGTTGAATGAGTATGCTTTAGTTTAATTAGTACATGTTATGTTTGAAATGTTGTTTACATGTACTTTAATATGTTAAGGATACTTGATAGAGGAAAAAGTGAAGGAAAGGTAAAGCAATGCATTTCATTCAAATGTATTTGCATGTCCCGATCATGAAAAGGTTTTTACTTCATGATTTTGAGAAAAAGAAAAAGGACATGCTTTCAAAAGGAAATGACTAGACACTTTCAAGAGGCAAAGGAAATGAAAATGGTATTATTATGTGGGAGGAGGGATTAACATCTAGTGAGGAAAAGGAAAGGGATTCTTTTTTAAAGGGAAGAATGAGGAATGCCATTATATTGTTCTTTCTAAAAGGAAAGAATCAGGAAAGGGAAGGTTTCTAGTGCTTTTTAGGTGTTTTTCACAAATTACATGTTTTAAAAGAGAGCTGATTATATACAAAAAAAAAAAAAGATTATATACATAATTAGTAGGGTGCACCTAAGGAGGAAAATGAATTTCAAAAGGCACAAAAATGACTTTTAAATGCATCTCATGCCTTACTAGTATGATATGCATTACATGCATTATATGGATTACACTAAAGCAATGCTCTCCTAGTTTCTTATGGTGTAGGTGATAAAAGGGTTGGAAGATAACCATTGTCGACGAGGAGGATCGCCTTGCCATATAGTGTGTTTAATAAATAATAAGGAGTTAGAGAACTTTTTCTTTACCTTTGGAATGTTTTAGACTTAGATATTAGTGCTAGGATAACACTCTTCATATGTAAAAAATGGTATAATTACTTTAAATATTGAACGGTATGTGTGGGATTAGAATTGTCCAATTAAGTAACCTAATGAAATAAATGGTTACTTAATTAATTGGATTGGATTAAATAGACTAAAAGATTAAGTAAAATAATTAAATAGAGGTTAATTGGAACCATTAATTAAGTTGTTAGGTAGAATTAATGGTTAAAGATTTAATGGTATGAAGTAAGGAATTACATTAGTGAGGAATGAATGGATTAAATGGTTAATGGATTAAAGAGAATTTAATAGATAAAGAATAAATGAATTTAATGAAGTAGTTTAATTGGTAGGTTTAAATTATATGAAACCAAAGTTCCATAAATCCAAAAATTATTTTGAATGGTTAATCCTCTAATTAAAGGTATAATTGAATTTACTTAGTGTTCAATTGAATTTCCAAGCTAGGGAAATTAAAAAATATATATAGCATTAAATCAAAATTTAATGCTTTAATGCTTAAAGGTTATTTTCTAATTAAATGAATAATAATATTATTAAATTGGTTTTCAAGGAAAATATTGAAAATTTATTCTATTGAATTAATTGGATTATTTTTATGTTGATTATTAATTATTTTAATTAAAATCTGAATGTTTAAAATTAATTTGGGAAAAAAATTGACATAGTTCATTTTAGTTTAATATAAGGTATTTTATTTAAATAATTACATTGGATTCCAAGAATATGAGTTTTTAACCTAATTTTGACATTTAATATTTCCGCACATATAGTTGGAATATTAATTGGTTAAGAAAAAATTTTTGAAAATTTTTATATCTAAGTTCTAATTAAAGCGGACCTATTATTTTGTTAATTATAAAGGATCCCCACTGAAAATTTTCCTTTTGTTAGTTACTTTACAATGTTAAGGAAGGAGACTTGTTAACTTGCATTCATTGCACCCGAATGTAAGTTAGTACCAGTGATACTCTCGATCTCTAAGGTCCTAGGTTAAGGGTGTTACAAAGTGATATTAGAGCGAGTTTGACTCTAGTTATTGAATTAGGATGACTAATTAATTGAATTAGGATGACTAATTAAGCACACGAATGTTAGGTCTCGGTGACAAGTAAGTAAGGATAAAAGGTATGTGTTACTTTGTAAATGTATTTTTATATGATATGCTTATCTAATGATGTGTGAATGATACTTTGATTGAAAATATTTTACTCGTTAATATAATTATGGCTGATTTACTTATAAAGGTTTAAAATATGGGAGAGTAACATGATAGGTGATTAAATGTGAGGATAGAATAAAATGCCACTAAAAAAGGTACACAAATAATAATAGCGACATAGGTCCAAGTAAGAATACTATGAACGAAAGGAATATTTAATGATGTTGTTTAGATAGCAACAAATAGTGTGAAGCAAATACAAGGATGAGGGAAATGTATTGAGTACTAGATGTGAAAATGATTTGTATGAGTGCAAAGAGCATGATCTAAAAGATACTCTTTGCAAAGTTGGCATGATTGCCGTTATGTGAGGTAAAGGAATAGATTTATGTATAAGGAAAGGAATTCATATTTACGTAAAGGAATGTATTTATGTTTAAGGAAAGGAAAATTTGTAAAGAGAATGTGAAAAAGCATAGAAGGCCTTGTATGTTGGAGGGGTATGCAAGGGAAAGGCTAGTAAAGAGAATGATCTAATAAAAACACTTTACAAGGCATGCAACAAAAAAATATCTAATGAACACCCATATGTGCCAAAAGAAAAAGGACATGCTAAAGAATAATCTAGTGAATACTCTTAGTGTGCAAAAGAGATGGTCCGGTGGATACCTCTTGATTTTTTAAGGACATGTCAAAAGATAGATCAAAATGGTATATGATCTAATGTATACTCATGGGTTTTGAAAAAAGGACTCACAAGAAAATAATTTAGTGCATATTCTTATGAGGAGGATAGGAAAAGATGGGTTTGCACTATAAAGATGAATGAGAATTAGAGGATTCATCAAAGGAGATTTAGAACCATTAAGTTCAATGCTCAATTGTTTAGGATCATTAATGTTAAACGATTGATGATAATTGAAGCATATTAGTGATCATGATAGAAATTCTAAGGATGGAGCTTTTATAAAGATGGGAGGATGTAATATCCGTGACCTAAAAACCTCCATAAAACTAAATACATTCATAAGAATTATTTATTCAATTAATAGATGAATATTCATTTAAGGTAAAGGCTAGTAAATTATACTTGTACAATGAATAAGTTAATGCAAGCATAATTGTTATGAAAGATAAATAAATTAATTGGACGATAAAAGAATATTTATTAAAAGTAAGGAATGAAAGTTTATGCTTTTATAAGGAATAAATTAAATACAAGCATGATTATTATGGATGGTCAAGAAACTAATTAATGGTTAAATTAGAGATTTACACTATTAATTGTTACGGCTATGTAATGGTTATGTATTAACTTAGGGTGAAATTGCAAAATAGTAAGGGTATAATTTAAATAATTAAAAGTTTAGTCCTTAAATAAAATAATTAGGAAAATTTTGGGACCAAAACTACTTTAGAAAAGGTCTAGAATAAGGGCTATATTGTGAGAATTTATAAATTTACGGACTAAAATTAGAGGAGCCAATTGCATGAATTAAAAGTTTAGGGATTAAAATGTAAAATGCAAATGATTTAGGGGGATTAACTAAATGATTTTGTGGAGATTATTCCAAAAAGTACTAGCGTGAAAATTGAGGTACAAAAATGTCTCCCAATGTCGATAGAAAAAGGAGGAAGAAGAGAGAAAAATGAAGAAAAATCTACGAAGCCATTGATTGCCATAGTTTAAAATCAAACAAAGTGTGATGTACTTGGCTTAATCTTAAGAAACAATCTAGGCTATAAATATGAGAAAAAGAAGATGGAAGAAAGGGGTTAGAAACTTTGAAAATTCAAGAAACACAAAGAAAAATTCAAGCTCCTCCAAGAGGAAATTCACCAAATCAACACTCCAAATCACCTTAGCCAACCTAGAAACACCCTTAGAACAAACTTGGAAGATCAAACAAAGAATGAGGAAAAAGTCTCACTTGGGCCAAAACTTTAGGGAGAAAGAAGGAGGAAGAAATTCAAGGTAAAAATGAGAGGAATTGATCAACCATCAAGTGAGGTAAGTGTAGTCCTCACTACACCATAAGTGTAGCACCCATGGCCCAATAGGAAGCCGAGAGTGGTACTACACTCGTCTCACACCTAAAAGTGAAAGGCAATGCACTCGTGTCCTCTATCCTAAATCTCTATCATTTTGCACGAGTAAAATTCCTAATTCGATTTAAAGTTTAAGGCTTCCTAATATTTAACATTTAATGCTAATAAATTTTTTATAGCTTGTGACATAATATAAACTATTTTATTTCTATTCATAATCGAAACATAAACTTAAAATAAATGTAATCATCCTTCACCATTTTATTTCATCCTTGGATTAAAAATAACATTTGCATAAAGCTAAAATAATTCATTTGTTAAAATAACTTAATATCCTTTCCATAATTACATCAAAGCATCCAAAATGGACATAAACATTTTCATCTTTTCAATATATATAACATATCCATAATTACTTAAAATTCATTATTTGCAACTTAAAATGGCTAATCTAGGCAATTACCAAAAGTGGTCAAAACCTAGCCATGATTTAACATTCAAATTTTAAACCTAGACATGCGAGTACATGGTATGCTACACTCTACGGCTCACGACTCGCATCATCAACACCTTTATATGTCCTCAAGTATTACTTTATTTACCTAAACTATAAGAAAAAATAGTGAGCTAAGCTTAGTAAATGTAATCATGTATGAAATGTAATTAAAATCATCATTTCTCATGCTTGAGAATTCTTTTCAACTATTTCATGCTTGAAATTATTTTGTACTATCCTCACAAAGAATATATACCGGATCATTATCATGTGAGCCATTACATCAAGGGTATAGAATAGATCATTCCGTTTACATACTAAGAGTATTCACTAGATCATTCCCTTAGTATGTCTTGTCTTAAAACATACAAGAGTATCCAATGAGATCATTCCTTTTGTATGCCTTGCAAAGAGTATACTCCAAATCATTCCCTTTACAAGTATGTTTAAGTCCGTCTTGAAAACATAAACATGACTTTTCTTAGAATAGTTGAAATGATGCTTAAACATTTTTCATGACATGAATGTATCTTTGAATACTTAAAATAATGACATAAAACATTTCATGATATGAATTTAATTAAAATGAAACATCAAAGATAGACATGAACATGAAACATATGACATTAAGCTATTCCAAGATACATTCCACATGACATGAAAATATTGAATATCATCAAGCCCAAACCAACCATGAATACAATTAACATGACATGACAAGACTAAAACTATCTAGCCTTAAACAACCATGAACATAACTCATATGTCATCATTAATTCATGAATATAACCTAAAAAATCACATGGCTGAATCCCTCTAATGGTGTCCCAAGCATATAACCATTCAACATCGTGACAAAACAAACAATGAACCTAATCCATGCTACCTCAACTATTTTCCTTAGCTTGAACTCATTAAGCGATAAAAACCTTAAACAATTCCTTGGTCATTAGTTGAATTTATCATAAGACATGATTATGAAATTCTTCGCTAAGCCTTCCTAGGCAGTAACCATCCTCCATCAACCCTACCCTTCATCCATACCATTCAACCAAAGCCTCCATATTAAGCAAAATCACATATTCATACTCTAGTCTAAAAATTTGATTTGAATCCTATTCGAGTCTAGATTGGTTATGGTGTCTAATTCATCTTCGAGCTTTAAAACTCTAATTGATACAAGGATAAGCCCATGAAATAATTAAGAGCCTTGTCTACAAATCGATTAAGATATCGAGTCCAATCTAGGTTAGTTTGATGAGGGACTTTAATAGAATCCTAAAACTCGTGTAGATAGGCCGAGTCATTGGTAGTATTTAGTCCACATCTAAAGCCGTAAATCTCTAAATGATTAAAGACTTAATTCTTTAGAAATTTAAGAGATAAGGATAAAACTTTAATGAAGAAAGAAGACTACAATTCTTCATGTATCTTGACCATTTAAGTCGATGACTCAAGAACATCTACTCTACCCATGTAAGATAAAGCATCCAAGACATATGGTCATGTGTCTTGTTCCGGAAAGCTTGTAGCCATGTGTTTTAACACACACGGTTGTGTGGTTTGGTTTCTAGCCATATGTCACCATACATATAGATATGGATGTATTTTTCCTCTCTTGTTACACACTCTTTCACCTCCAAAATGAGTTTGAAAGGATTTCAAAGCATGGGGACATAATATTTGTCAATGAAAACATACAAAAATGATAAATTTATCATTTTCAAGCCATTTGACATCCATTCATCCTCAAACATACATATTTATTACAATCCAAATGTTTCTCCCTTAGTTGAATGTTTCATCCATTCGATTGAGAGAGATTTCCTCAATCATTCGATCCATATATTTCACTTTATCATGCTCAAGCGTAATATTCTTCCTAATCAATTCATCCTATTTCTTCATTTCATTGCACCTAACTATAACTAAATAAGGCTAAAGGCACTAAATTTCATTACTTAACCATTCAATTCTATAGTATCTCAAATTGAAGACATGGCCGAATGGCTCTCTTACCAAACAACCAAGTGATTCCTTCTCATTAAACCTTAAAACATCACCGTTTAATTCAATAATACAAAAACATAAATATTTCATTATAGTTCCCATGTTGACCAAATCTATCATACCTAGCTAGCCTTTCCGTTCTATCAATTTCCTCTTAAATTTTAAGTCTCAAACATGGTTTACATATTTTATCAAATACCTAGGATGCATCAATTTCTTATAAAACAATTTTCTCCAATCCTTCCTAGTCATGGCCAAATGGTTCATTCCAATGAACCAATTTCATAAAGCTTCTCCATCTTCCATTCAATCACCTAACCATGATTACCAACTCACTAATTACACTAAATCCCATTCATTTATTCAAAGCATAACTATCACATAATTTAAACATAAACCCCTAATTCCCAATTCATGATAACAATAATTAATCATTTTCCCACTATTTATACAAAGTTCAGTCATCAATTAAACACTTCCATAACATGACATAGTCAATCATCCATCAATTTCACAATATTGATTCAAATGCTTAATTAGAAACCCTACGTTTCATAAGCACGTAAATCTCAAAATCAACACATACAAACTCTAAGTTAAAGTTAAACTTACCTTAGGTTTGGTTGATAATGAAATCACCTTGAAAATCCTAAAAATCTTCCTTCTCTTTCTTGCCCAAAAATCTAACCAAAACAACCCCTTCTCCCTCTTGAATAGTTTGCTCCTCCTTTTGGCCAAGTTTGCCTCCTTTGATTAATTTTAGCTTCTTCCCTTAGTAAATCTTGGTTGGTTCTCTCTAGCTTTCTCTCTAGGATTTGGTCTCTCTATTGCTCTCTTTCTCTCAAAAATGGCGGAGGAAGAAGTTTTAAGCTCAAATGGAATGCTCCCTTTCTTATTTCCTTCTCTCATCCAAATTCTTTATCGAAAAAGCTCTCAATGAGATATATGTCCTAAAGTAGGTATTTTATACTTAGAAATTTTAATTTAGGTGAAACACCTAATTAGAATATTATTTGCTTTTCTATATTAATACCTATTTAGGTCATTAATTACAGCTTTAAATTCTAAGTTATACATGTATGAAAATCATTTAATTAAATTATATAATATAATCTTTCACTTTTCATTTACCTCACTATTTATACATAACACTTAATAAACCTATAATGTCCAATAAAACATGTATCATCAAAGCATGGCATGAACATAATTACCAAAGAAATCTTTCACCCCAAGTATAGATTTTAATTTTGGGCATTACAATAAGGAACTTATGTTTTAATGTTTACTTGATGCTTAATTGATGTTTAAATAATTATGAATTTATGGCTTAATTGTTGGAGCTATAATGTGTTGTTTGAATTGGATGGTTTTGATGATGTATTTGAGTTTTTGGCATTGGAATTGTTATGATTGGACGGTTAATTGAAAAGAGAAGATGAATTGGATTGTGTTCTTGCTTTTGAGAATTTCAGCCCAAACCTTAAATCTTAGGGGAAATTATGGTTTAGGTGATTTATGAGCACAAGGTGTTTGATGGAATGAATTAAGTGTGTTTTGTTGAGTTAGATTGAAAAATTGAGGTTCGGTTACTTAAATGAACAATTTGGCCAAGGGTAAAAGTTAGGTTGGATGTTTTGATTGACCTAATCAATGTCTAATTGATGATTAAATGCCTAATTGATGAAATAGATATGAAAATTGGAGTTGAAATGAACAAATTGAAGTTAGCCTTCCATTGGTCGAGTTTAAACGTAATACGAAGAAAGAGTGAAAAAGGATTTGTTTTAGGTTTGATCATGTTTTTAATGTTTAGAGGGATGGAATACATGAAAAATGATTGTTTAAGCATTGAAAATGACAAGGTTAAATTGCTTATGTAATTCAGCCTAAGTACTAATCCTTGGTACTTTAGATGTTTGTTGCTCATTCATGGTTTTATGCATACTTGGTTGATGTAGAACATGTAATTGATTGATTGCTTATGTTATATGCTTTGTTATTGTTGAATATTCATGCTCTAGTTAGTAGATGTCATGCTTAAAATGTTATTTACATGTACTTTGATATGTTAAGCATGCTTGATATAGGGAAAGGTAAAGGAGAGGTAAAGGAATGCATTTCATTCAATCGCATTCGCATATCATAACCATGAAAAGGATTTTACTTCATGGTTTTTATGAAAAGGAAAAGTAAAAGGATATGTTTTCCAAGGAAAATGGCTAGACACCTTCAAAAGTAAATGGAAAAGAAAATGGAATTATTATGTTAGAGGAATTGATTAACCTCCGACGAGAAAAAGGAAAATGATTCTTTTTGAAAAGGAAAAATAAGGAATGACAATTATATTATTCTTTCTACAAGGAACTAATGAGGAAAAGGGAAGGTGTCTAATTCTTTTTGTGAGCTTTCACAAATTCCATATTTTAAAAGTGGGCCGATGATATACATAATCAATAGAGTGTGTCCGAGGAGAAAAATTAATTTTAAAAGGCACAAAATGATTTTAAAATACATCATGCATGTACATGCATTGCATAGAGTAGACTTACTAAGTAATGCTTACCTAGTTTCTTATGGTGTAGGTGACAAAAATAATAAATGAAGACCATCATTGAGGAGTTGCTTCGACTTGCCAAATTGTGCGCTTAATATTGTGAAATGGGTAAGGGAACTTTTGCTTCTCTTTTGATATGTTTTGGACTTGAAACTTAATTCTAGAGCTAGTACTTTTATTATATTAGGAATGGACATTCACTTAAACATTAAATGTTATGGTGCATTTGATTTTTTATTTAATTGCATTAATTGCTTATTTGGTTAGTTAAATTGGCTTAAGAAAATTACTAGATTAAATGACGGAATTAATTAGAGTTTAATTGGAAACATTAATTAAATGGTTAGGTTGAATTACTGGTTAAAGATTTAATGGTAAGAAGTAAGGAATTAAATTGTTAAAGAATGATTTTGATGGTTAAAGGGATAAATAGAATTTAATAGATAAGGAATAAATGAATTTAATAAAGTAGTTTAATTGATATGTTTAAATTAATTGGAACCAAAGTTCCACAAGCCAAAATAAAAATTACTTTGAATGGTCTATTTTTTAATTAAAGGTCTAATTGAATTTATTTAACGCTCAATTGAACTGATTAATAGAATTTCTAAGCTAAGGAATTTTATTAAAATAATAGTTTTAAATCAAGGTTTAATGCTTTAATACTTATTCAATATTTTCTAATTACATGGATTATATTATAATTAAATAGGTTTTGAAGTGGAAATAATTGAATTTTATTCTATTGAATTAATTGAATTATTCTTATATTGATTATTATTTGTTTTAATTAAATCAAAAATTTTAAAACGAATTTGAGAAAAATAAAAGGATATAGTTCATATTTTAGTTTAATCTAAGGTATTTAATTTAAATGATTAAATTGGATTCCTAGAATATTAGTTTTTGACCTAAATTTGATATTTAGTGTTTCTACACATGAAGTAAGATTATTAATTGGTATTAGAAAATATTTTTTGAAAATTTTTATATCTAAGTTTTAGTTAAACTCATTCTAAGTCCAATGATTACGGGGCAATAAGCCTCCTCTCCTCATCTTGCAAGATTGCTAGTGAAAATGGTGGTTTTCATGTGAAGTCCTTAATAAATAAAAATTAATAGGTCTAAATTAATTAAAAAGTTAGGTATCAAGTTTTTCAAAAATTCCTCTAACATCAATTAATATTCTTACTACATGTGTAGAAATATTAAACGTCAAAATTTTGTCAAAAGCTCATGTTCTAGGATTTCAATTTAATTATTTAAATATTATATGTAAAATTAAGGTGAATAGTATCATGTCTCTTTTAATTTTCTCAAAATCTTTTTAAATATTTGGATTTAATTAAAATAAAAGATATTTAATATGAAAATAATCCAATTAACTCAATAAACTCAATTTCCATTATTTCTTTCAAAAATCCATTTAATTATAAAACAAGTAATTTAATTACAAAATATTCATTATTTACTAAACCTTTAAATATTGATTTAATGATATTATTTTCATAAAAATTCCTTAGGATAGAAAATGATTTAATTAATTCAATTGAATAGTAAATAAATTAAAGAATTTTTGGACTTATGGAACTTTGGTTCCAATTAATTTAAACTTACTTATTAAACTATTCCATTGAATTCATTTATTCTTTGTCTATTAAATTCTATTGAATTCTTTAATCATTATAACCCTTTTTACCTTACCATTTTAATTCCATAATTTTTATCATTAAATCTTTAGCTATTAAATCCATTACCCTTTTAATTAATGGTTCCATTTTACCTTAAATTAATTCCATTACTTGCTGCATTAATTTCTTAAATCCAATTAAATTAATTTAGTGGTCAATTAACTCCTTAGGCTACCAAGCATAACAACTAAGGACATAAAAATACCATTTAATTCTCAAACACATAATTCATCCTTTGCAAACCATAAATTGCTTAATCTAATATCTATTTCCAAGTCTAAAAATAAGTTAAGCAAAGGTAAAATTTTCCTCACTTATTTTACATAATTAAACACATGATATAGGAAGTCGATCCCTTCCTCGATGATGATTATCTTCAAACATTTTATCATCTACATCATAAGAACTAGATGAGCATTGCTTAGCAAGTGTAGTCCATGTAATGACTATAGTCCACGTTATGCATCTAAAAACTATTTTCATGCCTTTTGAAATTCATTTTCCTCCTCGGACACTCACTCGTCGATTATATATATAATAGGTCATTTTTTAAAACATGCAATTTGTGAAAAACTCATAAAAAGCACTAGAAACTTTCCTTTTCCTCATTTATTCCTTTTATAAAGAACAATATGAACGACGTTCCTCATTCTTCCCTTTTGGAAAGAATCCTTTCCTTTTCTTTTTCCTCGAAGAGGTTGATCACTCCCCGCACATAATAATGTCATTTTCTTTTCCTTTTCCTCTTGAAGGTGTCTAGCCATTTCCTTTTGAGAGCGAGTCCTTTCTTTTTCATTTTCCTTAAAACCATGAAGTAAAATCCTTTTCATATTCATGATATTCAAATGCATTTGAATAGATTGCATTCCTTTACCTTTTCCTCTATGAAGCATGCTTAACATATTAAAGTGCATGTAAATAACATTTCATCTACACCACCAAAAACCAGGTGAACGTTTCTCAATAAGTGTAATCCATGCAATGTACATGATGTATTTTAAAACCATTTTTGTTCCTTTTGAAATTCATTTTCCTTATTGAGTGCACCTTATCGATTGTGTATATAATCAATCCTTTTTTAAAATATGCAATTTGTGATAAATCACAAAAAGCACTAGACACCTTCCCTTTTCCCGATTCCCTTTTTGGAAAGAACAATATAAATGGCATTCATCATTGTTCCCTTTTGAAAAGAATGTTTTTCCTTTTTTTCTTTCGTTTTCCTCTTGAGAAGTTGATTAATTCCTTTTACCTAAAAATGACATTTCCTTTTGCTTTTCCTTTTGAAGGTTGTAGCCATTTCCTTTTGAAAACATGTCTTTTTCCTTTTCATTTCATTATAACCATGAAGAAAAATGTTTTTTTATGGTAGTGATGTGCAAATACCTTCAAATAAAATGCATTCCTTTATGTTTTCCTCAATCAAGCATGCTTAACAAATCAAAGTCCATGTACATAAACTTTCAAACATAACATATACTAATTAAACTAAACCATGCATATTCAATCATCAAAGAACTTGTAACATAAATAATCAATCAATTACATATTCTAAATTAGCAAAGTGTGCATAATACAAAGGATGAACCATAAACATCTAGAGTGAACGTAATTTTGGTTAACCAAAAACTCGAATTGATCTAAACCAAATTATGTATTTTGATTTGGTTTTCAACTTAAATTTCTAAAATTAAAAACTAAACCTAAATATCAAAATTATTTAGGTTTGGTTCGTTTTTTGAAAAAGAAAAATTAGTTAAAACAAAAAAATTGAATGTATTGAAAGTAAAAATTATAAAATAAATTCAGTTAAATTTATGTAAAACTTTTTATAATATATGCTTAATTCTTAATTTTATTCCAAATGTATTCCTAATACTTGAAAAAAAAATTGTTTATGAAACTTTATAAAACTTGAATTGATTTAACATATTAAATAATAATTTGATTTAATAAAGTATAAAACCACTAAGTAACTAGTTAAATTTCGGTTTAACAAATTAAATAACCAATTCAATTTCATATTTGTAAAACTATTTATAATGTATGTTCAATTCTTAATTTCATTCCAAATGGATTCCCCATGCATGAAAAAAAATTATTTCGTTGAAAGTGAATTTTTACGAAACTATCGAAACAATTTAGATTCAAACCGAACTTATTGAACTTATTTTAGATTGGTTTTGGTTTTGGCTTTTCTTAATTTTTGTTAACCAAAAACTGAACCGAATGTATACAAAACCAAACCCTTTAGCCGTTTGCTCACCCTTATAAACATCAACAATTCATTGAAAACTCATTATGGCTAAATTATTCAAGTAACATAACCAAATCATTCTAAACAAGTAATTAATTATTTTTCATGCCATTTCATTCTTCTAAACCTTAAAAACATTCTTAAACCTCAAACAAACCCTTTCCCCCTTTTTCTTTACATTAGGCTGAATCTTAACCAATGTAGAACTAACATCCATTTGATCATTTTAACTCAAATTTTCATATGTAATCCATTAATTAAACATTTATTCATCACATATAAATTAATTAGGTCAATCAAAAAGATTAACCTAATTTCTTAGCTTGGCTAAGTACTTCAGCCTAAATAACCAATTTCAATTCCTCAACCTAACTCACCTAAACATGCTTAATTCATTCAATCAAACACCTTGCAGATCCTACATGAATTGTATGGATGATTTGATTAGTAAATAAAAAGTATGTTTAATAAATGTGTGAATGAAGTTTGGACCTTAATTAAGGATAAAAGAAATACAATTATGATTGGAGAGAAGTGTCAATGGAATAAGGAAAAAGTTGAATTAGAGGTTGGTACCTTTAATTGTTGTAGCTATGTTATTACTTAGGGATGCAATCACAAAGATTAAAATTTTAGGTCCTTACTGGAAATGATAAAAAACTTTAGGGACCTAAATTAATTTTGTAATAGGCCTAGGACAAGGGTCAACATGATGGAAATTATGAAGTTACAAAATAGAATTATAGGACCCAATTGCAAGGATTAGAAGTTTGAGGACTAAAGTATAAAGTAGTGACACCTCGGAGGACTTATTAATAGATTTGGAAGGACAGCTTTTAGCTAGAGAATTCTGGAAAATTTTAAAGAAAATGGGAAGGAGAAATTCAGCAAAAGGATGGAAAAAAAGAAGAGAAAAAGATGGAAAAAGGGTTATAAGCCATAAGCATTCAATTAACCCAAAAAGAGAGAAAACACCATGTAAAAAGAAAACCATCCAACCACCACTTCAAATCAAATTAATTAGCATAGAAACACCCTAAAATAACCTCAAAATTAGATTAGAAGATCAAACAAAGAAGGAAGTAAAAGTACTATTTGGGCGAGAATCTTGTGGAGGAAAGAAGGAGAAAGAAGGCCGAGGAGAAAAAGGAGGGATTTCAACAAACTCGAGTGATGTAAGTGTAATCCTCACTAAACCATAAGAAATTAATTTTTTGAATGTATAATTGATGTTAAATTAAGGTCATCTTGTTTGAGGTTCGAAGGTTTAATTGTTAGAGAAATCAATTATGCAAAATTAAGGTCATCTTGTTTGATGTTAAAACTATTATCGCCAAGATATGCTAAAAGCTTGTTCGTGTGTCTTAAACTGATTTTTGGATATAGTTTAAAGATCGAAAGTTTTTTCTACATGTTTCTTATAATCCCTCATAAAATTATTTTGTCATTAGGTTTATATATAAAAATTTATACCCGTTTTAGCGGAGACTATTTTAGATGACCTATTGCTTGGACATGATTGGTTCTTAAATTTTAAAATTACATTATTAATCATGTGCTTGGTATTTTGACCTAATTTTTGAATATGTTTGATGTAATATGCCACCCCTAATGTAGGACCTACATAGGTTATGAGTATTATCGGCGTTGACTCGTATTTAGAGTGCAATGAACATAAGTCGATAAGCCTCCTCTTTTAATTTACCTTAACATGGTCAATTTATGAACGAAGTGGGCAATCGTTACTAGTGAGGTCCCTAATGTGTATGGGATAATAGGTCCTCTTCAATTAACTTAGGTATGAATTCGTTTCTTAATTTCCTTAAATCATTTAATTTGTCATTCTAATCAAACACATGTTGTGACAAATCAATCTTTGTTCATTTAGCATACATGCCAAAAAGTTTCTAAGCTTACTTTCATTTCCATATAATTAAAACCAAGCTAAGCGAGGTAAGGCTCCTATGCTTCGTTATTCTAAGCACACCTTTGGCAAGCCTTTAGCATATCTTGGCAGCAATAGTTTTTAATCCTTTTCCTTCTTTCCTATACCATAAGAATCAAACGAGTGAGAAACGCAATGCATGCTTAGTATGTACAATCCATATAATCCGAGTGAAGCCTTTTATGTATGAATGCTTATGATGCATTTAAATACATTTTTGTGACATTGAAATACCTTTTCTAGGATTTGGTATGCCCTACCAAACATACTTATATATTTATTCAGCTTCATTAAAACCATGCATATGAAAATTGTAAAAATCACTAGTCTTGTCCCCTTGTGACGTTCCCGAATATGAACCATAAACCCGTGACTATGACGCCCACAAAGAGTTGATCACTTTTCTTAAGTGCCATGATTAAGCTTGTGGCTGTGATTGAGATATGACTAGCCATTTTCTTTAAACCTATGCACTTGCCTTTGCTTTTGAAAAACATGGTTAAAACCATTTCATGACATGAACACCATACATGATCGATGAAACACATGGAATTTGATCATAACACATTAAGGATTGTATATATTCATAAAATACTAGTAGTACATGAGAATAAAATGAAACCAATCCATTAAAAAAATGGATATAAATCACACCATATTATGGACAAACATGATAAGCAACTTGAACAATCATCGTTCATCGCAACCATGACCACTTCTAGGCTATTTATACACTAAACCTCACATTAAAACGGATATATATTTTTATATATAAACCTATTGACAAAAATATTTTATAGGGGATTAGAAGAAACATATATAAAAAAATTTTTGTTCTTTAAACTTTATCCAAAAATCAATCTAAGACCCATGAACAAACAACACCAAATTTGAGCCTAACTCGATCCTCAAGAATTCTAATTTTGCATTATCGATTTCTCTAACAATTAAACCATCATATCTCAAGCAAGATAAATTTAATTTAACATCAATTTTACACTTCAAACATTGATTTCTTATAGTTTAGTGAGGATTACACTTACCTCACTTGCAGCTTGCTTAATTTCCTTATTTTTCCTCCTTGGTTTCTTCCTCCTTCTTTCCTCCATAAGATTTTTCCCAAATAGTAGTTTTTCTTCTTTCTTTGTTTGATCTTTTAGTCTAATTTTAAGGTTATTTTGGGTGTTTCTTGGCTAATTAAGTTGATTTGAAGTGGTGGTTGGATGGTTTTCTCTTTGCTTGAGTGTTTTCTCTCTCTTCGGGTTACATGAATGCTTATGGCTTGTAACCCCTTTTCCATCTTCTTCTTTTCTTCTTCGTTCCTTTTTTTTCCTTTTGCCAACTTTCTCCTTCTCCCTTTCTCTACAATTTTCTAGAATTCTCTAGCTAAAATTTTTCCCTCAATATCAATCTTTCTTTTTTTTCCTTTTGCCAACTTTCTCCTTCTCCCTTTCTCTACAATTTTCTAGAATTCTCTAGCTAAAATTTTTCCCTCAATATCAATTAATAGGTCCCTTAAAGTGTCACCACTTTATACTTTACTCTTCAAACTTCCAATCTTTGCAATCGGGTCCTATAATTTTAGTTCATAACTTCACAATTTCCATCAAGTTGGCCCTCATCCTAGGCCTATTCTATGATTAATTTAGGTCCCTAAATTTTTTAATCATTTCAATGAAAGACCCAAAATTTGAATCTTTACGATCCCATCCTCGGGTTATAACATAGCTACACCAATTAAATGTGCCAACCTCTAATTCAACTTTTCCTCATTCCATTAACACTTTTCTCCAATCACGAGTTGTATTTATTTTATCATTAATTAAGGTCCAAACTTCATTTATATATTTATTAAACATACTTTTTATTTACTAATAAAAAAATCCATACAGTGCCTATACATCATAGGAGGGTTTTAGATCGCAGGTATTACACATGAATCACTCCAAACCATAATTTCCATAAAAACTACGGCTTAAGCTAAATTATAAGACAATCACAATACCATCTCAATTTCATCAAATCAAGCCAATCAAACTCCAAACATATCAATTCATTATCAAAATCACCACTTTTCCATTGAAACATTCAATTCAAGCAATATCATAACTTCACCAATAATCAAGCTATAGGTTCACGACTTATTAAACATCAAATCATCACTAAATAAAAACAAAATTATGGGTTTCTTATGGTGTAGTGAGGATTACACTTACTTCACTTGAAGTTTGATCAATCCTTCTCTTTTTCTACTTAGATTTCTTCCTCCTCCTTCCTCTTTTAAGTTTCAACCCAAAGTGATTTGGAGTAGTGGTTTTGTGATCTTTCTCTTGGTTTCGCTTATTCTCTCTTTGGTGTAACCTTGAACATCTAAAGTTTCTAACCTGTCTTTCATCTTGTTCTTTCATACTTATAGCCAAGGTTTTTCTTTAAGACTAAGCAATGTCTATCAAAGCTGGTTGACCCTAGTGGTTTGACTAGAATGACCAATTAACCACGCGCAAGTCAAGCCTTTGCAACAAGTAAGGATAAAAAGGTATGAGTTGCTTAGTAAATGTAGGTTTCTATGATGTGTTTATGTGATGATATGTGAAGTTATTTTGATTCAAAATGTTTAAGTGTTAATATAATAATGGCTGAATTATTAATAAAGATTTAAAAGAGGGGTGAGTAATGCGATAGGTGATAAAAAGAATAAATAAAAGAATTAATTGAGGTTAATAGGACACATTAACTAAATGGTTAATTGTTTGGAAGCATTAAATAATTGGTAAGTTGCACAAGCAAGTCTTAATGGTATAGAGCATGGAATTAAAATGGTAATGTAAAAGTGGTTACAAAGGTTAAAGCATTAAATAGAATTTAATGGTTAATGAATAAATAAATTTCATGGGATAATTCAATAGATAAGTTGAAATTAATTTGGAACCAAATTTCCATAAGTCCAAAGAAATGTTTTGAATGATTAAAACTCTAATCAAAGATCTAAATGAATTTATTAAATGTTCAATTGAATTAATTAACTAAAATTCTAGCCTAAGAAATTTTTACTAAAATAATAGTATTAAATCAAGATTTAATAGTTTAGTAAATAATGAATATTTTATAATTAAATTATTTATGTTGTAATTAAATGAATTTTTGAAAGAAATAATAGAAATTGAATTTATTGAGTTAATTGGATCGTTTCCATATTTATTATCTTTTATTTTAATTAAATCAGATTCTTAAAGGGACTTTGAGAAAATTAAGAGACATGGTACTATTCACCTTAATTTAAGGTCTTTAACTTAAATGATTAAATTGAAATTCAGAAACATGAGTTTTTGACCCAATATTAACATTTAATATTATTTGGTGTTGGAGGAATTTTTTCAAAAAAAAAATATACCTAGCTTTTATTTAATTTGAACATATTATTTATTATTTAATAGGGATCTCATACAAAAACCACTACTTTCACCAGTAATTTTCTATAACACCCCCGACCTAGGACCTACATACGTCAAGAGTATTAACGATCGATGTTGACTTACATTCTAAGAGCAATAAATGCAAGCTAATAAACCTTCTCACCTTACCTTACAAAATTACTAGTGAAAGTGGTGGTTTTCGTATGAGGTCCCTAATAAATAAGAAATAATAGGTCCAAATTAAATAAAATTGAGGTATAAAAAATTTCAAAAATTTCACTAATAATAGCTAATATTCCTACATCATGTGTAAAAATATTAAATGTCATAATTTGATCAAAAACTCAAATTCTTAGATTCCAATTTAACCATATAAATAAAATTTTTTCTATTATAATGAATAGTACTATGTGTTTTATTTTTCTTAAATTCCATCTAAAAATTCATATTTAATTTAAAACAAAAATATTCAATTTTCAAATAATCTATAAAATAAAGAAGAATAAATACACATTATTTTCATTTTAAAACTAATTTAATTAGAAAATAATCTTTTAATATTAAACCATTAAAACTTGATTTAATATTTTATTTTAATAAAAATTTCTTAGGATAGAATTTTTATTAATTAATTCAATTGAACACTTATTAAATTCATTAGATCTTTAATTAGAGAATTGGCCATTCAAAATAATTTTTGGGCTTATGAAAAATTGGTTCCAAATAATTTAAACTTATCAATTAAACTACTTCTTTAAATTCATTTAATCCTTATATATTAAATTCTATTTATTCCATTAAGCATTAAGACTTTTCTTCCCTTACAATTTTAATTCCTTACTTCTTACTCGTTAAATCTTTAGTTACTAAATCCATTAACCATTTAATTAATGGTTCCATTTAACCTCATAGTATTTTAATTACTTACTACATTATTTTCTTAAGTCTAATTCAATTAATTTAGTAGTCAATTAATTCCTTAAGCTACCAAAATGAACAACTAAGGACATAAACATACCATTTAATTCTCAAACACATAATTCATCCTTTACAAATCACAAATTGCTTAACCTAATATCCATTGCCAAATTTAAAAGTAAGTTAATCAAAGGTAAAAGTTTCCTCATTTATTTTACATAATTAAGCACATGATATGGCAATTTGATCCTCCTTCTTGACAATGATCATTTTCTAACCTTTTATCACCTATATGACAAGAAACTAGCTTTGCTCGGTAAGTGTAATCCATATAATGCATGTAGTGCTCATTTTGCATATATGCAAATGATGCATTTGAAGATCATTTTGGTGTCTTTTGAAATTCATTTTTCTCCTTGGGCACACCTTACCAATTGTGTATATAATCACTCCTTTTTCAAAACTTACAATTTATGAAAAACTCACAAAAGCACTAGACACCTTCCCTTGTCCACATTCTTTCCTCTTAGAAAGAACAATATAAATGACATTCCTCATTCTTTTCTTTTGAAAAGAATCATTTTTTTCCTTTTCCTCACAAGAGGATGATCACTCCCCCTATATAATAATGCCATTTCCTTTTTCTTTTCCTTTTGAATGTGTCTAGCCATTTTCTTTGAAAGCATGTCTTTGTTTCCTTTTCCTTTTCCTTTAATAGCATGAGGTAAAATCCTTTTCATGGTCATGATATGTAAATGCATTCCTTTATTTCTTTTATTTTTTCCTCAATTAAACATGTTTAACATATTAAAATACATGTAAACAACATTGCAAACATAACATGTACTAATTAAACCAAAGATTGCTCATTCAACATCCAAAGAATATGTAACCTAAACAATTAATCAATTACATGTTGTACATTACTAAAAAACATATAAAACATGAATTGAACCTTACACATCAATAATTCTTTAAGAAAAGCATTTTGGCTGAATTAGTCATGCAACCTAACCAAGTCATTTTCAACATGAAATTAACCATTTTTATGCCATTTTATACCTCCAAACCTTTAAAAAAAAATCATTAAATTTTAAGTTACCCTTTTTCCCCTTTTCCTTCATTTTTGGCCAAATATTACCCTTAATGGAATACTAACTTCCATTTGATGAATTTACCTCAAATTTTCATATCTAATCCCTTAATCAATCATTTGTTCATCATTTATACATCAACTAGGTCAATTAAAACAATCAACTTAAACTTTCTCCCTAGGCTAAAATACTCATCTTGGTGACCAAACTTTAATTTTTCAATTCAATACCACAAAACACATCTAAGACATTTGTTCAAACACCTTACATATATTAACCTCTTAAACAATAGTTTTCCCTAACAATTATGGTTGGAATCAGATTTTAAGACAACCTTAACATCACCAAAATCTCACTCAAATCAACCAATAAAACTCCAAGCATACTAATTCATTAACAAAGTTACCAATTCACCAACAACAATCAATTCATACATCATCATAATAACATCATAACTCCAACAATAAAACCATAACACCATACTTATTTAAACAACACTTAAACATCAATTGAACATCATAAAATTGTTAATGTAGGTGCTTAAAATCCAACTACATTTGGATAGGTTTGAGTTATTATAACATTGTATTATTTATTTTAGCAATAATAAAAAAATTCTTTCTATTAATTCTTCTTTTTTATACTTATTTATTGAATCGAATTATATAGAAGCCCATATAATATGCATTTGCATTAATGATTGATCAAAATATGTGAGACAAACATTATACCCTTAAATGATATCATTAAATGTCTCAAGTCATAGCATTGTCAAGAATGGACATTGACTATATGTGATTAAACTTGTGAGTGCTATACCTATGCTATAATTTAGTAGTAGAAGATCTTATACCTATTGGCATGGTGATGCCAAAGTAAGCACTTAGGTGATTTGAAGGATCATACATCCTATGGAAGTGCAAAATAAATAAAAAATTTCCTCCATCTAAGGGCCCCAAGATCATGTCGTTGAATCTACTAATCATATATACATGAATAATAAGATAAAAGTAAAGGATTACCTCTTGTATTGTAGATATAAATTACTTTTTGTTGATTATCCATCCAAATGTTTCCACCTCTATTGATGATCCACGCAATCCAAATATCCACAAAGAAACACTCAAAATTGATAAGGTGCTAGCTCCACCTTTTTTGATTAAGTATTTCCTCTAGAAATCAATCCCGAGCTTTACGATAACTTTAAAGGAGAGGGTATGAGAATTTCTTGCTAGGGTTTTACGAGAAAACTATTTTCTCTCATTTTTCTCTCTTAGTCGTGTGACCCTTTTTTGTTTAGAGGTCGGCCGAATTTTTTCCTACCTTTTTTTTTTTTTGCCGAAATTCTCTATTAGATTCTCTCTCTCTTTTCTCACCCTTCTCCTTCTATTTATAGAGGGAGAGTTTCCTTGTCCTCCAAGGACAAGGAAAGTGGTAGCCTTGAGTCCATAAAGGACTCTAAGTTGTTGCTTCCTTATCCTCCAAGGATAATGAGTTATTTTATATGTGGACTACTTAATGTTTATCTTTAAAACATTCATCCTTATCCCATATGTTTGATGTTTATCCTCCCACCAAAATTATATTAAGGATTTTAATTAAACCTAATGGGCCAAAACTATTTTAACCTAACTAATTTATTTGGACTATCCAAATAAATATTCTTAGATTATTTTGATAGGGTCCAAATTAGGAAACAATTTTCCAAAATACCCTTTAAACTAAATTAGGAAACTTCTTTCTTTTTAGATTCTTTATTTCCAAATTTGAAACTAACTTTCAAATTAGAAAATTGATTTCTAAAATAGGAAACTTTTATTTTACGAAACTTTCCATTTTTCATTTTAGGAAACTTTCCATTTTGAAAAGTTTTTCCAAAATGAGAAACTTTCATAATTGAAAACATTTTCCAATATCTTTGCTTCCCATTTGTAATGTGAATACTTGAACTTATGCGTGTGACTCAATACTCTCCTAGGTATGTTGGCAATGTATCAAGAATAAAAGACTCATTTTCATCTCTTGATACATAAATCAAGATTAGCCTCTAGTAAGGCATCATGATCGCCTAATTCTCTAGGAGGATTAGTTTATCCATTATTACCTTTCACGAGCATGGTTATCATATAATTTAGTCCTCATGTCAACTTATCGAGTGTGATCTCAAACTTGGTTATTAGTCTTGTTTGATTATGATCACACAAGTTTTCTTCCATTCCTAAATGTCTTAGCTCTTAGAGTAAACCAACCATGCCCCGTTAGTGTACTCGTACTATGGTCACAGATTTCTTAGCGGACATTTATCGAAGTGCGGTGTGATAACTCCTTTAGCAGAATGACATGTCCTATCATAGCGATACACCTATCTCCATTGGATTCCTAGTGCACCCAACGAATCTCCCACGTGCAACCTATTAATCGGTCCATAGAAACGAGTGTCAAAGTGCATAAGTCCTCCAATGAGATAACCGTGATAACTTCAAGTCTAAGGACCATTTGTATCCATCTCATATGAGATTACCATAGACTAAAAACAAATGGGTTCTCATGGCGAGTCAAGTCTAGTGATATGTTCTCTAACATATATCACATAAGTGCTTGCTTTGGCATCACCAAGCTAATAGGTGTGAAAATCCTACCACTATAATATAGCATGAGCATAGCACTTACAAGTCTATCCACATATTGTCAATGTTCATTCTTGACGATGCTACGACTTGGGACATTTAATGATATCATTTATATGCATTAGTGTTTGTCTCACATCCTTCAATCAATCACTATTGCAAATGTATATCATAAGGACTTTTATCTAATTCTCCCGAATTTATCGACGTGTAAACATAAGAATTAATAGAATGACTTCTTTATTATTATTAAAATAAATGATGCAATAATATATTAATGAAGTCCATGCAAACATGGTTAGATCTTGGGCACCAATGATAATAATCTCCTACTAGCACTAGAGCCGGCTAGCCACGTCCCTTAATCTCGACGTTCAAGTGAGGGATCGATGTTTCGGCTATGATAAAGGCTTAGTAGTGTTATCGTATGTGTGGTTTTTTTCTATCCTTATGTTACCATAACTCTTTTATCTCTATAAACAAGTGATAACATTGTACTACTTGCTTGGACCGTTGATGAGACCTTGGTTTCTTAACTTATGCTATAGATCCTTTGTTGTTGGTCATCAAGCCATATGACATTAGAGCAAAACCTTCTTTGATTGTTCTATATTAAACATTTTAGTATCATGTCATTATAACTACCTTAGGAGACTCCTCACATTCTAAGTGATCTATCTCTATAGATCTATACTCTAAGGTTATAGGTTCCTCTCACATATCATTCTAAGGAATTTTCTTCTAGATTCCCTAATCTCTCGTTTTCAACATGATGTTATGGTCGAGATAAGATTTTGTATCGAATAACCATGACTAGTAGACTCCCACTAATTTCTTATGTACACAAGATTTGCCATTGTTTTGATAAATAATCAAACTCTTTGATCATTTCATAAAATGTCAACTTACATTCCTAGAGGCATGCTTAATTTTATTAATAGACCTTAGCATTCTACAAATCTTATTTGCATGTCCTTGGGAACAATTAGTGTGTGTCAACTACATATCCCTTTTATTTTCTTTTTATAGGAATCAATGTCTTAAATTGCCATTTCACAAGTATCGGCTTCGTCATCCCTTTCGGGGCTCATATTACTATGTCAAGACGTGAAGATCATATCTCTTTTTATCTTGTGATGAATTTCTTTTACACTAATGAAATTCTTGTGTTTTGTTTATGAGAGTGTTATAACTCTTTATGATTATTCTACTTTAGGATTCCTTTATTAAAGTGTTAATTTGTGAGTCTACTCAAATCTTATTGAGTTCAAATTTCCTCCTACTCGTTTTTATCATCCATAAATTCCTTCCCAAGGAAGATAGTGTGCTTAGTAGGGAACAACATTTTATTTTAGTGGTTGGATATTTATATCCTTATGTTACTTTAGGGTATCTCACAATCTAACACTTCATTAATTTTAGTCTTTATTTTATCTTTCTCAAACCCTTTGACTTACACTTTATAGCCTTAAATCTTTAAGGGAAGAATAATCTATTTTTCTTTCTCTTCCTATATCTCATATGTGATCTATAGCAATAGATTGGAATCCTTATTCATTTCAAAGGTCGTAGTAAGGAGTATTCATTCATAATTAAGGATATTAATTCGACTCATCATGAATAGATCATGTCTAACATATAATATCCATAGAGAATCTTATTCTTCTTTAGGTGATCTAATAATTTTTGCATTTAAGTATTTAGCTCCTTGATCCAATTGAGATGCTTTAAAACTTTTGCTAGTTCATTTCATGACTTTTGAAGTCTAAACTTTTAAATATTTTAAATGTTTTAGACTTGTGTCTAATAACCACAATATGATTCATTATCATTAATGGTTATGTGACATGCATGTTCTCCTCTTGCTTGGGTGAACATAGGCCCATATACATCTCTATGTGTGATGACTATATTTATTTGTAACCCTTTCTCCTTTTCAATTAAAAGGGGATATATGTCGTTATGTCAAGCAAGCAAGATTCCTTAGATATCATCTAATGATTCTAAATATCCTTTTGTATGAGTAGATTAGATATAGGATTCTTGCTTATATGATTAAGTTTGATGTTGGTTACTAATTAATGTTTATTTAGATTATTTGAGTCTTCTAATACTTATGTTATACATTTGGGAGTTATGTTTAACGCATATAATCATTATCGAAATATTTCCATAAAACTCATTCTTAAAAATAACTATTATTCTTAAAAATGAAATACTTATTCAAAATAAGAATTGAAAATAAAATCTTTAGTCTTTGCTAAAATAATAATGATTGAGTCGTAGGACATCCCAACATGGTAGCTCTAGCTCATTAGTACCTATATCTAATGGTCTAATGCTTTAATCCATTGTGGTTATGTAGATATTCTCCCTTGAAGTCTGTCATCCTTTCTTTTCTAAGCTCTTATACATTTCAAAAATTTAAGCACCACATTTAGTATCATATACTTATGAGGTGGAATTTAGAAATATAAGGATTAGTATTAATAACATAAATACCCGAGGTGGTGATAGAGCTTTTCTTTTGCACCCTTTCTAGGTACTCCTTGCAGTTGTGCTTCTAATGCCCTTTCTTATTACAATGAAAGCAAATTGCATCCTTTAGGCTATTCCGAGCCTCGACCTTTTCGCTCCTCCAGTAGGTCTAGTTGAAGATTTCTTCTTCTTTTTAGGCTTTTTCTTACCCTTTATTGCACCTTTTCGCTTATTAACTAGAAGTATAGAACTTTTATTCTTCTAGTTACTTTTAGGCTGAGCTTCCATTAGCATGGACAATAACTCTTCAAGAGTCTTTTGCATATGCATCATGTTGAAGTTCATGATGAACTCGTCCATAGCTATTAGGCAAAGATTGCAATACTAGGTCGATGGATAATTTAGCATCCATTCCAACTTCAAGTTCACCCGGCCGATCAATATAGCCTATCATTTATGTGACATGCTTTTCGACATTAGATCCCTCATCCATTCTAGCCCTAAAGAGCTTTCTTGTTATCTCATAGGGCTCATGCCTAGTATTCTCCTTAAATAAGCTCTTGAGGCTTGCTATGATATCAAAAGCTTGTGAGTATTTATGTTGGCGCCTATACTCAAACGTCATAGTAGTAAGTATGATACTCTAGCAGTGATCGCATCATCTCTATGTTTGATCCATGCTTCATGAGCTTCGACTTGAACTAGAGGAGGCTCATCCGGAAGAGCTTTCTCTATCGTATAGAGAATTTTCTCATATTGGAGGACTATCCTCAAATTCATTTCCCGATCGAGGAAGTTTGTCCCATTAAATGCATTACTTCCATCAATGACCAATCGTATCAATGTGTTGCTAGTCATATTGTGCAATCGATAGGATAGAAAAACATACGAGTTTGGTTAATTAAATTGCATAAAACAAAGCATAAATTAAAAAAGTAAAATCTATGATCGCTCCAACTATTTTCTTCAAGTTCCATAACCTTCAATATAGTACTTGAGAAAACTTTTCAATTCATTTTCTTAGTGGGTTAGGATCTCATCCTCTCACATGCATTAGCCTTGAGTTATCTCAACAAGCCACACATGCGGGATTGTGTAGGTAACTCCTTACCAATTATATCTAATGTAATTTCTAATTCTATTTGTATGACAACTCCTTATCTTTATCATATCTTATGTAAATACCAATCCTTGCTTATAAGTTTATGAGACCTTGAGTTATCTCAACAAATCTAATAATTCATTAAAGTTAGACCTAACATTCGGGGTCATCGCATGGCTCATGATTTTTTCCCTTAAGGAAGAAATGACCTTGAGTTATATCAACAAGCAACATGGACCAAGAGAGTTCCCGCCTCATAACATTGAAAGGCATTTAAGTTAATATTTTATTTAAAGGATTTAATAAGGTTGGTGTCATTCTAACATGAATAGTAAGCAATAACCACATTATTCTTAATCATGCATACTAACATTTATCTCATCACATTAATATATCTCATGCATGACTCAAGGACTAGTGAATGGTAATGGATTTCTAGTACTAGTCCCTCGAGTCACAAGGAGACTAATGGGTTAATTCCTTGGTAAAACATTATTACAAATTCTTCATGAACATTTTAATTCCTTGGCGTCTCCTTCTTGTATCTATTCTATTTCCTATCTTTTACCTTTATATTTATTCGAAATAAGAAACCTCGAGTTACATTCGAGGGAAGTGAGATGAGAAAAGAAATACAATAAAGTAATAGAGAAAGCAGGACACACAAGTCTCATTTATCCAAAAAAAAAACCAAGCATTCATAAAACTTGATTGACTTATCCATACCATTCACCCATGCTTTCAATCACATTGATACATGGCATACTCATGAAACCATTTCAATCTTAAAATGATTATAAATCTATAGTTTTGGTCATTTTATATATTTATCAAAATTTCTCTAAATTTCAATTTTAAAACTTTTGAGCCTCGAGGGTTGACGGGTTTCGAAGCCCAAACCCTTAGGTTCGCATGTGTTTGCTCGTGGTTCCTAACCCGTGTGTTGGGAGCGTGGCCTAGCGGTGCCTAGCAGCTATCGTGCCTATCACGCCGCCTAGCGAGCCCGTAGCCTACCCGACGTGCCCCCGGCGCACACTTGGTGCTCGGCCTAGCAAGCTAGGCTAACTGCCGCGTGCTTGGCCGGCGATAGGTTTGCCACGCGCATGAGCTTGAAGTCCAACTTCGACCTCGCGTGCTCCTACTAATTTTAACACAAACTTTTAGTTTTATACTAATACAAAACACCAAAACACAAGATTTATAATCAATTATATCTTATTCATATAGTTGATCATAATTTACTATTCATATAACCAAAGATCCAATGAAGGCTTTGGTACCAATTGAAGGATCATACATCCTATGGAGGTGCAGAATAAATAAAACTTTTCCTCCATTTAAGGGCCCTAAGATCATGCCGTTGAATCAACTAATTATACATACATGAATAATAAGATTAAAGTAAAGGATTACCTCTTGTATCCTAGATCTAAATTCCTTTTTGTTGATTAGCCATCCAAGTGTCCAGATCTCTATTGATGATCCACGTAGCCCAAATATCCATAAATAAGCATTCAAAATTTATAGGGTGCTAGCTCCACCTTTTTTGATTAGGTATTTCCTCTAGAAATCAATCCCAAGCAACTTTGCGACAACTTTAAAGGAGAGGGTATGAGAATTTCTTGCTACGATTTTAGGAGAAAACTATTTTCTCCTTTTTTTCTCTCTTGGCTACGTGCCCCTTTTTGTTTGAAGGCTAGCTGAATTTTTCCCTACCTTTTTTCTCTCTCTCTCTCTTTTTGTCACCCCTCTCCTCCTATTTATAGTGAGAGAGTTTCCTTATCCTCTAAGGACAAGGAAAGTGGCGACCTTGAGTCCATAAAGGACTCTAAGTTGTTGCTTCTTTATCCTCTAAGAAAAATAAATTATTTTATATGTGGACTACTTGATTTTTATCTTGAAAAAATTCATCCTTATCCACTAAGGTATCGATGTTGATCCTCCTACCAAAATTATCTTAAGGCTTTTAATTAAACGTAATGGGCCAAAACTATTTTAGCCCAATTAATTTATTTAGACTATCCAAATAAATATTCTTAGATTATTTTAGCAGGGGTTCACATTAGAAAATAGTTTTCTAAAATAACCTTTAACCTAAATTAGGAAACTCCTTTCCTTCTAGGTTCTTTATTTCCAAATTTAAAACTAACTTTCAAATTAGGAAACTGATTTCTAAAATAGGAAACTTTGATTTTAGGAAACTTTCCATTTTCCATTTTAGGAAACTTTCAATTTGAGGAAACTTTTCGTTTTGGAAACTCGTTTTTGAAATGGGAAACTTTAATAATTGGAAACGTTTTCCAATATCTTTGCTTCTCAATTGTAATGTGAATATTTGAACTTATGCATATGACTCAATTAGGTCCCGGATATGTTGGTAATGTATCAAGAATAAAAGACTCCTCTTTCATCTCTTGATACATAAATCAAGATTGGCCTTTAGCAAGGAATCATGACTACCCAATTCTCTAGGAGGATTAGTTAATCTATTATTATCTTTTACGAGCATCCTTACCAAACAATTCAGTCCTCATCTCAACTTATCACGATGTGATCTCAAACTTAGTTATTAGTCTTGTTTGATTATGATCACACAAGTTTTCTTTGGTTCCCAAATGTCTTAACTCTTAAATTATACCAACCATGCTCTATTGGTGTACTCCTAGTATGGCCATAGATTTCTTAGCGTACATTTATCGAAGTGCGGTTTGGTAACTCCTTTAGCATACATAGAATGACAAGTCCTATCTTAGCCATACACCAATCTCTATTGGATTCCTAATGCACCTAATGAATCGACCACGTGTAACCTATTAATGGGTCCATCAAAACAAGTGTCAAACTACATAAATCCTCTAATGAGATAACCATGATGACTTCAAGTCTAATGACCATTTGTACCTATCTCGTATGAGATTCCCATAGACTAAAACCAAATGGGTTCTCATGACGAGTCAAGTCCAATGATATGTTCTCTAACATAAATCACCTAAGTGCTTGCTTTGGCATCACTATGCCAATAGGTGTGAGATCTCCTACTACAATCATATAGCATGAGCATAACACTCACAAGTCTATCTCGTATATTCTCAATGTCAATTCTTGACGATGCTATGATCTGGGGATATTTAATGATATCATTTATATGCATTAGTGCTTGTCTCATATCTTTCGATCAATCACTATTGTAAATGTATATCATAAAGACTTCTATCTAATTCTATTGAATTTATCAACATGTAAACATAAGAATTAATAGAATGACTTCTTTATTATTATTAAAATAAATGATGCAATAACATATTAACATAAGCCCATCCAAACATGGCTGAATCTTAGGCACCAACACTAACATGATTAATGTTAGAGAATATATTACTAGACTTGACTAGCCCGAGAACCCATTTGGTTTAGTCTATGAGAATCTCATACGAGATAGGTACAATGGGTCCTTTAACTTGAACTCGTCATAGTTATCTCATTAGCGAATTTATACTTTGACTCTTATTTTGATGGACTCGGTAAAGGGTTGCATCCGAGAGATTTATTTAATGCACTAGAAATCTAATAGAGTTAGGTGGATGACTAAGATGGGACATGTGATTCCTTGTATGCTAAATGAGTTATCACATTGTACTTTGATGAATATCTCGGTTAGGAAATCTATGGCCATAGTAAGAGTACACTAATAAAGCTTCATTGGTTTAGTCTAAGAGCTAAGACAATTGGGAATCAAAGAAAAATTATGTGATCATAATCAAATAGACTAATAGCAAAGTTCGAGAGCACAATGGGATAAATTGACATAAGAACTTAATTGTATGATAACCATGCTCGTGAAAGATAATTGTAGATTAATTAATCCTCGTAGAGAATTGGATAGTCTTGATGCTTTGCTCGAAGTCAATCTTGATTTATTTATCAAAAGATAAAAAATATGTCTTTTATTCTTGATACATTATCAACATATCTAGGAGCCTACCGAGTCACATGCATAAGTTTAGGAATCCACATAATAAAAGAGAAGCAAAGATGTAGGAAAAAGTTTCCAATTTTGAACGTTTCCAATTTTGGAAAAGATTTCTAAAAATGAAAACTTTCCTAAAATGGAAAGTTTTCTGTTTTGGAAATCAACTTCTTCATTTGGAAGTCGGTTCCAAATTTAGAAGTAAGTTACCTAAAAATAAAATTAATTTCCTAATTTAGGTATAAGGGCAATTTGTAAAACATTTTCCTAATGTGAGTCTCCTAAAAATATCCAACCTAATTTATTTGGATAGTTCAAATTAATTAGTAATTAATTGGGCTAAAGGGGTTTGGGTTAATAGGTTTAATTTGAAAGCTTGCAAGATATTTTGGTAGAAAGATAAACATGACTCTCATTGGATAAGATGAAGATTTAAAAGGATAATATCGAAAATCCCACATGCATAAGAACTCCTAATCCTTGGAAGATTAGGAAGCAACAACCAAGAGTCCTTTAAGGACTCATTCCACCACTTCCTTGTCCTTAGAGGATAAGGAAGGCACTATAAATATAAGAGGAGGTGCGACAAAAGGGAGATTGAGTTTGGGCTACATGGCATAAAAGAAAAATAAGGAGAAAAGAGTTTTCTCCCTTCCCTAAAAAATGCTATCTCTCCCCTCTCTTTTACGGTTATTGTAAAATATCATTAAATAGATTTTCAAACTAAAAACACTAAACAAGTAAAAAAAAAAAAAAAAGTGGACCTAGCGTTCTACTAATTTTGAGTGCCTCTTGTGTGAGTGCTTGGACTGCATGGATTATCAACGGAGGTCGGACACTTAAACGACTCCTTTTCCACTAAGGGTAAAATCTATGCTACAAGAGATAATCCTTTATTTATGCTTTAATTCATGTATGTATGATTAGTTGATTCAACAATATGATCTTGGAAACTTTAGATTGAGGAAAGTTTTTCTTATTCCACACTTTCCATAGGATGCATGATCCTTCAATTGGTATCAAAGCCTCCATTGAATCTCCGATTGTATGCTTCATTAACTATGATTAACCGCATGAATTATCAATTCCTAATTGTAAATATGATATTTTAGTATTTTATATATGTCTTTAAATAGATGTTTGGGTTTTAAAATAGATCACACGAGGCCAATGTTGGACGTCGACGTTCGTGTGTCCGGGAAAGGGGCTAGCCGGTTGCACGCTAGGCATACGATAGGCTAGGCATGCCTAGCACATCACGAGGCTTCCTAGTAGGCTAATCATTCACTAGATGTGCAATAGGCCATGCCCTAGTAGGCAAGATGTATGCTATGTGAGTGACAAGCTAGGCTTCTAGGCAAGTAGTCGCGCAATAGGCTAGGCCAATTCATATGTTAGGTGTGCGATAAGTCAAGTCTACCTTATGCATGCTAGATCTTATGGCCAAGGTTAATCATGAGTGAGGCATGCAACATGTCCGGTCTTCTTGGTAGTCCACTCGCGTGTTAGGCGTACGACATGATAGGTACGCACTAAGTGCACACCAAACCTAAGGCTAGGATAATACATGCCTAGAACATATCGAGTGCACGTTTGACACATGCATGGGCAAGGCCTATAGTAGGCCAGCACAAGATCAAGCACGTTCAAGCACGTTAGGCCAATGTTTGGGAATGGAAGCCCATGGGCTCTTGAGACCTAAAAGCCCATAGGTCTAAGGCTAAAATTTAGAAACATTTTGATAATTTTATAAAATGAAAAAAAAATAGATTTACAATTGTAATTAAAATGAAATATTTTTCATTAGTATGTCATGTATCAATGTGATTGAAGTATGAATGAATAGCATAGATGAGTCGACCTAATTCATGAGAATGAATGCTTGTAATTTTGTAGGTAAATAAGGCCTACGTGTCCCGCCTTCTCTATCATTCTATTTTATTTCTCTTCTCATCTTACTACCCTCAAATATAAATTGAGGTTTCTTATTCAAATAAATATAAAAATATAAGATAGAAATTAAAATAGATGCAAGAAGAAGAAGCCAAGAAGTGAAGATAATCTCAAAGAATTTATAATAATTTTTCTCCTAGGTATTTATCCCACTAGTCTCCTTATGACTTAAGGAGGTTAGTAGTAGAAATCTATTATCATTCATTAATTTTCAAGTCATTCATGAGATGTATGCTTTTAATTTTATGATGTTTATTATGCATGATAGAATTAATGTGATTGATGAATAGTATGTATGCTATGATGAGACCTATCATATAAATTCTTTAAATTTAATTCCAAGTTAATTCTCTTTTAACGTTATGATGAGGGAACTTTCTTGGTTGTTATTGGCTTATTGAGATAACTCAAGGTCACTTCTTCCTTAAGAGAAACAAATCATAAGCCATGTGATGTCCCTAAACATTTGGGTCTAACTTGAAACTAGTTATTGGGTTTGTTGAGATAACTCAAGATCCAATAAACTTGTAAGAAAAAATTAATATTCATTTAAAATGTGATATAACAAGCAGTTTTCATGCTAATGAGATTAGGAATTGTATTGGAGGTAACTCGGTAAGGAGTTACTACCTAATCCTTTATGTATGACTTATTGAGATAACTTAAGGTTAATGCATGTTAAAGAATAGGATCTTAACCCGAGTATAAAAAAATGAATTAAAAATTTTTCTCAAGTCTTATATTGATGGTTATAGAACTTGAAGAAAATAGTAGGAGTGAACATAGATTTTACGTCTTTAATTTATGCTTTATTTTATTTTATGCGATTTAATTAACCAAATCATATGTTTTTCTATCTTGTCGGATTACATAGTATGATTAGCAATACATCAATGCGATCGATGATTAATGGAAGTAATGCCTTGAGTTGTAAGAACTTCCTTGACTCGAAAAATTAATAAGATGAATATTCTCCAACATGGAAAAATGCTCTATGCGATAGACAATAAAGAATACCACAAAGAGGTGTAGAAGGAGAGTTCTAATAGCACCTAAAGTATTTATGTAATTAAAGTAATTTTTTCTACTTCTAGTTCAACGTCATAGGTATTTGATATTGGATGTGGTGCAAACATTTACATGAATTTGAAAGGACTCAACGAAGCAAGAAAAACTACTTCGAGTGAGGTTTACTTGTGCATGGGTAATGGTTCAAGAGTTGTACTATTAGCGATAGACACTAATGAGTTAGCACTACCATCTAGAATTATACTTACACTCGAAAACTATTATTATATTCCTAGTATAACTAGGAATATCATTTTTAGTTTTTGTTTGGACAAAAATGGTTTTTTTTTTTAATTTAAGAACAAAGGTTGATCCTTTTATAAATATGATGTTTTATATGAAAATGCTTATATAAATAATAATTTATATATTTTAAACATAAACACACTCGTATATAACATAAATACAAAAAGACTAAGAACAAATAAGGAAAACTTATCTACGATATTGTCAACTTGACCATATGAACGAGAATCACATATCCAAATTATATAATAATGGATATGTGAAAGAGCTACTAATTTGTTAGGCCTCATAGATAGCAATGTATAGAGGCCCATGTCTAACCAAGCAAGAGGAGGATATGATTTATTTCATAACATTTACCGATGATAGATTCCATTTTGGTTATATGTATTTGGTAAGATATAAATCGAAGCATTAGAAAAGTTATTTAGGTTTGAAGTCAAGAAGCAAACAAGCAAAAGTATTAAGGCACTTCGATCGGATTAAGGTAGAGAATCCTTAAGCACTCGAATTTTTAGATCATTTAAAAAAAAATGAAATTCTCTCACAATGGACCCTACCTAGAACACCATAAATGAATGGTGTATCTGAAAGGAGGAATAGGACATTGTTAGACATGGTCTAATCTATGATGAGTCAAACTAATATCCTTATTTCATTTTAGGGATATGCACTCTTTATCGCCACATTTATTTTGAACGGGGTTCCAACAAAGTTTGTTGATCAAACACCATATGAGATATGGAATGGAAAGAAAGTAAATTTATCTTTCCTTATGATTAGGGACTATGAAGTATATGTCAAACGTTTGGATGGAACAAGCTAGAGCCTAAATCAACAAAGTGTAAGTTTTTGGGATATCCAAAAGAAACAAATATATAATATTTTTACTCACCACAAGAACAAAATGTGTTCATGGCTAGGCATGTTGTATTTCTTGAGAAGAAATTTATAAATACTAGAACCAAGTAGGAGGAAAGTTAAACTCAATGAGATTCGACAAGACTCATAAATTGGCAATCCACTAAAGGAACTCCAAGTAAAAAGGTTACAAAGTATTATAATTATCCCATAAATCAATACATAAAAACTTCATAAGCCTAAGAAGATTCATCAAGATCGAGAAAGATATGGCTTCCTTGCCTTTACACATAGAAATGTGTTTGTTATACGAGATGACGAACTAATACCTATGAAGAGGCAATGTAAGACATTGGCTTCAAAAAATAGCATGAGGCTACGCAATCGAAAATGGAATCCACATCACTAACCTAGTATGGACTTTGGTTAATCTATCTAAAGGTGTCAAACCTATTGGGTGTAAGTAGGTCTTTAAGGGAAAGGCTGATATGAATGGATATGTACAAAGCCAAACTAATTGTAAAAGGGTACCGTAAAAAACAAGGTGTTGATTATGATGAAACTTTTTCACTAATAGTAATATTTAATCCATTCCGATTATACTTGTCATTGATACAAATCATAATTATGAGATGTAATAGATGGATGTCAAAACCACTTTCCTTAATGAAAGATTTAACGAGGATGTGTACTTGATATAACTTGATGGTTTTGTCACCAAAGGACATGCAAATAAGATTTATAAATTATAAAAATCCATTTATGGACTTAGGCAAGCATCTAGGAGTTGGAATTAACATTTTGATGAAACGATCAATGAGTGTGACTTCTCATAAAATGAAGATAAAACCTATGTATACAAGAAGATTAATGAAAGCAAAATTGTTTTTGTTATGCTATATATAGATGATATACTACTTATTGGCAACAAAATCACCATAATACATTCTATAAAATATTGATTATCTAAAAATTTCTCCATGAAAGACACGGGAGAGGCAACTTATATTCTAGGAATTAAGATCTATAAAGGTAGATCACTAAGAATATTAGGACTCTCTCAAAGCACGTAAATTGACATAATACTAAAGAGGTTTAGTATGGAAAAATCTAAGAAAGGACTTATTCTAATGTCATATGGCATAAAACTCTCTAAGACCGAGTGTCCTAACACAAAATAAAAGGAAAAGGATGAGTCACATTTACTACGCATCAGCTATATGATCTATTATATATGTCATGTTATGTATGTAGTTTGATGTCTCATATGCTTTGAGCATATGTAGTAGATATCAAGCTAATTAGGGTGAAAAATTTTGAATTGCTATAAAAAGCATTCTTATGTACTTGAGAAAAACTAAGGATGCTTTCCTAGTTTATGAAGGAGATGAACTAGTAGTGAAATGGTTTACCGATGCTAGTTTTCAAACTAACCTTGATGATTTTAAGTCACGGTCGGGATTCACTTTTAATTGAATGGCAAAGTCGTTAGTTGGAAAAGTTCCATGCAAGAAACAATGGTCGAATCAATAATCGAGGCTAAATACATTATTGTAGTCATAGAATTAGCTAAAGAAACTATTTATATTCATAAATTTCTATCTAGATGATAAGTGGCTCCTAGCATTGTATCGTGACCATAACGAGCTATAACACAAGCTAGGGAATCAAGGTCTCATCAATGATCTAAGCATGTATTACGATGTTATCATCCGATTAGAAAGATTATCAATCGTGATGATATAAGGATAGAAAAGGTACATACCGATGATAACATAGTTGACCCATTGACTAAGTGTTTGTCATGGTTGAAATATGAGACCCTTACTTGATCGTAAGGAATAAGGTACATGGCTAGTTGGCTCTAATGCAAATGAGAGATTGTTAGTGTATGTGCCTAAGATCCAACCATGTTTGGATAGGTTTGAGTAATTATAATATTATATTATTTATTTTTTGAATAATGAATGAAGTTTTTCTATTAATTCTTATTGTTTATAATTATTTATTGAATAGAATTAAATAGAAGTCCATAAGATATGCATTTGTATTAATGATTAATAAAAAGATATGAGATAAATTAATGCACTTAAATGATATCATTAAAATTCCCAAGTCATAGCATTATCAAGAATAGACATTGACTATATGCAATTAGACTTGTGATTGTTATACTCATGCTATAAGATAGTAGTAGGAGATCTTAGACCTATTGGCATGGAGTTGCCAAAGCAAGCACTTAGGTGATTGATGTTACAAAATATTTCACTAGACTTGACTTACCATGAGAACCCATTTGGTTTTGTCTTTGAGAATCTCATACAATGTGGGTATATTTAGTCTTTTGACTTGAAGTCATTATAGTTATCTCATTAGAATATTTCTATACTTTAACACTCATTTTGATGGACTTAGTATAGGATTGCACGTGGGCGATTCGTTAGATATATTAGAAATCTAATAGAAGTGGGTGAATGACTAAGATAGGACATTTTATTCCTTATATACTAATGGAATTATCATATTGCACTTCAATGAATATCTCCTCAAGAAATCTATAGGCATAATAGGATTATACCAATAGAGCATGCTCGGTTTACTCTAAAAGATAACACATTTAAGAATCAAAGAAAACTTATGAATAAACTAATAACCAAGTTCGAGATCATATTATGATAAATTAATAAAACGAATGAATTGTATGGTAATAATACTCATGAAAGATAATTATAGATTAATTAATCCTCCTAGAGAATTGGTTAATTATGATACATTACAAGAGGCCAATCTTCATTTATGTATCAAGATATGAAAGAGGTGTCTTTCATTCTTGATACATTGCTGATATATCTAGGAGTCTATTGAGTCACACGTATAAGTTTAAACATCCACATAATAAAAGAGAAGAAAAAATGTTAGAAAAATTTTTAAATTTTGAAAGTTTCCTAATTTAGAAAAGGTTTTTGAAAGTGAAATGTTTCCTAAAATAGAAGTTTCCTAAAATGAAAATTTTCCTATTTTAGAAATTGGTTTCCTAGTTTGAGATCAGCTCCAAATTTAAAAGTAAGTTACCTAAAAAGAAAATTAGTTTCCTAATTTAGGCTTAAGTGTAATTTAGGAAATTAATTCCTAATGTGGGCCACTTAAAAATATCTAACCTAATTTATTTAGATAGTCCACATTAATTAACAATTAATTGGACCAAAGGAATTTGGGCCATTAGGTTTAATTTAAAAGCATGTAAGATATTTTGATAGAAGAATAAATATGAACCTTGTTGGATAAGGATGAATGTTTAAAAAGACAAGATCTAAAAGCCCATATGCGTAATAACTCCTAATCCTTCAAGGATTAGGAAGCAAAACCAAGAGTCCTTTTAGGACTTATTGCCATCAGTTCCTTGTCCTTAGAGGACAAGGAAGACATTTCCCCTATAAATATAAAGAGAGGTACGATAAAAGAGAGATTCAGTTAAGGCTACACTACCAAAAGAAAAATAAGGAGAAAATAGTTTTCTCCCTTTCCTAAAACATGCTACCTCTCCCCTCTCTTAGGGTAGTCACAAAAGTCCTTAAATAGATTTCTAATGTAAAAACATGAAACAAGTCAAAAAAGATGAACCTAGCACTCTACTAATTTTGAGTGCTTCTTATATGGGTGCTTGGAATGCATGAATTATCAATAGAGGCTGGACACTTTAACGACTCCTTCTCTGCTAAGGTTAAAATCTTTGCTGGAAGAGGCAATCTTTTATTTATGCTTTAATTCATGTATGTATGATTAGTTGATTCAACGATATGTTCTTGGGAACTTTAAATGGAGGATTTTTTTTATTCTATACCTCTATAGGATTCATGATCCTTCAAACATAAGTTTGTTATGATGTAGTAGAAATTACTCTTACCTCACTTAAATTTTGATTAATCCTCCTCCTTTTTCTACTCGAATTTCTTCCTCCTCATTTCTCTTTGAAGTTTTGGCCAAGATGGAGTTCTTCTTCCTCCGATGCTTGATTTCCTAAACTAATTCTTGGGTGATTTTTGGGTGTTTCAAGGATGTCTAAGGTAGTTTGGAGTGTTGGTTGGTTATTTTCCTTTTTGTTTTGCTTATTCTCTTTTTGCTGTAACCTTGAACATCTAAAGTTTTTTAATCTCTTCCATCTTCTTCTTCCTATTTATAGCCAATGTTTATTCCTAAGATTAAGCCAAATGGGTCACACTTGTTTTGATGTTAAATCTTGGCAATTAATGGCTTCTCTAGATTTTTCTTCATTTTTTCTTTTCTTCCACCTTTTTCTTTAAATTTTAGCTTGATTTTTCTCTAGATATTTTCCTCTTCTTTCTCCTTCCTTTTGCCAATCCAACCAACCACTTTTCACCTTCATTTTTCCAAATTATTCTTTCTAGAATTAACCTCCTAAAATAAATTAATTCATCCCCCAAATCATTTACATTTTACTCTTTAGTTCTTAAACTTTTAATTCATACAATTAGCCCCTCCAATTTCATTATGTAACTTTATAATTTCCTATAATATAGCCCTTATTCTAAACCTTTTTTAGAGTGATAGTAGTCCCCAATGACTCTTAATAATTTTATTTAAGGATCTAAATTTTTTATTATTTCAATTACACCCTTACAGCTTTGCAATTTCACCCCTAGGTTAACACATAATCATAATAATTAATAGTGTAAATCTCTAATTCAACCCTTAATTAGTTCCTTTACCTTCATAATAATCATGCTTGTATCTAATTTATTCCTATACAAGAATAAACTTTCATTATTTACTTTTAATAAATATTCCTTTACCTTCTAGTTAATTTATTTATCTTTCATAATAATTATGTTTCTACTAATTTATTCTTCATACAAGGATATCTTATTAACCTTTACCTTAAATGCATATACATATATTAATTAAATAAATAATTCTTACAAACATATTTATTTTTAAAGAGACTTTTAGGTTGTGGATATTACATTCTCCCCTCATAAAAATTCTATCCTCATAATTTCTATCATGATCACTAACATCCTTCAATTATCATACATCATTTAATATCAATGGTACTAAACAATTGACCATTGAACTTAATATTTCTAAATCTTTGTTTATGAATCCTTTAATTCTCGTTCATCTTTATAGTGCAAACACCTCTTTTCCTATCTCCTCACAAGAATATGCACTCCAAATGTAAGGATGAGGAAAGGTAAGGACCATTCATGTAATAATGGTTGAATTAGCTATAGATATTTTAAGGAGGGAGAGTCACACGATATGTGATTAAATATGTGGATAGAATAAAATACCATTAATAAGGAATGCTAATAATAATAGGAATACAAGTTTGAGGAGGAATACTATGGCTCGAAAAGAACGAACTAATAATGATATATAGACAAGTAACAAAATGGGATGTGGTGAATGCAAAAAATGAAGAAATTGTATTAAGTATCTAATGTGAATATGATTGATATGAGTGCAAAGAGGATAATATATGGGATGCCCTTCGCAAAGTTGGCATGATTGCCATTATGTATGGAAAAGAATGGATTCAAGTTTATGGAAAGGAACTCATGTTTAAGGAAAGGAAAAGATTGCAAAGAGAATGATCTAATGTGTATACTCTTTGTCAAAAGTATAAGGTTTTTCATGATAGAAAGAGGTATAGAAAGGATGTGTTATGCTTAAAGGAAAGATTGCAAGAAGAATAATTTAGCGAATATTCTTGTGAGGAGGATAGGAGAAGTGGTGTTTGCACTCGAAGATGAACAAGAATTAGAGAATTTATGAATTGAGGTTTAGAATCATTAAGTTTAATGATCAATTATTAGGAACAGTTCATGTTAAACTATTGATGATAAATAAATGATATTAGTGATCATAATTGAAATTTTGAGGATAAAATATTTATAAGGAGGGAGATGTAATATCTATGACCTAAAAATATCCTTAAAATTAATCATGTTTATAAGAAATATTTATTTAATTGATAAAGGAATATTTATTAATAGTGATAAATGAAAGTTTATGCATGTAAAAAGAATAAATTAAATATAAGCATAATTACTATGGAAGGTAAATGAATTAAATGGAGGGTGAATGAATTAATTAAATTGTGACTTAGAGGATTACAACATTAATAATTATGGTTATGTATAAGCCTAGGGATGTAATTGCAAAACTATAGGGGTGTAATGCATAAGAAATTAAAAGTTTGGGTACTTAACTAAAATGATTAAGGAATTTAAGTGACCACATTGTAATATGGAAATTCTTAGCTTAAGGATTTCATTGGTTAAAATTAAAGGATTTGGAAGAATCGATTAAAGGAATTAAAAGTTTAGAGACTAAAGTGCAAAATGCTAGTGATTTGATGGACTAATTAATTATATTTTAAGATTAATCCTGGCAAGAAAAATCTAGAAAAGTGAAGAGAAAAGTGGGTTAGTAAGGTCGAAAAAAGGAGGAAGAAAGAAGAGGAAAATATCTATTGAAAAATAAAGAAAAAAGGAGGAAGAAAAGAAAAAAATGAAGAAAAATATGAGGAAGCCATTAATTACCATGGTTTAAGATCAAACCAATTGTGATACACTTGGCTTAATCTTAAGGAAAAACCTTGGCTATAAAAATGGAAGAAGAAAATGGAAGAGAGGCTAGAAAGTTTAGATGTTCAAGGTTTCTCCAAAGAGAGAGTAAGCAAAATCAAGTAGAAAACCACAAAACCAACTCTATAGACCATCTTAGACATCCTTTAAACTCACTAAAATTACCCTAGAATTATTTCAAAAGATCAAGCTAAGGAGGAGGGAAAAACTCACTTTGGGTCAAAACTTAGAAGTGGAAAGAGGAGGAAGAAATCCGAGGAGAAAATTAGGAGGATTGATCAAAATTAAAGTGAGGTAAGTGTCATCCTCACTACACTGGAAGAAACCTATATTATGATATTTAACTAGCAAGTAATTATTGTTTAAATAAGTATATTTTCATAACTTTATTATTGGAGTTATGGTGTTGTTGTAGGAATTGGAAGATTTAGTGTTATCATTGCGTTTGTGATGTTGGAATTATAGTGTTTTGTTGGTTGATTGGAAGGGAAATATGAACTTTGGTGAAGTTCTAGTTTTAGAAAATGATGACTTGAAGTCCTATGTTATAAGGAAACTTATTGCTTAGGTGCTTATGCATATAAAGTGTTTGATGAAATGATTTTGGTATGTTTTGTGGTGTTGAATTGGAAAATTAAAGTTTGGTCATTTTGATGAGTAATTCAGCCTAGAGTAAAAGTTAGATTTATTTTTTTAATTAATCTAATTGGTGCATAAATTATGAATAAAGAATTTACTAAGGGATTAGATATGAAAATTTGAGGTAAGGTGGTCAAATGTAAGTTACCCTTTCATTAGAAAAAATTGGACCTAAGTGAAGGAATAAGGAGAAAAAGGGTAACTTGAGATTGAATGATGTTTTTGTGGTTTATAGGTATGAAAAGTGGTTAATTATATGTTAGAAATGATTTGCTTAGGTTACATGACAAATTAAGCCATGATGCTTTTCTTATGGAATTATTAATGTTTAAGATTCATTTATTATTTATTTGCTAATTTAGAACATGTAATTGATTGATTGTTTATGTCACATGTACCTTGTTGTTGAATAAGAATGATTTAGTTAATTTAGTACATGTTATATTTGAAATTTTGTTTGCATGTACTTTAATATGTTAAGCATGCTTCATAAAGAAAAAGTTAAATGAAAGGTAAAGGAATGCATTTCATTCAAATGCATTTGCATGTCATGACTATGAAAAGGATTTTACTTCATGTTTTTGAGGAAAAGAAAAAGGAAAAGAATATGCTTTCAAAAGGAAATGACTAGACAAATTCAAGAGGAATAAGAAAAGGAAAAGGAAAAGGATTTTTTTTTTTAAGGAAAGAATAGCATTCCTCGTTTATAATGTTCTTTCCAAAAGAAAATAATGGGGAAAAGGGGAGGTTTCTAGTTTTTTTTTTTTTTTTTGAGTTTCCACAAATTGCATATTTTCAAAGAGGGTTGTTTGTATAAAAAATTGGCAAGGTGCGCTCGGAGAGGAAAATGATTGTCAAAGGGGGATAAAAATGGTTTTCAAATGCATCACATGAATAATGAGCACCACATGCATTATGCTTATTGAATAACGCTCACCTAGTTTCTTATAGTGTGGGTAAAAAAAAAAAGGTTAGAAATAATCATCTTCGAGGAGGGGGAACGACTTGCTCGATAGTGTATTTAATATTTAATAATGAGTGAAGAAAACTTTACTTTGCTTTAAGAATATTTTACACTTACATGTAAATGCTAGATTAAGAGTTTTGTTACGTAAATGATGGTATGATTCTTTTCAAAAAATTAAATGGTTAGTGTGTTTTAATATTGTCCAATTTAATAGCTTAAGAAATTAATTGGTTATTGATTAAATAAACAGGGCCAAAGAAGCTACTAGATTAATTAAAAGAATTAATTAAAGTTAGTTGGAACCATTAATAAAATGGTTAATAGATTTAATAATTAAAGTCTTAGTGGTAAGAAGTATGGAATTTAAATGGTAAGGAATGAATTGTTTTAATGCTTAAGGGAATTAATTGAATTTAATAGGTATGATTAAATGAATTTAATGAAAATGTCTAAATTGGTAAGTTTAAATCAATTGGAAACAAAGTTACATAAGCCCATTTATTATTTTAAATAGTCAATTCTCTAATTAAAGGTATAATTGAATTTAATTGATGCTTAATTGGATTAATTAATTGAATTTCTAAGCTAAGGATTTTTTTATTAAGGTAATAGTATTAATTCAAGTTTTAAAGGTTAATACATAATGAATATTTTCTAGTTAAATTGATTATATGATAATTAAATTAGTTTTGAAGTATAAATAATAGAAACTTATTATATTGATTTAATTTGATTATTTTTATGTTTAATATAATTATCTTAAATAAAATCTGAATTTTTAAGGGAAATTTGGGAAAAAATAAAAGACATAGTTCAATTTACTTTAAGTTAGACAAGTGGTATCGGAGTAGGTTTGACCCTAGTGGTAATGGATGATTGATTAAGCACATGTAAATCGGGCCTTATTAACAAGTACATTAGAAAGGTATGCGTTGCTCAATAAATGTATGTCAGTATAATGTATTTGTTTGATAATGTATGAGTGATATTTTGATGGAAAATTTTTGAATGTTGATGTAATTATGGAAGAATTATTTATAAAGATTTAAAGGAGAGGAGAGTAATGTGATAAGTGATTAAATGTATGGATAGAATAAAATACCCCCGAAAGAGAACGGTAATAATAATAGCGATATGGGTCCGAATAGGAATGCTACAAACTAAGTGAAATAGTTAATAACACTATTTATATAGCAATAAGATAAGGATGAGAGAAATGCATTAAGTATGTAATGTGAAAATGATTGGCATGAGTGCAAAGAAGATGATCTATAGGATAATATTTGCAAATTTGGCATGATTGCCATTCTGTAAGGTAAAATAATTGAATTATGTATAAGGAAAGGAATTCATATTTAAGAAAAGGAATTCATTCAAGTTTTAGATAAGGGAAAGTTGTAAGGAGAATGTGGTAAAGCATACAAGGTTTTGTATGTTGAAGGGGGGTATCCAAGCAAAACGCTGGCAAAGAGGATGATCTAATGAAAACTCCTTGTAAGGCATGCAATAGGGATGATCTAATGAATACCCCTATGTGCCAATAAAAGAGAACATGATAAGTGAATGATATAGTGAATACTTTTAGGGTGTAAAGGGGATGATGTAGTGGATACCCTTAGATGTTTTAAGGAGGACATGTTAAAAGAAATATCTAAAAGGTATGTAAAAGAAATGGTCTAACATATATTCTTGAGTTATTAAAAGAGGACTAACGAGAGAATAATTTAATGCATACTCGGTGAAGAGGATAGAAAAAAGGATGTTGCACTACAAAGATGAACAAGAATTAGAGGATTTATGGATATAGATTTATGACCATTAAGTTCAATGGTCAATTGTTTAGGACAATTAATGTAACATAATTGATGATAATTGAAGGATATTAGTGATCGTGATGGAAATTCCAAAAAGATAATTTTTATAAGGAGTGGAGGATGTAATATCTCTAACCCAAAATCCTACTTAAATGTAAATATGTTGTAAAGATATTTTATTTAATTAATACAGAAATATTTAGATAAAGTGAAAAATGGAAGTTTACACTTGTATTGAGAATAAATTAAACACAAGTATGATTTTTATGAAAGGTGAATGAATTGTTTAAAGTGTGAATTAAAGGATTATAACATTAACGAGCTATGATTATGCATAAGCTTAGGGATGTAATCACAAAACTATATGGGTTTAATTGTAACAATGAAAAGTTGCAATCCTTAAAACAATAATTAAAAACATTAGGGACCATAATCACTTTTGGAGAGGAGGAAGAAATCGAAAAGGAGAAGGATTGATCAAACTTTAAGTAAAGTGTAATCTTGACTACACCATAAGAAACTTATGATATAATGTTTATTTGATGATTAATCTTTGTTTTAAAAAGTATGGTTTATGACATTATTATTGGAGTTATGGTGTTGTTATTGGAATTGAATGATTTAGATGTTATAATTGTTTTTATGATGTAGGAATTATTGTGTTTTGTTGGTTGATTGGAAGGGAAATGTGAAATTTGGTAATGTTCATGTTTTCGACTTAAAATTCAAGATTATGATGAAATTTATGGTTTAGGTACTGAATGTATAGAAAGTGTTTGATGAAATGATTTAGGTGTTGATTTAGGTGTGTTTTATGGTGTTGAATTGAAAAATTGGAGTTTGGTCATTTTCGTGAGTATTTTGGCCTAGAGTGGAAGTTTAAGTTGATTTTTTTAATTAACCTAATTGATGTATAAATGATGAAAATAGAATTCATTAATAGGTTAGATATGAAAATTTGAGGTAAAATGATCAAGTGGAAGTTAGTCTTCCATTAGGTAACATTTGGCCTAAAGTGAAGGAAAAAAGGGGACAATGGTAATTTGAAATTGAATGATGTTTTTAAGATTTAGAGGGATAGAAAGGCATGAAAAATTGTTAATTAAATGTTGGAAATGATTTATTTAGGTTACATGATAAATTCGACCATAATGTTTTTCTTAAGGAATTATTTATGTTTAAGGTTCATTTATTGTTTCTTTGCTAATTTAGAATTTGTAATTGATTGATTGTTTATGTTATATGTTCTTTGGATTTTAAATGTGCAAGCTTTAGTCTATTTAGTACACGTTACATTTGAAATGTTGTTTACATGCACTTTATTATTTTAAGCAAGCTTGATAGAGGAAAAGGTAAAGGAAAGGTAAGGAATGCATTTCATTCAAATGCATTTGCATATCATGACTATGAAAAGGATTTTACTTCTTTTTTTAGAAGAAGGACATGCTTTCAAAGAAAACGACTAGACACCTTTAAGAGGAGAAGGAAAAGGAAATGCCATTATTATGTCGAAGGAGTGAGCAATATCTCATGAGGAAAAGGAAAAGAAAATGGATTCTTTTCGAAAAGAAATAATAAGGGATGTCGTTTATATTGTCCTTTCCAAAAGGAAAGAATGAGGAAAAGGGAAGGTGTTTAGTGCTTTTTATTAGTTTTTCATAAATTACATGTTTTAAAAGATGATGGATTATAGACACAATTGGTAACGTGCGCTGAAGGAATAAACCGAGTTTCAAAAGACCCAAAAAGGATTTTCAAATGCATCATGTGTATGACATGCTTAATGAGCATTACATGCATTCCATGGATTACACATATCGAGTAACACTCACCTAGTTTCTTGCGATGTAGGTGATAAAAGATTAGAAAATGACTATTATTGAGAAGGATGATCGACTAGTCATTTCAAGTGCTTAATTATGTAAAATAAGTGAAGGAACTTTTACTTTTGCTTAACTTATTTCTAGATTTGGAAACGGATATTAGGTTAAGCAATTTGTGGCAACTAAATGATGAATTTTATGTTTGAGAATTAAATAGCATGTTTATGTCCTTGGTTACTAGCTTAAGGAATTAATTGGCTACTTTATTAATTGAATTGTACTTAAGAAATTAAAGTGGTAAGTAATGAAATTAATTTGAGATTAAAAGGAACCATTAATTAAATGGCTAATGGATTTAATAGCTAAAGACTTGATGATGAAAAGTATGGAATTAAAATGGTAAGGAAGAAATGATTCTAATGGTTAAAGAATTAAATAGAATTTAAAAGATAAGGAATGAATAAATTCAATCGAATAGTTTAATTGGTAGGTTTAAATTAATTGGAACCAAAGTTCCATAAACCCATAAATTATTTTGAATGGCCAATCCACTAATTAAAGGTCGAATTGCATTTATTAAATGTTCAATTTTATTAACTAATTGAATTTCTAATCTAGGAATTTTTTATGAAAGAAATAGTATTAAATCAAGATGTAATGCTTTAATAATTAATGATTATTTTATAATTAAATGAATAATATTATAATTAAATTGGTTTTGAAGTAAAATATTTGAAATTTATTCTATTGAATTAATTAGATTATTTTTATATTCATTATTTTTATTCTAATTAATGAAGAACAATCTAGGTAATCCTTTAATTGCCATGGTTTATGATCAAACCAAGTGTTATACACTTGGCTTAATTTTTTTTAAAAAACCTTGGCTATAAATATAACGAAGAAGATGGAAGAGAGATTAGAAATCTTAGATGTTCAAGGTTACACCAAAGAGAGAGTTACCAAAACCAAATGGAAAATCAACAAACCAGCACTCCAAACCATCTTATACATCCATGAAATACCCTAAAACCACCCAATAATCATTTTATAAGATTAAGCAAAGGAGGAGGAAAATTCTTCATTTGGGCCAAATGTTTGAGAAGGGAGGAGGAAGAAATTCAAGCCAACTAGGTGAGGAATTGATCAATTTCAAGTGAGGTAAGTGTAGTCCTCACTACACCACAAGAAACCTATGATTTGATATTTAATTTATGCTTAATTAAGGCTAAATAAGTATGTTTTAATGGTTTAATTGTTGGAGTTATTTTATGATTGTTTGATTTAGATGGATTTGATGATGAAATTGTATTTTTGATGTTGTGATTGATCTATTTGGAGTTTGTTTGACTTGATTGGATGAAATTTTGATGGTGTAATATTCACCACAATTTCTGGACCAAACCCTAATTTTTAGCAAAAATCGTGGTTTAGGCGATTAATTTATACTAAGTGTTTCATTGAATGAATTATATGTGTTTTATGGTGTTTGATTGGAAAACTCAGATTTGGCTATTTAAATGGGTAATTTTATCCAAACTAAGAAATTAGGTTATTTTTAATTATTAACCTAATTGATGTATAAATGATCAATAAAGGTTGGATTAATGGATTAGATAAGAAAATTTTAGGTAAAATGAACAATAGGAAGTTAATCTTCCATTAACAACTGGAAGTTAGTCTTCCATTAGACAATATTCAGCCAAAAGTGAAGGCAAAATGAAAAAATATTAACTCTAACTTGGATGATTTTTGTAAAACTTTAAAGGATGAAATGTCATGAAATTGATTAATTATATATTAAAAATAATTTAGTTGAATTTTATGTATAATTGGGCCATATGTTGATTTAATGAAATCATGATGTCTATTTGTTTAGTCATGGTTTCATGCATGTTTGAAATGTTTAAAAGATATATATATATAATGAGTTACTTGTGTTATATGTTCATTTAATTTTGAATTTTCATGCTTTATTTAATTAATTCATATTATGTATAAAAAATTATTTACATGTACTTTAGTATATTGAACATGCTTTATTGAGGAAAAGTAAAGGAAAGGTAAGGAAATACATTTCCATATCATGATCATGAAAAGGATTTTACTTCATGGTTTTTATGAAAAAGAAAAGGAAAAGGACATGTTTTCAAAAGAAAATGGCTAGACACCTTTAGAGGAAAAGGAAAAGGAAATGGAAATGGCATTATTATGTTAGAAGAATTGATTAACCTCTCATGAGGAAAAGGAAAAGAAAATGAAAAAGGATTCTTTCCAAATGGAAAGAATGAGGAATGCCATTTATATTGTTCTTTTTGAAAGGAAACAGATGAATAAAAGGCAAGGTGTCTAGTGTTTTTTTTATGATTTTTCACATCTTACATGTATTAAAAAAGAGTCGATTATATACACAATCAGTAGGATGCACCCAATGAGAAAAATGAATTTCAAAAGACACGAAAATTATTTTTAAATGCATCACTTGCATTACAAGAAAAATATGCATTACATAGACTACACTCACCAAGTTTTTTGTGGTGTCGGTGATAAAAAGGTTAAAAGATAGACGTCATCGAGGAGGAGGAACAGCTAGACGAACAAGTGTGATTATAATTTATAATGAGTAAGGGAAATCTTTCCTTTTCTTGTAGAATATATTATACTTACATGTTAAAATATTGCATGAGGAAATCTTTCCTTTGGTGGATAGTGTGATTATAATTATGTGAGAGGAATTAATCAACCTCTCATGAGGAAAAGAAAATGGAAATGAAAAATGATTCTTTTCAAATGGGAAGAATGAGGAATGCCATTGATATTGTTCTTTTTGAAAGTAATCAATGAAAAAAAGAAAAGGTTTCTAGTGTTTTTCGTGATTTTTCACATATTGCATGTATTAAAAAAGAGTTGATTATATACACAATCGACAAGATAGATTCGAGGAGGAAAATAAATTTCAAAAGACATGAAAACTACTTTAAAATGCATCACATGCATTACATGAACTACACTTACCGAGCAACACTCACCTAGTTTCTTATGGTGTAGGTGACGAAAGGTTAAAAGATAAGCGTCACCGAGGAGGAAGAACAACATGCCGGATAGTGTGATTATAATTTATAATAAGTGAGGGAAATCTTTAAATTGGTAAGTTTGAATTAATTGGAACCAAAGTTCCATCGCCCCAAAAATTATTTTGAATGGTCAATTCACTAATTAATGGTCTAATTGAATTTTTTTAATGTTCAATTGAATTAATTAATTGACTTTCTACGCTACAAAATTTTTATTAAAGTAATAATATTAAATCAAGATTTAATGCTTAAATATTTAATGAATTATTTTATAATTAAATTTATTTTTAAGTGCAAATAATAGAAATTTATTCTATTGAATTACTTGAATTATTCATATATTGATTATTATTTATTTTAATAAAATCTGAATTTTTAAACGGAATTTGACAAAAATAAAACCGAAGTTCATTTTAGTTTAATATGGGGTATTTTATTTAAGTGATTAAATTGGATTCCAATAATATGAGTTTTTGACCTAAATTCGGCATTTAATATTTTTACCTATGAAGTAACATTATTAATTGGTGTTAGAAAAAATTTTTAAAATTTTTATATCTAAGTTTTAGTTAAAGTGGACCTATTATTTCATCACACAAAAAATTTCCTTTATGTTAGTTCTTTAACAAGGTTAAGGAAGGAGGCTTGTTGGCTTGCATTCATTGCTTCTAGAATGTAAGTCAACGCCGATAATACTCTCAACTTATCTAGATCCTAAATCAAGGGTGTTACGGAATCCGTGTAACACCTCTAACCTCGAACCTAGATAGATCAAGGGTCTTACTAGTGCCGACTTACATTCTAAGTGCAATGAATACAAGTCAACGAGCCTCCTCACCTTACCTTACAAAATTACCAAGTGAAAGTTGTAGTTTTCATATGAGGTTCCTAATAAAAAAGAAATAATCAATCTGAATCAATTAAAACTTAGGTAAAAAAAAAATGTTAAAAAAATTCTCTTAACACTATTTAATATTTCTACACTCCGTAAAGGTGTAATCATAACAATTAAAATTTGGTTCATTAAATAAAATAATTAAGAAACTACGGGGACCACAATCAGCTTTATGAAAGGTCTAGGATAAGGGCTAGATTGAAGGAAAATATTAAAAATTTATTCTATTAATTTAATTGGATTATTTTTAAGTTGATTATTATTTATTTTAATTAAAATCTGAATTTTTAAAAAGGAATTTGGGAAAAATAAAATACATGGTTCATTTTAGTTTAATAGAATGTATTTTATTTAAATGATTAAATTGGATTCCAAGAATATGAGTTTTTGACCAAATTTTGACATTTAATATTTGTACATATGTAGTACGAATATTAATTGGTGTTGGAGGAATTTAAAATATATATATACCTAGGTTTTAATTAATTTTTAGGGCCCCTTGCTGAAAATCTCCATTTGTTAGAAATTTTATTCATTACATTTAGAATTTGAGTCAACACCAATAATACTCTTGGCCTTTCGAGGTTTGAGGTCTTGGGTGTTATAGAGTGATATCAAAGTAAGTTTGACCCTAGTGGTTTAAGTTAGAATGATCAAATAAGAATACACAAGTCGGGCCTCAACAACATGTAAGAATAAAAAGATATGTGTTGCTTAGTAAATATATGTTTGTATGGTATGTTTATGTGGTGATGTATGAATGTTACATTGATTGAAATTGTTTCGAAATTAATATAATCATGGTTAAATTTTTTATAAAAATTTAAAGGAGGGAGAGTAACGTGATAGGTGATTAAATGTGTGGATAATATAAAATGCCATTGAGAAGAAATGCTACTAATAATAATGATATGGGTCCAACTTAGAATGCTAGAGACCGAGAGGAATATTTAATGACACTACTTAGATAACAAGCAAGATATGATACAATAAATGCAAAGAGAGGGGGAAAAAAGGAAGAGAAAAATCAAGCTAACAACTTAGGAAAAGGAAGAAGAATATAAAAAAATCTAAAGAAGCCATTAATTACCAATGTTTAAGATCAAACAAAGTGTGATACACTTGGTTTAATCTTAAGGAAAAACCTTGGCTATAAATATGAAAGACAAATATGGAAGAGAGATTAAAAACTTTAGATGTTCAAGATTACACTAAATAGAGAATAAGAAAAACAAAGAGAAAAATCACCAATGCACCACTCCAAACCACCTTAGCTAACCAAGAAAAACCCTAAAACCACCTCGGAATCTATTTAGAAGATCAAGCAAAAAGGGAGGAAAAAACCCATTTTCGATTGAAACTTAGAGGAGGAAGGAGGAAGAAGAAATCTAAGAAGAAAAGGAGGAGGATTGATCAAACTTCTAATGACGTAAGTGTAATCCTTACTACACCATAGGAAACCAAATTTAAAATATGCACTTGATGTTTAGTTTTTGTTTAAATAAGTATGTTTTTATGAATTTATACTTGAAGATATGGTGTTGTTTTTTGAATTAAATGATTGAGATATACTTGTGTATAAGATGTTGGAATTCTTGTGTGTAGTTGATTGATTGGAAGGGAAATATGAACTTCAATGATCTTTTTGTTTTAGAACCATATGGCTCAAAACCCTAGATTATAAGGAAATTTATAGCTTAGGTGCTTAATATATATATAAGGTGTTTGATGAAATGATTTAGGTGTGTTTTGTGGTATTGAATGGGAAAATTAAAGTTTGCTCATTTTGATGAGTAATTCGGCCTAGAGTGAAAGTTAGGTTGATTGTTTTAATTGACCTAATTGGTGTATAAATTATGAATAAAGAATTGATTAAGGGATTAGATACGAAAATTTGAGGTAAAATGTTCGAATGGAAGTTAGTCTTCCATTAGGTAGCATTCGACTTAAGTGAAGGAATAAAGGAAAAAAGGATAACTTCAAATTGAAAGATGTTTTTAAAGTTTAGAGGTAAGAAAAAGCCTAAAAAATGGTTAATTACATGTTAGAAATGATTTGGTTAGGTTACATGATAAATTCGACCATAATGCTTTTTTTAAGGAATTATTGTTCATTTATTATTTCTTTGCTAATTAAAACATGCAATTGATTGATTTTTTATGTTATATGTTCTTTGGATGTTGAATGTGCATGCTTTATTTTATTTAGTATATGTTATATTTTAAATGTTATTTACATGTACTTTAATATATTAAGCATGCTTGATAGAGAAAAAAAGTAAAAGAAAAGGTAAAGGAATGTATTTCGACTCAAATGCATTTGCATATCATGACCATGGAAAGGATTTCACTTCATGGTTTTGAGGAAAAAGAAAAAGAAAAGGACATTATTTCGAAAGGAAAAGGTAAAGGAAATGACATTATTTTGCAGGAGGAGTGATCAATGTCTCATGAGGAAAAGAACAAGAAAAAGGAAAAGGAAAAGGAAATGAATTCTTTTTGAAAAGGAATAATGAGGAATACCATTATTATATATATATATATATATATATTTAAGGAAAGAATGATGAAAAGGGAAGGTGTCTAGTACTTTTTGTGAGTTTTTTTTTCTAATTACATGTTTTAAAAAGAAGAATGATTATATACACAATCGATAGGGTGCACTCGAGGAGGAAAATTAATTTCAAATGGTACAAGAAAGGTTTCGGATGTATCATGTGCATAATGAGCACTACATGCATTACATAGATTACACTTACTAAGCAATGCTGACCTAGTTTATTTTGGTGTAGGTAATATAAAGATTGGAGGATAACCGCCATCGAGGAGGAGGATTGACTTGTCATAAAATATGCTTGATATATAATAAGGGGTGAGGGAGCTTGTCCTTTTCTTTGAAATGTTTTAGGCTTAGATATTAGTGCTAGGATAAGTACTCTTGATGTGTAAATAATGGTATAAGTACTTTAAATATTGGATGGTATGTATGTGGTTAGAATTGTCTAATTAGGTAGTTTAAAATTTTAATTGACTACTTAATTAATTGAATTGGGTTAAGTTGACTACAAGACAGAGTAAAAGAATTAATTAACGTTAATTGGAAACAATAACTAAATAGTTAATTGGTTTAGAAGCTAAAGAATTAATGGTAAAGAGTATGGAATTAAAATGGCAAGGTCAAAGTGGTTATAAAGGTTAACACATTAAATTGAATTTAATGGTTAATGAATCAATGAATTTAATGGGACAATTCAATAGGTAAGTTTAAATTAATTTTGAACCAAAATTTCATAAGTCCAAAAAAGTTTTGATTGATCAAAACTCTAATCAAAGGTCTAAATAAATTTATTAAATGATCAATTGAATTAATTAACTAAATTTTTAGCCTAAGGAATTTTGATTAGAAAAATATATAGTATTAAATCAAGATTTAATAGTAAAGTAAAAAATGAATATTTCATAATTAAACTACTTATGTTATAATTAAATGGATATTTGAAAGAAATAATGGAAATTGAGTTGATTGGATTATTTTCATATTCATTATATTTTATTTTAATTAAACTTGAATTTTTAAAGGAATTTTGAGAAAATTAGGAGACATGGTACTATTCACCTTAATTTAAGGTATTTAATTTAAATGGTTAAATTGAAGTCAAGGAACATGAGTTTTTGACCCAATATTCGTATTTAATATTTCTACATATGTATTAGCATTATTAATTGATGTTGGAGGAATTTAAAAAAAAATTATTACTAAATTTTATTTAATTTAGGCTTATTATTTCTTATTTATTAGGGACCTCATATGAAAACCATTACTTTCACTAGTAATTATGTAAGATAAGAATATGAGATTTACCGACTTGCATTCATTGCATTGAGAGTGTACGTCAATACCAGTAACACTCTTGACTTATCCAAGTCCTAGATCAAGGTGTCACAGAGTGGTATCGGAGCATGTTGACCCTAGTGACTTCATTTAGGATGACCAAAGCATAGACAAGTCGAGCCTCGGTGACAAGTAAGAAAGGTATGTGTTGCCCGATAAATTTATGTTTATATGATGTGTTTATGTGATGACATGTGAATGTTATTTTGATTGAAAATTTTTTAATGTCAATTTAATAATGATCGAATTATTTATACAGATTTAAAAGAGGGAGAGTAACATGATATGTGATTGAGTGTGCGGATAAAAGTACCTTCGAAAAGAAACACTAATAATAACGACTAAATGGGTCTAAGTAGGAATGCTCGCAGGCCGAGAGGAATAGTTAACAACATTGCTTAGATAGTAGTAAGATATGATACAACAAATGTAAAGTATACAAAAAAAATGTACTAAGTACTAGATGTGAAAATTATTAGTATGAGCGCAACTAGAATAATCTAATGAATACCCTAAGTGCCAAATGAAAGAGGAGACACTAAGAGAATGATCTCGGTAAATTTCTTAGCTTGTAAAGGAAATGATCTAATGGATACCACTAGATGTTTTAAGGAGGACATGTCAAGAGAAAGATGTAAAATGTATGTAAAGAAAATGGTCTAATGAATACTCTTGAGTAATGAAACAAGGACTCACAAGAGAATAATCTTGTGCATACTCTTGTGAAGAAGATATAAAAAGGATGTTGCACTATAAAGATGAACAAGAATTAAAGAATTGATGAAAAGAGGTTTAAAACCATTATCAACACCCAACTTTTTACATATATTATTTTTATTTTTATAGCAAATAAATAAATAAATAAAACCCAAAAAATGGTTGATAAACAAAACAAAAATGCCAAAAAAAAGGAAAAAAAATCAATTGGGATAGTTAGTTTAGATTATTTTTTGGAGGGGTGCTAATTTTTTTTCTAAAAAAAAGGGGTTTGGAAATCAATAAAAGAACAGATTGAGGATACAATTAAAAAAATAAAAAAATTTTCGTTGAATTAAAATAAAAAAGAGGCATAATTGGAAGAAATAAAAAAAAAATCTTAATTAATTGAGATTTAAGGCCCTCGTCGAAACAAACAATTAAATTTAACTTAAGTTGGTGGATTGTGAGAACCAAGGAGCAAAACAAATTTTGCCAAAAAATCTAACAATATAATTGCCCTTTTGCATTTTTTATATCATGTACTATTCATCTCTTTCGTTTTGTTGCACCAGCCACCTCTCTCTCCTTGCAAAAACTACCACTCACTCACCCAAAGCTCCTATACCCCTCTCTCTCACCTGAAACTTCACCCTTGACCCGGAACCACCCCACTCTATCCTCTTCACTAACCACTGCCAGCCTCTTCTTCCCCATCGGCCGCAACAAATAAAAAAGGGAGGAGGTAGCCATACTTCCTCTTCCCCACACTTTCGGCTAGAAGAATACAACACACACCCACTAGCCACCTTCACTCCCTACCATTGCCACCATTGCTCCAGCTACCATTATCACCTAAAGAAGCCACACTTTCTGCCCCTACTTTTTGCCAGAAGAATATAACTCACACCCACTGGCCACCTTCACTCCCAACCACTGCCAGTCTTGCTCTGACCACTATCATCACCTAAAAAAGCCATGCTTCCTCCCCCCACATTCGATAGCCCTCCTTGCATGCAGCTCCAGTAGGCCACACTTGAGCAAGTAGCTACTACGAAGCTCATATGCACACCAGCTCAAGCAAGCTTTATGCATGTATGAGCTCCTCCTCAGGCTAGCAGTAGTAGTTTGCCACTCCACAAGCCAACCAGCCTGTGCATCTGCAGACACACCTACGCTAAGTCCTCGTATGTGCCAATAATAGCAAAAACCTCCTATAGAAGCCTACCTCACCTAACCGTAGCCACCCATAAGCCAACTACACACCTACGTAGATGAATAATCCGACACGTACAGTAGTTCTAACCCAAGCATCCACTCGTAGTAGACACCCAAGCTCGTACGCAGCATAGCTCCACTTTCCTCCTTCTCCTTCTCCAACAAGCTCTGTCAATATTCAAAAAAAAAAAAAAAAAAAAAAAAATGGTAAACAAAAAAGAGAGACACAGTACATATAAAGAGAGAGATGGAGAAAAATGAAACATTGTCAGGAGATAAACCTTATGATACAGTTTTCGATAACGCAAAAGCAGGTATGGAAGAAGTGGACAAAGAGGAAGTGCAAATAGTAGTTTATGAAATGAATAAAGGATCAAAGTATTTTGATAGCGAAAAAAAAAATAGAGGCTTTGATGAGGCTAAAAATCAAAAACATGTGTGCCCAATGCGCGAAGATCTCTTCCACTAATATCTCTTATTATCAAACTATTGCAGATAGAAGAATTTTAGAGCTTGAAGATACTTATCATCTTTCAAGAATTTTGTTAGATATGGATATGGATGCTTTTTATGCGACTATTGAAACATTGAGTAATCCTTGTTGGTGGCATCTATATGATTTCAACTAACAATTATAAGGCACGAAGATTAGGGGCTCATGTTGCAATGCCTAGTTTCATTGTAAGTAAATTATGTCCGAAGTTAATTTTTGTTTCAATAGATTTCAAGAAGTACATTCATTACAATGAATTAACAAGAAAAGTTTGTGAGAAATACGATCTTAATTTATTGGCCACTAGTTTGGATGAAGCATACCTGGATATAACTGAGGTCTATGAAAAAATAGGCATGTCTAGTGAAGAAATTGCTGAAGAACTTGGAAAAGGTGTTAAGGAAGGGACTAGTCTGACATGTAGTGCTACAATGGCCCATACCGCTTACTTGCTAAGGTTTGCTCAAATATAAATAAACCCAACAGATAGTTCGTTTTACCAAATGATTGGATGGTTGTCATGACATTTATATCTTTCTTCTCCATAGGGAAGATTAGAAGCATTGGTAAGGTTATTGAACATATTCTGAATGACTCTTTTGGTGTAAATACATATAAAGAGATGATCCAAAAGGGTACCCCTTAAGTCATGTCCCAAATGAAGTATTAGTATTGGGAAAGCTTTCTCAGCCATAGATGATGAGGTACTTCTTTATCAGAAATTAACAAATATTACAAATATGCTATGTACTGACATGAAAAAAGAAGGTCTTTATGGTTGAACATTGATTCTTAAATTCAAAACTACATCATTTGAGTTCCTTGGTTCTCTACAAATTTTGCTGGCTTTTCATTTGCCATTGGAAGATGATGATGATAGGAAAAACATAGTAGCAACATTGGCCACTTACAAGAAATATTGTAAGTTTACAAGAAACTTTTGTCAATTTATAGTGACTTTGGGTAATACCAACGAACCTTGGCCTTCTACATCAACTTTGAAAAAAATTTTGTTCACTTTGATGGGACTCACATGAAATTTTAATAATGAAAAGTTGCTCTCCTTCTCCGGCTAACCGAATAATCAATTATCATCGGAGATGAAGGGAGTAGAACTAATTCTCGAATCGTACACCGAAACTATAGAACTTATGGGTAAAAATTCCAAAACCATTATACTCGCTTGAAATGTGAATAAAAATGACTACATTCCTTTAAAATATGAATGAAATCATTGCATGTTGTTTGAATATTCATGGTTTAAATACGGTTGAAGCGAGTATTCCTATAATGGCCATTAAAGGACAAACTACACTACTTTCTTGTTTTATGCTTGTCTATTCAAGTATAAAGTTTATGCTAGATTTTATGGTTTGATTAAAATTCTATGACTAGTTGCAATGATAAAAAAAATATCAATGGCTTTCACTTATGTGACGAAGCTACCAAGTGGTTTCAAAATCCTTTTCTCGATATCCTATTTTTGTTTCTTATTTTTTGTTCCTAATTCTAGTTTCCTTTTGCTTAATTTTAATTCGTTGAAATGAAGCTATCAATGGATTCCCAATTATATGATGAAGTCATTAGTGGTTTCAAAATCATTTTATATGTTCTCTATTCCCGTTTCCTTTTTCATTTTATATGTTTCCTATTTTTGTTTCCTATTTTTTATTTCTCTATTTCTCTATTTCTTATTTTCTATTTCTGTTTCATTTTTTTTCCTAATTTCTTATTTCTTCTTTCTTATTTCATTAAAATGATGACACCAATGGCTTTCCACTAATGTGACGAAGCCACTAGTAATTTTGAAATAATTTTTTATTTAATGTTTGCTTATTTGAAACGAAGCCGCGAGTGGCTTCCTTCTTATGCGATGAAGCCACCAATGGCTTCTAAAATAGCTATTTGCTCCTAGCTTGAGCTAACTAAAGAGTTTACTAGCTTCTCTATGTGAAAAAGTTATTGTTAGCTTCCTAAATTTATGACTCAAAGTCATTAATGTCTTCCCACTTGTATGAGTGAAGTCACTAGTGACTCGCTACTCATGTCAATAAAAGACTATCTTTAGAAACTTACATATTTATCAATAATAGGTTGTATTCATTATTCACTAGCTAAAATTCTAGTTTCGCTTACCTTTCCCTTTTTGGGTAAGGAGTATTGGTCTTAAACCAGCTTGAACCCTTAAATTACCTTGTTCCATAATTTGTTTGTCCCTTATTTTTTGTTTTGTATGCTTCCTATTTCTATTTTCAATTTTTTGTTTCTCGATTTCTTTTTTTTTCTAATTTCCTCTTTTTTTTCTCGATTTCTTATTTCATCAAAACGAAATGCCAATAGCTTCCCACTAATGTGATGAAGGCACCAGTAGTTTTGAAATAATTTTTATTTAATGTTTGGTTATTTGAAACGAAGCTACGAGTGGCTTCTTGCTTATGTGATGAAGCTTTCAATGGCTTCTAAAATAGTTATTTGCTTCTAGTTTGAGCTAAATAAAGTTGTTGGTAGCTTCTTACTTATGTGAAAAAGTTATCTTTAACTTCCTAAATTCATGACTCGAAGATGTTGATGGCTTCCCTCTTGTATAAATAAAGTCCTTCGTGACTCGCTACTCATGCCAATAAAAGACTATCCATCGTTAGAAACTTACCTATTTTTTGATAATAACTTGTGTTTACTAATAACTAGCCAAAATTATAGCTTCCTCCAACTTTTCCTTTTTGGTTAGGAAGTATTGGCCTTAGACTAGCCTAAACCCCTTAACGATCTTGTTCCATATTTTTTGCAAAATAAAGTCATTTCAATAAGCATAGAAACATAACATTGTAAAAACTAAATTTGTATGTTCCCGGACAAATAATGTAACCTACCTTAGGTATGATGGGATGACAGGTGATACTATACCTTCCCCACACATAACCGACCCCTTACCTAAATATCCACATAGATTAGTATATTTAGGGTTTCCTTGTTATCCTTGATTAGCTAGGTGGCAACTCCTTATTCTTACCCCCTCGTAGGGCTGATGTCGATAAAATTGGTGACTCCACTAGGGATATGCCATGTTAGGATCAAGCTTTGAATGTCTAGATTTAAAATTTCTTATTGTTTGTTATGCCTCTCTCGCCTATTTTCTTTAAGTGTAATTGCCATTTATTTATTCGTCTATTTTTTATGGTGAAAATGCATCTATATATATGTCTAATGTTTGTGTTATTTTTCCAATAGCTTTAGTTGTTTAATTTTTAGCCTTTCCTTCATATTTTGACACTAGATATGATGCCCCACACACTACACCACATAATTTTAAATATCATATGCATTTGCCTTAGGATCTAAGGAGGAATTACTAATGCCTCGATGGATTTTACCCCGGGTAACACTTATGAAATCTTAACTCTTTCGGGAAGATGCCACTATTATGATAAGTGATTGATGGTCTCCATGATCACCACCTTCACACTTGGTTATCCTTAATTCCGTCGAGCTAAAAGGAACCTTGTTGAGACTTAGATAGATCCTATCCAATCATGTAGTAACTAAAACCAGATTATAGGATCATCTCTCCTATATAAATTTACTAGACAATCGGATGTATTAAAACATTGATCAAATAATTTGTCACAAATATTTCGGATGGGTGATAAGAGGGTTTAAGTTTAAAGTTATGCAATGTTCGAATATTAAATAAACTTCATAGCTCGATCAAAATATGCTAAAGGTTACCGATGAAATACAAGTCCATCTTTAAACTAATTAACAAGTAGGGCAATCCATCATGCTAGAGTTTTCAAAGGTTACGAGATGAAACTTAAGTTCCTTTTTGAACCAACTCCGAGTCAATGCAAAAGGATCAAAGAATTAACGACCGAATCCTCTTATCACCCCCATATAAATGCTACTCCATATCCAACCTTAAGTGTTTATTTATGTTAGAATATTATTTGTATTATTATGTTTTCTTTTTTTTATTTGGAGAAACATTATTCATCATATCAAAATCACATTCCCCCCCCCAAAGTGGACAACTCAAGCCAAAGAAAATATAGATAATAAAGAAAAGGGCTCAACTTGAGTAATGCAATCGAAAGTGTTAAGTGCTTTGAGAGCAAAAGTGTCTATGCTAACTACTTTACTTGAAAAATGTTTGCAAACTCATACATCTACGAAGTACCTTCTAGTCAAAAATTGGGTAGTCATCTACTATCCTCAAGGTGTTCACTACCATTGCCAATACCTACTACTCGAGTGATGATTTTAGAACTACCTTTCTCCACTCCCCACTAAAAGGTTGCCAGCATCTTGAATCTAACCACTCACATTGCACTTAGGGGCATGTATGAGCCAGCCCCATCCCGAAGTCTCTAGCTCGACTCCATGGTAGCCATATACTTTGGAAACTCAAGCAACTCTTCTATTTGATTTGGTCGCTAAAGTAAAGTTAAAAGAACAAATGAGCTCGAAATTAAATTTAAGAAACTTAGTGCCATTAATGAATGTTAAGGGCATGGACACATACAACACTCTTTTAACGAGTAGACAGATGCTTGATTCGAATATCATGATTTTTAAAAAGTTCAAAATGCAAGAATTCTCAAAGTACTCAAGAAGTCAATATCCATGAACTCATATTAAGATTTCCTTAAACAAAATGATTAAAGTAGCTTATGTTGAAAAACTTCTAATTCCCGGGTGAATAACCGATCTTTCCGAATCCGTGTCAAGGAACAATAACTTTGATAAAGAAAAGTGACACCGACATTCACCGGATTGAGAAATCTACCTTTAGTATGAGCAGACCAGTTGAATTATTCTCATCTATCATAGATTTTTTTCTCAAAATGTTCAAGGAAAACATCCTCTATAGCTTAACCATCAATAGAGACAATTCAATCAGGATAACTAAGGTAGTACAAGTCATAAAAATATAAAAAATACAATCATCTCTTCTATTGGTCAATTAACTTTTGTGACAACCACTATACGACAATCTCTATTTTCTAAGTGGTGTAATCTCAATGAATCTTATGAGTATCGGAATGGCATAATCCATCATAATATCAAAGATTGGGTAGCCTTATCCAACCATGCTATCGTCAATGGAGTGAACATGTTTTCATTGGATGACATTGGGTGTGACAACAAAAAAACAGCTTCTGAAATTTTCATGTCCCGTTTATCTAACATGTTATCTACTATCGGTGTTCATAAAATCGAGCCAAATCTCAAGCTCTTGTTCTTGTCGAGTTCTTCTACAAGTTTCATAAAGAGAGTGGACGCGATATTGATGATTGTGATGAATTTCATCAAAATGAAAGACCTAAGTTTGAGCCAACCATTGCATGATATGATAGTGAACATTTTGGGGGCAAAAAAGTTGATGCTAAAAATGAAGTCATATAGTCTAAGTAAGTGTTTGATAGCCCAAAATCGATGGTGCTCTCTACCAACACATTTAAGGATGTCCTTGATGTTGATTAGCTTATCTATGAGACAACCTAGGGAAAGGAATTGAATTACTAGTTTGATGAAGAAGTGCCTTTTATTTTCAAGGTTAAGTAATTTTCTTATCATATTTATCTATCATGCTTTCATATGATATCAATTAACTAGATCATGCAAATTTTCTTCTCAAACTACCCCTTTTGCCTTCTTTTTTCTATTGAGTTTTATTCTCATTTTCACCCTACCTTTGAGACATTTAATATGATCATATCTCAAAAATAAAAACACTAAGTAATTGCACAAAAAGAAGAAGAAGAAAGAATGGCCATCATAGTTCTAATTATAATGTGCATGATAATGAATATGAGGAGTACATCTAAAACTCATCAAAGAGGTATGAATATGTCTTCATTTTGTGAATGAGATCTTACTCTATATCAAAATTTCAGATTTTAGTTACTAAAGTATTGTGATTTTCATGGATTATGTCAACTTTTTTTAAAAAAAAATTCCTATTATTTTGGCATGATCTTATTATTGATTTCAAATCAAGAGATGTTTATCTAAAATTATCACTGTCATTTTATGTCATCCAAATCAAAGGGAATAAAATGACAAACTCATTCAAATCTTTCAACATTGATCAACTTTTAAAACATGTCATGCAAATCCTAAGAGGTAGTCCTTTTTTTTTAAACCAAAAATATTCCTCTTCCATTCTTGACCAATGCTTTCAAGACGAGTCTTGCCTAAGATAATACATCGATGCCAAAAGACGAAAAAAGAAAAAACCAAAAAAAATTATTTGATGTCTTAAATGATGATGAGTTGTATGCATTTGGGTCATGACCCCACCTTATCCTCCATCTTCACTAGAAGTCAATCATAATTTTCAAATGAAAATAGAGCTTATCGACTCGAACAAGATCATATTTGAGATAAAAAAAAAAAGGTCATTTTTTGTATACTTTTCCACAAACAAACAAAAAATTTATCCCTTACTATCTAACTTTGAGACTAAAGGATTTCTTTCGATAATGACCTAGACTAAGATCACCCTCACACTAAGGGAAATTTTAAAGTTAATTAGTAATCAAGAATGTTCTCTAGAAAGAAGAGATGAGAAATGATGATAATTTGTCACAAAATAAAAATTTCTTGAGAAAACCCTTGAAGAACTATTGAGAAAAAGAAAAGGAAATGAAAAAAAAAAAAAAGTGAAAGCATTGAGAAAAAAAAAGTGTTATTTAGAGTGATCCCTCTCATGACTTGAAGTTAGAAATATTAGGAATAGAAATCGAAAACCAAGTAAATAGATAATTCGACTAACATAATTGTTTTAAGGGGGATTTTAGATCGAGGATATTACATCTTTTCCTCCTTATAAAAACTCTATCCTCTTAAATTTCATCATGATCACTAATATCCCTTAGTTATCATTAATCATTTACCATGAGCGGCTCCTTAATAATTGATCGTTAAACTTAATGGTTATAAACCTTTTTACTTAAATTAAATTAATAAGCACTCTTTGTTTTGCTTAAGGAAAGATAGCAAAATAATAGTATTAAATTAAATTATTTTTGTAAGCGTAAGAGGATGTAATATCTCTAACCCAAAATCCTTCATTAATATAAATATGTTGTAAGGATATTTTGTTTAATTAATAAAGGAATAATTATATAAACTCGGGAATGGAATTTTATACTTGTATTCACAATAAATTAAATAGAAGTAAGATTATTATGAAAGGAGAATGGATTAATTCAATGTTAAATTAGAGGTTTATAATATTAATTGATATGGTTATGTGCTAACCTAGGGGTGAAATTGCAAAATCGTAACGGTGTAATTAAAATAATCAAAACTTTGGGTCTTTAAGTAAAATAATTAGGAAACTTTGGGTACCACAATCACTCTAGGAAAGGTCTAGAATAAGGGCTGGATTATGTGAAATTATGAAGTTATGCATTGAAATTGGAGCGGTTGATTACATGAATTAAAATTTTAAAGACTAAAGAGTAAAATATAAGTGATTTGAGGGATCAATTAATTAGTTTTGGGAGGCTAATTCTAGCAAGAATAATCTAGAAAAATGAAGGTAAAAGGATGTTGGTTAGGTCGAAAAAAGGGAGGAGAAAGAAGAGGAAAATATCTAGAGAAAAATCAAGCAAAAATCTAAGGAAAAAGGTGGAAGAAAAAAGAAAAAATGATGAAAAATCTAGAGAAGAAATTAATTTCCATATTTTAAGATCAAACCAAGTGTAATACACTTGGCTTAATCTTAAGGAAAAATCTAGGCTATAAATATTGAAAAGAAGATGGAAGAGAGGTTAGAAACTTCATATGTTCAAGCATACACCAATGAGAGAATAAGGAAACCCAAGAAGAAAATCACCAAACCAACACTCCAAACCACCTTAGATGTCCTTGAAATACCCTAAAACCACCCTAGAATCAATTTAGAAAATAGGACAAGGGTGGTGGAAGAAACTTCATCTTGGCAAAAATCTAGACGTGAAAGGAGGAGGAAGAAATCCAAAGAGAAAAAAAAAAGGAAAATTGATCAATCTTTATGTGAGGTTAGAGTAATTCTCCCTACATCAAAAGGAACCTATGCTATGATGTTCAATTATTGTTTAAATAAGTATGTTTTTATGGTTTTATTATTGGATTTATAATGTCATTATGATGATGTGTGAATTCATTGTTTGGATGGTGAATTAGTGACTTTGTTGATGAATTAGTATGTTTGGAGTTTGAGTTGTTGATTTGGTTGAGATTTTGCTGATGTAAGGTTGTCTTAATATCTTGTCCTATCCTAATTGTTAGGGAAAATCATGATTTATGAGGTTAATGCATGTAAAGTATTTGAAGAAATAAATTAGATGTTTTTTGTGTTGTTGAATTGAAAAATTACAGTTTGGTCATCGGGATGAGTATTTTGGTCTAGAGTGAGAGTTTAGGTTGATTGTTTTAATTATCCTAATTGATCTATAAATTATGAAGAAAAAAATTTGATTAATGGCTTAGATATGAAAATTTGAGGTAAAATGATCAAATAAAAGTTAGTCTTCTATTAGGTAAAGCTCGACCTAAAATGAAAGAAAAAGGGAAAATGGGTAACTTGAAATTTAATCATTATTTTAAGGTTTAGAGGCATGCAATTGTGTGAAAAATGATTAATTGCATATTGAAAATGACTTGGTTAAGTTGCATGACTAATTTAGCCATAATGCTTCTCTTTAGGAATTGTTGATGTTTAAGATTCAATTAATGTTTTATGTCTTTTTACTAATCTAGAACATGTAATTGATTGATCGTTTATTTTACATGTTCTTAGGATGTTGAATGAACATGCTTTAGTTTAATTGGTACATGTTATGTTTGAATTATTGTTTACAAGTACTTTAATCGTTAAGCATGTTTGATTAAAGAAACGATAAAGGCTATAAAGGAATGTATTTCATTCAAATTCATTTGAATATCATGACCATGAAATTAATTAAAGTGTGAATTAGAGGATTACGAGCATTAACGGTTATGATTACGTAGAAGCCTAGTGGATGTAATTGTAAAACTATAGGGGTGTAATCGTAAAAATTAAATGTTTGGGTGCTTAAATAAAATAATTAGAAAAGTCTATAGACCACAATCACTTTAAGAAAGGTCTTGGATAAGGGCTCAATTATGGGAAACTATAAAGTTATGGACTAAATTGGAGGGGTTGATTGTATGAATTAAAAATTTAAAGACTAAAGTACAAAATATAACTGATTTGGGCTATCAATTAATTGGTTTTGGGAGGTTAATTCTAGCAAGAATAATCTATAAAAATGAAGGTAAAAGGGGGTTGATTAGGTTGGTAAAAGGGAGGAGAAAGAAGAGGAAACTATCTAGAGAAAAATCAAGCAAAAATATAAGGAAAAAGGAGGAAGAAAAGAGAAAAATGAAAAAAAAATATAGAGAAGCCATTAATTGTGTCACGCCCCTCCCTAACCACTTGCCAATTACCCAAAAGGAGTGGCTAGGCGAGGCACGTCATGCGGACACGACCGGTTTTCAATCTGACCTTAAGGACGTATGTGCTCATACATTAAGAACTTATTATACAGATGAAATGCATACAAGATAAATTATATAATATTAGCAATACAATGGAAGAAATTACAAAGTTTAGTTACAATACTATCAAAATATTTATCGACACCTTAACCTCAAAATTATAGTCAACACCAATTTTGATATATTTGTGTCACACGTGAGCATTTTTGGAAGACCCGGTAGTATCTAGACTACTTTGACTCGTTCTCGTCATAACATGAAAAACAAAAATCGGGTGAGTCGAAGCTCAATAAGTACGGTGATGCACGTGATATGCAATGTAGTTTTGTTTCCCATTCTATCCATCCATTTTAATCTGGATACCTTAGGTATTAATAAGATCATGTGTTCCATCTCTCGGTGATCGTGCTCGTCACCTACTACTCTATTACTCTCTCTCAATGATCCCATTATCACCTACTACTCACAATGGAATTACCTCTCATTGTAGCACAAGGTTAGCAAAATTATTCCTCGCTTAATGGTGTTAGTAATAGAGCACGCATAGGGTTTCATGTTGTTCCCATTCCATTCGGTTCGGTTACCAAACCGCATTATCTCATGACTCAATGATTTTTTTCTCGATTTCATATCACCCCCAAATACACGTGATGCACATGGTATTATGTTTAACACATTCAACTAATTATGCTATCAACATTTTCTTCTTAAACCATTCTCGTGTCCGATGCACACTCGGGACTTCACGAGTGTTTCATGTACCATTCAAAGTATTCAAAACAAGAATGCGAATTTCATTCATTGGTAACATTCATTGCATAAATCTACTTCGTACCTTCGAGTTTTCCCTTCTCGTGTACCTTGCAAGTCTAGTCTCGGATTTTCAATGTATTACTTAGTTTACAAGATCGGTTAATCCTAAGGATGTATGTATGACATGCTTAAGCTAAAATCATGTTTAATCCAAACCTTTAATCTTAGTGGTCGAAGTTGACTCATAATGGGTTTAGGTCCCTTTTTGGATTTTCCTTGGGTCACCACCCCTTCAATATTTCATTTTACGTTTGTTTAAATGTACTTTAACCCTTAGTTATAAATTCAGAAGGTGAGAACCTAAATCCTAAAAATTCATGGGTCTAGGCCGAATGTGTCCTTAAGTGAGCAAGCAATTGTTTTTCCATTTCTAGGTCAATTCATTTTTATACTAACTTACCAAATCATACTTAAAAGTTACCAAGGAAATCTAAACCTTAAGGTTCACAAAGGAAACCAAATTTATCCATCAAGTATCCAATTTACCTACTGAAATACAAAACCCTATTTTTCCTTTTTCGTTCGATCGATTGACTTTTAAGGTGGCCATTGATTGTCTTTTATATTTACTCGAATTCATTTTCGCCCTAAACAATTAATCCATAACTAATTGGGTTACCATAATATTCTAGACCCTTAATTACCCCACAAAGATACATTCTTTTCCAACTTTTCCCACTTGGCCAAATGGTTTTAACCTAGGAAAACTCTAGAAGTGTATTTCTTTTCTTTTCCAAGTTAAGTTTACCAAACCTAGTTTAACTTCAATCCATTCGGTCCATACCCTTTTTCTTTCTTTTTCCTTTCCAAACCATCCACACATTTAAACACATCAAACAAGATTTTCATCACAACAAAAACACATAAATCCATCACAATTTAGCAAGCCCTAACACCAACACAAACAACCATAGCAAACCATTGAAAATTATTACAAACCCATGAAATAAATACTAAAAAAAAAAAGATAACTTAAAACATTAATCAACCAAAAATAACCTACTTACTTTGCTTGAATTTCCTAAAGGTTGGTTAGGTTTTCCCTTCTTTCTTTTCTTTCTTCTTTCTTTTTCTTTTCATTTTCTTTTCCTCTCTTTCCTTACCATTTTTCTCTCCTTTTTGGGTAGCTATGGGCTGCCTAAAATTTCTTACCACTTTCACTCATTCTATATATATATACATGATTAAATTCATAGTATAATTAAGTGTACAAATGGATGAATTTAATTTGGGAGAGTGGAAAGCTATTGGTGAGTCAAGAGAGAGAGAGTGGTGGGTTTGAGGGGTTTAGGGTGAGTTGGCTTTAATTCATTAATTAGGAGGGTTTAGGTGTCCTAATTAATTGGTTAGAGTAACTAAACACCCTAAATAATCTAATTCAAGTAACTAAACACATTTCTTTCCATTAAATTTCAGAAATCCTTCTCCCTAAACTCGAACTTTTCTTCCCCCAAAATATTCCAACAGTGATGCTTCAAGACCAGCCTCTACTAAAATGGCCATAACTCTTTATGTATAGATCTAACAATTATGAAAATTTACAAAGAGATATTGAAAACATATATGAACAACTTGTATTCTTTAAGTTTTACCCAGAAATCACTCTAAAGTCATCGAATAAATCACACAAAATTCAGATAGAACATATTTCTCAAAACACTCGATTTTTCATATTTAATTTATTTAATAATTAAACCATTAATCTCAAGCACAATAACTTTAATTTAAAATAAATCACACATTTCAAGTATTAATTTCTCATGGTGTAATAAGAATTATACTTACTCTTAATATATGAATATATATAAATATTCGAATACGTGTCGCTTTACGGTTAAATATTTTCACGAGGATTAGAATTCTCCCCTCCTTAAAAAAAAATTTGTCCTCAAAATTGACTTAGGCAAATAGTTCCAGGTATTTATTTCTCATTTCTTCTTCCAATTCCTAAGTCATTTCCTCGAGGTCATGATTTTCTCACAAAAACTTAACTAGACTAATCTCCTTATTCCTTAGTTGTCTAAACTGTCTATCCGGAATATGTACCAGTCTTTCTTTATAGGTTAAGTATGGGGTCGAGTTTAGTGGTTCTATCTCTAAAATTTGACTAGGCTCTCCAACGTACTTTCTTAGCATAGACACATAAAACACATTATGCATCCTCGCTAAGGATGGTGGCGACATCGGGCGATAAGCTTTATCGCTTACTCGATCTAGTATCTCAAATGGTCCGATGTATCACGGACTCGGCTTTTCTTTCTTCCCAAATCGTAGTACACCCTTTATCGGTGAAACTTTTAAGAACACATAGTCATCGACTATAAACTCTAGATCCTTCCTCCTCTTATCAATGTAGCTTTTATGTCCGCTTCCGAGTCGTTTTCATCCGTTGGCGGATCTTATCCACCACTTCAACGGTTTGTCGCACCATCTCCGGTCCCAACAACTTCCTTTACTCTATCTCATCCCAATGCATGGGAGATTTACATTGCATCCCATATAATGCTTCGTAGAGAGCCATCCCAATTAAAGCTTGGTAACTATTATTATACGTAAATTTAGCTAAGCGTATGTACTTTACCTATTTTTTGAACCAATCTAGAATGTATGCTTGCAACATATCTTCAAGAATTTGGATTATTCCCTTGGATTATCCATTATTTTGCGAGATGATATGCGGTATTGAATTTTAGCTTTGTCCCCATGGTCTTGTGAAGGCTCTTCCAAAATGCGAACGTCAACCTAGGATCACGATCCGACATAATTAAGATCGAAATTCCATGTAGTCTTACAATTTTATCGAGATATAATTAGGCGTACTAGTTCGGATTATAGGTAATTTTGATCTGGAAGAAAATGCACCGACTTGGTCAATCTATCTATGATCACTCAAATGGCATCCGACCCCATTTCCAATCTTATCAATCCCGTGATGAAATCCATAGTTACATGCTCCCATTTCTATTCGGAACTCGTCAATGGTTTTAACATTCTCGAGGGTCTTTGATATTTCGCCTTCAACTATTGAAAAACTTGACACCTTTTCATAAAATTAGCTACATCTTTCTTCATTCCAAGCCACCAATAACGTTTTTGTAGGTCCCGGTACATCTTTGTGCTCCCGGGTGTATCGAATGGGGAGTTACATGCACTTCTTTCAATATTTCTTCCTTCACATCCTCCATCGAGGGAACATATAACCTCCCTTTAAATCTAATTATTCCTTTTTCATCCACCACAAAATCGGATTCCTTCTCCACCTCTAAGTTTTTCTTTATTTCATTCGAGTTTTTCATCCGTTTACTCGCCCCATCCGAATTATTTCCTGCGAGTTGGTTGGACTCATAAAGCCGATAAAATGTTCTCATGCCTCATTGAAACTATCTCCAAGTTCAGCTTTTGTAGATCTCTCACTATCGACAACTTGAATTACCCGTATCGTTGCTATCGATTTTCTACTTAAGGCACCAACAACAATGTTAACTTTGCCTAGGTGATAATTGATTATACGATCATAATCCTTCATCAGCTCTAATCACCTTCTTTGTCTCATGTTCAACTCCTTTTGTGTGAAGATATATCGTAGGCTTTTCTAATCCATATATACCTCACACTTGGCCCCATATAAATAGTGTCTTTAGATTTTTAGGGCAAAGACTATCGCCGCTAGTTTTAGATCATGCGTCGGATAATTTCATTCATATTACTTTAATTACCACGACGCATAGGCAACTACCTTCCCATTCTACATCAATATCGCTCCTGACCCCATTTTTGGAAGCATCACTAGAAACTACGAAATCTCTAACTTCGAATGGAATAGTTAGCACTAGGGTTTTGACTAACCTTCGCTTTAATTCCTGGAAGCTTTTCTCACAAGCACCCATCCATTGGAACTTAATGCTCTTTTCATCAAATTAGTAAAAGGCCTAACTATCTTAGAGAAGCCCTCCACAAATCTTCGATAGTAACCAGATAGCCCCAAGAAGTTTCGTATCTCCATCACGTTCTTTAAGGTATGCCAGTTTTAGATAGCCTCTACCTTCTTTGGAACTATCGCTATGCCTTCTTTTGTCACCACGTGACCTAGAAAATCTACCTACTCTAGCCAAAATTCACATTTCTTGAATTTGGCATATCGTCGTCGCTCCCATAGCGTCCGCAAGGTCGCTCTTAAATGTTCCCTATGCTCCTCCTTACTTCGAGAGTAAACCAGGATATCATTGATAAATACGGTGATAAACTTGTTTAGGCATTCTTTAAAGACTCGATTCATCAAGTCCATGAAAGCGACTGGGGTGTTAGTTAACCCAAACGACATTACTAGGAATTCATAGTGGTCGTATCTTATCCTAAACATCGTCTTCTTCACATCTTCCGATTTTACCCTCGACTGGTGGTATCCCGATTGTAGATCTATTTTGGAGAACACCATCGCACCTTGTAATTGATCAAGCAAATTGTCAATCCGAGGTAACAAGTACTTATTTTTAATTATCACCCAATTCAATTCTCGATAGTCAATGCATAGCCATAGACTACCACCCTTCTTTTTCACAAAAAATACTAGAGCTCCCCAAGGTGAGGAACTAGGGTGTATAAATCCCTTATCCAGGTAAGTCCCGTAGCTACACATTCAACTCTTTCAATTCAACCGAGGCCATTCTATAGGGAGTCTTAAAAATCGGAGTTGTGCCCCGCTCCAGTTTAATCTCAAATTCTATCTCCCTCTCCGGTGGCAATGTAGTTAAATTTTCTAGAAATACGTCCGGATACTCCCACACGACTTCCATATCGTCCAGCTTTTAACTTTTACTCTACCCGGTTATCAATCATGTGTGCTAGATACCCCGTACATCTTTTTTCTAGCATTCTTCGAGCCTTTATGATCGAGATGACCGGTATGGCTTAGAATTTCATATCAACCTTAAACTCTAATTGCTGATCTCTAGGTAGATCAAAAACTACTCTTCTCTCTCGACAATCAATGGTGGCACCATACCTCGTTAACCAATCCATTCCCATAATCAAATCAAAATCCCGGAGGTCCAATACGATCAAATCAACCTCCAAACTCCTATCCTCAATCCGGACTAGACACCGTTTGACTAGGCTCGTTCACTCTATAAATTCTCTAGAAGGGACTACTATCAAGTATTCTATTGCCAATGTCTCGGGTTTCACACCTAAGCTTTCTACTAATATTTTCGATATGAATGAATGTGTGGCACCAAAATCAATTAAACCAAAGATGTAGACATTATCGCATATTATCGCCATGTCCCTCTTGTCGACCTCTTCCTAGGTCATTGTATAAACCCATGTAAGTACTTTTCTCGGTCCTAGTTTCGTGTCTAAGGACAATTAGAGGCTATGTGCCCTTGCTTATGACAAACATAATAGACCCTCAAATCTGGTCGACACTCCCCCATGTGGAATCTTTCACATTTGTTGAACCGAGATTGATTACCCATTGTTGGCCTCGGCTAATTCCCCGATAGTGGCCTCGGGGCATAAGGTGATGTTCGGCAGCCCGTGCATTTCCTAGACCATCATTTCGATGGAAATTTCTAGGAAAAGTTTGTCATTATGGCTCGGAGGAAGAGGCTTCTCGTCGAAATGATTGCCTCCTCTACTCGAACTTCCTTTGTAATTTCTTTCGATCTTTGTTTGTCGGCATTGCTTTATCTACCATTTCCAAAAAAAGTGTTGGCGATAGACCTTCATACCATGCTTTAGACTCTTGGGCTTAATCTCGTTAAAAATTGATTCTTCTTCAAGTTGTCATCCCCTGTAATGAATGTGATGAATCGACTTCCTTGTCAAATCTCTATACGTATTCACCTACGGACATTCCATCTTGCTTTAATTCGAGGAATTCTTGAATTTTCTTCGCCCTCATGTCCGTCATAAAGTATTTATTGTAGAAGACCTCCTTAAGTCCTTCCTAAGTTAAGGTAGGTAGGTCCACTATCAATTGTGCGTTCTCCTACCATGTTTGGGCATCCTTCGTTAGCATAAAAATGGCAAACGATACTCGCTCATCATTGGTAAATTATAAGTATTCGGATGTCACTTTTAATGACTTAAACCATTCCTCCACTATCATTTGGTTAACACCCCCGGAGAATTCCCGAGGACTCATCTTAGGAAACCTCTCCATCGCGTCATTCCTATACTAGGGTGGCGGAGGTGGAGGCCGTTGATGCATAGCTAGGAGTCGTCTCATTTGCTCCACAAGGTCTTGTTGTTGTTGTCGCATTGCTTGTTGTTATTGTTGCATCATGTCCATCATGCGACTTAAAGTGTCCTATTGATTTTTGTTATTATCATTGAAGGTCCCTTCACCTCCTACTCGTGCTCGGCTCCTTTCTTGGCATGCTTGGACTTTGTACATGTCATGTTATGCCCATGTTAGTTTTGGTATGAAAAACAATATATATAATATAAATCATTCACTTACACAGGAAATTATAGATATTTATATATATGAAGCATTCGTATAAAATAGGTATTTACAAACACTTCTACCTTCTATATATATATATACACATTTTTTTGCCCTTATTAACAATTAAAAGTGTACTTATTTACATCGGGAAATACACAACAAGTATTACATTGCGTGATGGCATTACTATCTATCATGTCCAATCAACATATCGAAGCGTCAAGAGAAAGAGTGCTCGACCCTCCACCGATCAATAACATCATCCGACACAATACATACGATCTCACGAGTGAGGGGCAACGGTAGACCCCGGTTATACATTAATCGAGTACGGGTCCGCCTAACCTAACTCGTACCAAAAGGACGACTCGGACCAAATCTCGATAACAAAATCAACCTATCGGCCCTTCCTCAACCTCATCGAGCAACAACTCGATCTCTTGGTAAAAGAGTCCAGCGTAGAGTCGACCACAGGAAATCCATACTACGGTATTGTTGGAAAGAAGCATCAACGAATGTTATTCAATGAATCGAGTCATGCATCCGAGTAACGTAGGCTACTATATCCTAATCGACGGTCATAATTAGGTCGTTTAGTTCAGCCTAGTAGTTAGCTAAGGTAGCCCATTGTTGGCATGTACTAGCTACGCGAGGTGTGTGAAATAAAGATGACATCTACAAGCAACAATAATTACCGGTATTAATATTTTTAGAACGTAATGATATATTAGCATGAAAATCACATAATAATAATAATACACATTGAAAAAATCGGGAATTAAATTATTATTCGTCGAGTAGCACACCGGTCTTCGGGCTCGAGTGACACTTAATGTTCTATCCGAGTTAACTAAATCATAGCTACGATACTACCCCGTGACACCCCTTCCTCGGCCCACTTGCCAATTACCTAAAAGCGAGTGGCTAGGCGAGGCGCGTCACACCGACACAACTAGTTTCCAATTGACCTTAAGCACGTATATGCTCATACATTAAGGACTTATTACACAATGAAATACGTACAAGATAATTTATATAATATGAGTAATATAGTGGAAGAAATTATAAATTTTAGTTACAATACTATCAAAATGTTTATCGAAACCCCATGGTACATTTGTGTCACACGTGAGCCTTTTGGAGGGCCCGTTAGCATCTTGAATACTTTGACTCGTTCTCGTCATAACGTGAAAACAACAATGGGGTGAGTCGAAGCTTAGTAAGTAGGGTGATACACATGATATGCAATGTAGTTCTGTTTTCCATTCTACCCATCCATTTCAATCCGGGTACCCTAGGTATTAGAAGGATCGTACGTTCCATCTCTCGATGATCGTGTTATCACCTACTACTCTATTACTCTCTCTCACTTATCCTATTATCACCTAGTGTTCACAACAAAATTACCCCTCGTTGTAGCACATGGTTAGCGGAATTATCCCTTGCTTAATGATGTTAGTAATAGAGCACACATATGGTTTCATGTTGTTACCATTCCATTCGGTTTGGTTACCAAACCGTATCATATCATGACTCAATGATTTTTTTCTCGATTTCATATCACCCTCGAATGCACGTGATGCACATGGTATTATGTTTAACACATTCAACTAATTATGCTATCAACATTTTCTTCTCAAACCATTCCCGTGTCCGACTCACACTCAAGACTTCATAGGTGTTTCATGTACCATTTAAAGAATTCAAAACAAGAATGTGAATTTCATTCATTGGTAGCATTCATTGCATAAATCTACTTCGTACTTTCGAGTTTTCCCTTCTCGTGTACCTTACAAGTCTAGGATCATATTTTTGATGTATTACTTAGTTTAGAAGATCGGTTAATCCTAAGGATGTATGTATGACATACTTAAGCTAAAATCGTGCTTCATCCGAACCTTTCATCTTAGTGGTCGAAGTTGACTCATAATGGGTCTATGTCCCTTTTTGGTTTTTCATTGGGTCATCACCCCTTCAATATTTCAATTTACATTTTTTTAAATGTACTTTAACCCTTAGATATAAATTCGGAAGGTGAGAACCTAAATCCCTTAAATTCATGGGTCTAGGTCAAATGTGTCCTTAAGTGAGAAAGGAATTGTTTTTCCATTTCTAGGCCAATTCCTTTTTTATAATAACTTACCAAATCATATTTAAAAGTTACCAAGGAAATCTAAACCTTAAGGTTCACAAAGGAAACAAAATTTAGCCATCAAGTATCCAATTTACCTAATGAAATCCAAAACCCTATTTTTCCTTTTTAGTTGGACCGACTAAGTTTTAAGGTGGCCATGGATTTTCTTTTATATCTACCGAATTCATTTCCACGCTAAACAATTAATCCATAACTAATTGGGTCACCATGATATTCTAGACCCTTAATTACCCCATAAAGATCCATTCTTTTACAATTTTTCCCACATGACCAAAGGGTTTTAACCTAGGGAAACTCTAGAAGTGTATTTCTTTTCTTTTCCAAGTTAAGTCTACCAAACCTAGTTTAACTTCAATCCATTCGATCCATACCCTTTTTCTTTCTTTTTCATTTCCAAACCATCCACACATTTAAACACATCAAACAAGCTTTGCATCACAACAAAAACACATAAATCCATCACAATTTAGCAAGCCCTAACACTAATACAAACAATCATAGCAAACCATTGAAAATTATTACAAACCCATGAAATAAACACTAAAAAAAAGATAAATTAAAACATTAATCAACAAAAAATGGAACCTACTTACTTTGCTTGAATTTCCTAAAGGTTGGTTAGGCTTTCCCATTCTTTCTTTTCTTTTTTCTTTCTTTTTCTTTTCCTTTTTTCTTCCTCTCTTTCCTTACCGTTATTCTCTCCTTTTTGTGTAGCTACGGGCTACCTAAAATTTCTTACCACTTTCACTCATTCTATATATATATACATGCTTAAAGTCTTATTATAATTAAGTGTACAAGTGGCTGAATTTAATTTGGGAGAGTGTAAAGCTATTGGTGAGTCAAGAGAGAGAGTGGCAAGTTTGAGGGGTTTAGGGTGAGCTAGCTTTAATTGATTAATTAGGGAGGTTTAAGTGTCCTAATTAATTGGTTGGAGTAACTAAACACCCTAAATAATCTAGTTCAAGTAACTAAACACATTTGTTTTCATTAAATTTCAGAAACCTTTCTCCTTAAACTCGAACTTCTCTTCCCCCAAAATATTCCAATAGTGATGCTTCAAGACCAACTCTATACTAAAATGGCTATAGACATAAAAATCATGAATGTTTATAGAGAGCTAGTAGACACATAGATGAACAGCTTTTATGCTTTATGTTTACCTAGAAATCACTCCAAATTCCTCGAATAAATCACACAAAATTCGGATAGAATATAGTCCTCAAAACACCGATTTTTCATATTTAATTTCTTTAATAATTAAACCATTAATCTCAAGCACAATAACTTTAATTTAACATAAATCACACATTTCAAGAATTAATTTCTCATGGTGTAATGAGAATTATAATTACTCTTAATATATGCATATATATAAATATTCGAATACGTGTCGCTTTATGGTTAAGTATTTTCACGAGGTTTATCGATTGTCATAGTTTAAGATCAAACCAAGTGTGATACATTGGCTTAATCTTAAAGAAAAAGATTGGCTATAAATATGGAAGAAGAAGATAGAAGAGAGGTTAGAAAATTTAGATGTTCGGGATTATAACAAAAAGACAATCAACAAAACCAAGTGAAAAATCACCAAACCACTATAAACAACCTTGAAACACCCTAAAACCACCCTAGAATTAGTTTAGAAGATCAAGCAAAGGAAGAGGAAGAAACTTCTTCTTTTCCAAAACATAAAAGAGATAGGATGAGGAAGAAATCCAACTAGAAGAAAGAGGAGGATTGATCAAACATTAAGTGAAGTGATGAAAGGATTTGAGGATAATCATTATCGAGGAGAAGGATCGACTTGCCATAAAGTGTGCTTGATAAACAATAAGGGGTGAGTGAGCTTTTCCTTTACCTTTTTAATGTATTAGACTTAGATATTAGTGTTATGATAAGCACTCTTGATAAGTAAATAATGGTATAAGTACTTTAAATATTGGATGGTATGTGTGTGATTAGAATTATCTAATTAGGTAGCTTCTATAATTAATAGGCTACTTGATTAATTGAATTGGATTTAATAGACTAAAAGATTAAATAAAAGGATTAATCGGGTTAATTGGAACCATTAACTAAGTGGTTAAATGATTTAATAGTTAAATATCTAATGATAAGAATTAAGGAATTAAAATGGTAAGGAAAGAATGGTTTTAATGGTTAATTGATTAAATAGAATTTAATCTATAAGGAATAAATGAATTTAATGAAGTAGTTTAGATGGTAATTTAAATTATTTGGAACCAATGTTTGATATGTAAGATCATGCATCCTATTGTGGTATAGAATAAACAAAATTTTCATTCATCTAGGGTTCCCATGATCATCCCTTTGAATCAACTAATGATACGTAAACATGAATATAAATATAGTGAGTGATTACCTTTTGTATGTCGAAACAATCTATGTAAAAAGGGAACCGTCCAAGAGTTTGGTCTTTATTGATTATCCACACAGCTAAAACACCCATACAAGAAGCAATAGGGATCCTACAATGCTAGCTCTAATCCTTTTGTGTAGTTTAATTTTCTTTATAAATCCTATAGGGTAATTTGTGTCAAACCTAAACATAGAGAGAGAGGTGGCGAGTTTTGTGAGAGAAAAACCTTTGTCTCTTTTTCTTATTTTGTTATGTATAATTGCCCTCTCTTAGCTTGTTGTTGCCTCTCTCTTTCTTTTCTATAAATAGAGGTGGCATTATAACTCCTTGTCCTCCAAGGACAAGGAGTTACAATATATATGGATTTTGTCTATTGTTATCCTTGTAAATCCCGAGTCTTATCTAATTGTGCTCAAGTTTATCCTTCCATCAAAATATCTTATAGACTTTTAAATTAAGCCTATTGACCCAAACTCTTTTGACCCAATTAACTATCAATTAATTTGGACCATCCAATAAATTGGGTTAAGTATTTTAGGAAATAATTTTCTAAATTACCCTTATACCTAAATTAGAAAATTAATTTCCTTTTAGGTAACTATCTTTCAATTTTGGAACTAACTTCCAAATTAGGAAAATAATTTTTAAAATAAGAGAATAAATTTTCAAAATAGGAAACCTTTTCAAAAATAGGAAACTTTCCAAAAAAATTCAATATCTTTGCTTCTCTTTTATTGTCTAAATATTTAAGCCTATACATTTGACTCAATAAGCTTCTAGATTTGTTATTAATGTATCATGAATAAAAGACACCTCATTTATCACTTGATACATAAATCAAGATTAGCCTCTAGAAACACATCATAACTATCCAATTATCTAGAAGGATTAAATAATCCATAATCACCTTTCATGAGCATGGTTATCATATAATTCAGTCCTCATATCAATTTATAATAGTGTGATCTCGAACTTGATTTATTGTATATTTGAATATGATCACACAAGTTTTTTTCGATTCCTAAATTTCTTAACTCTAAAATAAATAAACTATGCTTTATTGGTATACTCCCACTATGGTCATAGATTTCTTGAGCAAACATTTATCAAATTACAATGTGATAGCTCATTTAGCATACAAGGAATGATATGTCCTATCTCGGTCATTCATCTATTTCCATCGATTCCTAGTGCACCTAACGAATCGCCCATATATAGCTCTTGAAATAGCCTATCAAAATGAGTGTCAAAGTACATAAATCCTCTAATGAGATAATTGTGATGACTTTAAGTCAAAGGACCAGTTGTACCCATCTCATATGAGATTCTTATAGAATAAACAAATGGATTCTCATAGCGAGTCACGTCCAGTGATATGTTCTCTAACATAAATGCTTGCTTTGGTATCACCATGCTAATAGGTGTGAGATCTCCTACTACTATCTTATAGTATGAGCATAGCACTCACAATTCTTACCACATATAGTTAATGTTTATTCTTGACAATGATAGAACCTAGGACATTTAATAATATCACTTAAATGTATCAATTTTCATCTCATATCTTTCAATCAATCATTAATCCATTGAATATCATATGGACTTTTATCTAATTCTATCAAATTAGAAATAAAAAGAATTCACAAAAGGATTTTTTTCTATTAATATTAAAATGCAATGTTACAATACATCAAATCCTCCAAACAAGATTGGATCTTGAAAACCTATACTAACAATCCCCCACTTGCATAGAGCCAACCAACCATGTCCCTTATGCTCGATGATCAAACAAGGGTCTCATGTTTCTACTATGATAAAGGCTTAGTCAATGGGTCAGCTATGTTGTCGTTAGTGTAAACCTTTTCTATTCTTATATCGGTATAACTGATAATCTCTCTAATCAAGTGGTAATGTCACGGTACATACTTGGATCATTGATGAGACCTTGGTTTCTTAGGTTGTGCTATGGATCCTTTGTTGTCGACTATCAAGCTATATGGCATTCTAAGAAGTCCTTTCTTTGATTCTTCTATACTAAATCTTTTAGTATCATATCAATATACATACCTTGGGAGAGCCCTAATATTATACGTGATTTATCTCTATAGATCTTAATTCATAGAATATAGGCTACCCTCTCACGTCTTACATGGAGAAATTCTTAAATACCCAATCATTTATAGATTGCAATATGATAATGTTGTAGCCAAAAGGTAGTTTGTTATTACATATAGCATAATAAAGACTATTGATCTCCCACTAACCCTTTTTGTAGACATAAGGCTCATCTTCCTTTTATGAGAAGTCAAACTCTTTGATCGTTTCATCAAAATATTGATTTCAATTATTAGAGGCATGCTCGAGTCCATAAATAGACCTTTTCAATTTGCAAATCTTATTTACGAGTTTGATGATGATAGACCATCAAGGTATATCATCTACACATCCTTATTTAGTTTCCCATAAAGGAAAATGATTTTTTTATCTATTTTTCATCTATAGGAGTCAATGTCTAACATTATCTCTTCATAGGTATTAGTTTTGTCATTCTCTTTATGATACACATCACCATATCTTGAAGCAAGAACATCATATCTTTCCGACTCTTTAACAAACATACTTAGACTTATGATGTTCTTATGTATCTATTTATGGAGTAGTTACAACACTTTGTAACCTTTCCGTTTGGGGTTTCACTAGTTAAGTCTAAATTTGAGGATTTATTCAAATCTTATTGAGTTCAAATTTTCTCTCACTGCTTCTAGCATCTATAAATTTCTTCCCAAGGAATATAGCATGCCTATTCATGAACAACACTTTGTTCTAACGGTTAGAAAAGTAATATCCATTTATTTCTTTTAGATATCTCATAAATTTGCACTTTGTTAATTTGGGTTCTAGCTTATCATTGTCCAAACATTTAACATATGCTTTACATCCCCATATCTTAAGGAAAGATAAATTCACTTTTCTTTCTTTCTATATCTCATATGGATTCTGATCAATAGACTTCATTGGAACCCAATTCAAAATATAGTAAGGAGTGCATATCTTAAAATAAAATGAGGATATTAGTTCAACTCACTATGGATCGAACCATGTCTAGCAGTTGTCCTATTCCTTCTTTCGGACACGCCATTTATTTATGTTTCTCTATAGAGAGTCCATTAATAGAGAATCACATTCTCTTTTAAGTGATCTAAAAATTCACGGCTTAAGTATTCACCACCTCGATCCGATTGAAATGCCTTAATACTTTTGCTAGTTTGTTTTTTGACTTAAATCTATATTTTTTGAACTTTTTAAATGCTTCGATTTATAACTCATATACATAATCAAAACATGATCTATCATCATTAAAGGTTATTAAATAATCATATCATCCTCTTAGTTTGGTGGACATGGGCCTAGATACATCTCTTTGTGTAAGGACTAATTAAAATTAGTAGCTACTTCTCTTTTTTTACTAAAAGGAGATTCTTGTCATTTTGCCAAATAAATAAGATTCATCGATGTATCAAATGATTACGGGTATCCATTTATAAGTATTTTTGGATATATTATTCTTGTTTACATAGTTAAGTTGACAATGTCATAAATATATTTTATTTAGATCAATTGTTCTAAGTCTTTTGGCATTTATGTTATTTATGGGAGTTTCATTTTGTTCAAAACATACAAGCTATTAGTAATAAAAGCATTTCCATATATAATATTTATTCTTTAAAAAATAATAACCATTATTCTTAAATAAAATGAAAACAACTCTTTTTTTTTTTTTTTAAGGAACAGGGAGGGTACCACGGTAATTTTATTAATCAAAAAACATAAGATTACAAGGAGGACAATCTAGTCATACCTAAATATGATGGGGAACAAGGAAGCCTAACCCCTAAGAAAACAATTAGGATTATGTCTTATAATTATACAAACCCATACCATCCTCCCTACTAGATAATTTTACCTCTCAAGACATCTCTCGAAAATAGCGTAAAACTACAATCCAACCTATATTGTAGAGTTGTACTTACCATTCTATCCATCACCATATTTTACTCCCTCCAAAGAAGGGTAATACTATGACTACACAACGACTTTTGAGATTCCCTAGAAACACAAGTGTATGACTAGGATACCTTATTCAAACCCATTATTGTGTTAATCACCATCATATAGTTAGATCCAATATCGACCGATACCAAATTTAGAGATTTGCAAAGTAATAAACCATCCTAAAATGCCAAAACCTCTACCTTGGTATTAGTCCTTTCCCATAGTAGCTTGCAAAACCTCGCTATAAAATCACATGTAATATCTCACATTACACCTCCTCCCGGACACAATCCATCCTTAGCCGAACCATCCACATTCAATTTATAGCATCCATTATTCGAAGGTTCCCATTTTAACCACATCCCCCTTAAGTTTTTTAGTTAAATCGGTGCAATACCTAACTCCCGCAATTTTTGCAATCTTATAAGATTTAGAGTTTTTTTTTTTTTGGTTTAAACAAGCATTCACATGTCATTCAAATCCACTCTAACACGTTGAATATTGTCCCCTATATTCATTGGTATGTCTTCATATTTTGCTTTACATCTACTCTTCCAAATTTCCTATACGACAAAACAAAAAGTATCAATCGATACAAGCTCGGTTTGAGTAGTTATCGAACTAAACCAACTACTCGAACACTCATTCAAAGTCAAACAAAAATTATAAATGCTAAAAATATTTCCAAAATACCTCCAAACCTTAACGACGGTCAAAGAATGTAAAAATGAATGCACCATTGTCTCTTCCATATGGCGTGTACAACACTAACGACTTGACACTAAAGGAATATAAAATTGTTTATTCTTGAATCCATAGGAATAGCCCCTTTAAACCACTTCCACATGAAACCACTAACCCATATAAGAATACAAGTATTCCAAATTCTTAGAGCCCATGGTCAAGTAGGAGAAGAATTTTGACAATGATTCTAATACGCTTTCATTTCAAAGGCACTTATCTTAGTTAAATTACACACCAATTTGCCAATAATATTATCATCAAAACAAATATGTCTAACCTCATTATGAAAATGGCTTGGTATAACACTCCGAAATCCTCCAACTTCGATGCCCGTCTAACCGTTAAACATTTATCAATAGAAAAAAGAGACTCTAATATGATAAATCATTCTAAACAAGAAATGAAAATAATATTCTTAGTCTATACTAGGAATGCAATAATAGTTATTGAGTTTAAACACAAGCCTACATGGTAGTGCTGACTTATAGGCACTCGTAACTAATGATCCAATTCCCGATCCATTATCAACATGTAGGACATCCTCTCTTAAAGCAATCATCCTACTCTCTCTTAGCACCTATACATGTCTATAAATATGAGCACCATATCCCATATCAAATGCCCATGATATGGGACTAGAAGTAGTAAAGTTCACTTCAATAACATAAATACATGAGGTGCTTTCGAACTCTTCTTTTGCATCTCTTCTAGATACTCCATATCATCTATCATAGAGAGCATTTTCCCATGTTAGAGAACATTCCTTTTATTCATTTTTCAATTAAGGAATTTATTTCATTCAAGGCATTACTTTCATTAATCATCAATCGATGTATTGCTAGTCATACTTGTATAATAATCTTGACGGGATAGAAAATCATACAATCTAGTTAATTGAATTGCATTAATAAAATAAAGCATAAATTAAGAATTAAATTCTATGTTCACTCACTATTTTCTTCAAATTCTATAAACTTCAATATATGAGTCACGAAAACTTTTTGATTTTTTTTCCTTAGTGCGTTAAGATCCCATCCTCTAACATCAATTAATCTTAGGTTATCTCAACAAGTCATACATGAAGGATTAGGTGGATAACTCCTTACTAATTGTGTTAGATGCAATTCCTAATCTCATTAGCATGATAACTCTTTGTCATCTTTCATCTTATGTAAATACCAATCTTTACCTATAAATTTATTGGATCTTGAATTATCTTAACAAACCCAACAATTCATTTCAAGTTGGATCCAAACATATGAGGACATAGAATGGCCTATGATTTGATTCCCTCAAGGAAGAAGTGACCTTGAGTTATCTCACCAAGTCAACAATGACCAAGAGAGTTCTTTTCTCATAACGTTAGAAGTCATATAACTTGATATTTATTTGAAGAATTTAATAAGGTAGTTCTCATCATTTTAATCCTAGTATGCATATTAGATATCAATTGCATTAATCCTATCATGCATATTATCAATCGCACAATCATGTACAAAAGAGTTCAATCAAATCAATCTCATACATGAATCAAGGATCGTTGAATGGCAATAGATTTCTACTCGATCCATAAAGAGACTAATAGGTCAAATACCTTGAAACAATTATTAAAATTTCTTTGGGATTATCTTTTATTCTTGGCTCCTTCTCTTTGAATCTATTCTAATAAGCTATCTTCTACTTTTATAATTCATAAATAAGAAACCTCGAGTTCCATTTGAGGAAAGTAAGATGAGAAGATAAATACATTAGAATGATTGAAAAGGCGAGACACACGACCTCTATTTAGCTAAAAATTTACAAGAATATATTCTCAAAAGCTAGGTTGACTCATCCGTACCATTTACCCACGTTTCAACCATATTGATACATGACATTCAAATGAAACACATTTCATATTAATCATAATTATAAATCTATAGTTTTGATCATTTTATTAAATGTTACAATTTCTTAAATTTTAATTTTCGGATTCTTAGGCCTTGGTCCCAACCCACGAGTTAGCATGCCCTGACTAACCAATGCTTAGCACTAGCCAACAATGCTTACTTGGGCCTTGCTTCGTGTTGGCCATTGGACATTGCCTAGCACTCGGTCTTGCTACCCATAGCTAGTATCCCACACTAGTCTAGCGCCAATTGGCTTGGCAAGCTTGAGCATGCCTAGCTCGCTACCTAGCATATTCACATAGGCTTAGCCTTGATGCCCGGCTTAACACATGCCTAGAGTACGCCCGGACTAGCCATAGCCTTGGCATGCGCCCATTGTACACCTAGCCTAGCCTCTATTCTAATGTGCCCAATGGACGTTTGGCTCGCCAATGGCCTTGTATGTGCTCGACTTGCTTGTTAGCTTGCACACGAGCACCAATTTCCAATGTTGGACTCACAAGCTCCCATTTTTTATAGCCCAAAATCAGTTTTTAAATCATTATAAAATATGTAAAACCCTATATTTATAATTAAAAAATAATAATTCATCCGAGTTAATCAAAATTTACATAATATACAATCAAAAATTCAACAAGGGTTGTGATACTAATTGAAGGATCATGCATCCTATAGAGGTTCGGAACAAATAAAATTTTCCTCCATCTAGGGCTCCAAAAATTATGTTGTTGAATCAACTAATCATACATAAATATGAATTTAAATATAGTGAGTGATTACCTCTTATAGCATAGAAATAATCTATATGAAAAAGGAATCATCCAAGTGTCTAGTTTCTATTGATTATCCACACAACTCAAACACCCACACAAGAAGCACCAAAGATCCTAGAGTGCTATCTTCTTCTATGTTGTTTAATTTTCTCTAAAATTCTTTTAGGGTAATTTTCGCTAACCCTAGAAATAAAGAGAGGTGGCGGGTTTTGTTAGAGGAAACTCATTTTCTTTTTTTCCTTTTTTGGCATGTATAATTTCCTTGTCTTAGCTTGTTGCTCTCTCTCTCTCTCTCTTTTCTATATATAGAGATGACATCCTTGTCCTTTAAGGACAAGGAGTTGCAATATATGTGGGCTTTGTCTATCCTTATCCTTGTAAACCTTGAGCCTTATCCATTAATGCTCAAGTTTATAGGTCCATTAAAATATCTTACAAGCTTTTAAATTAAGTCTATTAGCCCAAACTCTATTGGCCTCATTAATTACCAATTAATTTGGATCATTCAAATAAATTAGGTTAAGTATTTTAGTGGAGCCTACATCATGAAACAATTTCCCCAATTATCCATATATTGAAATTAAGAAACTAATTTCCTTTTAGGCAATTGTCTTCCAAATTTGGAACCGACTTCCAAATTATGAAACAAATTTCTAGAATAGGAACAGGCTTTCCAAAATAAGAAACTTTCCATTTTAGGAAATATTTTTCAATATTTTTGCTTCTCTTTTATTCTGTGAATATTTAAACTTATGCTTGTAACTCAATAAGTTCCTAAATATGTTAGCAATGTATTAAGAATAAAAAAACCTCTTTTATCTCTTAATACATAAATCAAGATTGGTCTCTTATAAAGCATCATGACTACCCAATTCTTTAAGAGGATTAATTAATCCGTAATTATCTCTCACGAGGCATGGTTATCATACAATTTAGTCCTCATATCAACTTATCATAGTGTGCTCTCGAACTTGATTTATTGTCTATTCAATTATGATCACACAAGTTTTCTTTGATTCTCAAATGTCTTAGTTGTAAAGTAAACAAACTATGCTCTATTGGTATACTCTCACCGTGGCCACAGATTTCTTAAGTAGACAATTATTGAAGTGTAATATGATAACTCTTTTAGCATACAAGGAATGACATGTCCTATCCAATCATTAACCTATCTCTATTAGATTGTTAGTGCACCCAATGAATCGCCCATATGTAAATCTTGATTGAGCCTATTGAAACAAGTTTCAAAGTATATAAATCATCTAATGAGATAATAGAAATGACTTCAAGTCAAAAGAAAGTTGTATCCATCTCATATAAGATTCTCATAAACTAAACCATGGGTTCTCATGAAGAGTCATATCTAATGATATATTCTCTAACATTAATCACTTAAGTGCTTGTTTTGGCATCACCATGCTAATTAAAGTGAGATCTCCTATAGCTATTTTATAGCATGAGCATAGTACTCACAAGTCTTATCGCATATAGTCAATGTCCATTCTTGATAATGTTATGATTTAGGACATTCAATGATATCATTTAAATGCATCAATATTCGACTCACATCTTTCAATCAATCATTAATGAAATGAATATCATATGGGCTTATATTTAATTCTATCAAATTATAAATAAAAAAAATTAATAGAAAGATTTTTTTTATTAATATTAAAATCCAATGTTATAATACATCAAACCATCCAAATAAGGTTGAATTTTGGGTACACACACTAATATGGTAAGCCCAAAAAATTATTTTGAATCGCCAATTCTCCGACTAAAGGTCTAATTTAATTTATTTAGTGTTCAATTGAACTTCTAAGCTAAGGAACTTTTATTAATGTAATAGTATTAATTCAAGTTTTAATTTTTAATACATGATGAATATTTTCTAATTAAATTGATTTATTGTAATTAAATTGGTTTTGAAGGGCAACAAAGGAAATTTATTCTATTGAATTAATTTGATTTTTTTATTGATTATCATCTATTTTTAATTAAATCCAAATTTTTAAATGGAATTTGAGAAAAATAAAAGACATGAAACTATTTACTTTAATATTAGGTATTTTATTTAAATGATTAAATTGGATTACAAGAGTATGAGTTGTTGGCCTAAATATGGTATTTAATATATCTACACATGATGTAGGAATATTAATTGGTGTTAGAGGAATTTTTGAAAATTTTTATACCTAAGTTTTACTTAAAGTGGACTAATTACCCATTGAAAATTTCCCTTTTAGTAGTTATTTAAAACTCCTCATTCTTTCCTTTTGGAAAGAATCATTTTCCTTTTTTTCCCTTTTTTCCTCATGAAAGGTTGATCAGTCCTCCCACATAATAATGTCGTTTCCTTTTCCTATTCCTTTTGAAGGTAGCCATTTCCTTTTGAAAGCATGTTATTTTCCTTTTTATTTTCCTTAAAACCATGAAGTAAAATCTTTTTTCATGGTCATGATATGCAAATGCATTTAAATGAAATGCATTCCTTTACCTTTCCTTTACCATTTTCTCAATCAAGCATCCCGAACATACTAAAGTACATGTAAATAAATTTTCATGCATAACATGTACTAATCAAATTAAAGCAATTAAAGCATGCACATTCAACATTCAACGAACGTATAACATAAATAACTCATTACATACAAGTTCTAAACATTGCAAACATGTATGAATCCATGAGTAAACAAATAAACATTATGATTTCATTAAATCAACCTATGACTGAATTATACATACAACTCAAAGAAATTATTTTCAACATGTAATTAACCATTTTCATGGTTTTTCATCCTTCTAAACCTTAAAAACATCATCCAAATTCAAGTCACCCTTTTTCCCATTTTTCCTTCACTCTACACTCGAATATTGTCTAATTGAAGACTAACTTCCAATTGTCTATTGTATTCCAAATTTTCATATCCTTACTATTGCAGGGTGACATCAAGGGTAGGGGTGACGTGGTTAGCCAAAAATAGGAAAAATGGGCAACAATAACTAGAGTGGCCACCTAGTATTATGGTTACTAGGAAGTCCTATAACTGGTTTATTCGAGTTCGCATAAGGGGTCTATTATGTGTAGAAAAGATTAAAAATCACCCTACCCCATCTTGCCTAAGGTAAGCTGAATTACATACAATATTGATTTGATTTCTAATGTGTATCAATAAAAATCTATGCCTATCTTTTAAGTATTTGCCCACCGATCAAGTGATTTGGAACTTGGCCGGTTAGAGACCTTGTCCCGACTTTATAATGAATAATTAAGAAATAAAAAAAATGATGAATGCAACTTAAATGGTGTGCATGAAAACAAGGCTTAAAGATAAGCAAATAGACAAAAAAAAAAAAAAAAAAAACAAAGCATGTAAATTGACAACAAAGGCAAACAAGCAAAAATAGACAAATAGGTAAATAACAATAGAATAGGGAAAATAGACAAGATCGAAAAACCAACTAAATCGAAAATTAGGCAATTAGGAAAAAATAGACAAAGTCGGCAAAAATGGACAAATAGGAAAATAATGATAAAATAGGCAAAATCGATAAAATTAGCATATTGATAAAATCGATAAATAGGCAATTAGGTAAAAATAGGCAAAATGGCAAATCGACAAATAGGCAAATTGGTAAAATTGATAAAATCGACAATTAGAAAAAAAATTAATAAATAGGAAAATCGATAAAATTAGCAAATATGTCAAATTGATAAAAATTAACAAATAGATAAAATTAGCAAAATCGATAATTTGGCAAAATTGGCAAATAGACAAAAATCGACAAAATTAGCAAATATGCAAAATCGGTAAAAATTGGCAAACAGACAAAATCGATAAAAATTGACAAATAGGAAAAATAGGTAGATTGAAAAATAGGCGAAATCAACAAAAAATTGACAAAAGGCTATATAAAAAAAAAGGTAAAAATGACAAAACTTACACAATTGGTGAAAGTGGCAAAATTAACATGAATTATTAAAATGGATGAAAACAATTCAAAAATAGAAATAAGACCAATAGGACTTTAAAAGCTATGATTTTTAAGCAAAATTGGCAAATTGTTGAATTGACAAAAATGAACCAAAAACAAGATTCAAATCGTCATAACTCAAACATCACATTTTGTTTTGGATAAAATTGGTATAATATTAAGTTGACCATAAAAAATGACAACAACGAGTTCAAAAACAAGATCCGAACCAATATAGCTTAAGAGTCATATTTTTTAAGTGAAAATCGACACAATATTAATTAATCGTTACAATTGGCAAAAATGATCCAAATGAGATTCGAATTAACACGAGTTCAAAAGTCACATTGTTTTTTATGCAAGCCGGCAACAACGTCAAGATTAATCATTTTTTGACATAAATAGCCCAAACAATGAGGTTCAAACTGGCAAGATCCAAAATTGTATTTTTAGATAAAATTCTCACATAAGCGATTTAATATTAACATAATAGGAATGTTCCAAAAACATGGTTTGAACCACCGCAAAGCAACAATCAATATTTTAAGGTAAATTGACATAATTCGAGTTAATTATCATGGTTGATCAAAAGTGGTCCAAAATTGAGATTCGGATCCAAGCATCCAAGCATAAACACAATGCAACATCAGTTTAATTAAATCATACACACCACAATCGTTAATCAAAACATACACAAACAACGATTTAAGATAATTACACCACGTAATAATTTAATTAATTAAAAATACACATAAACGTGAATCAAATTGAATACATATTAAAATAAAATAAAATAAAGATAATGGTAAAATAAATTACCGTAAACAAGTAAGCGAATTAGATTGTTGAATTGATGGTTAGTTTCGATCTTTTCAACCCCAATCGAGACTAATATTTAGTCAATCAAGGAGGAGAGATGGTCATCCATTTTTAGATCTAGATCCGATGTGAGGCAAGACAAGCTGCTAGTGATTGGATCGGATGAGGGCTCTAGCGAGCAAGGGAGGTTGGGCGATGGCCGCTTGCTAGGCAATTAAATCGGATGGTTAACGAGGCTAGCGTACATGCTAGAGTGGGAGATCGATCGGTGGCATATGAGAAACTATTGTAGATCGATTTGAACGATCGTTGATGATGAGGGACTATTGGAGATCGACTAGAGCGGTTGTCAACGAGAGAGGATAGTTTAAGATCGACTAGAACAAGTCGTCAACGAAATGGGACTATTGCAAACCTACTAGAACGGGATGTCATTGGCATTATATGGCTATAGTATCCGCAATGGTTACTATAGTGGGGAATGACGTGAAGGATCATGTATCCTATAGAGGTACAAAATAAATAAAATTTTCATCCATCTAAGGGCTCAAGATCATACCGTTGAATCTACTAATCAAACATACATGAATAATAAGCTAAAAGTAAAGGATTAACTCTTGTAGCAGAGCTCTAAATTCTTTTTCTTTGATTAGTCATCCAAATGTCTAGCCTTTCTTGATGATTCACGCAGCCCAAATATCCATAAAGAAGCACTCAAAATTGATAGAGTGCTAGCTTCATCTTTTTTTATTAAGTATTTGCTTTGAAAATCAATCACGAGCAACTTTGCAACAACCTATAAGGAGAGAGTAAGATTATTTCTTGCTAGGGTTTTAGGGTAAAACTATTTTCTCTCTTTTTTCTCTATTGGCCATGTGCCCTAGATTATTTTAGGAGCTGGTCGAATTTTTTCCTTATATTTTTACTTGGCCGAAAATACTCTTTTAGGTCATGCATCCCTTCCTTGCCATATCTCTCTTCCAATATATAAGGGAAGAGTTTCCTTGTCCTCTAAGGACAAGGAGAGTGGTGGCTTTGAATCCATAAAGGACTCTTGGTTGTCACTTCCTTATCCTTTAAGGATGAGGAGTTATTTTATATGTGCCCTACTTGATTATCATCTTTTAAAACATTCAACCTTATCCAATAAAGTTAATGTTTATCTTTAAAAAATTCATCCTTATCCAATAAGGTTGATGTTTATCCTCCCATCAAAATTATCTTAAGGCTTTTAATTAAACTTAATGGGCCAAAACTACTTTAGCCCAATTAATTTATTTGGACTATCCAAATAAATATTCTTAGATTATTTTGTCAAGGTCCACATTAGGAAATAATTTTTCAAAATATCCTTTAACCTAAATTAGGAAACTCCTTTCCATTTAGGTTCTTTATTTCCAAATTTGAAATTAACTTTCAAATTAGGAAACCAATTTCTAAAATGGAAAACTTTCTATTTTAAGAGACTTTCCATTTTAGGAAACTTTTTTCCAATATCTTTGCTTCTCATTTGTAATGTAAATACTTGAACTTATATATGTGACTCAATAAGCTCCTAGATATGTTGGCAATGTATCAAGAATAAAAGACTCCTCCTTCATCTCTTGTAAATAAATCAAGATTGGCCTCTAGCAAGGCATCATGACTACTCAATTCGTAGGAGGATTAGTTAATCTATTATTACCTTTCACGAGCATGGTTACCATATAATTCAGTCCTCATATCAATTTATCACAATGTGATCTCAAACTTGGTTATTAGTCTTTTTTTATTATGATCACATAATTTTTCTTCGACTTCCAAATGCCTTAGCTCTTAGAGTAAACCAACTATGCTCTATTGGTGTACTCTTATTGTGGCCAAAGATTTCTTGAGTAAATATTTATCAAAGTCCAATGTGATAACTCCTTTAGCACACAAGGTATGACAACTTCTTATCTTTGTCACATCTTATATGAATATCAATCCTTACTTACAAGTTAATTGGACCTTGAGTTATCTCAATAAACCCAACACTCATTTAAGTTAGACCCAAGGTTCGGGGTAATCGCATGGCCCATGATTTGTCTCCTTTGAGAAAGAAGTGACCTTGAGTTATCTCAACAAGCTAACAACGACCAAAAGAATTTTTACCTCATAACGTTGAAAATCATTTAACTTAATATTTTATTTGAAGGATTTAATAAGTTTTTCTTACCACTAGCATGCATACTAAACAATAATCATATTATTCCTAATCATGCATACTAACAAATATCTCATCACATTCATACATCTCATGCATGACTCAAGGATTGATGAATAATAATGGAATTCTAATACTAGCCCTCTCAAGCCACAAGGAGACTCGGTGGGTCAATTCCTAGGTGAAAAATTATTACAAATTCTTCATGAATGTCTTCATTCTTGAGCATATCCTCCTTGTATCTATTATATTTCTTATCTAATACTTTTACATTTATTTGAAATAAGAAACCCCGAGTTACATTTGAGGGGAGTATGATGAGAAAATAAATACAATAGAGTCATAGAGAAGGTAGGACACGTAGGTCCTATTTATCCAAAAACAATACCAAGCATTCAAAAAACTAGGTTGACTCATCCATACCATTCATTCATACTTCAATCACATTGATACATGACATACTCATGAAACAATTTCATTCTTAAAATGATTATAAATCTATTGTTTTGGTCATTTTATAAATTTATCAAAATTTCTTTAAATTTTAATTTTAAAACTTTTTAGGCCTTGGCCTCACTTTGGGCCTCGAAAGTTCACGGGTTTTAAAGACCAAACCCTCTAGTTTTCATACGTCCACTCGCGGTGCCTAGTGCGTGGCACAGTAGGTCCGTAACCTACCTCGCGTGCCTAGCACGCACTTGGTAGGCCAATCCACTACTAAGCACCTAGCTCACGGCTGGCGAGCCGGGCCACTAGCGCATTTCTAGCATGTGGCCTAGCGAGGCTAGCGACCTACCGGCTTCCCGTCGCTGGCAATAGGGCTACCACGTGCACAAGGTTGACTTCCAAAGTCGACCTCACGTGCTCCTACCGATTTTGACCCAAAATTTTAGTTTTATATTTATATAAAATACCAAAAACACAATATTTATAATCAAATATGTCTTATTCATTTAGTTAATCATAACTAACAAATCATACAATCAAAGATTTAACAGAGGCTCCGCTACCAATTGAAGGATCATGAATCATATGGAGGTGCGAAATAAATAAAATTTTCCTCCATCTAAGGGTTGAAGATCATGCTACCGAATCTACTAATCATACATACATGAATAATAAGCTAAAAGTAAAGGATTACCTCTTATAGCGTAGATCTAAATCCCTTTTCTTTGATTAGCCATCTAAGTGTCCGACCTCTATTGATGATCCACGCGACCCAAATATCCATTAAGATGGGGTGCTAGCTCCATCTTTTCGATTAAGTATTTCCTTTAGAAATCAATCCCGAGCAACTTTGAAACAACCTTAAAGGAGAAGGTAAGAGTATTTCTTGCTAAGGTTTTAGGAAAAAACTATTTTCTCCCTTTTTTTCTCTCTTAGCCGTGTACCCTAGATTATTATAAGGACTAACATAATTTTTCTCTCATATTTTTACTTGGCCGAAAATACTCTTTTAGGTCATGCACCCCTTCCTTGCCGCATCTTTCTTCCAATATATATGTGGAGAGTTTCCTTGACCTCAAAGGACAAAGAGAGTGGCGGCTTTGAATCCATAAAGGACTCTAGGTTGTTGCTTCCTTATCCTCCAAGGATGAGGAGTTATTTTATATGTAGACTACTTGATTATCATCTTTTAAAACATTCAACCTTATCCAATAAGGTTAAGTTTATCTTTAAAACATTCATCCTTATCCAATAAGGTTGATTTTTATCCTCCCACAAAAATTATCTTAAGGCTTTTAATTAAACCTAATGGGCCAAAACTATTTTAGCCCAATTAATTTATTTGGACTATCCAAATAAATATTCTTACATTATTTTGTCGGGGTCCACATTAGGAAATAATTTTTCAAAATATCCTTTAACCTAAATTAGGAAACTCCTTTCCTTTTAGGTTCTTTATTTCTAAATTTGAAACTAACTTTCAAATTAGGAAACCGATTTCTAAAATGGAAAACTTTCTATTTTAAGAGACTTTCCATTTTAGGAAACTTTTTCCAATATCTTTGCTTCTCATTTGTAATGTAAATACTTAGACTTATGCATGTGACTCAATATGCTCCTAGATATGTTGGCAATGTATCAAAAATAAAAGACTCCTCCTTCATCTCTTGTAAATAAATCAAGATTGGCCTCTAGCAAAGCATCATGACTATCCAATTCTCTAGGATAATTAGTTAATCCATTATTACCTTTTATGAGCATGGTTACCATACAATTCATTCCTCATATCAATTTATCACAAGTGTGATCTCAAACTTGGTTGTTAGTCTTTTTTTATTATGATCACATAAGTTTTCTTTGACTCCCAAATGCCTTAGCTCTTAAACTAAATCAACTATGCTCTATTACGTACTCCTATTGTGGCCAAAAATTTCTTGAGTAAATATTTATCAAAGTGCAATGTGATAACTCCTTTAGCATACAAGGTATGACAACTCCTTGTCTTTATCATATCTTATGTGAATACCAATCCTTACTTGCAAGTTTATTGGACCTTGAGTTATCTCAACAAACCCAACACTCATTTAACTTAGACACAAGGTTCGGGGTCATCGCATGGCCCATGATTTGTCTCCTTCGAGGAAGAAGTGAACTTGGGTTATCTCAACAAGCCAACAACGACCATAAGAGTTCTCACCTCATAACATTGAAAAGCATTTAACTTAATATTTTATTTAAAAGATTTAATAAGGTTGGTCTCATCCTAGCATGCATACTAAACAATAATCATATTATTCCTAATCATGCATACTAACAAAGATCTCCTCACATTCATACATCTCATGCATGACTCAAGGATTGATGAATGATAATGAATTTCTAATACTAGCCCCCTCAAGCCACAAGGAGACTAGTGTGTCAATTCCTAGGTGAAAAATTATTACAAATTCTTCATGAATGTCTTCAATCCTTAGCGTCTCCTCCTTATATCTATTCTATTTCCTATCTAGTACTTTTATATTTATTCAAAATAAGAAACCTCGAGTTACATTCGAGGGGAGTAAGATAAGAAAAGAAATACAATAGAGTAATAAAGAAGGCGGGACACGTAGGTCCTATTTATCCAAAAACAATACCAAGCATTCAAAAAACTAGGTCGACTCATCCATACCATTCACTCATGCTTCAATCACATTGATGCATGACGTACTCATGAAACAATTTTATTCTTAAAATGATTATAAATCTATAGTTTTGGTCATTTTATAAATTTATCAAAATTTCTTTAAATTTTAATTTTAAAACTTTTTAGGCCTTGGCCTCACTTTAGGACCATAGGCTTTTGGGCCTCGAAGGTTTACGGGTTTCAAATACCAAACCCTCCGGTTCGCATACGTTCGCTCGCAATGCCCGGCCACCGGCGTGCTCCTAGCGCGTAGCTCGATAGATCCGTAGCCTACCTCGCGCGCCCGGCAAGTCAATCCACTACTAAGAGCCTAGCTCACGCCTTGGTAGGCCAAACCACCGGCATGCATCTAGCACGTGGCCTAGCGAGGCTAGCGGCCCACTGCTGGTGCTCGCGCGCTGTTGGTAGTAAGGCTGCCACGTGTGCAAAGTTGACGTCCAAAGTCGACCTCGCGTGCTTTTGACCCAAAATTTTAGTTTCATATTTATATAAAATACCAAAAACACAAGATCTATAATCAATTATGTGTTATTTATATAGTTAATCACAATTAACAAATCATACAATCAAATATTCAATGGAGACTCTGCTATCAATTGAAAGATCATGCATCCTATGAAGGTGTAAAATAAATAAATTTTCCTCTGTCTAAGGACCAAAGATCATGCCATTGAATTTACTAATCATACATACATGAATAATAAGCTAAAAGTAAAGGATTACCTCTTGTAGCACATATCTAAATTCCTTTTCTTTGATTAGTCGTCCAAGTGTCCAGCTTTTATTGATGATCCACGCGACCTCAAATATCCATTAAGAAGCACTCAAAATTGATGGGGTGCTAGCTCCACCTTTTCCGATTAAGTATTTTCTTTAAAAATCAATCCCACGCAACTTTGAAACAACCTTAAAGGAGAAGGTGAAAGTATTTGTTACTAGGGTTTTAGGAGAAAATTATTTTCTCTTTTTTTTCTCTCTTGGCCGTGTGCCCTAGATTATTTTAGGGGTCGACTGAATTTTTTCTTTATATTTTTACTTGGCCGAAAATACTCTTTTAGGTCATGCATCCCTTCCCTGCCGAATCTCTCTTCATATATATAGGGGAGAGTTTTCTTGTCCTCCAAGGATAAGGAGAGTGGTGGCTTTGAATCCATAAAGGACTCTAGGTTGTAGCTTCCTTATCCTCCAAGGATGAGGAGTTATTTTATACGTGTCCTACTTGATTATCATCTTTTAAAACATTCAACCTTATCCAATAAAGTTAATGTTTATCAATAAAATATTCATCCTTATCCAATAAGGTTGATGTTTATCCTCCCACCAAAATTATCTTAAGGCTTTTAATTAAACTTAATGGGCCAAAACTATTTTAGCCTAATTTATTTATTTAGACTATCCAAATAAATATTCTTAGATTATTTTATCGGGGTCCATATTAGGAAATAATTTTTCAAAATACGCTTTAACCTAAATTAGGAAACTCCTTTCCTTTTAGGTTCTTTATTTCCAAATTTGAAACTAACTTTCAAATTAGGAAACCGATTTCTAAAATGAAAAACTTACTATTTTCGGAGACTTTCCATTTTAGGAAACTTTTTTCCAATATCTTTGCTTCTCATTTATGATGTAAATACTTGAACTTATGTATGTGACTCAATAGGCTCCTAGATATGTTGACAATGTATCAAGAATAAAAGACTCCTCCTTCATCTCTTGATACATAAATCAAGATTGGCCTCTAGCAAGACATCATGACTACCCAATTCTCTATAAGGATTAGTTAATCCATTATCACCTTTCACGAGCATGGTTACCATATAATTTAGTCCTCATGTCAATTTATCACAGTGTGATCTCAAACTTGGTTATTAGTCTTGTTTGATTATGATCACACAAGTTTTCTTCGACTCCCAAATGCCTTAGCTCTTAGAGTAAACCAACTATGCTCTATTGGTGTACTCCTATTATGGCCACAGCATTTCTTGAGCAAATTTTTATCAAAATGCAATGTGATAAATCCTTTAGCATACAAGGTATGACAACTTCTTATCTTTATCTCATCTTATATGAATACCAATCTTTGCTTATAAGTTTATTGGACCTTGAGTTATCTCAACAAACCCAACACTCATTTAAGTTAGACCCGAGGTTCAAGGTCATCGCATGGCCCATGATTTGTCTCCTTCAAGGAAGAAGTGACCTTGAGTTATCTCAACAAGCCAACAATGACCAAGAGAGTTCTTACCTCATAACGTTGAAAAGCATTTAACTTAATATTTTATTTGGAGGACTTAATAAGGTTGGTCTCATCCTAACATGCATATTAAACAATAATCATATTATTCCTAATCATGCATACTAACAAAGATCTCATCACATTCATACATCTCATGCATGACTCAAGGATTGATGAATGATAATGGATTTCTAATACTAGCCCCCTCAAGCCATAAGGAGACTAGTGGGTCAATTCCAAGGTGAAAAATTATAACAAATTCTTCATGAATGTCTTCATTGCTTAGCGTCTCCTCTTTGTTTCTATTTTATTTCCTATCTAGTACTTTTATATTTATTCGAAATAAGAAACCCCGAGTTACATTCAAGGGGAGTAAGATGAGAAAAGAAATACAATAGAGTAATAGAGAAGACGGGACACGTAGGTCCTATTTCTTTAAAAAAATACCAAGCATTCGGAAAACTAGATCGACTCATTCATACCATTCACTCATGTTTCAATCACATTGATACATGACATACTCATAAAAAAATTTCATTCTTAAAACTCGTTATAAATCTATAGTTTTGGTCATTTTATAAATTTATCAAAAACATTTTAAATTTTAAATTTAAAACTTTTTAGGCCTTCGGCTCACTTTGGGCCTATAGGCTTTTGGGCATCGAAGGTTCACGGGTTTCAAAGACCAAACCCTCCGGTTTGCATATGTCCGCTCGTTGTGCATGGCTCGCTAGCTCGGCGAGTGGCTTGGCAAGCCTAGCCATTGCCGTGTGCCTAGCGTGTGCACGGCACATGGCCCAGTAGGTCCGTAGGCCGCCTCGCACACCTAGCACGCGCACAGCGGAGCCAATCCACTACCGAGCACGTAGCTCACGGCCTAGCAAGCCAAGCCACTAGTGCGTGTATAGCACGTGCCCTAGCGAGCCGGTAACCTAGCTACTTGCGTGCTCGGCGGGCTACCGGTAGTAGGGTTGCCATATGCACAAGGTTGACGTCCAAAGTCGACTTCGCGTGCTCCTACCGATTTTAACCTAAAAGTTTAGTTTTATGTTTATATAAAATACCAAAAACATAAGATTTATAATCAAGTATCTCTTATTCATGTAGTTAATCATAATTAACAAATCATACAATCAAAGATTCGAGTGGAGACTTCGCTACCAATTGAAGGATTATGCATCCCATGGAGGTGCGAAATAAATAAAATGCTCCTCCATCTAAGTGGCCGAAGATCATGCCATTCAATCTACTAATCATACATATATGAATAACAAGCTAAAAGTAAAGGATTACTTCTTATAGAGCAGATCTAAATCCTTTTTCTTTGATTAGCCATCCAAGTGTCCGACCTCTATTGATGATCCATGTAGCCTAAATATCTATAAAGAGGCACTCAAAATTGATGGGGTGCTAGCTCCACCTTTTCCGATTAAGTATTTCCTTTAGAAATCAATCCCGAGCAACTTTGAAATAACCTTAAAAGAGAAGGTAAGAGCATTTCTTGCTAGGGTTTTAGGAGAAAACTATTTTCTTCCTTTTTTTCTCTCTTGGCCATGTACCCTAGATTATTTTAGGGGATGACGGAATTTTTCTCTTATATTTTTACTTGGTCAAAAATACTCTTTTAGGTCTTGCACCCCTTCCTTGTCGCATCTCTCTTCCTATATATAGGGGGAGAGTTTCCTTGCCCTCCAAGGGCAAGGAGAGTGGTGGCTTTGAATCCATAAAGGACTCTAGGTTGTTCGTTGCCTTATCCTTCAAGAATGAGGAGTTATTTTATATGTAGACTACTTGATTATTATCTTGAAAACATTCAACCTTATCCAATAAGGTTAATGTTTATCTTTAAAACATTCATCCTTATCCAATAAGGTTGATTTTTATCCTCCCATTAAAATTATCTTAAGGCTTTTAATTAAACCTAATAGGCTAAAATTATTTTAGCCCAATTAATTTATTTGGACTCTCCAAATAAATATTCTTACATTAGGAAATAATTTTTCAAAAGACCCTTTAACCTAAATTAGGAAACTCCTTTCCTTTTATGTTCTTTATTTCCAAATTTGAAACTAACTTCCAAATTAGAAAACCGATTTCTAAAATGGGAAACTTTCTACTTTCGAAGACTTTCCATTTTAGGAAACTTTTCATTTTGGAAACTCTTTCTAAAATAAGAAACTTTTATAATTGGAAACTTTTTCTAATATCTTTGCTTTTCATTTGTAATGTGAATACTTGAACTTATATGTGTGACTCAATAGGCTCCTAGATATGTTAGCAATGTATCAAGAATAAAAGACTTCTTCTTCATCTCTTGGTACATAAATCAAGATCGACCTCTAGTAAGGCATCATGACTACCCAATTCTCTAGGAGGATTAGTTAATTCATTATTATCTTTCACGAGCATGGTTACTATATAATTCGGTCCTCATGTTAATTTATCGCGAGTGTTATCTCAAACTTGGTTATTAGTCCGGTTTGATTATGATCACACAAGTTTTCTTCGACTCCCAAATGCCTTATCTCTTAGAGTAAATCAACTATGCTCTATTGGTGTACTCCTACTATGGCCATAGATTTCTTAAGAAGACATTTATCGAAGTGCAATGTGATAACTCCTTTAGCATACAAGGAATGATATATCCTATCTTAGTCATACACCTATCTCCATTGGATTCCTAGTACACCCAATGAATCACCCATGTCCAGCCCATTAATGAATCCATTGAAACAAGTGTCAAAGTGTATAAGTCCTCTAATGAGATAACCATGATGACTTCAAGTCTAAGGACCATTTATACCTATCTCGTATGAGATTCTTATAGACTAAAACAAAATGGGTTCTAATGATGAGTCAAATCCATGATATGTTCTCTAGCATAAATCACCTAAGTGCTTGCTTTGGCATCATCATGCTAATAGATGTGAGATCTCCTATTGCTATCATATAGCATGAGCATAGCACTCACAAGTCTATCTACATGTTGTCAATGTTCATTCTTGATGATGCTATGATTTAGGACATTTAATAATATCATTTATATGCATTAGTGTTTGTCTCACATCTTTCGAGTCAATCACTATTGCAAATAAATATCATAAGAACTTCTATCTAATTCTACTAAATTTATCAACATGTAAATATGAGAATTAGTAGAATGACTTCTTTAATATTTATTAAAATAAATTATATAATAACATATTAACATAAGCTCATCCAAACATGGTTGGATCTTAGGCACCAACATTAACATGATATGGCTCGGGCTAGTGTGATCGATGAGCTGGAACAATGACATGAGGTCTCTTGTGTTGAAGTGATTGTTGGCTGAAATTTTGAGAGAGAAGGTGGCTGGTTGGAATTCGATTTAATGAGAGAAAATGGCTGCCATGCTAAAGAGAGAAGTTAGCTAAAGTTTTTAGAGAAAAAAGAGTTTTTATGCTAAGATTTTTGAGTTTTGTAGGACAAAGTTGAGTTTGGCCCCTCATCTCACTCGGCTTAATTTATTTTTTTTATTTTTCTCTCTTTTTTCAATAACATAACCCATTGTATTTTTCTTCGAGTCCCTTTTCTTTTTCCTTTTTTAGTTTTGTATTTCTTTTATTCTTTGGGGAAAAATTTAGGTGCTAACACTTACAATAATTAGATCGATCAAAACAACCAACCAAAAACCTTAGTTTAGTCAAATAGATCATTTAGGTTATCTAAACCTTAACCTTTCAATCTAACACCATAAAACACTCATACATCATTTTACCAAACACTTTATATACATTAAGCACCTAAACCATAAATTGCCTCATAATCTAGGGTTTTAAGCCATCTTTTTTCTAAAAAATAAGCATCACCAAATTTCATATTTCCTTTCCAATCAACCAACCAAACACGATAATTCCATCATCAAAAACATAATTATAACATATAAATCATCCAATTCCAACAACAACATCATAACTCCAATAATAAAGTCATAAAATCATACTTATCTAAACTATAATTAATCATCAATTAAACATCATAATATAGGTTTCTTATGATGTAGTGAGGATTACACTTACTTCATATAAAGTTTGATCAATCCTCCTTTTTTCTCCTTGGATTTCTTCCTTTCTCCTCTAAGTTTCGACCTAAAAGTGATTTTTTTCTCCTCCTTTGCTTGATCTTCTAAACTAATTCTAGGGTAGTTTTAGGGTGTTTCTAGGTTAGCTATGATGGTTTAGAGATGTGGTTTGGTAATTTTCCTCTTGGTTTTGCTTATTCTCTCTTTGATGTAACTTTGAACATTTAAAGTTTTTAAACTCTCTTCCATCTTCTTTTTCCATATTTATAGCCACGATTTTTCTTTATAATTAATCCAAGTGTATCACACTTGGTTTGATCTTAAACCACGGCAATTAGTGGCTTTTGTAGATTTTTCTCCATCTTTCTCCTTTCTTTTTTCCTTTTCCTCAAATTTTTGCTATATTTTTGTCTTCCTTCTCTTCCCTCTCTTTTCTCACTTTGGGAGATATTTTTCTCCCTGAATTTACACCTTAGAAGTTGTTGGAATTACCTTCTCAAAATCACTTAATTAATCCCGTAAAACACTAGCACTTTACACTTTACTATCTAAACTTTTAATTCTTGCAATCAGTCACTCCAATTTCAGTCCATAACTTCACAATTTTTCATAATCTATCCTTTATTATAGACCTTTTATAGAATTATTATGGTGCCCAAAGTTTCCTAATTATTTTATCTAACTGTCCAAACTTTTAATTGTTGCAATTGGGTCCTTCAATTCCTTCTATGCTTTTTTCCATTAAGACTTTAGGTTCTAAACCAATTAACCATTGAATTAATACTTCCATTTAATCATTAATTGATCCTATTATTTATTCTACTAACTCATTTAGACCAAACCAATTAATTAACCAAATAATTTATCCAATCCACTTAACTCGGGTAATGCATAACACAAGAATTACCATTAGCCATCCAAACATATTTTCCATTATTGCAAATCAAAATTTACTTAACCTTGCATCAATTCACATGTCCAAAATCAAGTTAAGCAACGGTAATTTTTCCTCACTAATTTTATAAACTAAGCACACGATATGGCAAGTCAAAGCACGATCTTAGCTACTATCGTCATTTATCTTTGTAAAGCACAAGAAACAACGGAGGGTGATGTTTAGTAAGTATAATCCTTACTACAACATAAGAAACCTATGTTAGGATGTTCAATTGATGTTTAATTATTGTCTAAATTAGTATGGTTTTATTGTTTTATTATTGGAGTTATGATGTTTTTATGAGGAATGAAAGTTTATACTTGCATTAAGAATAAATTAAATATAAGTATGATTATTATGAAAGGTGAATGATTGAATTAAAGTGTGAATTATAAATAGTTATGATTATGTATAAGCTTAGTAATGTAATTGCAACGAGTATAAAGGTGTAATCGTAATAATCAAAAGGTTGAGTCCTTTAATAAAATAATTTAGAAAATTTAGGTATCACAATAACTCTAGGAAAGGTATGAATAAGGGTTATATTGTGGGAAATTTTGATGTCATGGACTAAAATTGGAGGGCCCGATTGTAAGAATAAAAAGTTCGGAGACTAAAATGTAAAGTGCTTGTGTTTTGGGGTAAAAAATAAATAATTTTGAGTAGGCCATTCTAGCACCTATTAGGTTAGAAAATGAGGAAGAAAATATCTAGAGAAAAATCAAGCAAAAATCTAAGGAAAAGGAGGAAGAAAAGGGAAAAAAAATCTAGATAAGCCATTAATTGCCACGGTTTAAGATCAAACCAAGTTTGAAACAATTGGCTTAATATTAAGTAAGATCCTTGGCTATAAATATGGAAAAAGAAGATGGAAGAGGGGTTAGAAACTTTGGATGTTCAAGTTTATACTAAAGAGAGAATAAGCAAAACCAAGAGAAAAATCACTAAACCAACACTCTAAACCACCTTAGACATGCTTGAAACACCCTACAATCACCCTAGAATCAGTTTAGAAAATCAAGAAAAGGAGGAGGAACAAACTCCATCATGGCTAAAATTTAGAGGAGAATGAGGAGGAAGAAATTCATGGAGAAAAAGGAGGATCGATCAAACTTTAAGTGAGGTAAGAGTAATCCTCACTATACCACAAGAAGACTATTTTATGATGTTTAATTGATATTTAATTTTTTTTTAAATAAGTATAGTTTTATGGTTTTATTGTTGGAGTTATGATGTTGTTATGATGATATGTGAATTGATTGTTTGTATGGTGAATTGGTTGATTTGGGTGAGTTTTTGGTAATGTTAAGGTTTTCTTAACATCTGATCCTAACCCTAATTGTTAGGGAAAATCACGGTTTATGAGGTTAATATATGTGAAATGTTTGAAGAAATGAATTAGATGGGTTTTATTGTGTTGAATTGAAAAAATTAAAGTTATGCCACCAAGATGAGTATTTCTACCTTGAGTGAAAGTTGAGGTTGATTTTTTTAATTAACCTAATTGATGTATAACTGATAAAAAAAAAGGTTTGATTAATGGATTAGATATGAAAATTTAAGGTAAATTGATCAAATGGAAGTTAGTCTTCCATTAGGTAATATTTGGCCCAAAATGAAGGAAAAAGGGGGAAAAGGTAACTTAAAATTGAATGATATTTTCAAGGTTTTGAAGGACCAAAAGGCATTAAAAAAGGTTAATTACTTGTTGAAAATGACTTGGTTAGGTTACATGATAAATTCAACCATAATGTTTTTCTTAAGGAATTATTGATGTTTAAGGCTCATTTATTGTTTTAATTTTCAACATGCAATTGATTGATTGTTTATGGTACATGTTCTTTGGATATTGAATGTCCATGCTTTAGTTTAATTAGTACATGTCATATTTGAAATGTTTTTTACATGTATTTTAATATGTTAAGCATGCTTGATAGAGGAAAAGGTAAAGAAAAGGTAAAGGCATGCATTCAAATGCATTTGCATATCATTACCATGAAAAGGATTTTTCTTTAGAGTTTTGAGAAAAAGAAAAAGGACATGTTTTCAAAAAGAAATGGCTAGACACCTTCAAGATGAAAAGGAGAAGGAAAAGGATAAGGAAAATGAAAAAGAATTCTTTTCAAAAAGGAAGAATGAGAAATGTCATTTATATTATTATCTTTGAAAGAAAGAATATGGAAAATGGGAGGTGTCTCGTGCTTTTTGTGAGTTTTTCATGAATCGAATGTCTTAAAAATAGGGCCGATTATATAGATAATCTACAAGGTACGTCCGAGAAGAAAAATAAATTTCAAAATGCATGAAAATGTTTTCGGATGCATCACATGCATTACATGCATAATAACGACTACATACATTACATAGATTACATTTACCGAGCAACACTCATCTAATTTCTTGTGTGTGTTGGTGATAAAAAGATTAGAGGATAGCCATTATTGAGGAGGAGGATCAACTTGCCCTAAAGTGTGCTTGATAAATAATAAGGGGTGAGGGCACTTTCCCTTTACTTTTAAATGTTTAAGACTTAGCTATTAGTGCTAGGATAAGCACTCTTGATATGTAAATAATGGTATAAGTACTTTGAATATTGGATGGTATATGTGCGATTAGAATTGTCCAATTAGGTAGCTTAAAAACTTAATTGGCTACTTAATTAATTGAATTGGTTTAAATAGACTAAATAATTATGTAAAATAATTAATTGAGATTAATTAGAAATATCAACTAAATGGTTAATTGGTTTAGAAGAAAGAGTCTTAATGGTAAAGAGAGGGGAATGAACATGGTATGGTAAAAATGGTTATGAAGGTTAAGGCATTAAATAGAATTTAATGGTTAATAAAGAAATGCATTTAATGGGATAATTCAATAGGTAAGTTTAAATTAATTTGGAGCCAAAGCTCTATAAGTCCAAAAAAATGTTTGTCAAGGAGCTAAAAATTGAGGGAAGAAATACCTCCCTAAGTTGGCAAACAAAGAGAATAAAGGAGGACATGTCAAGAGAAAGATCTAAATGGTTTGTACGGAAAATGATCTAATGTATACTTTGAGCTATGAATAGAGGACTCGCAAGAGAATAATCAAGTGTATACACTTGTAAGGAGAATAGAAAAACGATATTACATTAATAAAGATGAATAAGAATTAGAAGAATCATGAATAAAAGGTTTAGAACCATTAAGTTTATTGATTAATTATTTTAAACTATTCATGTTGAATGATTGATGATAATGTTAGTGATTGTGATGAAAATTTCAAGGACGTAATTTTTATTAGGAGGGAAGGATGTAATATCCATGACCTAAAAACCTCCTTAAAATAAATATGTTTGTAAGAATAATTTATTTAATTAATTAATATTTATTTATTTAAAGTAAGGATTGATAAATTATACTTGAATAAAGAATAAATTAATGCAATTATAATTATTATGGAGGGTAAATGAATTAATTGGAAGGTGAATGAATTAATTAAATTATGAATTAGAGGATTACAACATTAATTGTTACGGTCATGTATAAGCATAGGAATGTAATTGCGGAATTTTAGTGGTGTAAATCACAACAACTATAAGTTTTGCTTCTTGAATAAAATAAATAATAAACTTTAAGGACCATAATAACTCTAGGAAAGGTCTAGAACAAGGGCTAGATTGTGGGAAATTGTGAAGTTACGACTAAAATTTGAGGGGCGATTGCATAAATTAATAGTTTAGGGACTAAAGAGTAAAATATAAGTTAGTTGGGGGATCAATTAATTTATTTTGAGAGGTTAATTCCAGCAATAATAATCTACAAACATGAAGGTAAAATGGGGCTGGTTAGGTTGGCAAAAGGAATGAGAAAGCGAGAGGAAAACAAAAAATATAAAGAAAAAGGAGGAAGAAAAGAGAAAATGAAGAAAAATCTAGAGAAGCCAATAATTTCCATGGCTTAAGATCAAACCATGTGTGATACATTTGGTTTAATATTAAGGAAAAACCTTGGCTATAAATATGGAAGAAGAAAATGGAAGAGAGGTTAGAAACTTTAGATGTTCAAGGTTATACTAAAGAGAGAAAAAGCAAAACCAAGAGGAAAATCACTAAACCAACACTCTAAACCACTTAGACCTACTCGAAACACTCTAAAATCACCCTAGAATCAGTTTAGAAAACCAACGAAAGGAGGAGGAACAAACTCTATCATGGCCAAAATTTAGAGGAGAAATGAGGAGGGAGAAATCCAAGGAGAAAAAGAGGAGGATCAATCAAACTTTAAGTGACGTAAGAGTAATCCTCACTACACCACAAGAAGCCTATTTTATGATGTTCAATTAATGTTTAATTGGTTTTTAAATAAGTATGATTTTATAGTTTTATTATTGGATTTATGATGTTGTTATGATGAGGTGTGAATTGATTATTTGTATAGTGAATTGGTGACTTTGTTGATGAATTAGTATGTTTAGAGTTTGATTGGTTGATTTGGGTGAGTTTTTGGTGATGTTAAGGTTTTCTTAACATTTGGTCCTAACCCTAATTGTTAGGCAAAATCATGGTTTAGAAGGTTAATGCAACTAATGTGTTGGAAGAAATGAATTAGATTTGTTTTGTGGTGTTGAATTGAAAATTTTAAGTTTGGTCACCAAGATGAGTATTTTGGCCTAGAATGAAAGCTTAGGTTGAATTTTTTAATTAACCTAATTCATGTGTAAATATTGAACAAGTTTTGATTAATGGGTTAGATATGAAAATTTAAGGTAAAATGATACAATGGAAGTTAGTCTTCCATTAGGTAACATTCGGCCTAAAATGGAGGAAAAAGAGGGAAAAGGGTAACTTAAAATTGAATGGTGTTTTTAAGGTTTAGAGGTATGTAATGGCATGAAAAATGGTTAATTGCATGTTGAAAATGATTTTGTTAAGTTGCATGACTAATTCGACCATAATGGTTTTCTTAAGGAATTATTGATGTTTAAGGTTCATTTATTGTTTCTTTGCTAATTTAGAACATGTAACTTATTGATTGTTTATGTTACATATTCTTTGAATGTTAAATGTCCATGCTTTAGTTAAATTAGTCTATGTTAAGTTTGGAATGTTATTTACATGTACTTTAATATGTTAAGCATGCTTGATCTATGAAAAGGTAAAGGCAAGGTAAAGGAATGCATTCCATTCAAATGCATTTGCATAGCATGACCATGACAAGGATTTTACTTCATGGTTTTGAGAAAAAAGGAAAAAGAAAGGACATGCTTTAAAAAGGAAATGGCTAGACACCTTCAAGAAGAAAAGGGAAAGGAAATGGAATTATTATGTTAAAGGAGTGATCAACCTCTCATGAGGAAAAGGAAAAGGAAAAAGAAAATTATTCCTTTTGAAAGGAAAGAGTATGGAATGCCATTTATATTGTTCTTTCTAAAAGAAAATAATGTGGAAAAGGGATGGTGTATAGTGCTTTTTGTGAGTTTTCAAGAATTGCATGTTGCAAAATAAGGTCGATTATATACACAATCGACAAGGTGTGTCCAAGGAGGAAAATAAATTTCAAAAGACAAGAAAATGGTTTTCAAGTGCATCCCATGCATTACATGCATACGGAGCACTATATGCATTACATGGATTACACTTCCTGAGCAATGCTCACCTAATTCTTATGTTGTAGGTGATAAAAGGTTAGAAGTTGACGGTCATCGAGGAAAAGGACGGACTTGCTATATCATGTGCTTAATTATATAAAATAAGTGAGGAAAATTTTACCTTTTCTTAACTTATTTAGAGATGTGGAAATTGATATTAGGTTAAGCAATATATGGTTTGTGAAGGATGAATTATGTGTTTGAGAATTAAATGGTATGTTTGTGTCCATAGTTGTTTAGTTTGGTAGCTTAAGGAATTAATTGACTACTAAATTAATTGAATTAGACTTAACAAGTTAATGTAGTAAGTAATGAAATTAATTTGAGGTTAAATGAAGCATTAACTAAAGGGTTTAATGGATTTAATAACAGAAAATTTAATGGTGAAAAGTATAGAATAAATTTAATGGTGAAAAGTATAGAATTAAAATGGTAAAGTAAAAAAGGTTATAATAGTTAAAGGGTTAAGTAGAATTTAATAGATAAAGAATAAATAAATTTAATAGGATAGTTAATTTGTCAATTCAAATTAGTTCGAACCAAAGTTCCATAAGTCCATGAATTCTTTTACATCGTTAATTCTCTAATTAAAGGTATAATTGAATTTATTTTGTGTTTAATTGAATTAGTTAATTGATTTCCTAGCCTAAGAAATTTTTATTAAAATAATAGTATTAAATTAAAATTTAATGGTTCGAGTAAATAATGAATATTTTCTAATTAAAATTACTTATGTTATAATTAAATGGGTTTTTGAAAGAAATAATAGAAATTGTAGATTATTGAGCTAATTGAATTATTTTCATGTTGATTATCTTTTATTTTAATTAAATTTGAATTTTTTTAAAAGGATTTTGAGAAAAGTAAGAGACATGATACTATTCACCTTAATGTAAGGTATTTAATTTAAATGATTAAATTGAAATCCAAGAATATGAGTTTTTGAGCAAATTTTGACATTTAATATTTCTACACATGTAGTGAAAATATAAATTTGTGTAAGTAGAATTTTTGAAATTTTTTATACCTAAGTCTTAATTAATTTGGACCTATTATTTCTTATTTATTAGTGACCTCATATGAAACCCAAGGGTTATGGCATCTTCATAACATAAAGATTCAAGTATGTGGTAAATGAAAAGCTAGTTATCTTGATTGCAAAGAAAGCTTTACCTCTGGCAGTTATGGTAACTAGCTTTTCATTTGCCTTTGAGATAGTGAATGCTAAATTAGTACTTGAGAATGTAGTATCGAGGAGGCCAAAGGAGTCCGAAGCTATAAAAATGGCAACCAAGTATATAATAAAGTGTGGTTTGTCCTTGCACCATGGCCTAAACACAACAAATCCAGAAGGTGTGAACAACATGAAAATAGGAAGAGCTAACCAATAATTTAGGTTATGGTTCAAGCTTAGCAACAAGGAGTAGTTGAGGATGATAGAAAAGAAGAAAGAGAAAAAAACTAGCTAAAATTGAGGGACAAGTGCCTAAAGATGAAAATATCCATATTCTTCACATTCATACAACCTTTCCTTACCCAGTCTATCTAATCAATCAAGGTGAGGAAAGAGTAAACTTGGGGGTAAAGTTGGCTAGTATGTCTATCAACCATCTAAAAGCTAAAGAGAAAAAGGTGAATGATCAAGTTATCTATCCTAAGTAGATAACTACCGACCTTCAGATTGTGACCTTGCCTAACTAACTATCAATACTCTCAAGGAGATGATGCCAACCAATCAACTAGTCGGTGAATGTGCCTCAAGCAAGGAACTCAATAACTAGAAGAAGGAAGAGATCATGCTTATCTATAAACCCGAGTAATTTACTATTTTTCTATCTTAACCTTTCAATAATCACAACTCAAGATACTGAAAATCACTCATATTTATGTTTAATATTAAGAGAGAAAGGCTTTTTTGGTACCCAAACTTTGACCTTTTTTTTTTTTTTTTTTTGCCTAACTTCACCTAAGATTCAACTATACTCGATGTGTCCGATGAAAGCTACCATGTGGCAGATCAACTCAAGAAATGTTAGAACATTATAATCTAAAATGGTTGTGGGCACTCAAATAGAAAAAAATTAAAGGTTAGGCATTAAAAATAGAAAAAAAAAAAAAGGTTAGACACGGAAAATGTAGTTTTCTTAAGAAATTTATTTCAGACTTTCTCACATCAAATATTTATCCCTTTCTTGTATTCTAATCTATCCTTTTCTTATTATAAATAGATTTCATGAATATTATGTGCTTCTATAAGCTTTATATATATATATATCTCAAAAAAAATTATAATATTAAAAGTCATATAATTTTAAATTCAAGGAACATCAGCAATTACATGTATGCATATTTTTTAGTTATTATGCTAATTTCACAAGCAATTTTAACAATACATTTACTTCTTAGCTTAAATCATACTTTATTTATTATCTCTCGCCATTATCATCATCGCTACAAACAAGTATTGCACTTTAAACATCTAAATCGAAAAGCTTGATTATTAAACTTATTCATCTCAATTTTATCCCATCTCAACCTACTATAAAACTTTTAGCTAATTATTGACCATAAAAAGCTTATGTCACCAATTATATATTGGTCGATCTTCTCTATAGATAGAAGAAACGATTTTTATTTTTTTATAGAAATTTCTTCATTGACCGACCATTTGTTCCGTAAATGAAAATCATAATTGGATCTTATATGTCTTTTTCGTAGATTTACTCTTAATTTTACTTTATATATATTTAACTAAATGACATAATATTAAATTTTTCTAAATAGCTAAAAGGGTTTAGAATATTTTTAAATTAATTTTTAACTAATACCGTGTATTAAAAAATTACTTTTGCTAAGTAAAAAAACACTACGAGCATGATATAAAAAATATTTATTAGAAATTGTTGGATTGATTTTGCAATCTTAAGACACTAAATTTCTTGAAAAAACTACTTTTTTTGGCGCCCAATCTTTAATTTTTTACTGTTTCTTTCTATTTGAGTGCCCACAACCATCTTAGAACATGAGGTGCTCACAATTCTAGAGTTGATCGCCACATGCCATATTTTGAATGTCATATGGCTACTCTCACTAGACATGTCAACAAGATTGAACCTTAGGGGAAGTCAAGCACCAAAACAAAAACAAAAAATCAAAGTTTAGGGTAGCAAATCATTAGAAATCAATGATTAGGCACCAAAACGAAAGAAAAAAAAAAGACAATTTAGACACCAAAGAACCTCTCTAATATTAATATGAGATTATAAATTTTCTTTTAATATCCCGTGTCTATTTTTTTTCTTCCAGATCCTTTTATTTTCATATTTTTGCTTTCAAAACTATAGAAAATGAACACCTAAATTTTTAAAATAATGGCATTGAACATGTTTGGCTTAAATTTGATGAAATACTAATCATAATAGATGACGAAGCATGGGAGGATAAAGAGGTAGGAGATTTTTCCAAACTAGTAAAACTACCTAAACATACCATAAAACGCCATCGAAAAAAATTAGAAAACAAAATATGAGAACCGAGGAAAACAAGGAGTTGTAAATTGGAATTTTGATGTGAAGAGAGGAAAAAATTAGACTAATTACTTTGTTACAAGAGTATGCCAACATATTTGTTTGGTCTTACAAAGATATACCGAGGTTGAATCCCGACATTTTAGTGCATAGACTCCCTTGTTGCATGGTTACAAGTTGATAAAGAAAAGTCGAAAAGAATAAGGCCTTATGTCTTGACTAAAATCAAAGAAGAAGTCGTCAAGTAATTCAAAGTAGGACTTTTGAAGGTGATCAAATATCTAACCCGGGTATCTAACATCATAGTAATAGAGAAAAAGAATAGGAAGATAAAGATATTTTTTGACTTTTAAAACCTAAACAAAGCCGACCCGAAGGATGACTTTTCATTACCTCACATCGACATATTGGTTGATAATACATCAAAAAAATTCTACTTGCTCCTTCATGGAAGGATTTTCTAGGTATACCCATATTAAAATGACTAAAGAGGATATAGAAAAGACCACTTTCATAACATTGTAGGGAACTTACTATTACAAAGTCATGTCATCCGAACTAAAGAATATAGGAGCACCTTATCAAGGGGTTATGGTTGCTTTATTCCATGATATGATGCACAAAAAGCAGAGGTGTGTTCGGATTATATGATCGCCAAGTCCAAACCCAAGAATGATCACACCCAAACCTTAAGAAAGTTGTTTGAACGATTGAGGAAGTACTAGTTGAAGTTAAATTAATTAAAATGCACAATTGTGGTCGAGTCAGGAAAACTACTAGGATTTATTATAAGTGACAGAGGTATAGAAATGGACCCTAACAAAGTCAAAGTCATTAAGACAATGCCACCATCTAGTAGTGAAAAAGAGGTCGAGGTTTTTTGAGGCACCTTAACTATATAGTTCGGTTCATTTCACAACTTACAGATCACTTATGAACCCATTTTTCGACTCGCTATGAAAAAAGAACCTATGAACATGAAACAAAGACTACTAGAAACCCTTTAATAAAATTAAATGGTATCTATAAAACCCTCCTCTATTAGTCTCACTAGTGCTAGGTCTACCTTTTTATTTTATATCTAATAGTTATCGAAGCAACCATAGGATGTGTCCTAGGTCACCATCATGACTTTGAAAGAAAAGAACTCATCATCTACTATTTGAGCAAGAAATTCATAGATTGTAAGTCTTGTTATAGCATACTAGAGAAACTATGTTGTAGTCTAGTATAGGGTGTTAGGCAACTCGGGCAAGTATATGTTATACTATACTACTTGATTGATCTCAAAAATCGATCCTCTCGTGTACATCTTTGAAAAGCTATATTTATCAAGCTAAATTACAAGATGGCAAGTGCTCTTAGTTATGTATGACATTGTTTACATGAAAAAGAAATCGGTGAAATGAAGTGTTATCACTAACCACTTGCGTACAATGCCCTAGATGATTATGAACGTTCAAACTTTGATTTTCTTGATAAAGACATCATGATGTCCGAGGTGGATACAATTGATTTTGATGATGAATGATAGATCATGTACTTTGATAGAGCAATAACTCTCAAGTAATGGAATAGAGGCATTCATAATTTCTCTAAATGGCAAATAGTATCCAATGGGCACTAACTTCAATTTGAATATACCAATAATATGGCTAAATATGAGACTTATATCCATGGTCTAGAAGTGTTTCAAGAAAGAGGAATAAAAAAGCTTAAGGTATATGAAGATTCAATGTTGATAATCTACCAAGTCCAAAGTGAGCGGCAAACTAAAGACAAAAAATTAAAGGCTTATCAAACATACCCGATCAAGATGGTTGAGGAATTTGATGAAATTGAGTTCAACTATTTGAGAAAAGATAAAATTTTGGTTTTTGATGCTCTAGCAACATTAGCCTCAATGACTCAACTCGACTAGAAAGTAAGAAAACAACCTATTTGCATTAAAGCCGTAAAGTCACCAACCTAGTGCTGCACAATAAAAGATGAGGTGGATGGAAAACCCTAGTATCATGACATTAAGATGTTCATAAAAGTTAGGAATATCATTCTTGTGCTTCGAAGGTGGATCAAAAGACCTTAAGATGGATGGCCATAGATTTCTATTTAGATGTGAAGTATTATATAAGAGAAGTTTTAATGATCCACTACCGAATGCTTAAATGAGGTAAAAGCTTAAAAAGAAATTGATGAAGTTCATGAAGGGATATGTGCCATGCAAGTTAATAAACACACATTAACCAAGCGAGATACAATGAAATGAGTACTTTTAGATGACTATGGAAAAAGACTACATGGAGTTTGTTCGTAAATATCACAAACGTCAAATTTATGGGGATAAGATCAACGCTCCTCCCGTATCAATGCACAACATGGTATCTCCTTGGTCATTCATTATATAAGCTTGGATGTTATTGGGCCCATCAATCCAAAAGTAATGGACACCGATTTATTATAGTTGCAATTGACTATTTTGCCAAGTGGTCGAAGGTCGCTTCTTATGCTCATGTCACTTAGAAGTAGTTCAATGATTTATAAAAAAAGAATTTGGTTTGTCGGTATGGTCCGCTAGAAACTTTGGTCACTTATAATGCTTAAAAATTTATTAAAAAGATGATAGTAGAGTTATGCAAACAGTGAAAGATCAAGCATCGAATTCATCACCATAAAGACCTAAGATGAATAAGCACGATTGAGGCGACAGAATAGGAATATCAAGAAAATTAGGAAAACGTTGATCACATATATTAGCATGAGATGCACTCGTGTGCTTATGATTGGTTTACGTTTTTAATTTGATAATTTTAAAAATCCATTTACTATTTATTTGATATTTATTTAATAGTCTCCTTATTTTTAATTGTTATTGTTGATTGTTTATGGAACTTAATTATATAGCCATCTATTTAGTTTTATTTTAATCTCAAATTTTTAGAGTTGGTTCATGTATTAGTATTTACCAAGCAATTTAAGTTTCATAATTTTAAGTGCTTATTTCCTATTTATTTTGGATTTATTTAACATTCCATCCTATTTTTATTATTAATGTCATTTGTTTATGCAATTTAATTAGCTAGCTTACTTTTTGGTTTTATTTTAATATGATATTTTAGGATTGTTTTTCATGTATTGGTTCTTGACATGTATTTTAAGTTTCATAATTTTAGAAGTCAATTTGTCATTTATTTGCTATTTAATCATTATTCTACTTCATTTTAATTATTAGTCATTTGTGGAATTTAATTATTTATCCTAGTTTTTAATTTTTTTTATTAATCTGAAACTTTTAGGTATTCTTATGTGTTTGTATATGGAATGTGTGTCAAGTTTCATAATTTTATGAATTCATTTTCCATTTATTTAGTATTTATCATTATTCTACCATTTACCTTAATTATTAATGCATTTCATTGCGGAAGTTGATTTTTAATTCTAGCATCCTTTATCATTTTAATTTGAAACTCCTAGGAATTGTAGATATGTCCATTTATATTTGGTGTCATAATTTTTATAATTTTATGATTTCATTTGCTATTTATTTTGAATTTGTTTATCATTTGGCATCAATTTTAATTATTAATGTGATTGGTTTTAGAATTTAATTTATTATGCTCGGTATCCTTTGGTTATTTTAATCTGAAATTATAAGGGTTGCCATCAATGTTGATTCTTGATCTGTGTATTAATTTTTTATAATTTTTGGAATTTATTTTTTATTTATTTATAATTTATTCCGTTGTAATTTTTAATGTGATGCATTCACTCGTTTAGTTAATAGGATGAAAGATCGTCAAGTCTTCTAGATTCTAAGGATTGATGACGATCCTTTATCAAATTCATTATCCCAAAAAATACATCTTCTTGGAATAATTAGGAAATTCAAGTCAACTTAACAAGTATCCTATTTAATAGAGACAGATGTTATTTTCGATACCTCAAGCAAAAAGCAAAAACAAACAAACAAAAAAAGAAAAAATCAATCAAGGAAAATACAAACCAAATATCATTAGGTAATTAGGTTGTTCCTTGACATGAAGGTCATGTCAAGACTCAATTTGATCTAATACTAAATTGACGAAGGCTTGATGCTAATTTAATTTGATCCCGTAATAAAAAATAAAAAATAATAATTTTGCTTAGAAAATAAATAAACGTGGAAATAGACTTGAGAAATAATTTGACAAAATTAATTAGGAGATATATTTTCAATATTCAACAAGACGTAGTACCTTTCTCTAAAAATAGTGTTTTTAGGTGATCGTTATCTTTCCAAAAGTATAACCAACTTCTTATCTACAATCTCTCGAATCTAATGTCTCCCACATGTTTTTTTTTTTTTTTAGTTTCTTTAAACACTAAGTGGCCACTTCAAAATATGTGTTAACTCTTGTCCCCTAAACTAAAATAAAATAAACCAAAAATAAAATATTTTTTATAATTTTTTGGAAGTCACCAAAATATTGGGTAGTGACAAATGTAATAAGAAATTAATAACTGAAAGTCAATGAGTAAGCAACCAAAAAAAAAAAAAAAAACCTTTTTTTTTTTTTTTTCCTTTTGATTGCCATCAATTAATGTTCATAGGGTACGCTGTACATTTCCAAAATACTCAAAATAGACCATAAAATCCAATTGAAAATTGAGGTACGATATTTTTTAAATTTAATGAAAAAAATATGACATGTAAGATTGACAAAGGAGTGTCTCTCAAGACTTCCATTATGGTGGAATGTCATTAAGGTTGCTCTGAGAGTAATTTAATTTTGATTAACATGTAATTTGATTTGAAAATGCTTTTATTGTCAAATAAAAACTAATAATACTCCTATCCTAAAGTACTAGTCCCCTTTGACTTTTCACAGTATGTAAAAGAAACATTAATTATAGTTTTTTTGTTCTTATTTTTTTAAAATATCCTTCCAAACATTCATTGACTTTTTAGTTAGTAAAAAATTAGTTTTTCTGCTCGTACTATGTTGTGAGTTGAATAAAATATATGAAATTAAAATTATTTCAATTTGATAGTCCGTATTATGGTGTGAATATATAAAAATATATGAAACAAAGGTAATATATATATATATATATATATATATATATATATATATATATATATATATATATATAATTTTTAATCAAAATTTTGTATTTAACTATTTCTTATTTGAGTTTTTTCATAATTTTTTGATTAAAAAAATGATTTATTCTTGTTAATCCATTGATTCTTAACTAAAATTAAAATTAAAAAAAAAATTAAAAAAAAACTTTAGTATTTCATAAGATTGTGTCAAAAAACTAAAGTAACAATTAATAAAAACTTACATAGAATTGAACAAATAAAAAAAATTTACTTTTTTTATTTTTATTTAATGTTGATGAGAATATTGATTTTTGAAAGAATTGGAATTTAATTTTCATATATTTATTCACAAAATAATGAATAATATTAAAATAAAAAAAATATATTAATTTGAATCATTGAGTGGTTAAGCCAAAATATAATTTTAATTATTTAATTTGAAATAAATTAATTTTGAAATATTCAAAAATAAATAAATAAACGAGTGAACGCTTAGTGTAGTAGTAGTTACATAATTAATTTTAAAAAAAAAACAATGATTCAATATTTTTTTATACATCATAACTATACTAAGTGAGTTTAGAGTTTTCAGCATAAAACAAAAAACACTATAAAAAAAAAAAAAAAGTTAACTTGTAAGGAATACATTGACTAAAATTAAAGTTAATAGACTAAAATAAAAATTATTACAAAATTGATTTCGATAAATTTTGATTATATAAAGAAGAAACAAATAAAACACGTGAATTCTTTTTCTTCCTCTTTAAATAATTTTTTTATTTCTATGCTATACATGGCTATTCCTTGAATACAAGCCTCACGCATAGAGCAACCATTCCTCTCTTTTTTCGTATTTGACTTTCAATTATTAATTAACTAATTTGATTTTTTTTTCAAAAAAACTGAGAAAAAAATATTTGAAATACACTTTTAATCTAAAAAATTATTTTAGACAAATTATATATATTAATCATGCCACTATAATTTAAAAATTATATAAATCTATTTTTCAAAAGAAAAAATTATCATGCTCTAAAATTTTATTCCAAAATCCATACATATAGAAAAATAAATCAAAACTCGTCAATAAATATAATTTTAAATTAATTGGGTGAGAATTTAAAAAATAAAAATTAAAGTAGTAAATTTTAAATAATAAAAGGAATATAATCTAAAATATATGTTCAATTTAAATTATAAAAATATATAATATATATCTCTTTTCATGTGAGATTGTGTGGGGGGAAAAAATCATGATCTACTTTTCATATTTTATTACAAAAGAAATCAATAATAAAAAAAAATCATTGGAAAAAAAAAAAGCCAAGTGTGGCCTGTGCGAGCAAGGTTTTTTTCTTTAAAAAAAAGATGCATCTTTTTTCTAAAATGAGGCCTTGCCATACCTCTCTCTCTCTCTCTCCTCCTCCTCCTCCTCCTCCTCCTCCTCCTCCTCCTCCTCCTCCTCCTCTTTACATCGAGGGACTAAATCATAATACAATTGAAGTTTGAAATAAAAAAAAATGTATAGAAAATTAAGAATCAAAGTATAATATTCCTAAAAGCATGAAACTTGCTTATCAAATGCTTCAAAATGTGTTAAAAATTATAACAATACCATGAATAGTAGAAGAAATAGTGATTTGTGAGTATGTGAATAGTATTGTGAATAATAAAAACCCATTTTGCAATTGAAGTTTGAAATCCAAAAAAAAATGTATAGAAAAATTAAGGACCAAAATATAATATTCCTAAAAGCATGAAAGTTGCTTATCAAATGCTTCAAAATATGTTAAAAATTAAAACAATGCCATTAATAGTTAAAAGAATAGTGATTTGTGAGTATATAAATAGTATTTTGAATAGTAAAAAGTCATTTTGTTTTAGTGATTTTTTGTTAGTAAGAAATGAAAAAAAAATGATTAGGGGCATTTGAGTAAAATACAATGCTTAAAATTTTGACCAGACAATCATTTTGAAATAAAGACAAATAGAAACATGAATAATTTCTTCGAGACAGAGGAAGTATGGTTTAATAAATATAGATAAATAGTTTACAGGTTAGCCTATTATACATGCTTGTTTAAGGATCTTAAAAAAAAAAAAATACAATTAGAGTTTACATTTTGGATTAAATATGATGCCACTAGGAGGTGTTATAACATTCCCAATCCATGATATATTTCTCTATATCTGAAGGGGAAAAAAAAGGGTAAAAAAACTTTCTATACGATTCCTGTATGAGTAAGGATACAATGTTTTTCTTGTGGTTGCGTTTACAATTTTACATTCATGGTTGCCCTCGAGAAGGTTTGTAGTTTTTAAAAGGGCGTTGTAAGTGAAATGTTTCTTTCGCCATTCTTTTTGTGACTTCGTATAAAATTCCACAAGTGAACAGAGACATTCGTAATTATCTAAATAATTTGTTGGAAAATATTATGTCTTAAAACAAAATAATTGTTTGTAAGAGCTAAAACTAAGGCCCGTAATATGATGGGACCAGATTCGAGGTTATGCAAAATAAGTTTTCTGCAACTTTACTTGCAGGTTATTTTGATGATTTTCTGAACAGATTGAAGGTTGACGAATCTCTACCGAAGAGGTATGGTCCTAAGTGCTCACCACCATATACAAGATGGATGTACCAATGGGACATTACACTCCTTTAAGCCATTCTCTTTCAACAAGACGGATGTACCAATGTGCCATTGTGCCCAGATGCATGTGCAGAACTTTACAAATGAAAATACTGAAAAGTGCTACAATTGGCCGAGAGTTTGCAAGGTGAATTGCCTTGACGGCAGCTAAAACTAGCAGCACATCCCTCGTAACTCTGAGTCATGATCATAAGCTAGAGCAAGACTTGAATCATTGGCTATACAATATCATTCTCGAGAGTAATCCATTTACCACATTCATGGTGACCTTCCTTTCCAATTGAAAAGGAACACGCATGCTCGAGCTCACTTTGTATATCAAGGTATCCAGCATCCCTATCAAAGTTGGGATTTTAACGGAAAAAACAAAAGCATAAGCCCCATAGTCAAGCGATTCTCCCACATGATGCCTTAAAACGGGTAAAACAAAAGGAATTGCCAAATGAAACATGCAACAATACAGAGCAAATGCTTTAAGTACACATCTCCACCAAAGGCTTCAAACAAATACTCAAAGATAAATGACATAATATTATTCATGGACTATTTATTGTTATAAATTGGGTTGAGATACATACAGGACATTGTGCAGCGATCCCATTCCAAATGGGTGGATAGATAGCCACAAAAATTTTAGGAATTCATCACAAAGATTTTCATATTTATTGACACAAGTTGACAACCAATGAAAAGTATGTACATATTTAAACATTACCTAAAATGATATAAATCGACCCATGCAAAGACTGAAGATTAGGAACTTTGAAGTTTGAAACGTTCTCAATGAGCTCAGTTCTTCTCCCTGCTTGGGTTATGTAAACTTCACTTCCAATCAAGTATGTCGAGCAGCCACAAAACCTCATCCCTGGATTTTGCAGCATCACAAAAATCCATTTCGATCCCAAAGACATCAATGACACTGTCATTTCTGTCATCCATGAATAGCAAAGAAATCCAAGCCCGGATTCCTGGAACAAAAGGGTGGGCTGGTGAGAAGCCAAGATAGTCAAACGCCATGGCCCTATAGGATGTTCGATCTATATAATCAAAGACAGATTTATTGACTATGCAAGCAACCCTATTGGAATCCTTCCGCCCCACAAGCACTGAAATGCTTACAGTCTCGCTTAAAGGGACTTTGAATCTCGGCTCAACAGGTAGACTCATCTTACAATCAGTGCCTTCAAACTGAAATCTAAACCTATCACAAATTCCAGGAGGTGGGGTTTTGATTCCAGTCTGCAAAACAGGGCCTGGGACCACTTCAGAGAAGATCAATTTATCTTCAATCCAAATGTCGATGAAGAATTCTAAATTGTCAAAAGAAAGTCTTGGGGGAAGCAGGGTTTGTTGACGCTGCCGCTTATAAAAGGTCTGGTATAGCTTGTAGTATGTGACAGTTGGAGGGTTTGGCCTCTTGCAAATGGAAGGCCACCTCTTAGCACAAACGCATTTCCAAAAGTACTCATCTTGCGCTATATTTCTCCACTGTTTACACACTGCCATGCAAGAAGCAAGGTCTGCACCCTCCAGTAAAGGGAAAACAACCTTCAGAATTTCTCCATATGACATTTTTAGCGGAGAAGGCACAATTAAAAGAAGATATGACTCAGCAATCACTTATAGCATTTCAGTGGCTGGAAGAATTCCCTGAGAAGAAATTACACAGAATTTATATTCAAAAGTAACCTGCATAACACTAATTGAGCCTAAAACCTGTGTGCTCGAGAATGCCAACAGCAAGAAGCCAGAGAACAGAATCAGATAATCTACACAAAATACATAAGTTACAAACAGTATTCATAAACAATTATATCCAAAAGGGCATTTCAACCTCCTCTATTTATCACTTTCTATTAGCAGTGCTGATCCAAAAGGCCCTTCTGAACAGAAAAACCGCATTCTTTCCTCTCTTTTTACCGAGTAATCTAACTAGGTCAATTACGTGCATAAGACTAAAATTTGAACTGTCTGTGTCAATTAAAACAATCACAACGAAAATGCAGCACAATAATACATCAAAAAAACAAAATTGATCTGAAACTAAAATTTTCAGATCCAAAAAAAAACACTTTGCACCACTAATTTAGCTTCCGCACATTCTTAATTTATTTCCCATAATAACTTAAGTGACCAGTCCCTGGACATAACACTATTCCCTTTGGTACAGTCATAACCAAAACCAAAATTCAGAACAGTTTCTCAAAATACAACATAAATTGAATTGCTATACAAAACTCCAATCATTGACCCTTTTCTGCTCTAAAACTCAAAAACAAAACCCAAATCAGATATTTAATAAACTCCATAAATTGCCCAAAAAAAAGTATAATTTACCCTCATTGCCATGCTTATAGCTCCAAAAAATTTTACACTAAGAAACACTTAAAATCAGACAAATCCCCGAAAACGTGCTAGAGATACCAACCAAAACTTGCAAAACTCCATTGCAATCGATCAAGGTGTAATATAAAAAACCCAAAAAATGATAATCCCATTAATAAATCAGTAGCATATGGCGTCATATATTTAAAACATTCACAAGAGCATAAAGGTAGAGAGAGAAACCTGGAACGAAGAGAGAAGTGAAGAAGAAAGAAGACTAGGAGATAGAGATGAGATGAGATGAGATGAGAATAAAGGGTACCTAGTAATTTTCTCAAAGGAATTGAATTGATAAAAACACGCTTGATTTGATTTTTGATGGATCCTCGTCTTCTCTGAGACCAAAAGAGAGATCTTTGCGAGAGAGAGAGAGAGACGGAGAGATCTGCTGAGTGAAAAAGTCAGGCTTGATAAGAAATAGAAAGAGTAGTTATTAATAGATCTTTCAATAAGGAGTATTTATTTAATTAATAAAATGAATGATTTATGTTTCGATTTGAGCAAAAGGTCCTTAAAGTTTTGTTTTCTCTTCTAACTCAACCGGTTAGACGGCAAGATTTCTTAAAAAATAACCCTCAAGTTTTTGTTTTTTTTTTTTGGCCTTTTTGATACAAACAATGACAGTAGCATTCATAAACACATCTGCATCTTTACATGTACAGCCAAATTATTGGTAATCGTCACGGTACATGCAACATAAATTTGTAGCCTTTTTTTTTTTTCCTTGTAATTTGTCGCTGATTTTCTTAAAAGTATAAAACCTTTTTTTTTTTTTAATGATAAACCCATGTTAATGAGATGAAGCACCACGTGACCTATAGTAGAGCACGGAGAAATAGACAATTATAAATAATTCTCTTTATTTCAAAAAAAAAAAACTGAATTAATTAGTTTTTATTTTAAAAATAAATTATTTAGTCTCTTTTTTTATTTTTAAAATAAAAAATTAAAATAAACTAAAAATAAAAAAAATGATTAAATTACAAGAAAATTGAAAATTGTAGTGACTACATAATAATTTTTTAAAACAAGAAAAACTAATTAATTTATTTATTTAAACTAGAGAAACTAATTTATAATTTACTCCATAAACAAAGGAAACAAGGATTAAGGGTCCATAAGAAAAGCAAAAGCTAAACAAACAGAAAAAGGGTTAATGGTTACAAAAGTTCCTCTATTCTACCTATTGTCTTTATAGTGTTCTTTTTTTTATTTTAAATGCATCTTTATGTTCAATTTCTGATTTAATATCATCTCTCCATTAACTTTTCAATTAAAATTAACAGTGTTAACTTTTTTTAAAAACAAAAATACCATCCCTCCACTCTATTTTGAAAAAATATATATTTTTTTACCAAATTTAAATAAATAAATATTAGGACGAAAAAAAAAAACTAAAAATAGAAGAGCATATAGTCATTCTCTCTAAAAATTGAAAAAAAAATAAAAAACAGATTGAAGATAAAAAAATATATATTTAAAATATCTTTTATGTACTTAAATTTGTCAATATGATAATAAGAAAATTTTGAGCATAAAAAAATATTTATAATATGTTTTTAGAAAAAGGTTAAGATATTTTTAGTTAATTTTATTAAAATTAAAAAAAAATCTCTAAAATTAAAATATGCAAATTATCGTAGATTCTTTTGAGATATTATAAAATTATAAACATCATTCAAAAGTTGAAATTTAACTACAACTCTCTTCATATTTAAAAACAAAAAAACTATAAATATTTTATTTATACTTAAAATTTATTTATTATCATATATATAAATTTAAACCCATAAATGAATTTTGGATTAAAAAAATATTTTTAGCTTAACTTTTTTTAAAAGTTTTTTATTTATATTTTAATTTTTAAATAGAATGATTGGAGATATGATATTCACCTTTTCTAGTTTTTAAATTTTTCAAAATTTATTTATTTAAATTAAAAAAAACGATTAAAATAGAAAATGTAATACTCTCGATCTATAACCTACACGAGTCGAGAATATTACCGATATTGATTTACATTCGGAGTGTAATGAATGGAAGCCAACAAGCCTCCTCCTTAACATTTTTTGTTTATTGGTTAAGTGCGCAATTCTTATATGAGGTCCCTAATAAATATAAAATAATAGATCCATGCTAAATAAAACTTTACTACAAACTTTTTTAAAAAATTCAACCAACATCAATTAATATTCCTACACTATATAGAAATATTAAATACTATATTTTAGTCAAAACTCCATATCCTTGGAATCCAAATTAATCGGTTTAAAAAATACCTTACATTAAATTAAATTGAACCATATCTCTTAATTTTCTTAAATTCCTTTTAGAAATTTATATAAAATTTAATTTAGAAATATTTAATTTTCAAATATTCTACACAATAAGGTAGGATTATTTGATGTTGATTTTACTTAAAAAAAATAATTGAATTATCGAGTATTATATTTAATTAGAAAATAATCCATGAGCGATGAATCGTTAAATCAAGATTTAATACTATTATTTTTATAAAAATTTCATAGGCTAGGAAATTATTCCAAAAATTCAATAAAGCATTTAATAAATTCCTTTTGAGCTTTAACTAATATTTTGGCCATTTAAAATATTTTTTGGACTTAAGGAACTTTGGTTCCTAATTTATTTAAAACTAGTCCATTAAACACCTTTATTCTCTAACTTTTAATTCCAGTTAATGCTTTATTCTCTACCCTTTTCAATTCCTTTCTTTTTATCATTAACTCATTAATTAAGTAATCATTGGAGTATTACCTTCCTTGTACCTTTAATTCACCCCTTTTCCATAATCATTTAATTCACTTAACAAATAATCTCTAACACAATATTAAGTCTTTCATCCAAACCATACCATTCATTATTACATACCAAAATTTGTTTAACTTATTATCAAATACATATACCAAAATGAAGTTAAGCAAAAGTAAAGTTCATCACCAATTAACATACTAAGTACACAAGGAAGGGCAAGTCTTTAAGTTATCTCAATGATGGTCATTAATTATCTTTTTTTTTTCTCTTACACCATAAAGAACAAAGGTGAGCAATGTCCAATAAGTGTAATCCATGCTATGCATGTAATGCCTTTTATGAATGTAATGCATGTGATGCAACTTTTATAAAAAGCTTTTCGTGCCTTTGAAATTCATTTTCCTCTTCGAGCACACTCTGTCGATTGTATATATAATTAGTCCTCTCGTTAAAACATGCAATTTGTAAAAAATCACAAAAAGTACTAGGTACCTTCCCGTAACCTCAACATGCTAAGCATGCCCATTTTTCTCAATAGAGAGTGATCATTCCTCTCCCATAAACCTTAAGCGAGTACCAAGCAATTTCTTTTGAAAACCTTTCCTTTTTTTATTTTCCTTTCATCAAAATCATGAGTGTAAAAGCTCTTTCATTATTATGATGTGCAAATGCATTTAAATAAAATACAATGCATTCAACATAAACCTTGAGATGCATACTTTCAAATCCTCAAGAGAATGTAACATAAATAATAAATCAAATACATGTTCACATCAATCAAGTATGCATACCAAAACATGAATAAACAATAAACATCAACAATACGTTAAAAACACATCATGGTCAAAATATTTAAGCAAGATAACCATGTCATTTTTCACGTGAACGTAACCATTTTTTATGCCATTTTATACCTTTAATCCTCAAAACTAACATTAACCTCACATTACCCATCTTTGCCTTTGTTTATCATTCTTGATCGAAGTTGGCCAATGGAAGGACAACTTCCATTTTTTTCTTTTTTCTCAATTTTTTACCTTTAATCTCTTAAACTAACATGATCCTCATCATTTCACTATCAAGTAGGTTAAACTTATCAATCAACCAAAACTTTCTTCTTGGCTGAAATTTACCACAAAGTGGCCAAGATTCAATTCTTCCAATTTAACTCCATAAACACTTCTAAGACATTTCATCTAATATCTTGTAGACATTAAGTAATAAAACCCTTAATTTATTCATATTTAAGGTTATCGAAATACCTAGTTCTAAGAACAAGGAAACATCAAAACATATGAATTAAGTTCAATTAATCATTCAAACATCACGATTCTCACATCAAACCCCCCCCCCCCCCCCCACACACACACACACACACACACACACACACACACTTGCACTTTGTAACTCCAATAACTTAACCATTAAACCATAAGTAACTAAACTTTAAATTAACATCAATTACTCAACAAAATCACTAATTTCTTATGTTGTAGTGAGGATTACACTTACCTTGCTTGGAGTTTGGCCACTCTTCCTCTTTTTCTCCTTGATTTCTTCCTCCTCCTTTCCTCCAAAAGTTTTGGCCAAAATGAAGAATTTTTCTCCTCCTTCGTTTGAGCTTCTAAACTGAATTTGAGGTTGTTTTATATTGTTTCTAGACTAACTAAAGTAATTTGGAGTCGTGGTTGGATGGTTTTCTCTTTACTTAGTGTATCCTCTCTTTTACAGCCTACTTGAATGCTTTAGTTTTTGTAACCCTTCTTTCTTTTTCTTCTTTCATATTTATAGCCTTGGTTTTTTCTTAGAATTAAGTCAAGTGATTCACACTTGGATTAATCTTAAGGTTAGTTATTAATGGCTTCTCTAGATTTTTCTTGGTTTTTCTCTTTTCTTTCTCTTTTTTCCTTAGATTTTTGCTTGATTTTTCTCTTTTTTCTTCCCCCTTTGCCACCTATTTCCTTCCATTTTTCTTAAGTTTTCCAGAATTCTCTAGCTAAAAGTTTTCCCTTGAAATCATTTAATAGGTCCCTCAAAGTGTCATCCTTTTACAATTTAGTCCCTAAACTTTTAATCTTTGCAATTAGACCTTCTAATTTTATTCTATAACTTTACAATTTCCATCAATTTGGCTCTCATCTTAAGCTTATTCCAAATATAATTCAAGTTCTTAAAGTTTTTTAATTATTTCAATCAAGAACCTAAACTTTTAATCATTACAATTATGCTCCTGTGTCAAATCATAACCATAACAATTTATTATACCAGTCTCTAATTCAATCTTTCCTCATTCAATTGATATTTTCTTTCAATCATAATTGTATGTACTTATTCTTAATTAAAATTTAAACTTTATTTCATATATTTAATAACTATACTTTTATTAATTAAATAAAATATCTTTATAATATATTTGCATTCTAAGAGAACTTTAGGTCACATATATTATAGAAAAATAGAGATAAGAAATGGATTAAGACAAAAAAGAATTAATGTCATTAATCCAAAAGTTAACATATGAATGAGATTAAAATAGAAATTAACGGAAAATGATGAATTTAAAACCAAAAATAAAAAATAAAAAATAGAAAGATAGTTAAAAAAAAATAGAAATCTTTTTAATCATTAACCCAACGAAAAAGATGTAGAAATCAACAATGAAAAACTTTTTTTAATGGACATCTTCGTACCAACTTTTATATGTTGAAACAAAGTCCTACTTTGATTAGGTTTTAAACAAACAATCTTCGTCTAAATTGCGTGCACACACACACATATATGTATATATATAACACGTAACAGTCTCTCTTGTAGAATCCAAACCTTGAAAATTCGAATAATAACGTAAGGAGTATACCCTTCTACTAAGGCATTTTTTATTATTATTTATTAATTCAATTTCATTAATGATACTCGTTTATCAAAATATTACTCAATGTTTTTGAAAAAAAAAAAAGATAGAGTAAAAAAATGTTACCTAATATTTTTTATAAAAGATTTCTTACAATTTTGTGCATAAAAAAATGACGATGTATATTTGATAAAAATTATGGTCGTTAACTTTTTTGTCAGTTATGCGCTAAAGCTCACTTGCTGATCTATTCTTTTCCTGTCCCAATCATAGGATTAATTAATGTTTCTATACATAGTTGTATTTTTTGTTTTGTATTTAGGAGGTCTTTTTATTTTTATTTTTATTTTAATACCAATCATGTATTTTGTATTTCCAATATTTTTACATTCTTCCGTCATTTCGTGTTACTATACCATTAAAAAATGACATTTGTTGTGTGCTCACAAATTGGATTTTCTTCCATGTACATTTTAGTCCATAAGTTTTTATTACATTTTTTCTTACAAATAAGTTCTTACTTGAAACTTTTTTTGTCATTACATTTTTAGTCATATGCAGTTTAGTTCCTGAATAAAAAATTTTAAGTTAAATCCCTACATAACAAATCATAAACTGAATAAAAAATTAGTTAAATAATTTAAATTGATTGATGGATAAGAAAAGAGTTAAGTGGATTTAAATAGGTATACCATTAGAAAAGGAAAAGAAAAACATTAATTTCATATGGTATTAATTGAGACAATATTTGATAGTATGATAAAACGAATGAAAGAAAAGATTAAAAAATGACCAAAAAATTCAATGCAAGAGTTAAACGGATTTGACATATTATATTTTTAAATTATATATAAAAAAATTTTACTATTTAAAAAAATGAATGAAAGAAATCCTTTTCTTTATCATTTAAAAAAGCGTTTCCTATGATATCATAATTTTCTTTTTTTTAATTTTTTTAAATCATTTTCAAAAGAATCGAGACAAAAAATTTTAAAGAATAAAATAAGGAAATAATTATCATAATAGATATATAATATTATGATAATTTTTTGTTCCTTCATTTTTTTTATAATTTAAATGCATATATCTTACCATGTCAATCAATCTATTTAATTATTTAACTAATTTTAACCAAGTTTACAATTTAAAATGTATGGATTTAATTAAAAAATCCTTTAAGGACTAAATTATAAATGAATATAACATATGATGACCAAAAAACTTTTAATTAAGCACTTATTTGTAGTAAAATATAATAAAGAGATCAAAATGAAATTTTCAAAAAAAGGGACTAAAATGTATATTTGCAAAAATTCGTATTGTAAGCACGCCACTCGTTAATTTTCGATGACACTAGTGATACCAACTGACAAAATAATGCTGAAGTAACAAAAATACAAAGTATAGTTTTGACATTATGATTAAAACAAAATAAAAATATCTTTTAAATAAAAATAAAGAATACAAAAATATAAAGGAACATTAACATCTTACCAATACTCATACCATGGCAATGAGTTTTTGGGGAAACTGTGAAGTTTGTTGGCCTGTTTCGGGTAATGGTACTTGTCACAAGGTGACCTTTTAGTTTTTGATAAATTGAAAACTTAAAAAAAAAAAAAAAAAAAAAAAAAGAAAGAAAGAAAGAAAGAGAAGAGAACCTAGCACTAACCTCAAGAGCTCTAAGTAAAGAGATTGATTACACAATTAGAAGAGACTACGAGTCACTCTAAAGTACCGTCGATATAAAGTTACCTTGTCTTTCTTGTTTAGGGGAATTCATTCATGTAAATTATCTTTTTATCTTTATTTATGTGCTTGACTATTTAGGTCTTTTCTAACCTAGTTTTTAGAGAGGTGATTTAGAGATTGAAATAAAACTCGGTCTCTCACCCGATCCGTCATCGAGCCATTGGAGTCCATTTGGAAAGTAAAAAATTAGGGCTAAAAGCCCATTACATATTAAATTCTAGTCTCACTGAAATGCAAAAATAAAATAAACATGGTCACTCGCCCAAATTCACTTGCAAAACCATAAATAAAAAAATAAAATTACAAGTTCATAATGTCCGAAAAAATGGACATAGGCCTCAAGCCTATATAATTTGTGATGCCATCTTAAAATATAAAATTGGATCCAAAGCCTAATTAAGAGTTAAATCTGCAATAAGAGGAAATTAGTAGCACCATCAAAAAAAGATTAAAATTAACAATAAAAAAATAGTCGTAAAAAAATAATAAGACAAATAAAAAGAAAAAGGCCCGTCATTGGAACAAAGTCATTCTTTGGTCCTAAACCTACTCTATCTAAACTAAACCTAGAATGACATTACATAAAATAAACACACAAAGCACAAAACATAAAAACATGAAAAAAAAATCGCATATCGCATAAAAAAGACTTAATAAAAAATAAAATAGTCATAGGCCTTCATAAGGTCTTCGACCTATAAATTTAGATCCGGCTCATCTTAATTTTCTAAACATAATTGCTAGCTTCATCATTGACCAACAGTTCCTCAAGAACTTTGATAGGAAATAAAAATAATATACAATCAAAGTCATTACCCTTAACTCTATTTTTTTTATTAAAAAATAATAATAAATATAATATATAAAATAAAATAAATCCTAAAAATATTAAGTATTCTCTACCCAATAAAAATCCCCATTTTATCACATATACACATCAATTAATTTAAATTTTAATTCTTTTAAATCTTTCAAATAAGAGCAAGAATTCTCAATCAAAACTTTTTTCCAATTAAGCCCAAATTAACTAATTTTCACCCAATTAATCATCCCAATTATATGTTAATAACATAAATCATATTGTAGAATATATATCAAATAAATGATCATGTAATCTATAAAAATTCAAATGAAAATTAATCCAAAAAAGTGTTCACGCACGAGGGCATAATTGCGAAATCAAAAATTTAGGGACCGAATTGAACGCAATCAAAACAAAGAGAAGGAAACGGACACGGCACTCGTTGCACGTGCTCCGGGCATCATTCGAGCTACTTACGTGTGTGAGAGGGCATTGGATTTTGGATGTGTGGTGGATTGATGGCGCCGGCTTCGTCTTTTCCTTTCGATCACGACGGTATGATGCGTGTTATGTTTTTTTGACCGGAGGAGGAGCGACGATGCAATGAACTTCGACTACTATCTTTGGCTTGATAGGTATTATTTTTTTAATAGCTAGGAGTTTTTTATTTTCTCTCCTAGGTAGTTGTCTCCTCCCCCCCCCCCCCTCCTTCCTTTTTTTGAGTGTGTAAGCCTAGTATTTAAAAGGGTGTTTTTAGGGTTAACCTAGGTTTTTCTTCTTTATTCGATCAAGCTTTGCCTAATTTCTTATTTAAGCCCACTTCTCTTTTTCTTCTTTCTCTTTTTTTATCCCGATTTAGGCCCAATTTTTCTTTTTTCTTTTTCTTTTTTTTATTGTTTTTTTTTTTGTGGGGGGAGGGGGAATAAGGTAATAACGGTTTTCCTCTCTTTATAATGTTTAAGCATCAAAGATGTAAGAAGACAAGTCTTTGAATATCTTGACTTAGTGAGCTTGTAAAGAAGACATGTGATAAAAAAAATGACAAACTCGGAGAGACAAACCACATATGGGTGATTTGAATTTCAAAATGAATCAAAATATACAAACTGTCTTGAGGTGATTTGATTTTAAAAATAAATTAAATGTATGAATCGTCTTAGGGTTATTTGATTTTTATAAATACATAAATATACGAACTTTTTCGGAGTGAAACAATCAAATGTACAATCCCTCTAGAGGAGAAAATCAATCAAATATACGAACCTTCTTAGAGGTGATTTGATTTTAGGAAACAAAATCAATTAAATATATGAACTCTCTAGGAGTGATTTGATTCTAAAAAAGCGAATCCATTAAATGTATAAACCCTCATAGGGTGGAGAAATATACGAATCCTCTTTAGATCTTGGACGATCTTCTTACGAGAAAGATTGGTCATATAGACGGGATGACTACCTAGATGTTTGTGAATGAATGACTTATGAAAAGAAGATATGATTGAAAAGAGACGAATTGGTCGGCTATGAGAGGGTGACCTCCTAGGAAATGGTTCCTAAAACAAGGTAACCTCCTAGCAACTAGTTCACTATTACAGGTGACCTCCCGGCAATTGGTTACTAAGAGAGGATTACCTCCCGGTAAATGGTTCACTAAAACAGGGTGACCTCTTAGCAAATGATTCACTATTATAATGTGACCTCTTGGCAAATGGTTTACTAATACATAGGGTGACCTCCTAGCAAATGATTCACTATGATAGAATGACCTCTTGACAACCGGTTCACTATGACAGGATGATCTCTTAGCAATTAGGTCACCGAGATAGAGTGACCTTCCGATGAATAATTCACCGAGACAGGTGACGTCTTGGTAATTGGTTTAGTATTATAAGGTGACCTCCCGACATTTAGTTTAGTGACGTCCTAGTAAATGGTTCACTATCACGGGGTGATCTCCTAGCAACTCGGTTCATTAAGACAGGGTGACCTCCTAACAAATTTTGAAATTTGGTCATCTCGATAGGATGACCACCTAAACATTGTTTTGAAATTTGGTCATCTTGATAGGGTGACCACCTAAATTTTTTTTTTTGAAATCGATCATCTCGACGGGGTGACCACTCGGACTCTTTTTTTGAAATTTGGTCATCTTGATAGGGTGACCACTTTAGTATTTTTGAAAACTTGGTCATCTCAAGAGGGTGACCACTTGGACATTTTTGGAAACTTGGATTATGATGAATAGCCTTACAAGGACAAGTTTGTTCATTCTAATGCTCAAGTTATTTTTATCCGTGGCGGTGATAGATTGTGGGTTCTCTAGGTTGAATCTTACAAAACTCAACTCCTCATCTCAAATTTGATGAATCAGCTCATAGCTTATATCTTGACTAACTAGTTTATTAGAGCTTTCGAAAGAATATAGTTTTGGATTGTCGTTGTTTTGCTCTACCTATAGAAATATCATTCCAGCCCTCATCATTAGGTCATGCCATCCTTCAGTTGTTGCCATGGCCTTTAAATCATCTTCATGTCCCTATTGTTTACGAATTCTTTATAGGATTATTTGTGTGCCTTCATCAAGCATGGATGCATGTTAAACTATGATTGCTCCTATGATTCTTACCAACTTGTCATATCTTTTTATTCCCATACTGTCTAGATTTCATTCTTTCCATCATTAAGGAATGCTTAATGTCATCTTTTACCTCCTCGTTCAGCCACGATGCCATGGATTCAATCATTTTTGTGTCGTCTACCCGCCTCTAGTTTAGTTGACGTGCTACTAGTCATGGCTCTTGAATTATGGTCTTGCTTATCTAATTGATTGTAATCAATTTTGTCCTTGATCATTCACTTGTTCAACTTTTAAGCTCCCACTTTGCAAATTTGATTCGATTTAATGACATCGTTGTGAAATAAATTATTTTATTTTGAACCAAGTAGCATACTTTAATAACATTTTTCATATTATTACAAAGAAATTTGAGAGATATGCATCAAAAAGTATTTTCATTCATGAATTATTTGATTGATTGGTCATAAGCCAAAATATATCGTTCAAATACTAGGTTGCAATCTTGTTTAAGTTGTAAAAGAGTTTTTATAAATGGAGATCCTTTGGTGCTCCTTGCAAAGTGATCAAAAGTTTGGATGTGTTGAAAATGAAAAGCTCGAATGGTACTTTTGTAAAATATGGGGTCATATTTGGAATGTGTTAAGCTTAAAATATGGTTGAAAGGATAGACTTGTCTTGTCTTTTCTTACCATTTGATGCTATAAACAATCATGTGGATTAAAAAATCACTTTTTTTTTCTCATTGAGGATATAACATATCAACTTAAACAACTCATTTTGATTGAAAAGGACTTTTAAAAGCGCATAACGTAGGTCGGTGTTTGGGTCTTGAAGAAAAAGGTATAAAAGATCAAAGCGTGTTTAAGGGTTTAAAGACTATGGATCACTTGAACGATCGCATATGCTTCCTCTTGAATTGATTGCTCTTGCATAATCCTCTTTATTAATGTTGACTTCTCTTGTGAGTGCTTAAATTATACCTTTTATTTTTCTATGAACAATGGTTTTGGTAATTTCATGATTAACCTTTTTTTTTAAGGATAAACATGATGTGAGCCCCTTCGATGATTGTGATTATGGCTCTACTTTCTACGAACTTCTCTTAACCTTTTTGTTCAAAAAGTTATTCATCTTCGTATTTCAAACATATTTTGCCACAATGTAGGGGTGATCCTAGTCTTGGGCCATTATTACAAGAAATTACTATGACTAAAAAAAAGACTGCAAGTGATTTGTATGATGATCATTTATAAAGAATATTCCAAAGATGGCTTTTTCTTATCTCAAAGCCAATTTACTTATGTTGACAAGTTCTAATTGTTTTGAGCGTTGTTTGTTTTGAAAAAATCAAGTTCATGACTTTTTTGTATGCATTTCATCATCATTTAAAGCATCAAATCCTTAATGATAAGGCTTTCTTTACATGAGTGTTTTTGAGGTGAAGAGGCTATGTTTTAGGTCTTGAGAGGAATGATTGACCCCAAGTAATTGCATGATATGTTCTAAAATTTGATCAATCTTAGTGGATTGGTGTTGGTGTTTGGTGTGTTGTTATCTAAATAGATCCAACCATGATCAATCAAAGACCAAACTTTTCTCTTAAAAGCCATGTAACTCTCGATACCATGCCCTACCGCACCACAATGGTAGTCATATTTTTTTATCGGGCTTGTACCAATATGGATATATGGTGGTTGAATTTGATTTGCGGGGATGGAGATGACCCGATTGATATTGTTGAGATGCTTGAATCGCTCATCTAGAGACATAGGAAGAGGAGGTAATATGTATTGGTACCTTGTGCTTTCATTACTTTTGGGTAAAGGCCTTGATCGATAGGTTGGAGGAAATATAAATACATTGCCAATGTTACCATGAGTAGTTTTCATATGAGGTGTCTATAAAGGTGGTGCTTGATTATTTATATTTCTCATCTAGAAAGAGTGATGGTTTGGGGGCCATTAACTATTCCACTACCTTCTAGGTTGAAAATTGATAGATTCTAGATGATGAACATCATTGTCTTTCCTACTTTTGAGATTATTCTTTTTTAAACTAGATTCTAAAATCTTTCTTGCCTTAGTAGCTTGTTCCACCCTCTTAGCAAGTAACCACCATATCAATAAATTTAAGTGATGAATTGCTGATAAGATACTCAAAATAAGGAGTCTCAAAGGTGTTGACGAACATAGATATCGACTCTTTTTCGGTCGGGGAGGATGGATTTGAGCGACCACTTTACGCCACCTTTGAGAATACTCATCAATAGGCCTTTTCACTATTTTTTTCCATGTTTTGCAATATGGCTCTATCTCGGGGCCACCTCCAAGTTAAAATTGTATTGGTAAATGAAAGCATCCATTAGATCTTTCCACCTTCGAATTTTAGCTCTATCAAGACGTATGTACTAGCTAAGAGTTGAAGGATCATGCATCCTATGGAGGTATGAAATAAAAAAAAATTTCCTCCATCTAAAGGGCCCAAGATCATGTCGTTAAATCAACTAACTATATATACATGAATTAAAGCAATGAATATAAAATTGTCTCTTATTGCATAGATCTAAATTCTTTAGTAGAAACATCGTGTGTCATTTTTAATTTTCTTAGTGTGTCGAATTTTCTCTAAAAACAAAACTCTTTCTTTATACCGCACCTCTTTTCCTATTTATAGGAGGAGTTTCCTTGTCCTTCAAGGATAAGGAGAGGGATGAAAAATAAGTCCTAATTGGACTTATGGTTGTTCCTTCCTAATCCTCTAAGGATTATGAGTTATTTTACATGTGAGCTTTTAATCGTTATCTTTACAACATTCATTCTTATCCAATAAGCTTGATTTTTATCTTTAAAACATTCATCCTTATCTAATAAGATTGATATTTATCCTCCCACTAAGGCTTTTAATTAAATATATTGAGTCAAAAACATTATAGTCTAATTAATTTATTTGGACTATCTAAATAAATAATCTTAGATCATTTTAGGCGACCCACATTAGGAATCAATTTTCTTAAATATCCTTTAACCTAAATTAGGAAACTCATTTTTATTTTAGGTTATTTACTTTCAAATTTGGAACCAACTTCCAAATTAGGAAACTGAATTCAAGAATAGGAAACTCCCCATTTTTGGAAACCTTTTCCAAAATAGAAAACTTTCAAAATTGGATAATTTTTCCAATGTCTTTGCTTCTCTTTAATCATGTAAATACTTAAACTTATACATGTGACTCAATATGCTCCTAAATATGTTGGCAATGTATAAAGAACAAATAACTCCTCTATTATCTCTTGATACGTAAATCAAGATTGGCCTTTAGCAAAGCATCATGATTACTCAATTCTCTAGGAGGATTAATTAATCAATTATTATCTTTCACGAGCATGGTTACAATACAATTCAGTCCTTATGTCAACTTATCACATTGTGATCTTGAACTTGATTATAAGTCTTGTTCGATTATGATCACACAAGTTTTCTTCGATTCCTAAATGTCTTAGGTCTTAGAGTAAACCAATTATATTTTATTAGTGTACTCCTGCTATGGCCATATATTTCTTAAGCAAACATTCATCAAAGTACAATATGATAACACTAGCATATAAGAAATCACACGTTCTATCTTATCCATACACCTACCTCCATTAAATTCCTAGTGCACCCAACAAATCACCCAAGTGCAATCCTTTACTAGGTCCATCAAAATATCTCGTCAAAGTGTATAAATCCTCTAATCGGATAACCATGATGACTTCAAGTCTAAAGACTAGTTATATCCATCTCGTATGAGATTCCTATAGATTACACCAAATGAGTTCTCATGATGAGTCAAGTGTAGTGATCTCGTTCTCTAACATGAATCACCTAAGTGCTTACTTTGGCATCACCATGCCAATAGGTGTGAGATCTTTATCTGCTATCATATAGCACTCACAAGTCTAACTACATACGATCAATGTCCATTTTTGACAATGCTATGACTTAGGAAATTTAATGATATCATTTATATGCGTTAATGTTTGTCTCACATTATTCGATTAATTAATATTGTAAATGCATATCATAAGGACATCTATCTAATTCTACCGACTTAATGAACATAAAATATAAGAATTAGTAGAAATATTTTTTTATTATTAAAATAAATGATGCAATAATAAAATAATTTAAAAATCCATCCAAACATTATTGGATCTTGGGCACCTACACTAACAATCTCCCACTTGCACTAGAGCTAACCGGCCATGTTCCTTATCCCGACAATCGAGTAAGGGTCTCATGTTTCAACCGTGACAAATGCTTAGTCAAGAGATCGGCTACGTTGTCGTCAATGTGAAATTTTTCTATCCTTACGTTGCCATGACTATTTATCTCTATAATCAAATGGTAGCGATGTAGTACATGCTTGGACCATTGATGAGATCTTGGTTCCTTAGCTTGCGCTATGGATCATTTATTATCGATCATCAAGCTTTATGACATTAAAATAAATCTCTCTTTTTTTTTCTTACTAAACCTTTTAGTATCATGTCATTGTATTTGTCTTGGAAGACTCTGTATATTACAAGTGATCTATCTCTATAGATCCACAATCTTCAATTATAGGTTTCTCTCTTTTGTTATACTTGGGAAATCGCTTTTAGATATCTTAATCTTTTATAGTTTGCAACACAATAATATTATAGCTAAGAAGTATTTTGTTTAATTTTTCATATTCAATAAGCATGAATAGTAGGCTCCCACTAACTTCTTATGTACATAAGATTCGTCTTTGTTTCGATGAATAATCAAACTCTTTGATTGTTTCATTAAAACATCGACTCTTATTCCTTGTGGCATGCTCAAGTCCATAAATGGATTTTTGTATTTTGCAAAATTTTTTTGTCTATTCTTGAGAACCATCAAGGTATATCATGTACACATCATTTGCCTTTTCTAGGAATCAATAACTAACATTGGCATTTCATAAGTATTAGCTTCGTCATCTCTTTTAGGGCTCATATTACCATGTGTTAAGATAAGAGGATCATATCCTTTTGTCTTTTGATGAATTTTTTTAAAACTTATGAAGTTTTTTTTTTGTGGGATATTTAGAACACTTTGTAACCATTCTACTTAGGTTTCCTTTAGTAAAGTGTCAATTTTTGAGTCTACTCGAATCTTATTGAGTTTAAATTTATTCCTAGTGTTTCTAGCATCCATAAATTTCTTCGTAAGGAGTATAGCATGCCTAGTCATGAATAACACTTTGTTCTAGTAGTAAGACAATGACATCCTTTTGTTTACTTTAGATATCTCATAAATTAGGACTTTATTGATTTTAGGCTTTAGTTTATATTTGTTAAACTTTTTGACATATACTTTATAGCCGTAAACCTTAAGGAAAGATGAATTCATTTTCTTTTTTGTTTCATATCTCATATGAGGTCCATTTAAATAGATTTAATTAAAACCCAATTCAATATAAAAGTTGTAATAAGGAGTATTTATCTCAAAATAAAATGAGGATATTGATTCGACTTGTTATAAACCGACCATGTCTTACATGTGATGTCTATCGAGAATCTCATTCTCTTTTAGATGATCTAAAATTTTAGCGTTCAAGTATTCATTAGCTTGATCTAATCGAAATGCCACACTTTTGCTAGTTTGTCACTTGAATTTTAAGTCTAAACTTTTGAACCTTTCATACACTTTATACTTATGTCTTATAAACAAAACATGATCTACTATCATTAAAGGTTATGTGACAAGCATGTACTCCTCTTGCTTGGGTGAACATGGCTCCACATACATCTATATGTGCGGGGCCTTCATTAATGAGTAGCTCTTTCTTCTTTTCAAGTAAAAGGGATTCAAGTCTCATTGTCAAGTAACTAGGATTCCCTAGACGTCATCAAATGATTCTATATATCCATTTATAAGTAGATTAGATATTAGATTCTTGTTTATATGGCTAAGTTGATGTTGCTACTAGTTTATGTTGTTTTAGATTATTTGAATCTTTTAGTATTTATGTTACCATACATGAGAGTTATGTTTAAAACATATATTTATTATCAAGATATTTTCATAAAACTTATTTTAAAAAATAACCATTATTCTTAAAAATGAAATACTTGTCCAAAACAAGAAATGAAAATAACATCTTTAGTCTCTACTAATAATAACAATTGAGTCTTAGCACATTCCTACATGGTAGTGCGAGCTCATAAATACCTACATCTAATGGTCCCACTCTTGATCAATTGTAGTCCCGTAAGTCATCTCTCTTGAAGCTATTTTCCTTTCTTTTCTAAGCTCATGTACATTTCAAAAATGAGAGCACCACATATAATATCATATACCTATGGGGTAGAACTTAGAAATAAGAAAATCATCTTTAATAACATAAATACCTAAGGCGGTTGTAGAGCCCTTCTTTTGCACCCTTTCTTGGTACTCCTTGTAGTTGTATTTATAATACCCTTTCTTGTTGTAATGAAAGCGGATCGCATCCTTTGGGCTATTTTGAGCCTCAAGCTTTTCTAAGCTCTTATACATTTTAAAAATATGAACACCACATATAGTATCATATACCTATGGGGTGGAATTTTGGTGATGAATTGCTGATAAGATACTCAAAATAAGGAGTCTTGAAGGTGTTGACGAACATAGATATCGGCTCTTTTCGATCGGGGGAGGATGGATTTGAGCTGCCACCTTTGAGCATACTCCTCGAAGCTCTTTCACTATTTGTTTTTTCATGTTTTGTAATATGGTTCTATCCGGGGCCACCTCCAAGTTAAGCTTATATCGAAAAACAAAGGTATCCATTAGATCTTTCCACCTTCGAATTTTAGCTTTATCAAGACGCATGTACCAACTAAGAGCAGGCACCCTCCAAACTCTCATGAAAGAAATGAATTAACAAATTCTCATCATACATAACCTCTCGTCATCTTGCTATAGTAAACTCGAAGGTGAGTTTTTGGGCATTAGATACCTATGTATTTTTATGAATTCGGCACCTTAAATTTTCTTGGGATGATAACATCGGGCACCAAATGTATTTTGGTAGCTTTCATTAAGTCATACGAAGTCAATTCCTTCAATGGCCCTTAAACACTCCTCCATAAATAATAACTTATTGGTTTCATCGATCCTCATAGCCTTATTTTTTCTTAACTCTTCAATCGTAGCCTTAGTTGGCTACCTAACGACTCCCTTAGTTAGTACCATGAAGAGATGTGGAGCATTAAGATATGGCGACTTTGAGTGGAGAATATGGCTTCATGTCTTGGTAGCTAAAGATAGGTAGATGCCTCTTGTAGTGCTAGCATGGTTGAGGGATGATTGGCCATAGAGGATAATTATGGTGTTACCTCGATGCTTGATGTGAAAAAGATTAGGGATTCTTCAATAACTAGTGGTATATAAGAGTTAGCCCCTTAGAGGTCCCTCATTTAATGTTTTTTCTTACGGTAATTGCTTGGACAAACCAGTTAGTCAAGCCATATCTCCCTTGAGAGCTTCAACCTCATTGGCATATTTTTGCTCCAATTGATTTCTCGTTTCATTCTCCATCCTTCTCCTAAGTCTTGTAATGTGGATCTTTGGTGAAGGTTGAGCTTTTACGATGCGATCTTTATTTTCTCTTGAGATGAATGTGCAAAATATAAGACTTAAGGAGATGTAGCCCTTCCATATGAGAACTTAAGGTTAGGCATGATTATGAAGTGTTCTTTAACCGAAAAGAGCATCATGGCTATCAATATGATTTTAAAGCCAACGAGTAGGTTGGACATTAAGATGGTGTTTATTGTTACTATAATTTATATTCCAAACTATGCCAACAAGGACATGGTATCTTGATCTAAGAGAGCAAAGCAATCACCATTAATAGTAGTCTTGATAGCCATGAAGCTTCTAAAATGAGACAATGTTTTGAATATTCCGTATAAGAAAACAAATAATGTATCGCCTTTGTTCTAATGGTATTCTAGGGATAGGTTCTAAATTTATCTAGACGTGATTTGGAAGATTGTCTTAACCTAACTTCTTTAAAGGCTCCCATCATGGGTTCAAGTTCAATCATGGTAGGAGATACTTGAAGCTCTATTCTCATGCATGAAGGTTACCGGTTGCCCTTCGTAGTCTCATGTAAGAGGATAAATTTCCCACGTGAGTGGAGGGGTGAGTTGCACGAGCTGCGGGACCTCGGTCCCTCAAATGCCACCTCCCTCTTTCTAATCTTAAGTTAATGGATAAGAGTATGTGCAAGCTTAAAGATCATTCTTATTTCGGTATTTGTGTGTGCAAAGGGGACATACTTCATATACAATCCCAAATATCAAAGTGAAAGGCATTAAATAAGCAATAGAAAATCACGATAAAAATACATCAAACAAAATCAATATATAAGGCAAGAAAAACAATATAAGGTTAACCCCCGAATCCACGAGTGAAATTTCCATTCTATCACACGGTGACGTCTCGACCATCATATTAATAAATAAAAATGTGTAATGTGTGGAGCCACAACTCAATTTTTCAAAAGGTGAAAACTAAGAAAAACATAACACTAGCCTCAAGAGTTTTATGTAAAGGGTTTGATTACACAATTGGGGTAGACTACGGTTACCCTAGAGTGCCCTTGCAATAAGGTTAGATTTTTTCTTGCTTAAAGGAATTCATTCATGTAAATTACTTTTTATCTAGATTTGTATGCTTGATTATTTAAGCCTTTTATAATCAAGTTCTAAAAGAGGTGATTTGGAGACTAAAATAAAACTCAATCTCTCACATGATTTATCATTAGGCCATTAAAGTCCATTTAGGAAGTAAGAAATTAGGGCTAAAAGCCCATTGCACATTAAATTCTAGTCTCACTAACGTGAAAAAATAAAAAATAAAATAAACATGGGCCCCGGATCAAATTCACCTGCCAAATCATAAAAAAATTAAAAAAAATTATAATTATAATTTCCTAATGACTAAAAAAATAGACATAGGCCTCAAGCCCATATCATTGCCATGCCATCTTAAAGTACAAAATTGGGTCCAAAGTCGAACTAAGAGTTAAATTTGCAAAAAGAGAAAATTAGTAGCACCATAAAAAATGATTAAAATTAACGATAAAAAAATAGTCATAAAAAAATAACAAGAAAAATAAAAAGAAAAAGGTTCGTCATTGGAACAAAATCAGTCTTAGGTCCTAAACCTATCCCATCTAGACCGACCTAGACTAACATCATATAAAATAAATACATAAAGTAAAAAATATAAAAACATGTAAAAAAATCACATATCACATAAAAACAACTTCATGAAAAATAAAACGACCATAAGCCTTCACAAGGTCCTCGGCATATAAATTCAAATCGGCTCATTTAAGTTTTCTAAAAAAACAAAAATTGGTAGCCTATTACTAGCTTCATCATTGATCGACAATTCCTCATAGACTTTGATAGAAAATAAAATAATATACAATCACGTTATTACCCTTAATCCCATTTTTTTATTAAAAAATAATAATATAAATATGATAGATACAAATAAAATAAATCCTAAAAATGTGAAATATTATCTACCTAATAAAAATCCTCATTTTATCACATATACACATAATTAATTTCAATTTTAATTCTTTTAAATTTTTCAAATAAGAGCAAGAATTCTCAATCAAATTTTTTTCCAATTAGGCCTAAATTAACAAATTTTCACTCAATTAATCATCCAAATTATAAGTTAATCACATAACTCATATTAAAGAGTATAAATTCAATTTATGATCGTACAATCTATAAAAATTCGTATGAAAATTAATCTAAAAAAATTTTCAAGCATAAGGGTATAATTGTAAAATAAAAAATTCGGGGACCGAATTGAATGCAAGTAAAACAAGGAGAAGGAGAAAGATCTAGCACATGTGGTGCATGCTCCAAACATCATCCGGGCTACTCGTGCGCGTGAGAAAGTGTTGGCCGTCGGACGTGTGGCGAACCAATGGACTTGGCTTCGTGTCTTCCTTCTAGTCATGGTGGTATGGTGCATGTCATGTTTCGTTGATTGGAGGAGGATGGATGGTGCGGTGAACTTTAGCTACTATCTTGGGATTTTTAGGTTTTTTTTTTGTTAAACAGTTAGGGTTTTATTTTAATTTTCTCTCTCGGGTTAGGATTTTTTTTTTATTATTATTCTAATTAGGCTTAGCCCAATGTCTTATTTAGGCCTACTCCTATTTTTCTTCTTTTTCTTTTTCAATATTGATCTAGGCCTAATTTTTCTTTTTTCTTTTTCTTTTTTTTTTGTTTTTTTTTTTGGGTTTTTGTTTCTTTAGGGGGTAAAACTAGGGTGATGATAGTCCTACTTGCTATTACCTTCTAATATATCCACCTAACGTTCTTTGACATATAATTTGTATCTTTCTTCTTTTTCTTTTTTAATTAATTCTCGAAGAAGCCAAAAGGATTTTTTTTTTTTTTTACTCCAAATGAAAATTAACATTATGGAAGCCATTAAAATTCATTAACTATGATCATGAGATTGTTCTCTTCCATGATCTCCCTCGTTAATTTGGAGCATGAGTGTAATATATATGATATTAGATTACTCAATACAAAGTTAAATAATTTTTACCAATTAACCTAATTTGGGTGAATTGGTTTTTTTCCCGTCGTATGGAGTAAACTCTTTGTGAAGTCAAAGAGTTTTTTCCCTTTGCTAGGGCTCACTCGTTTATCAAAAAAGTTTTCTTTGATAAACCTAACAACAAATTGATCCTCCAGGACGTTAAAGAGATAGTTAGTCATTAGCGTATCGCAAGAGTATGTAAGGACCTATACCTTTTATACATATCATATGTATGCTTTTGTGTGTTTAGCTTGATGCCTAATTAATTTTTTTGATGATTAACGTTTAAATTTTTGCTAATGTATATGGTTTTCAAAAATTGGTGCATCATGGCATGTCGTTCGCGTTGTCGAATGTTTGTCGCATCATGACATGTTAATTTCTATCAACATATATGTGTGCTTGAATTGCATAATTGAATGTTCATGTTTGATGTATGATTGCTTCCAAAAACCAGCTACATCAAGACGTGTTAGATTTGCTATCGAAAATAGCGAGTGTCTCGATGTGTTAGTTTTGTTGTCGAAACTACCACACCAAGACAACCTTTATTCGTCGATGAAATTGTCGCATCCGGACTTGCCGCTTTCGTTGATGAGCTTAATGTTTAACTTAGGTTTTGCTACCAAATGCCATGCTACTATGCTATGTGAAAATGCTATAAAAATGACTAAGTCTAGATAAGCGATTTTTTGTTGACAAAAAATATTGTGTCCGGACATTCCAGTTTACATCAACGAAAACTATCACTTTCATGACATCAGCTTTTCATTGACGAATTTTATGTCCAACCATACATAGTGACATATTAGTCATTTTATTATGAAAATCACTTAAAAAAATATTAATTTTGATTTTTACTCTAATTAAGGACTAGATAACATAGATTAAATAATTGACAAGGACTTAACTTTTTCTTGAGGTCGTGAAATGTTAGATGTCACCACCATGCCTTGCGAGTGTGAGTGTGACTTGGCCAAGGAGATGTTATCCTCTAGAATTTTAGGCCATTTTCTATCATATGGTTGGCTAATATAAATGGAAGGTGAGACCGTGGCTGATTCTTTTGGCCATTTGAAAAATCTATAAGAGAAGAGGAAGAATTGCTTGAGTGGGAGCTAGTGGAGCTGCTCGTAACTTGCTCGGAGTTGTCGCCAGCTTTAACTAAGTGTTGGACCAAGGGCAAGGAAGGTCTATTGAGGTCTTTTGAAGCATTTTTTATCACCTAACTCTATACCGAGAATGTGTAATCCATTCAACTACAATACAAGACCTACTTTTAGGCAATTTTGACATGTTGAGCTTGATTGTTGCTATGTTTGTGTGCCAAATAAAAAGAGGTTAAAACATGATGCATATGGACTTAGGACTGATCACTAAGCCTAAAATTGTCATGCAAACCCAAGCCAAAAGTGGGATGAACTTGGTGTGCCTTTGTGGCCAAATGGAATGCTTGAATTGTCTGTTTGATTGTATTCTCGCCATACTTGGCTTGTGTTTCTATCGAAATGTTAATTTGTGTGGTCGCTATTCTTAGCTTGTGATTCCGTCAAAATGTTGAATTGTGTGGTTTCCATGCTTGACTTGATGAATTATAACTTATCTTGGATTAGCTTTAATGCATAGAGGCTAATAGCATAGTCAAGTTAGCTTGAATTTGTTGACGATATTTGATTGCTCAAGCATTAAGAGGCATGCATTCACGGCATGACATGGCATGACATAGCATTGGTTTTGATGATGCATATTTTAAACAAGTTAAGAAGTGATATGTATGAACATGAAATGGTCACCCGCGAAAATGATCTAGCGTATACCTAATGGTCGAACATTAAGAGGCCACCCATAGAAGTGATCTAGTGTATACCTAAGTGGTTGGTCCTCGACTAGACGTTGTCTAGTTTCATGATTTTTGTCAAGGTTTTAAAAGAGGCATGGCATGACATTGGTTTTCATGAATCATGTTTTAAATAAGAAAAGTCACCTGCGTGAATGATCCGGTGTATACTCAAGGGTCGAACATAGAGAGGCCACCCATGGGAATGATCTAGTGTATAATCAAAGGTCGGTCCTCAACTAGACGTTGTCGAGCTTCATGATTTTTGTCAAGGTTTTAAAAAAGGAAAATGAATTCCTTCATGAAAATATGCTTTAGATAAATTCATCCATGGTTCCACTTGCCGAGCGTTAGCTCATTCTTTGTGTCTTGTGGTGTAGGTGATCGCGAGTGATGCTTGCGAGTAGGTCGCTGTGAAGATGGTGTTGTTGGACGCTTTTGAAGTTTGCCAAAATGTGTACTTTTGTCTAAGCATTTATATCATAGGCTATTTCAAGCACATGTTTACATGTTATAGCATGCTTTTGTTGTAAATGTTGAATGTAATTAGCCTTACGGTCACAACAATATGTGCAAATTTGTTTTAAATGAAATGAAATATTTTGTCCAAAGTATGTGTCTCTTATTTTTTTACGTTGCCTTTAATATTTTGATATCCCACATAAAGTGTTTACATGCTTAAAACCCTAGTTTTTCGTTGTGAAGTCACATGACAATAGGTCGTCACAATACACGACAAACTTAGGCTACTACGGACGTAGGTCGCTTGGATGCAATTTGTGTCAACAAAATTCGAGTCACGATACAAGCTTTTGCATCGATGAAAAAGTTTCAAATACAAAATAAGTTTTTAATTAGGCTTTCGACCTAAATATCTTTTGTTGTGCATTACATGTCCCACACATGGTTTCAAGTCTTAGGACATCTACGTGCATTCGACGAGCGTGAGACGTCGTCGTGATGCGCCAAACCACTACTAGCCACGTGCGCCGTAGATGCATCCGAGTGCTCTATGAATGTTTGGTGCTGCCGTAAAGTTCCAACCTCTTTCTCGGAGCTCGGGCATTACAAATATGACCAATGTTATAATTTTATCAACTCCCTCACAATGGATTATTGCCAAATACAATATCATCCTCTCCTAGGTCGATTCCTCCAACTCTTGGAACTCGTGAAGATTAATTTTGATGGTGCTTTCTTCACCCATATAGCTTTAGGGTCAATAGCTATAGTTGCTAGAGACCACTATGTAGTTGTTTGAGTTGCAAAAAGTGTTTGTTATCATTTTTTTTGGATGCTTGCACCATAGAAGTTTTGGCTTTCAATGAGGCTATTCTCTTGGCTAACTCCTTCCATTTTCACAATTTAATTCGAGATTTTTAAGCTAAAATAATATATATATATATATTGCCAAATTTTAAAATAGTAGAATGATTTGAAAGAAAAGTTGTTTTCTAACGAAAGAGGAAAAATTTTATAATTCAACTTTTCAAAGATGGCGAGATACTTCATTAGCTAATAGAGAAATTAAAATAAATACTTTATTCAAACAAAAAAAAATTAAAATCCATATATTTAATTGAGAAAAAGAAGACGCAATTGTCATTTTTTATTCTAAAATTAGGGAACATCCCACCATTTAATGAAAAAAATGACAAAAATACTTCATTAATAGTTGTTTTAAAAAAATCTATATATTTAAATAAAAAAATAAAAATTTATATATTTAATTGAGGAAAAGTTAAGCTTTGTCCTATAAGAAAAAAGAGAGAATATATCCTTAAAAAGTAAAGAAGGAAAAAAAAACGAACTACAAATCTTCCTCCCCAAAGTATTTCAGGTACGTATCCTTTGGATGGAGGTAAATAAAAAAATAAAAAAAGGATATGTTATTGCTATCATCCTTCTAGTTTCCACATTGATAGCCATTGAGTTTTAGCTTTCAAATCATCTCTTCATTATTATTATTATTATTATTATTATTATTTGTTGCTTTTACTCCTTGTGTTTGTAATTAGATTGCTCATAATGTAGGAAAAAAAAAGAAGGTAATTATGAATTGTCATTTTTTTGACAACTATAATGTTTTCTTAGTTGGGTCTATGATCATTTGAAAGATACAACTTTTCCACTTAATATATGAGATGAAATTATGTTTGGTATAATAATAATAATTAGCATTGAAAAATATTTAATTAATTTTAAATCATAATGTTAGCCCTCGTAGAAAAATAAATACTCCTTCTAAGAGGAAAGGAAAAGGATAATTTCACTATAAGTATACTAATGTTTAACTTTTTCTTGATCAAAAACATAGATTTTAAATTTTTTTTGTTTGAGTACAATAATTTTTTTAAAACTATCAATTAAGTACTTTTATCATTTTTTTTATTAAGTGATGATGTGTCTATTACCCATAAAATACAAAATTATAATTTTACTTTTTTCTTAATCGAGTATATAAATTTTAATTTTTTTCATTTGAGTATATCGATTCTTTTTTAAAAAACAAATATCAATCAAGCATTTTTTTTTTCAATTTTTTCATTAACTAATGACGTATTAATTACCTCTAGAATATTAAATTATAATTTATCCTCTTTTTGTCAAAGGAAATTTTCTCTCTAAATGCTCACAACAATGAATTACCTTGATGAAAAATCCTACGTTTGTTTTTTTTTTTTAATTTTCACGTATAATCCTAACCGAGTTTAGTTTGGAGTTTTATAACTAAAAATTAGTATTTTTTTAAAAAAAATTATCAAACTTTAAAATGGTATAATAATTTAAAAGAAAAAAGTTCCTTTCAACAAAAAAAGAGCAAGTTTGTAATTTGGTATTTAGAGGGTAATTGACGTTTCATCGCTTAATGGAGAAATTGACAAAAGTACTTGAATGATAGTTTTAAAAAGTTGGTATACTTAAACAAAAAAATTAAGTTCAAGTACTCGATTGAGAAATAAAGAAAAAAATTATAATTTCATATTTAGGGGTAACAAATTCATCATCACTTAATGAAAAAATTGACATAAGTACTTTATTAACAATTTTGAAAAAATCAATGTATTCAAATGAAAAAAAAATTATATATTCTATGAGGAAAAGTTAAAAGTTAATATACTTATAGTGCATTTATCCTCTAAACAAAAGGAAAATGTATCCTTAAAAATAAGGGAAGAAAAAAAGAACTAAAAATCTTCCACCTCGAAGCAATTTAGTCACCAATCTTTTGGATGGAGGCAAATACAAAAAGCAAGCATGTGCTATTGCTATCCTTCTTGATTGATGTTCCAATCATATTGATCGTCATTTTGGATGGAAGCAGAGTTGTAAAAGCCAACCAACATTCGGTGCAGCATATATTTTTACAATGTTTTGGTATAGTGTACTAATTATTTTCTCAAAATCTAAAAGATTTACAAGTGTAATTAACACCAATAAGGATCAATCCATGAAGAAACTAAGAATTGATTGTAAGGATTTTCACACTCAATCTTTGTATTGCAATAAAATTTTTAAATAGAGTTTCAAGGATAGAATTACGAGTTATAGTAAGTTTCAAAGATAGATTTTTTTTATTATAGTAAGTTATTGAAATATATATAATATCTAACTCCTATTCTTGTATATATATTAACAAATTTTTATCTTTATCATCCTCCCTTAAGCTAAGCTATAGGAAGCACGGTCGACTTGTTAACCTAGTGCTTTGTCATGTATTACTAACTAATCTTCGGTTGAAATGTAACATACAAATAATTCTTATTTGCCGACTTTGTCTCGGACAAAGTGGAAATTAATTTCCAAGAATTTAGAATGAGCATGAAACACTCGGATTAGCTATAAGGTAGGTTTCGAAAGATTATCACACCAAAGTATCAAAGCTTTTGCTAGTGGAAACCAATTTCATATAAAAGTGATTGAAGCTAAGTCACTTCGATATTATTGTTACCAAGGCTCGATACTTTACATCGGTAGATGAATGAGCTATGGTTTTTTATTTTCGAGATGTCCAAGAGATAAGATTACTATCAAGAAAAATTACAAAGCCTCGTGGTATTTTGTCTATCAATGATATCACCTCTCTAATTAGCATTAGTGTAGGTCGAGATATGGTGAGAAGTGAGGGAGTAAGTAAGAGTCCATGAGTTGGACTACCCCTTAGATAACAAAGAATGCGTTTAATGGAGATCCATTACTCTATTATTAAAGCATGCATAAACTAAGCAAGCATGATTGATGGAAAATGAGACATATGGTTTCATGAGTGTGAGATAGAAGCCCACCAATAATACTCCATAACAAGGTTGGATTGTCAAAGATAATGGTGGCTTGATTGGTTGAACAAAAAACTACCAAGTATGGCCACTATAGCAATATCATGCATATTTTCCCATTTTAGAAGATTCAGAATGTATTGTGATTGATAGAGGTGTAATCCTCCTTTGTTTCTAGTCACCTTTATGCTAAAAAAATAATACACGTAACCAAGAGCCTTAATAGGGAATTTTTGTTGAAGACCCAAAATAATCTTCCTATTAAGTTCTTGATTATTTCTGGTTAAAAGAAGATCATTAACATAGATGAGATAATGAATAGTATATATGCCATGATGATAGAGCATAAGAGATGTATCCGTTTTAGAACCAATAAATTCCAATTGACATAGTATAGAGGTGAGGCTTGTATATCACACTCTAGATGTTTGTTTAAGTCATAAAGAGACTATTTGAGAGCATAAACATGGCCTAGGTGATATGGATGAATGAAACCCTATGGCTATTCCATATATACTAGAGTATCCAACTACCCATGTATGAAGACATTTAAGATATTCAGCTTGCTCAATATGCTAATTGTTAATGACTTCTAAGGTTAGGATGAGAATGATGGTACTGGGTTTCACCACTAAATTGAATGTGTTAACATAATCAAGGCCGGGATGTTGATGGTAGCCTTTAGCCACTAAACGAGGCTTTATAACAATTAATAGAACCATCGGATAGTCGTTTAATTCAAGTATACCCATTTATAACCAATGATGTTTGGAGCTTAAGAATGAGGCACTAAATTCCAGGTGCCATTGGTAAGAAGAGCATTAATTTCCTTATGCATAGCTTATTGTCATAGATTTTTGGTGCTAGCGACTATGAAAGAAGTAGGTTTAGTAGTAGGAATTGAGTCGAGGAAGGTTTTTGGCTTAGTGTACTCTGTTTTAGTATGGGTGAGCATGGTGTGAGAGAGAGGTAGTGGTTTCCAATGGTGCGTTATCAAATCGACAATGAGTTGGTGATGTAGTCAACTCATAGCTGGAGAGAGTGATTTATGGCAGGATGGAATGAATGGTAGAAAAAGATGATGATGATTGTGATTTTGAATAAAAAGAAAACAACTGGAGTGAATTGTTGTCTATATGTATGGGCTGAAGGGTTGATAGGTGTAGGCTTGTAGGGTTGGATAGGCTTGTTGTGGGGAAAAACTAGTGTGGTCGGTTTGGAAGTGGAAAGTGGAGTAAGATTGGTAGCGAGTTAGGTTGAAGTAGTAGTAAGATTGGGCTGGATATTTTTATGTAAAAGTGGGCTAAACACATCTTGGATGGATCATAGTTAAAGGAATTGAAAGAGAGATAAATACGAGTTCTTTAAGAGAAGAAGACCATGCGGGCTAAACACATTTTGTGTTGTCGGCGATGTTGTGACTGAATTTTTAACGAGTAGAGTTAGCACCTTCATTGGCATCCTTGAATGGGAAAACTTGTTCATAAAAAATAACATGACATAAAATATAGATTTTATTGGATGTTTCAAAGTACTTATACCATTTATGTAACGTGACCGTAGTAAAGAAAAACACAACGAAGGAAATGATGTTCCAATTTATTCTTGGCATATGGGCATAACCAAAGATAGTAGAGGCAGACCAAAAACACATAAATAATCATGGTTTAGGCCTTCATGTGAAAGAATTTCATAAGGAGATTCATGATTAAATAAGGGGGTAGGAAGATGACCGATACCGTAGACAACAAAAGAAAAGGCATGATCCCAAAAGTGTAAGGGGATTGATGCATAATAAAGCAATGCTCGCTAGTTTTAGTGATAGCTATGTGCTTTCTTTCATCACGGTCATTTTGTTCGGTATGTAAGGACATGAGGAATGCCAAGCAATGTTAGATTTTTCTAAGTACGATGTGAGGCTTTAAAATTTACTCCCCAATTAGCTTGAAATTTTTTTATTGATCTATTGAAGAATTTTTCAACTAGATGCTGAAATTTAATAAGGTAATTAAGAACTTCAATTTGTACTTAAGAAGATAGATCTAACTATAATTATTATAATGGTCATAAAACATAATGTAATAGTTGTGACCTTGTAGAGATGGAATTGCGAAGGTTCATTATCAAGGACCCATTTGGGGCTAGTTTGGTTGATGCTAGATGAGATGTAAGAGTAGGAAGGAAAAGGGGTTGAGTATTTATTATGTATTTAGAACGGGGACAAGTAGAGCTAAGATGCCTAACAAGCGGAGCTAATACACCTAACCCCACGATAATTGTGGCGGATTGGTGTCGTGGTAGCTAGTAGTGGAGACGACTCGTCATGGCTAACTAGTTGATCGACAAGAGATATGTAGGTTGGAGGAGCACCCATATCCCCTCCATCATCCTCATCCACGAAAATTGAAGGACTACCGTTAGGTATAATAGGTATTAGGTAAAATTTTAGATGGAGGAGATCTTTCTTTCTCTCTCTATCTCTTTCTCTCTCTAATTGTATCTTTTCACTTAATAATAAGCCAAAAGATCATCAAATCTTACTGATTGAAGTGGAGTTTCAATGTTATGGGTGAAAGGTTTATAGACGGATCCAAGGTATGTAAAATAGCATCGGTAAGATCATCTTCTAAGACTCGAATGTTGAAGAGTCGTAAGCTAATCGGACATGTGCTTGACATGCTCGCATATAAATAATGGTATCCTCATTCTTGCATTCCAATTGGTGAAGGGGGATTTTAACTAATGAACATGAGCTTGAGATCTAAAAGCATAAGTGGTGGCCAGTTTCTACCATGCTTCTTAGGTAAAGGTTACACCAACCACCTATGATATAACTCTTTCAAAAAGAGAAGTAATTATCCGACTTAGCACTAGTTGTTCATTGATAAAAAAATCTTGATAATTTAGGTTAGGATCTCCATCAACTTAGGTAGGTGGTGGAAATTTAGAACCCTCAATATGATTTGACTCCGTAACCTTGGAGAATGAGTGTGATTAGGGTAAGCCAAATAAGGTAATTTGTGGAGTTGAGCTCCATAGAAAGCCGATGTTGAACATAAGGAAGAGAATTAATTTATGTGATAGCATGGTTAGGGGATTTTAGAGAAAGGTTAGTGAATTTGAAGGAAGAGGAAGATGTCATGATAAAGGTAGTATATATGTAGAGAAGATGAAGATTATTGGAGGAAAAAAAGGTGGATAGTAAAGAGCTAGGAAGAAGAAAGAAGTAAATTTAGGTAGCAGTGTTTATGATTAAGGGTAGTATATGGTCGGAAAAGGATGGGTAATAGCGACTATTAAGACTAGTTTAATAGCACTCTGTGGAGAAAAATTACAGCAACAACAATGAAAAGAGAGAGAGAGAGAGAGAGAGAGAGAGAGAGAGAGAGAGAGAGAGGGCAGTGTAAGTGTGTTTTGTATATAGTAGAAGGAATATATGATAGGATAGGTAGTGAGTAACAACGAGTCGAGTAAAACAAAAAGAGAATTTACAAGAATCGAAAAATGAGAGAGAATCGAATACTTTTTTGCTATTAAGCCTATAGGAGCTGTAATACCATTAAGAAACTAAGAATTGATTGTAATTATTTTCACACACAATATTTATATTACAACAACCTTTTTAAATAAAGTTTCAAAGATAGAGTTATAGTTATAATAAGTTTCAAAGATAGAGTTTTTGTTACGGTAAGTTACCGAAATATATATAATATTTGACTCTTATCCTTGTATATACATTATCAAATTCTTATCCTTATCAATTTGTTTGTGTTGTCCAAGTCAAGTATTTTAACTCTTATGCATTTTAGGTGAAGATTACGAGCATATTTGTCTAGGAAGGTGAGTTTATATTTTTATCATAAAGATAATAATTTCAAGAAATAGTACTTATTCAAATTCTATTAATTATGTGTGTGGTTAGGTCACAAGAAGATACCAACGAGTGGTAGTGGCCTCTTGTTTATATGCAAGAGATCACAAGTTTAAATCCTAATTTTGTTAAAAGTTTTGGATGTGTATGTGTTAAGTACGTGAGTTATTAAAAAAAGTGTCACAAAAAGATACATACCCAATGAAATTTCTTTAACGATAGATCTAATGCCCAAGTGCCCATACTTAGAAATAGGGGTAAATTATAAATTAGTCCCCGTAGTTTTAAGAAATAAATTAATTAGCCCTTCTCATTTTAAAAACTATTAGTTGGTTCTTCAACTAGGGGTTGAATATGCTTGATTTAATATTATTTTTATTATATAAAATCTCTTATTTTCTTATCAATCTTTTCATATTTTTTTCATATATATATATATATATATATATATATATATATATATATATATATTCTATTTCTTGAAACAAAAAATCAAAATAAATTTAAAAGGAGCAAAAAGGACTAAATTACAAGAAAATTTCAAAATATGAGGATTAAATGTTTAGTTTTTAAAATGAAAGGGACTCGATTAATTCATTACTTGAAATTATAGGGACTAATTTATAATTTACTCATAGAAATAAGGACGGTCTATACAAGGAGGAAAAAAACCCTACAATCGTATGAGTAAAATATAATTTAGTCCCTCTCGTTTAGAGAAACCAATTATTTCATCTCTCCGATTTCAAAAACTAATCATTTAGTCCTCCACGTTGAAATTCTTAACGAAACCATCTAATTTATAGTTAATATAAAAAATATCCCTTAAATATATAAATTCATCCCAAAAATGAAACAAACACACTTTTTCATCTCTCTCGTTATCTCTGTCGTAAACATGAAACAAACACACTCTTTCATCTCCTAAAAATTCTTATGCTTAATCTTCATGCTTATTTCTTTCCTTAGTTAATCTTCAAACCTCTTTTGTTTTATCTCTTTTTTTTCCTTCTAGTGCATTTCACCATCACAAACTAAATCCTAATTCTAATCTCAATTCTTCACTACACACCAACCCATACCAAAACCCATAACAATTTTTATCCGTCCAACCAATCCCGTAATTCTTTCCATCTTCGCATTAATCATTTTGTTCGTATCCTTTAGAGCTCTTATTTCATCTCTTAGCTTGGTAATTTCGTTTAAAACAAGTGTTCTTGTAGGCTAGTTAACTTCTCCACTACTTTGGTCGTTTAAACCACCATCGGCTAGTATCCTCCAACCAAGTTAACGCCCATATACTCTTGTGGGACAAGCATAATATAATTTTTGCTTGTTTAGTTGTGACTACGAGACCTTGACAACTACTCTTTTTCTACACTTATAATTGATATTCAAAAATCAACTACAATCAAAGCCACTCTCAATTTTACTTTTACTTGACGTTATTGACTACGGTATATATATAGAGAGAAACTGAATTAAAAAAAAAATAGAAGACAATGAAGAATTAGAGAACATAAACTATAAAGTGCTTGTTTGGTAATCAAGAATAAAGTGATGGGAATGAGAATGCAGGAATCGAATTAAAATTAAGGAATCGGAATGGTATTTATATTCCAATAATGTGTTTGGAATACTAATAAGGAATTGGAATGCAATTTAAATTTTTTAATATCCGATTTTGTATACAAATATAAATAATGATTAAAAAATAATTTTATTAAACTATAATAGTTATAAAAATAATAAAGGTGATAGTAGTGATTGTGGTGGTTCTAGTAGTGGTGGTGGTGACGGTAATGATTGCGGTAGTGATGGTGGTTGTGATTGTGATAATGATGGTCATTGTGGTGGTGGTGGTGGCGGTGGCAATAATGATTACGGTAGTGATGGTGGTTGTGATTGTGATAATGTTGGTCATGGTGGTGGTGGCGGCGGTGACGGTAATGATTGCGGTAGTGATGGTGGTTGTGATTGTGATAATGATGCTCATGGTGGTGGTAGCGGTGGCGATGGCGATAATGATTGCGGTAGTGATGGTGGTTGTGATTGTGATAATGATGGTTATGGTGGTGGTGGTGGTTGTGATGATATTAGTAGTGGTAGTGGTTGTGGTGGTGGTGGTGGTAGTGATGGTTATGATAGTGGTTGCGGTGGTTGCGATGATGATGGTGGTAGTTGTAGTTATGATGGTGGTGGTAGTGGTGGTGGTTGTGGTTGTGATGGTGGTGGTGATGAAGATAGTGGTGGTGGTGGTTGTGGTTGTTGTGATGGTGGTGGTGGTGGTGGTGGTGGTAGTTGTGGTGATGGTGGCAAAAATAGTTAATAGATAATAAATAAATAAAATATATTATTATTTAAAAAAAATTCATTCTCATTTCTTGTTTTTTGTTCCCACATTTTATGTGGGAATAAAGTTGTGTGTAAATTTTCATTCCCATTTTCACTTCATTCCTTTTAACTAAACGACTACAATGTGGGAATAAAAATTCTATTCCCATTCTCACTACTCTATTCCCGATTACCAAACAACACCTAAAATTAAGAAAGAAAAGCTGCAAAATAAAGGAAATAGAAGAAGACAAGTGAAAGAGAAGAGAAGAGAAGGTGTAAAATTAAGGAAGAGAAGTTGTAAAATTAAGGAAATAGAAAAAAATAGTCAAAAAGAAGAGAAACCGCAAAATGAAGGAAAATAGAAGAGGACGAGAGAAAGAGAAGCATACTTTAGGATTGTCATTATAAGAGGAAGAGAAGCACAATTTAGTTTTATATATGACTAGAAATGCTATTTAGGAATAAAACATACTTAGATAAGGACACCTCATTGCTTTACTAATAGTTAATAGATGGAAGGACAAAGCTATTAACGAAATGTAAACATAGAAGGTTAAATATTTAGTTTTTGAAACCAAGTGGATTAATTCATTTCTCTAAACGAGAATGACTAAATAATATTTTACTCCAATCGTATAAATAAAAAAAAATTAAATAAAAACTAACTTAAAACCAATATAACTTACTAGAAAAACAAATCATTTGGCCAAAGATGACCGTAGCAAACTAGAGTTAGTAATCTCATTAGAGATGATTAAAAAAAAAGAAGTGAAAATAGATTGTATCAATATATTTTTATTATTTTTTTCTTCATTTTAAAAGCAAAGAAATTATCTCGTCGGTAAGCAAGCATCGACTTGTAAACTAAGTCAAGAGTTCGATCTTTATGACCGAGCACTCGTGATAATTTATTCTTGAAAGAAATACTTGAAACCATGTATTGGGAAGTGTACTTTAAACATGTCCTGAAAAATATTCATTTCGAGATACATAAAAGCTAGTCTGGAAACATTTTTATTGTTGGAGGAAAAAAAAAAAAAAGGCAAAGGAATTGTGGTTGCTAGACACTAAACATAACCTGTCTAACCATGAAAGTTGGTGAAAGTGTTCCATTTCACTGCTATAAACGGGTGATTTGAAGAGGATTTGGATCGGCAAAAATGCAACTAAAAAACTGAAAATCCACCAAATCTTGTACTAGATACGAACATCAGTAATTCTAGCGACCCACTCCTTTAAATAGCCTAAGATCGCTCCAAATCAGACACATTAGAAATAGGAAATGAGACTCTAGCCACTACTCTCTATAATAACACCCACATAATCTTAAAACCCCACAACCAACCATAGTAAATCCATTTCTGAACTATAGAACTAGCCTCCAATTCGTTTCCTTGAACACTAGATTCATTGACAAGTGAGAAGAAGAGTTATTATCAGTAAATAAAATAAAAGTCAATCTCAATCCAAAGTGGCAATCCAAATAATTGGAGGAGACTATGGGAAGGTCTTCACATAAAAAAGAGCCGAGAGGAGGGCGGACGCTACCCCCTAGATAAAGGTCACATGCCTGTTTCCGAAAGGAAATCGTCTATCGCGATTCAAACGGAAGCTAAACCAGTAACAACTATTGCGGATCCACATACTTGAAGTCCTCCCTGTCATTTCTTCTGTTCCTAACCATCAATAGGGGGCCACTTCAGCATCACATGAAGTATGTCCCGTCACCCCTTTCCTGGGGCTTGGATGTATAAACGCCCTCTTAGGTCCATTGCAAAAGGATTCCAACTCTTTTAACACAAAGCTCATTTTCCTCTGTTATTTACTTTTTTTCATCAACAAGAAGCATAGCCTTTAAGACTCCCACCTCAAACAAGTCACTGACTATAATCATCCAAAAGTTTTCAAAGAAGAGGATCTCTTTGTTTTGTTTCGCGGGTGACCTCAACAGTACAGTCAGCTATTCTTGTCACCTTGGATTTTTTTTTTTTTTACATCATCAGCCATGCCATTTAATAGGAAATAAGATTGTAACATTTACTTTTCTCCCCTTTTTTCTGAAAAAATATTGAAGATAAAAGGCATCCATATAAATACCTAATGTCCGACATAAATTACATAGAAATTAAACACCACCATTTTGTTTTGTACGATTACTAATATCCAATAAATAGATTGCGTGGGCGCTTTAGGAATTCTCAGACATCAATGGTCAAACTCTTTTTTTTTTTTTTTTTCCTTCTTCTCGAACTTTTTTATCAACAGATACAACCATATAGCACTAAGTGAATAGGAGATTAATTACACTCATACAACCAAGCACCTCACCATTCAAAAAATAAATTAAAAGGAAAAAAATGAAGAAGGCGAAAAGTCCCTTAAAATTTGGCTTTTGCACATGGGTTTCCCATCACAATCAGAGTATGGCAGTGGTGTGTTAGACAAAGGCAAAGCTGGTCATTTCACTGAGATATCATGTCAAATATCAGAATGCTTCCATTCTTTGCAGTGCAAGTGTGAATGACTGTCACCATGTTTCCCACCCCCATACTGAATTTTGCTGTCAAAATGCCAGGCAGCCCCTCAATTTACACCATTCCCTTTAAGGAGAATAACAATTGTGTGTGTCTCTCTCTATATGTATGAGAGAGAGAAAGGGAGAAAACGCATTGCCTATTTGCCTTACCTATTACTAACAGGGTCTGATGCAGGATTTCCAAAACTTTGTACACTTTCGAATAACCTAGCTACTAGCATCATAACATTCAAAGTTGCAAAAACAGGAGAATCCCATTTTGAAATATATTTTTTCCCCCAAATATATATATCTACAAGCCAAACGTAGAGAGTATTTCTGAGAATATATATATATATATATATATATATACAAGCCAAACGTAGAAGGTATTTCTGAGAAAATATCAATCCCAAAGCAATAACTAGGATTCTTCTCTCAGTTTCACCAATAACATAGCTACCTACCTCAAAACAAGATGAACGAAAAAAGAAAGAGGGATGAATTCAAGAAATAAAAAACTCTAATTTTATGCCAATAGCATGCAGCGAATAAAATTTGGAAACAACACAACCACTACTAAATGGCCTGATCAAATAGTTAAACTACTACACTACAGCTAGAAGTTCCAAACTTTCTTTCCCAAAGGATCCTCTCTTTTTTCATTGATGTAGAAACAAAAGATGCTACTATAAAACAGCATCATTGTCTCATTCAGTACTGGATCCATAAACTTCAATCAAACCCTGCAATACAAGAACTTGGGTTTTCAAGAGGACAATATAATCAGCAGTTACTTGAAACAACTGGTCAGCTTTTAAAATCTCTCCAATGTGGGCAGCTGGAATGAGGTTCTTGAGAGCCTCCAGCTTGTCTGAGACCTTGTTGGAGCTTCTTTTCGTGAGCCCACCATTGCAAATGCTTCTTTGAGCTTTACAAGCACGTGCACGTGGTCTTCTTCTTCTTCTTCTTCTTCTTCTTCTTTCCGTCCTTAGAGAACACTTGGACTTCTTTGCCATTGAACTCATGGTGAGAGCTACGTGGTTGAGAAAGAGAGGAGGAGAGGGGAAAAGAAAAGAGAGTTCTTTTACTGATAGGAGGGGAGAATTTGAGTGATTTGAGTCAGCTCGTGGTTTAAATAATGGAGGGATTGGATATTGCCACCGGTTTGTTGGTTAACTACAAAAGAACCACTCATTGGCCTGTTGTTTGTCTTATTATTATTGTTCTCTCAAGCATTCTTCTCCCTTTTCTTGTGGATTTTTATAAGATTGTGCTTTGAATTGTTTATTATGTCCTTGTATTCCTAAGAAATATATTGGAAAGTGAAAGAAAGGGAAATTTTGAGGCTTATGAATCTTCTCTCCAATTTTTTTTTTAATTTACAAATTAAAGTATGAAGATCTTTCAAGGGATACTAATTGAGCTATAACTGGTTTTGTTTTCAAATTAATAAAAAAAATATATATGTTTTGAACTTTTATTTCATTAAGATCATATATATCATACGATCAAATTTTAAAATTATAAGTAATATATTTTTAATAATAATATTGGCATCGTTATGATAACGGTTATTTATATTAATAAGATTGTTGATGTAAATTACATCCGCCAAAATCGAATAAAGGAATTATTGAAGTTTTGAATACATATCTCCTCACGAAATTTGAACAAAAGAAATCACACATTTTTTTCTCGTAAAAATCTAGTTATAATTCACAACTATATATTGTGCAGGTTATGCAAATGTAAATGTATGCAAATTAACCTTTACTTTGGCATGATTAACTCTTAAGAAGTACTAATAAATATAAGCAATTTAATCAAGTTATTAGAAAGCGAAGTTTAAATCTCTAAAGAAAACCAAATCAAATTTGAAAAAAAAAAAAAAAAAAAAAAGGTGCCAATAGAGTTAAATTTGTACCCTTTTCTACATTGCAAGCATGACCTATCACTTTTTACTTGCAGAAAATAACGAAACAACTTCTGCACAGTTGATCTCAACTTGATCAAATGATCATGCATATTTTAATTATATATGGCAAAAGAGAGAAGAAAAAGGAAGGAATGGGAAAGGTGAGGAGGTAGGATATGGAAACCAAGAAATCTGCAACATAGACAGATTCAATGGTCCAGATCATTTAATAGTAATTTGTTGTTGATGGGCCAGAAATGATATGAACAATGGGGGTCCTGATTTAGTGGGGATGGGATCCTAGCAACACAGATATTTCTATGAATTTCAAGGTTGTTATTGCAATTCTATGTAGAAAACGACACCAATTTCGCATTTTGCTTGAAAAGTTAAAGCGGGAAGATGGGCACAACTTGCGAGCCACAAGGAGAGAGGGCTTCTTGGCACTGGCAGCAAAAGCCTGCCTATCTGTATTTGGCACATGCAAAGGTTTTAGTTTCTTCATTTCCGGTGTAGCCCCCCATTCCCTATCATGTTACCAATACTTGATTTGATAAAATATATGTAGTCTCTGGCTCTAGCTATTAGGAAATTTATGGTTTACAAATTAAACAAACACTGGTAGTTGCTGCCAACAGCAACTATAATTCGTTAGGTTACTTTGTCACTTGCTTCAAACAAATTAAATAATCAACTCAAAGATTGACATGTAACATAAGAGTTGATTATTAATTAATATATAGTTGCAGCTGCAACGTACTTGACATATTTCAACTATCGAAAAATACTTGATAACACCATGGTAACAGATATCATTTTTAAAAATAGAAAGGATTTAGAGATAAATTTAAAAAATAAAAATATTAAATGACATAATATTCATTGAAATAAAATATCTCTTTTGTATTCCTCCAATAAAACACTATCCCTACAAAATTATGATGACTTTTTTTTTTTTAACAAAATTGGTGTTATGTAACCCTACTCTTATATTTATCAATTTAAATGTATAAAGGGTAGAATTAGTTATGGATTTATGTCTGATAAATAATTAAGATTGCATGCACTGTCAATTAAGACAAATATTCATACATGCTGCAACAACTACTAATTAGGAATATATATATATATATATATATAGCCTGAAGATTAATGGATGTTGTATAGACGAGGCAGCTGAAGCAGCTAATTAATACAAACTAATATTGTGGCAGAACATGTTTCCAAGGCTGAAGGACCAGTTCATTTATGTTCACACTACACATGGCGACATGGAAATAAGCTTTGTGCTAATTTATTTATTATTTAGTTACTAGTAGTAGATAATACTACAAAAGTAGACTAGGAACTGAACCGAGAGGCAAGGTTAGTAAATTGAGAGCCAAATGATCAAAAGAAGAAAAATATACTTGAAACAATAATATCATAATCCCAGCTAAGGTTGATCATCTCAAGGTGAAAGCCCCCTTTATAAAATAAAGACATTGACGGTTCGTAGTTAGAAGTAGTAGGGTAATGATAGGGGCAAATTAGTGATTGAAAAGAACCAAGTTGTACTAATAAGGGAATGTGGCTTCCTCTCAAGGGTGCATGTGAAAGCGATATGGACCAGCAAAGCCTCAAGTGCGAGAGAGAGAGAGAGAGAGAGATTGAAAAGAGCACATGGGCTTGCACATGGAGAGATAGAAGAGGGAAGGAATTCAATTTAGCTTTGCCTTGGTGGTGGAAGGAAAGGATTGGCATGTGACAAATTAAGGGAGAGACAGTGAAATGTACAGCATGTTCTGCACATTCCCTGCATGCAACTGATCAATTCCACCCCCCTCTTTACTCTTTCCCTCCTCGCCTTCCAAATAATTTAAACTATTTTATATTCTTCTTTCATTATGATATAATAGGATTTCAGATTGGATACACATGTTTTCCCTTGGTTTTTAAGCTATCTAGTGCACGTGATTTTATGTTGTGGTTATTATAATTGGAGGATTAGGGCCAATTTATCGATATGGTATTTTGCTGCCGGAAAGTGAGTCTGTTAAAAAAAAAAAAAAAAAAAAAAGGCTAATTTTAGCTTTGAATTACTTGACCTCTCCCTATTTTTCCCTCCACTATTATCATATTGCTAGTGTTGCATAATTTTTGCAGATTTTTTTTTTTTTTTGTATGAAAGAGAATTGAAAAGTAAATTCATATAAACTTGAGATTTGCACCGGATTATTGTTATTCATATTTTATTTGTTTAATAAATGAATCGGATTGAATTCAATTGGATTAAATCTGAATCGGATTTTTAAATGTTGAAATCATTTAACATTTTTCATTTTGGAATTGAAGGAGAAAATGATAAAAGGTTATTGTTCTAACTTATATAAGAGATGTGATGAAACATCCTACAGAATTCTGCCGCGTTAGTCATGTGCTGGTATTTGCTTTATTCCTTTTGTTTTTTTTGGGGTCGGTTGTGGCTTAACATAATCGACATGGGTCACTGACCCTTTTTTTTGGGTAGGGAGCTCATGCATGGCCCTCTTGTTTTGTCTAACATGATACATTTGTGGATTGGTACATTGTTTTCTCTTTGCTCAATTTTCATGGTTAAATTTTGGTACTTTATGTTTGTTATTGGGTCCAACACCATATACCTGGTTTCAACAAAGCTGGAACGACAAAACAGCTTTCCGTTTCTTTTTTAAGAAATTTTACTCAAAATATTTAATCACTCCCCTAAAAATTCCAAAAGATGTTACCAAAACGTCGTATGAATTTCAATGTTGCCCTTCTATTTATACCCAAGAAAAAAGAAAAGAGAGAGGCCAAACTGCATCAAATTAAACTTTACATCAATTCAATGGATCTGGAGAGCCGCCAGGTATGGTGGGGGCAAGTAGAAAAGGTATCAAAACAATCATTACTCTATGGAATTGAAGATGTCTTTCAATGATGACAATTATAGAATTTGATTACAGCTACTGTCTTCTAATTTAACCGTCACATACAACTTGGCCATTGCAGTTAATTTCTTTTGTCCATGGACCGTGGATTTCGTTACGATGGCACATGGGTCATAGAGGACAGACATTTAGTTATTTGGAAGCATATGAAACAGAGAAAAAAGTATAAAGACTAAAGTGGAAAGTCCAAAAATTTAGAGGGAGCAATTGCCACCTTCTAACATATACCTAGAATTAAGAGGACATGAGTTTAATTTCCATACATTTGTTTGAGTTAGACCAAAACTGTTTAGTTTGAAATTTCAACTAGATCAGTGATTAATCTAGTAACAAATGAATAAGATAAAATAAGTCTTAATGGCTCACTCTATGAAGAGATTCACTACCTAAATTTATTTAGAGAGTGCTTACGGGACATGTTCGTCAATCCAAGTATTAGTCGATGCAATTTTGGTTTATGTCTACCTTAGTCGATCACTCTAAGAATGTGTTTACAACATCCTAGCGATGACAAACAAAAGAATACGCAAAGTTGTAGATAATAACTCTCAAGTTTTATTTAAATATTCATCAAGTCTTCATCGAAAAAGTAGCATAAACTATGCTTAAATACTCATAAACAAGACCTAAACTAAGTCAACTAAGTTGACTTCTTCTTAGCTGAATGCAATTCCTATTTTCCTATCTAGGACTCTTTTCTTAAGTTGACTTGGACTCATGTCTTCAATCTCTAATTAGGACTTTATTAATTTAGTCTAATTAAATCTAGATTCATATATTACATGGAGTCAAAATAAATAAGGAATTCCTAACAAATAAAGATCCACATTGCACAAGGATTAAGCCGCCCACTAGGCCATATGTTGTCATGTCCCTAAAAAATTAAAAATTCAAAACTTTAGAGAACTAATTAACTAGCCTCAAGTTTATATAATTAAAAATATCCCAACTAAATAAAATACAACCCAAATAAATAAAATATAATAAAATTAAAAGGATAGAGGGTTGGAAGTTTGGGCAACTTGAGGGTGCTAAACATTTGGCCAAGTGGGAGCGTGGATGCTTTTGCATCGGCTTAAGATCCTCAATTGACGCAAACTCGGGAGTTTTGATTTTATAAAAAAAATCACGATGAAAATGGTCTAAAGGTCTAAATCAATGTGAACTCAAAAGTCTTAATTTCATGAGAAGTTCGGGATAAAAACGCTTTAAGGGTCTAAACCAAAGCGAAATTAGAAGTCACAATTTTGTAGGAAAATTCATGCAAAAACATTTTAGAATCAAGGACGACATTTCTAAACCGATGCAAACTCAATAGTCATAATTTCACAAAAAAAAAAAAAGAAGGTAAATTTGGTGTAGGATTCTTAACCGAAGTGAGTTCATGAGCTACGATTTCACATGAATGTTTAAAAAAAAAAAAATTGTTTAGGATTCTGAATTGACAAAACTCAAGAGTTGTGATTTCTCAAGAAAACTCATGATAAAAATGGTTTCTAATTCTAAACCAACACAAACTCAAAATTCATAATTTCACAAAAAAATTTGAATAAAAATGGTTTAATGTTCTAAACCGATGCAAACTTCGAGGCCTTAATTTTTGAAAAAAATGGTCTAGGAGTCTAAACCAACACGAACCTAAAAGTCATGATTTTATAAGAAAATTTAGGGCAAAAATAGTTCGTAGTCTAAACCGAGTGCGAACTCAAGAGTTATGATTTCATAAGAAAATTTAGACAAAATCGATCTAGGGGTCTAAACTAATATGAACTCAAAAATTGCAATTTCGTAGAAAAAATTAGGATGAAAACAATCTAGGGGTCTAAATTGATACAAACTAAGGAGTCACAATTTCATTGAAAAAAATCAAGCAAAAACAATCTAGGAGTCTAAGGCTCTATTTGTTTGATAGAAAACAACTTTCATAGGAAAATCAATTCCTAAAGAAACTATTTTTTAGAAAATTATTTGTTAAAAAATATTTTCTATCGTTTAGCAATTTCATGAAAAAACCACTAGAAAATAAATTTCAGCATTTGTTTGATATAGAAAATTAAAATACAAAAACGAGTATGTGATTGTTATATCAACGAATTTTAAGAAAATTTCAAAAAGACATATTTACAATTTCATAGTAGAAGATGCATTTAGAAAAATTATATATATTTTCATAAATATTGACTCTAAAATTTAAATTCAAAAGATAAAATATACTTTTTTAATCATCAAACCAATTCATCAAAATTACTTAGGACAAAATCAATTCAATAATCACATTTAGTATATATATATATAAAACAAAAATCTAAGTAATCCTAGCATTGTTATTTTGGTAACTCAATTAAGAATTGTTTTTTTTTTTGAAATTGAAGTGATAATTTAGTCTAAAAATAGTTTTACAAATTATTAGTTATCATTTTAGACAATTATTCATTTGGTTTCGGAAGATTAATGTTGGAATAATTTGTAACTAATAATTCACTACAATTACCGACAAAATTTAATAACTAATTAAAATTAAAAATTAGTGACTTACTTGCAAATGAATGGTGTTGAAAAAATAATATATTAATTAATTAATTAATTTTCAAATTTCACAAATGATTGCAGTCTTGTAATAATTATTTTCAATCATTTAAGTATAGTTTGATGGTTTTTGAGATAATAGTAAAACAAATAACGATAAATTATTGAAATATTTATTATAAAAATAATGTTAAGGTGTAAAAATAGTTTTTAAGAATATTTAATGTATTTGTAAATCAAAAAATCAAATGTTAGTAGAAATAGAGAAAAATAATTAAATAATTAATAATAATTGATAAGGAATAATAAAAAATGAATTCAATAATTTTAAATAAAAAGAAGAGAGAGAAAAAATTATTAAAATATATATCGAGAGAGGTAAGTAACACGAGAGTGAGATAACTTATGAGAGAGAAAGAAAATGTTTTTCTCTTTTTTAACTCGAAAAATATTTTTTCAAAAATATTTTATCATTTTTCATTGATCGAGAATCATTTTTCGTTGACTTTTTTTTCTAAACGAAAAACAAATGTTGGAAGAACGAAGAAAACAAGTTCTTGGAACTTGTTTTTCCCTAAACAAACAAGCCTAAATCGACACGAACTTATAAGTTTTGATTTCATAGGAAAATTCAAGATAAAAATGATCTAAATCACGTGTAACCAAAACCATGGATCCGGACCAATACAAGTAAAACACAAGCAAAAACTCAAAGATTCAAAGAACAAGTTATTTTACAATTAACAAATTCATAAATATCTAGATTTTCAAGAACAATCAATTCAAAATTCGTAACTCAATGACAATTGTCATAACCCAATTTTAAACTATAATAATTAGTTTAAAAATTCCATTTATTTTAAATTTTTTTCTTTTTCTTTTTGTTTTTATAATGTAGTTGTCCATGAATTTTTTTATTATTAGTCTCTTTTTATCATTTAGCTTTTAACTATTTCTTAATTTATCAATCTAAAATTAAAAAAGAAAAAGAAAACAAAGGATAAAAAAGAGAAAAGAAAATACCAAAAAGAATTTGATCAATTTCCCCTCTATCATTTAATCATTTTATCATAAATTTTTTATATTAAAAAAAAGTGAAGAAAAGGAATTCAAGAAAAAAGGGGTTAATTTCTCGAGGGATTTAATTAAAAGAATATTGGAATGTAGAGGCACTAAATTGAAGGAGATGAATGGATGATAGGGCCAAACTAATTGTTTAGTAACTCCTTTATTTTAGGTACCAAAAATCATTCATTTTCTTCTTTCTCTAATGCATTTTTTCATAGAAATGAATAGAGATGGCCAACTAGTTTTCTCTCATTTTTTTAACACACGCTCACTCCCCTCACGAGATGCCCTTGTACCCTTTACCTTCTCAATGCCCAAACAAAAATTCTAAGCCATCCAATGTCTTTCTCCCTTAATCCCTACGAGTTACCTACACCAAAACAAAAAATAATGAGATGCTAGCAAGAAAACAAAGGGAGGAGGAGCTTGGTGAGCAAGAAAAAATGAATGGGTAGGATCATTTTAAGTAGAATGGGGGTGAAGATAATGGAAAAAAGGCTATAAAGAGAAGCAATGGATGTTGAAATTTAGAAAATAGATTTACAAAAATTTAAAGATAAAAACAAGAGAATCATATTGCTTAATTACCTCTAGAAAATATCTCTACACTGTCCTTAAAGTGATTATTGCTCCAACTATAATGCTTGTTTAAATTTTGGCAATTCACCTCTAGGATTCAACTTTGCACTCAATGAATTATAGATAGCACTCCCGAAATTTCTTCAAGAGAATTTCTCTTAAAGTTGTAGAATTTTATGAAGAGAAGAGTTTTGAGAGGAGGAAGAGGATTATGGAAGAAAGAATTGACTTATTTTCTAAGCAATAATTCCCTATTTATAGATTATTGAAAACCTTTCATAACCAATATGACTATTGTAACACTAGTTTGATTTAATGGCTAATTATTACTTTTTAACAATCATAATTCAATAGTCATATTCTGTTTGAAACTAATTAACTATCATAGAAAAAACATAATTAATTAATTAATTATGAATTTAATTTAATAAAAAAGAAAAAAATTAAAATTAATTAATCACACATCATACACGTGCAAAGTGCTACGTTCTAGTATTTTGATTATATATATAATTTCACTTACTAGCTTCCCTCCAAAGCTTCCAATTGAGATCCCTCCAAATCTTTCTAATTTGAAAATCTTTACAAGAGGCCTACTTATAAAATGACTCTTTTTTTCTTTCCTTTCGAATATAGGATAAACATCCTACTTAAAAACACTCTCTTGAAAACACTCTCTTCACCACACTTAGCTTATTAGCTATCTAAGCCATATTTTTCCAACAATCTCCCACTTAGATAATAAAGTTAAGTCTTTATAGTATCACACATAAAGGATGATGTCTCTTAACTTGAATATCTTTTTAGTGTAGTTATCTCAAAGTCTCAATGGAATAAATGGTGTCTAAAGTGATTGAACCATTATCCGTTGTATTAAAACTAAAAATACCATACACGTGACCTAATCTAAATTCTTTTTGAAATTCTCTAAAATTCTTTTAGCACTTATATAGCTATTTACTACATCCTAGATTTTTATAAACATTTCTAAAAGTCAACCCTTGAACTTTCGCTAGGAGTGACACCACTCCTTATGTTTTTATAGGTGAGAATCTTATTAAGCTCATAATAAATTGGTCATATTCCATAGCTTAAGCCTCATTAAGAGTTTATAACTCATCCTCTAAAATTTATTAGTACTACATAACTTGGAATGAAAATATAAATAAAATATCCTAGTACTTCCACAACCACTTATCCGTAACTTGTTTGTACCCATTGAACTTTTAACTAGTAATAATACTAGAGAAAAGTTGGGTTTCTATCACTAGTGACTCTAAAAGAAGGGTCTTAAACCCATTATAACTGAAGTTTTCCTTACTAAATCCTTAATAAGCCCCTTTGTGAATGTATCCGTCAAGTTGTTACTTGTTCTTACACATAAGATTATGATAATTCTTTCAAGAATTAATTATTTGACATATTCCTATCTCAATTTTATATGTCTAGATTTCCTATTATATATCTTACTAAAAGCCCTAGACATAGTAGTTTCACTATTCCGAGTGCAAAGAAATGGCTAGCATTAGTTATGGCCCTAACTCTATTTTTAGTAATAAGTTCCTTAGTCATTCTACTTCTTTTCTAATGGTCGTTAATGCTAAAAAATCGAATTTTATAGTGGACTAATTTATACACATTTGTTTCTTAGGAGCCCATGAAATAGCTCTTATACCAAAGGTAAATACCCAATCGGACATAGACTTGTTGTCACTAGCATTTGTTATCCAACTAGCATCGGTATATCCCTCCAACACCGATGAATAACCTTTATAAGTTAGTCTCAAACCCAAATTTCTTTTGAGATATCCAAAGACTCTAGAAATTGCTTTCCAATGATCAATACCAGGATTACTAATGTACCTTGAGAGCTTACAAACCATAAAGGAAATATATGGCCTAGTGCAACACATGACATACATTAAGCTACCAATTACACTAGCATACTAAACTTGAGCAATTGCTCTTTCGAATTTGGCATTAACTTATGTGAACATTCATATAGGGTCCTTATTACCTCTTTAATTCTCAAATGTTGATTCTTCTTTATGATTTTCTCAACGTAATAGGATTGGCACAAAGCATAATGCCTACTATTTTTCTTTACTTTGATTCCCAAGATAATATCTACCTCTTCAAGATCTTTCATCTTAAACTATAAGGGTAAGTACTTTTTTATTGCATTCACACCATCAATATTTTTTTCAAAATTATAAACATATCATCAACATATAAGCATACAATAATACTATATTCTTTTGTAAATTTAGAATAAAATACATTTATCCGAACAATTATGCTTAAAACCATGAGATAATATGACATAATGAAAATTTTCATGCCATTGTTTTAGTGCTTGTTTCGGACCGTATAATGATTTAACCAACTTGTATAATTTCTTTTCATTTCCAAGCAATACAAACCCTTTGGGTTGTTCCATATATACTTCTTCATCCAAGTTACCATTTAAGAAGGTTGTCTTAACACCTATTTAATGCACAATTAGATTATGTTAAGAAACTAGAGCGAATACGTCAAAGTAGTCAACACCTTCCTTTTGCCTAAATTCTTTTGCCACTAATCTAGCTTTAAATGTTTGTATTGATTCATCAACATTGTACTTGCTACAAAATACCAATTTACAACCTATAGGCTTTAAACCGGGCGATAAGTCCACGAAAACCCAAGTATTATTGGATAATATTGAGTCCATTTTGTTATTGATTGCTTCCTTCTAGAATGCTACATCTCTTGATGTCATAACTTCTCTATAGGTTTTAGGTTCCTCTTCTATACTTAATAAAATTAGCATTTTGTTAAGTACAAATTTCCTATCGTCTTCTATTAGGAAGATAATAGACTAGGAATCAATAAAATCTAAATCTAGGTTCTTTTCCTTTTTAGTCCTTGGACTTCTCCTAGGTTCACTAATAATATCAAGAGATTTCCTTTTACCACTTATAACAATTTGTCCATGTGTTTGTATGGTAGTATTGGAATCATTGGTAAATTTATGTTTAACAAATTCAACATCCCTTGATTCCACTATCACATTTGACTCTAAGTCCAATAATCTATATGCCTTAGAATGTTGAGCATATATCATAAACACACTTTGTAGAGCTCTTGGTCCTAACTTGACTCTTTTAGGATTTGTGACTCTATAAAAGGCTATACAAGCCCAAACTCTAAGATAACTTAGATTTGATTTTTTTCCTTTCCATAATTCATAAGGTGAGACTTTAAATTTCTTAGATGTTATCCTATTGTGCACATGATATGCTGTTAACAATGCTTCACCCTATAAATTATTAAGTAATTTAGCATTTAAAATCATTGCATTCATCATATTAACTACTATTCTATTTTTTATTTTAGCTAAGACATTTTTTTTTAGGTATAGGGTGCTCTCATTTCGTGTATAATTTCATTAACCTCATAAAAAGAAGAAAAATTAGTAAAGAAATATCCTCCACCCCTATAACCTCTTAAGACTTTAATCTTCTTTTCTGTTTGATTTTTAACTTTAGATTTATAGCACATAAACATGTCAAATGCTTGATCCTTAGTTTTCATTAAATACATGTAAGTATATCTAGAATGATCATCAAAAAAAGTAATAAAATACCTATATTCTCATCTAGTTAAAGTTCTATTTAATTCACATATATCAGAATGAATAAGTTCTAATTTTATAAAAGACCTTTCAACTAAAGGAAAAGGCTACTTAGTCATTTTTATTTGTGTACAAATTTCACATTTTTCATAATACTATTGCAAGAGATCAAATCATGTTTTGATATATATTTAATATAACCTAAATTAACATGTGCTAATCTACCATGCCATAAATGAGAATAAGGAGAGCCAATAATATAAGTAGAATCATTCATATTATTAATAATACTAGTTTGAACATGTCATCACAAAAGTATCATTTGCCTAGAAAGGTATCATTCTTAGAGAATGCAATTTTATCAAACTCCAAAACAACCTTATCTCCTTTTTTACATAATAGATTTATACATATGGATTCTTTCTAATTTCAAAAACAAACAAAACCTTGACTATCACTAACTTATTTTTAGAAGTAACTGATTTTTTAACAATGCCTCTGCCAAGAACCTTTTGTTAGCGTAGGTGCCCAAGATCCAATCATGGTTAGATGAGCTTGAGTTATTGTATTATTACATCATTTATTTTAATAATAATAAAAGAAGTCTTTTTTATTGATTCTTATGCTTTTATGTTTACTAATTTAGTAGAATTAGATAGAAGTTCTTATGATATGCATTTGTAATATTGTTTAATCAAAAGATGTGAGACAAATACTAATACATGTAAATGATATCATTAAATGTCCCAAGTTGTAACATTGATAAGAATGGACATTGACTATATACGGTTAGACTTGTGAGTGCTATACTCATACATATGATAGCAGTAGAAGATCTCACACTTATTGGTATGGTGATACCAAAGTAAGCACTTAGGTGATTAATGTTAGAGAACATATCACCGTAATTGACTCACCATGAGAACCCATTTGGTTTAGTCTATGAGAATCTCATACGAGATGAGCATAAGTGGTCCTTAGACTTGAAGTCATCACGGTTATCTTATTAGAGGATTTATACACTTTGACACTCGTTTCGATTGAACTAGTAAAGGGTTGCATGTAGGCGATTTGTTGGGTGCACTATGAATCTAATGGAGGTAGGTGTATGACTAAGATAGGACATGTCATTCCTTATATGCTAAAGAAGATATCATATTGCATTTCGATGAATGTCCGCTCATGAAATCTATGTTATAGTAGGAGTACACCAATAGAGCATAGTTGGTTTATTCTAAGACCTAAGATATTTGGGAATCAAAGAAAACTTCGTGATCATAATTGATCAATAACTATAACAAGTTTGAGATCACATTATGATAAGTTGACATGATGACTGAATTATATAGTAATCATACTTGTGAAAGGTAATAATAGATTAATTAATTAATCCTCATAGAGAATTGGGTAGTCATGATGTCCGACTAAAGATCAATCTTGATTTATATATCCGAGAGATAAAAGATGAGTCTTTTATTCTTGATACGTTGCCAACATATCTAGGAGTCTATTGAGTCACACACATAAGTTTAAGTATTCACATGATTAAAGAGATGCACAAATATTGGAAAAAGTTTTTAATTTTGAAGGTTTTTAATTTTGGAAAAGGTTTCCAATAATGGAAAGTTTCCTAAAATGAAAAGTTTCCTTAAATGAAAAATAGAAAGTTTCATATTTTAGAAATTAGTTTTCTAATTCGAAGTTAGCTCCAAATTCGAAAGTAAATAACCTAAAATATAAATGAGTTTCCTAATTGAGGTTAAAAGGTATTTTGAAAAATTACTTTCTAATATGGGCCACCTAAAATTATCTAAGATTATTTATTTAGATAGTTCAAATAAATTAATTGGACCAGAATGATTATTTCCTAATAGTTTTAATTAAAAGCCTTAAGATATTTTTGGTGGGAGGATATATCAACCATAAGTCTAATTAGGACTTATTTATTGCCCTCCTCTTTGTCCTTAGAGGGCAAGGAAACTCTCCTCCTATAAATAGGAGGAAAGGTGTGGCATAAAGAAGAACTTTGAGAGAGAAAAATTCGACCAAGAAAGAAAAAAAGAGGGAAAAATAGTTTTTTTCTAGAAACTCTAGCATGCCACCCTCTCTCCCTCTTCTTTTGAGTTGCTGCAAAATTGCCCAGATTAGATTTCTATAGGAAACACTACACAAATCGGGGAGGTAGAGCTAGCACTCTACCAATTTTGAGTGCTTAATTGTGGGTGCTTGGATCTGCGTAGATCATCGATAGATGCCGGACACTTGGATGACTTTTCTGCTAAAGAATCTAGATTTGTGCTACAAGAGGTAATTCTCTATTCATTGTTTTAATTGATTTCTATATATAGTTAGTTGATTCAATGGCATGATCTTAGGCCCTTTAGATAGAAATTTTTTTTTGTTTATTCCACATCTTCATATGATGCATAATCCTTTACCTCTGTAGTGAGTGACATTATTTCCCATCATCACTTAATATCCTTTAACTACTTTCTCTAAAGTCTTGAATTTAGCCTTGTCATTGCGGACATGGACAGTAGCACTAGAATCATACCACCAATCAAAGATCTTTGTTATAGCGACCATGTTCAATTTTGTGATCATGCCAATGTGTAATTTAGAAATCATTATAACAATTGCATTTTCATCTTTGACCATATTTTTAGTGTTGATATTTTTTATCTTTAGCTTCTTTTTGTATTGACAATCATGCTTGAATTGGCCTTTTTTTTTCCACCATGATAACAAACCTTATTGGTTTTAGTTTTCATTGCATTGGAGTTAGAGAATTCTCGAAAATTTCTTTTCTTTCCTCAAGAATTTTTTTCTCCGAATGTTTCTTTCCTTCAAAATTTAGCTTCTTGTCATCCATATAATTCACATTGGAAAAAGTTTGGATATTCTTTTTCTGAAAATTTTGATTATCCTCTTCAATCTTGAGATGTTTTTCAAACTATTCCAAACTTGAATATTTAGTGGTATGAAACATTTTCTTTACGTAATCATTCCAACTTTGAGGTAATTTTACAATTACAGCCCTACTTCTAGTGATTCTGAAATTTGAATTTTAAAAATCTTTTAGTTTTAATACCATAACAAATAAGTCATGCATTTGATCCATAATAGATAAATTATTAATCATTTTAAATTTGAAGAAACTGATAAGTAAAAACTTATCTACCTCTTATTTTCTAGTATTGTTTTTGAACTCCAGTCCATTTCGATTTCTTTTGGTGACTAAACGAAGTGAAGAGATCATATAATTGATCCGATAATATGTTGAGAATATGACCTCTGCATAGTACTTCATCATCATATGTTTTTCTTGATTAGCGTTGAGTTGTTCGGAATCATCATCCTTTGGTTCTAGGGGATCTTCTAATTTTGGGTTTAGCATATAAGTAACCTTCCTTGTAGTAAGCATAAATATAGTATTGTTTTTCTATCGATCGAAATTTGTTCCATCAAAGTGATCCAGTTTCACCATGTTTTGATCCATCACTTGAAATGAAATTTCTACCCTTACTTTTATCTTCAAAATAATCACCTTAAGATTGTTGAAATTTAAAATAGAGTTAGATAAATTCAAAGATGAAAACAAGAGCATTATGTTAGTATAGATGCCCAAGATCCAACCTATTTAGATGATTTGATATATTGTATTATTGTATTTTCAATATCAATAAAGAAATCTTTTTATTAATTCTTGTTATTTATAATTTGATAGAATTAGATAGAAGTTCATATGATATGTATTGCATTAATGATTGATCAATAGATGTGATACAAATATCAATACACATAAATGTTATCATTAAATATCCCAAGTCATAGTATTATCACGATTGGACATTGAAAATATGTGGTAAGACTAGTGAGTGCTATGTTGTCATTATAAGATAGTAGGAGGAGATCTCACACATACTGGTATGGTGATGCAAAAGCAAGCGCACATGTTAATAATGTTAGAAAATATATTACTAGATGTGACTCGTCATCAAAACCTATTTGTTTTAGTCTTATGAATCTTATACAAGATGGGTATAAGTAGTCATTTGACTTGAAGTCATCATAATTATTTCATTAAAGAATTAGTGTACTTTGAAATTCGTTTTGCTAGGCTTAATAAAGAACTACATATGGATGATTTGTTGGATGCATTAGAAATCTAATAGAGATAGGTGGATGATTGAGATAGGATATATCATTCCTTATATGCTAAAAGAGTTATCACCTTGCACTTCAATGAATGTTTGCTCAAGAATCTATAGCCACGGTGAAAATATACTAATGGAGCATAATTGGTTTACTTAAGAGCTAAGAGATTTAGAGATTGAAGAAAACTTATGTAACCATAATTGAACGGATCGTAAATCAAGTTTGAGATCATACCATGATAAATTGATATGAGAACTGAATTGTGTGAAAACCATACTCAAGAAAGGTTATTGTAGATTAAGTTATTCTTCTAGAGAATTTGATAGTCATGATGCCTTGTTAGAGGTTAATCTTGATTTATGTATCGAGAGATAAAAGAAGTGTCTTTTATTTTTTTTGATACATTGCCAACATATCTTGGAGTTTATTCGATCACATATATAAGTTTAAACATTCATACGAAAAAGAGAAGCAAAAATTTTGAAAATTTTGAAAAAAATTTTCAATTTTAGAAATCAATTTTCTAATTTGGAAGTTTATTGGTACATTGCCAAATATCTAGGAGCCTATTGAAAATACATATAAGTTTAAACATTCGCATGAAAATGAGAAGCGAAAATTATGGAAAAAGTTTTCAATTTTGGAAATCATTTTTCTATTTTAGAAATCGAGTTTATTAATTTGAAAATTAATTTTTTTTAATTTGAAAGTTAGTTACCTAAAATAGAAATTAGTTTTCAAAAATGGAAATAAGTTTTCTAATTTAGGTTTAATAAAATATAAAGTTTTGGCACCTAGGTTATAAAAGGGGAAAAAAACCAAAGGAAACAAAGGAGAGAAGAAGCGAGAGTTACTAAAAATTTTGGAGTTTGAGTTTTTGTAAGAGAAAGTAAGGAAAAGGAAGGCAAACGGGCCTTTAAATCATCCATGCATAGCTTCTATTCATTTGTTGGCAAAGAAAACTTCAAAGAGTAAAAACTCTTTCATCAATGGTTTATTCTCTCCTTCTAAAAATCTTCTTTTCTTTTAGGTTAAAAATAATGGATGAAAAACAATTTTGAGTGTTAACACCCAATTTTGAGTCCAAAAAAAAAAAAAAGAAAAGAAAAGGAAGTAAAAAAATAATGCAATTGGGTGTGCAATTAAAAAGAAAGCGAGAAAGGAACCAAAATAAAGGAGATTTATAAAATGGGGGATCAAAACAGATTTTTGCCAAAAAAAAACTTGAAAACCTAGTATAAAAATACCCATTTTCTCCCAAAAAGGGGTAGCTATTGTTCAACACCCACAAAAAAGACCTAGCCGCGAACGACAACGCCGACTGCACGCCCGGCCCGCCGAGCATGCCACCTCCAGGCAGCACGTCACCGTCGGTAGCACGCCCGGCTCACCGGCACTCCACGCCAACGAGCAAGACCGGCGTGCCGGCACCTCCTACTAGCCTACGCTTATACGCCGGTGTATGTCTTTGCCGGTAACCACCACTTTCGTCCGCCTTTCCTCCCCGGTTGACTAATTATTGGTCTCCATCGGGGTTGAAAAGGTCGGCTTTGATTTTGAGATCGCCAAGCAAATCGGCCCGCCTCTTTTCTTCCTTTACGGTAATCTTTTTCACTTTTTGTTTTATTTTATTTTATTTTTATTTTTAACATGTATTAAATTTGATTCATGCTTACATGTGTTATGTAATTAATTAAATGATTGTGTTATGTAATAATTTGATATGTTCATGTGTTATTTATTTGCTTTATGGTGATGCATGTCATTGCGTTTGCAATTTGATGAATGATGTGTTGGTTTGGACATTTGAATTCGGTGTATGCATATTTTAAGAGTGCGTTTTGTATGATAATTTTATAAAAAAAAACATACGTCAAACCAAGCAAGTTTGAAATATTGCTATGTAATTACGTTTTCGTCAAACATGATTGATTATACATGTTAAAGTAATTAATTTCATCAATTTTTATGTTTTTTCTCCATTTTTAGTCCAATTGCCAATTCTCATCAAGTTTTGCCTACATGTGCTTAAGTTTATCGATTTTAACCTATTTTAGCCTAAGCCATCGATTTTTTGCTTTCGTTGCCACTTTTAGCCAAAGCCGTCAATTTTTGCTTACGCTTGTCATTTTTAGCCTATTTCTACCCTAAGTTCGTCGATTTTTGCTTATGTTGTCACTTTTAGCCCATTTTAGCTAAAGCTATCGATTTTTACTTTCGTTGCCGACTTTAGCCTATTTTAGCCAAAGCTATCGATTTTTTTGCTTATGCTTATCACTTTTAGCCTATTTCTAGCCTAAGCTATCGATTTTTGCTTTCGTTGTCGATTGTAGCCTATTTCGACCAAAGCTATCGATTTTTTTTTGCTTACATTGTTGTTTTTAGCCTATTTTAGCCTAAGTTGTCAATTTTTGCTTGTTTTTACCTAAGTTTTTGATTTTAGCCTATTTTGCCTAAGTTCGTCAATTTTTATTTGTTTTGGTCTACGTTGTCTATTTTACCCTATTTTTGCCTAAGTTTGTCGATTTTTACTTGTTTTTTCCTAGGTTGTCGATTTAGCCTATTTTTGCCTAAGTTGTCGATTTTGCTTGTTTTTGCCTAAGTTGTCGATTTTAGCCTATTTTTGCCTAAGTCTGCTGATTTTTGCTTATTCTTGCATAAGTTGCTTATCCTTGCTCGTTTTATTTATTTATTTTGATGCCCGATATTTATCTTGGCATTTTTTGTTTTTAATCATCCATTATAGAGTGAGGACAAGGTCTTTGATCAACCGAGTCCCGAATCACTTGACTAAAGAGGCACTTTCATAAAAATCAAAAATCGAATTAACGTTGTATGCGATGTAACTTGCCTTAGGTAGAATGGGGTAGGGTGACTTTTGGTCTTCCCTACATGTAATAAACCCTTTACCCGAAACTGCGAACGGACCGATCCACAAGGTTTTCTAGTAATCGTAATATTAGGTGGCGACTCCAACCATCTTTCCTATATAAACCTCACCACCGACGTCGGCTCGCGATAGAATGACAACTTCACTGGGGACCAAACTTAGGGTTAGGCTTTGCATTCAATTTTGAATTTGATTTCTAATGATGTGGCCTATTCTCTTATGCTTGTTAGCCGATTTTTGTAATTTGCTTGCCATGTTTAAATTCATGCCTTTTGTTTTATTGTTCGCCTTGAATTTTTTATTTTATTTTATTTATTTATCTAATTATTTGCTCATTTTTCTTGATTCTTACTTACTTTTTGTTTTTTTGTTTCTTTTTTTATTTGTTTTTTATTTGTTTTTTTATTTTATTTTTGTTTTTATTTGAGACTCGGATATGGAATAATGGTTATGCACACACCACATTACATAATTTTAATGGCATCTGCATTCACCTTAGGATCTAGGGAGGAATTACTCGGTGCCTTGATGGGTTTCGCCTCGGGTAACACTTAGGAAACCTCAATTCTTTTAGAAAGTCGCCACTTGTCGGGATAGGTATTTGATGGTCTCCACGATTACTAGCTTCACACTTGGTCGGCCTCGATTCTCTTGGGCCAAAAACAACCCTTTGAGACTTAGATGGATCCTACCCAATCATGTAATGGCTAGAACTAGGCCCTCGGACCACCTTTCCTATATAAATTCACTAGGCAAGCCGGATATGTCAAAACCTTGACCAAGCAATCGGTCGCGATGTTTCGGGATGGGTAACAAGAGAACTCGGATCTAAACTCACTTGGTAGTCAAATTTAACAAAAATTCGAGGCTTTGCAATAAACGGAGGAAGATTGTCTAGGATTGAAATTTTATAGCAACCATAAGGAGTTCACACACTTCTAGTCAATGATCAATGACCCCAAAAGTTGCTTAATTATTGAAAGATGTCAATTTTTATTTGTTTTGGTCTACGTTGTCTATTTTACCCTATTTTTGCCTAAGTTCGTCGATTTTTACTTGTTTTTTCCTAGGTTGTCGATTTATCCTATTTTTGCCTAAGTTGTCGATTTTGCTTGTTTTTGCCTAAGTTGTCGATTTTAGCCTATTTTTGCCTAAGTTCGCTATTTTTGCTTATTCTTGCATAAGTTGCTTATCCTTGCTCGTTTTATTTATTTATTTTGATGTCCGATATTTATCTTGGCATTTTTTGTTTTTAATAATCCATTATAGAGTGAGGACAAGGTCTTTGATCGACCGAGTCCCGAATCACTTGACTAAAGAGGCACTTTTATAAAAATCAAAAATCGAATTAACGTTGTATGCGATGTAACTTGCCTTAGGTAGAATGGGGTAGGGTGACTTTTGGTCTTCCCTACATGTAATAAACCCTTTACCCAAAACTGCGAACGAGACCGATCACAAGGTTTTCTAGTAATCGTAATATTAGATGGCGACTCCAACCATCTTCCCTATATAAACCTCACCACCGACGTCGGCCTGCGATAGAATGACAACTTCACTGGGGACCAAACTTAGGGTTAGGCTTTGCATTCAATTTTGAATTTGATTTCTAATGATGTGGCCTATTCTCTTATGCTTGTTAGCCGATTTTTGTAATTTGCTTGCCATGTTTAAATTCATGCCTTTTGTTTTATTGTTCACCTTGAATTTTTTATTTTATTTTATTTATTTATCTAATTATTTGCTCATTTTTCTTGATTCTTACTTACTTTTTGTTTTTTTGTTTCTTTTTTTTATTTGTTTTTTATTTTATTTTTGTTTTTATTTGAGACTCGGATATGGAATAATGGTTATGCACACACCACATTGCATAATTTTAATGGCATCTACATTCACCTTAGGATCTGGGAGGAATTATCGGTGCCTTGATGGGTTTCGCCCGGGTAACACTTAGGAAACCTCAATTCTTTTAGAAAGTCGCCACTTGTCGGGATAGGTATTCGATGGTCTCCACGATTACTAGCTTCACACTTGGTCGGCCTCGATTCTCTTAGGCCAAAAGCGACCCTTTGAGACTTAGATGGATCCTACCCAATCATGTAATGGCTAGAACTAGGCCCTCGACCACCTTTCCTATATAAATTCACTAGGCAAGCCGGATATGTCAAAACCTTGACCAAGCAATCTGGTCGCGATGTTTCGGGATGGGTGACAAGAGAACTCGGATCTAAACTCACTTGGTAGTCAAATTTAACAAAAATTCGAGGCTTTGCAACAAACGGAGGAAGATTGTCTAGGATTGAAATTTTATAGCAACCATAAGGAGATCACACACTTCTAGTCAATGATCAATGACCCCCAAAAGCTGCTTAATTATTGAAAGATGTCGAGCCACGATGACCGGTACCAATTTCGAGCTAAATATAGGAATCTTATAGTGTTGCTAGAGGTGTTAGTTCATAAGCCCACTCTCGAGGCCTTGGCATGTCTATGGGACCCTTCATACAAATATTTCACCATAGGGGAACTAGACATGACCCTAGCCTTAGAGGAGTATCATCATCTTCTAAACATGTCGAGCACTCTACATAGGGTATATCCGTATCGAAGAAGATCAAATGCTAAGAAAAGGGTGAAGGATTGGCTTGACATAAGCATGAGTCATGGTAAAGATAAATGGAATGTCGAAGGATGGCACTTTGAGAGTTGGTTGGATGTGTTTAAGCAAAAGCTGAAGGACCCAAGAGCTAACTCTAAACGGAGCAAGATTCTAGCACTTATGATCTTTGGGTTAGTGCTTTTTCCCTCAATAACTCGGTTTAATCGGTCTAGATACGGCCGGTGTCTTCATCAAGGTGGAGAAACACTCCATAAGTCCTACCATTGTAATTCTAGTTGAAACTTTCTCCTCATCGAGTCATTGCGACGGGATCGGAAAAGGGAGTGTGAAATGTTGTGTTCAATTGCTTTTTGTGTGGGCAATAAGCCATTTTGAAACCTATAAATCGGTTTTGAAGACATGCGGATGGACCGATCAAGAACCATTGAAAGAGTTCTTAGTTGGCAAATGGAAGAACAAGTCCGAACGAGAGTGGTTCTCATCATTCTTGAGTTTTTCGATTGGGGGTTTTCTATGGAAGACAATTTTGATGAATCGAAGGGAATACATAGCTTATTGTGGAGCACGAGCTGTGGGTTCCTCTAATAGGAGCAACTAGGTATACTTGTTATGCTCCCTCTATGGTATCGAGACAATTGGGTTATGAACGAGTCGTCCCTAGAATCGTGGGCCTAAATGGGTTTGAAGGAAAGCTTGAGAAGGATGCCACTCTCGAGCTTCTTGAATATGTTCTATAGGATTGGTTAACTGCGAGAGTAATGGGAGGAAGAACAGTTGATCATGAATTAGCGAGTGACCAAGAGATACCTCACATGGCAAGCAAACAACGTGAAAAACTATAAACACTTGGTTGACTCTAACCAAGTTGTGGGAAATGGATGTCCAAACTAGCCTATCGAGGGAGTGAGCTAGTAACACTACAAGATTCGAGTGTTGTGCCTAGCCGATCTAAAGGGAAGAAGATGAGAATAAAGGACTCGATGGAATTAGTCCTTACCGACCATCGGGATCTCACCAAAGAAATCGAAAGGCTCGAGGTTGAGAATTAGAAACTAGCATGTGATCTAGCCAAGGAAAAAAAGATGAGAAGGAAAGATAAAGAAAAGATACTAGACCTAGAGCAAGATCTAGAGACTTGGGAAAGTATAACTACCGAAGAGGAATACCGAAAATCGAACTATCATTGAGCTCGAGCGGAACTAAAGGCCAAATATGCTGAGTTGGATAGGTTGCAATCACAAGACATGCGAGTTGAGCATGAATTAAGAAATTTAGGGTCGAAATATGAAGGGTTAGAGAAGGTAATGAGAAGTGGTAACTATCTCTCGACACTCAATGCGATCGTCGACGGGATTCAATGGAGCAAGTAGGAGAGGCACAAAGTCCAATTACAGCACTCAAGAAGGATAATTGACATCCGGAGGGGAGTTAATTAGGTTTATCCTCGTATTAGGCTACCATACATAACCACTTAGCTCAAGTCGGTACTCGAATGAGTCAAAAGCTTAGCTTGTGCTAGACAATCAAGCAAAAGAAGTCTCCAAGAAAGCTATAGCACTTCGAGAGCTACGTCTAGCCATCAATGAGCGTAAGGTGAAATATAATAATGAATATATGGTCGACTACATGAAGAGATGTGACTACTTGCTATTTGAAATGGCTAGAAGAGGGAAGGTCTTTGGAGTTTGATCGAACTCGTCGAGTGAATCGCTTTTCTAGTTTTATTTCCATTGTATGAGTTTTCTTCCTTTTTGTTATGTAAAAGAAAGATGTATTTTAAACTAATTAGAGCCCTCATGCTCTCCATTTTGAATATGTAGGTAATAAAAGCTTTAGCATCTTTCTTTAAATTACGATAACTCATTTGTAATGGAAACTACGATTCTCATCAATTAGAGTTAAGATAATTTGATGGCCCCGAATGGGAAGTGACTGCGGGGGTTGACTTTTGTTAGTACCAAGGCCGTCAAGTTACTTATATCCTTCAAAACAAAACGGCACCGTAATCCGAAAGGAAAGACTTGTTAGATGTCATCGGGATTTGAGTCTAACTAATAATCAATGTCGTAATTTATTGAAGCGAGTCCTCTTTTGGAAATCCTTAAAAGTTACCGATGAATGCGAATTCATCTTTAAACTTGAAAGGACCAAGCAATCAACACCACCATCTATCAAGATTGTTCTACATTTATAATCCTTAAAAGTTATCGATAAATCTGAATCCATCCTTAAACTTAAGAGGATTGAAGAATCAACGATCGAGTCCTTTTGTCACCCCCATAGATGGCTATTCCACATCCAATCTCGAGTGTTATTTTATTTTTTTAACCTATTATTTACATTTTATGTTTGTTAACTTTTGCTTGAACATAAATATAGGTCGATCTCTCAAAACTACACTTCCCTCGCGTATTCACCACACTAGGGCAAGAACAAGGATAAAGAACGAAGAAAGAGCTCTACTCGAGCGAGAATCACCAACGAGAGGTGGAGACACTAAAGGAAGAGATTGATAGGTTCTGTCGCTCCGGTGGAACAAATTCAGTAAAATCGCATAATACCGAAGTTATTGTCCAAAGAGAAGTCGATCAACCATCGGCATCCCTAGAAGTGTTCACTACCATGCACCATCGATCACTCGGATTGTTGCTCCGACACCGCCATTTAGCATGCCCCATGTGGAGCCTACCGGTACCGCTAATCATGCCGGCCATCGGATGCTAAGGGGTGTATATGATTTTATCTCTTGTCCTCCAAGACCTACCTTCGTCGCTACCTCGGGTTGGCCAAGCATCAATGAAGGCCACCCCCGACTTCATAACTAAAGGGTTGGCCAAGGAGAAAATGGCCTTAGGATTGGAAACGAAGAAGCTCACAACCATTAGGGAGCGTTTACGAGCTATTGAAGGTGTAAACATAAATGATCCGCTCCTTAGCATCAATAAGTGTTTAATGCCAAATGTGATGATTCCTAAAAAGTTCAAGGTGTCGAAGTTTACCAAGTATACGGGGAGTTCATGCCTTATAACTCACTTAAGAATTTATTTGAATAAGATGATCGAGGTGGCATATGATGAAAAGCTCGCTGATCCACTTCTTTCTCGAGAGCCTCGATGGGTCCGCGCTCAACTAGTTTATTGACCTAGATCAAACCAAGATCTAAAAGTGGAAGGATTTGATGGATGTGTTCATGAGACAATACAAGTTCAACTTGGAGATAACCCCTAATAGATCAAGCTTACAAGCTATGAAAAAAGGCTCGAAAGAATTAGTTAGGGAGTATGCTCAAAGATGGAGAGAAATAGCCTCTCGCATTCGTCCGCCCCTTCTAGAAAGATAGTTGGTCACCCTTTTTGTTAACATTTTCAAGGCTCCATACTATGATTATTTGCTCGAGTAACGAGTTCAATAATTTTATTAAAATAGTATCCATAGTCGATCGAATCGAATAAGCTATCAAGTCGGGAAGGATAACCGACCTTTTGAAATCTGGACATAAGAGAAGTACCTTTGGCAAGAGGAGGGATTCTAAAGCACACCAAATTGGGGAATCTTCCGTTAACCCTACGGAGAGATGGAACAACTCATAGGGGAATGACAACCAATACACTCCCCATAATATAGCCAACCCGAACGCCCGGCTTGGAATCCCTACAAACACCTTTCCAACTAATATGGTTGGACTTACAACCCAAATACCAACCTTTCGCCATATCGGATGCCACACAACCCTTACCAAGCCGGCCAAACACACACCTTACCCTAACGACGACCTCAAACACACTACCAAGATCCACAATAATTCATAAATCAACCGAGACCACCGAACCAAAACTTCCTAAGAAACACTACCGGGGGTGATGTAACGACATATTGCCACCCCTTCCCATATCCCTAAATGATCTTTTCAAACACCTCGTAACCATTGGTCGGATAGCTCCCGTGGCACTTCCACCACTTCAATCGCCATTCTCCTATTGGTATAAGCCAAATGAAGTCCGTGACTATCATAGCGACGCTAATGGTCAAAATATTGAAAACTATATGAGCTTTAAAAAGAGGGTACGAAGTCTAATCAATCGGGGCTTGATAGCATTCGAGGATTCCTCAAATGCCTCGAACACCAACGTTAATCCTCTCCTAAATCATACCACCGAAAGGGTAAATGTGCTATCGATAGGAGATGTGAAAGGTGATAAAAGAAGATCAACTTTGAAAATGTCCATGTCAAGCTCGTTCGACATACCGAAGGTTAATGGTTTTGACAAGAAGCCTATCGAGCCTCGGATCGCCACCTATATCGAGCGATTCTACAAGTTCTATGAAGTAAAGGGGCATGATGTTAATGATTGTCGTGAGTTTCTTCAAGAAATTCAAATCATGTTAACCTTGGGGACCTTAAGGATAGAGAAGGAAGAGACAGAGCCTACGGTGAACACTCGACCTTAAATTTTAAAAATAGAGAATTAGAGTTAGTTAGATATAAGGTAAATGAGACCGGTCTTATGAAGCCGATCTTGAAGGCTCTTGCTCATAAGAGTGTCAATTATCAAGCCACCCCTCACAATTATAAGCACTCTCCTCTAGTCGGGGGATCGAGTGTAATGATGAAGATCTCCTCTAATAGGATAGTTGATATAGGGGAGTCACACGCTCGGGAAGATGCTTCACCCTAGAAAAATTGAGGGGAACAAAAGATAAAGAAGCCAATAGTACTCCTCCGGATGCTATAGTAAGTAAGCCTATGAACGAAGAAGAAATAGTAGAGTTCTTAAAACTAATGAAGCATAGTGAGTGCGATCCGGTAGAGCACCTAAATAAGACACCCACTTGTATCTCCCTATTGGCTTTAATACTCATGTCGAGCCTCATCGTAAGACACTTCAAAAGGTTCGAATGAGGCATATGTGTCACAGGATATCACCTTCGAGTCAATGAAGCATCTAGTGGGCGGAGTAAAAGCTACCAACTACCCGTACTTCATAAAAGATGAGTTAGGACCCGAGGGCACTAGATACAATAAGGCCTTGTACATTATCGTTAAATGCAAGGACTACATGGTAGCAAATATGCTTATTGACAACGGATCCGCACTCATTGTGCTGCCCAAATGTGTGTTAAATCGCCTATCAATTGATCCTTCTCACATAATGCCAAGTAAGATGATGGCATGAGCATATGACGGTATGCCTCGATAAGTTATTAGTGATATAGATGTGGATCTTGGCATTGGGTCCCATCGGTTCTAGACTACCATGCAAGTAATCGATATCTAACCTACCTATAGCATGTTGTTGGGAAGGCTTTGGATTCATTTTGCCAGGTGCGGTTACATCTTTGATACACAAACGATTGAAATACATGGCTAATGGGAGGTTAGTTATTGTAAAGGCCAAGGAGGCGATAGCGGTGGTTCAAAATCTATCGGTCCCATTTATTGAGACGGAGGAGGCACTCGATGGGGAGAAGTTACATGCTTTTGAGGTGGTTAATGTCGAGTTGGTCTCGAAGAATTCACGGACAAGAAGACCCAAACTATCGAAGTTGTAAAAATTTCAGCTAAGTGCATGATAAAGTGTGGGACACATCTATTTAAGGTGAGTGATGACCCATCAAAGGCAAAGATCCATATCAAGTTAAGATACGGACACCACCCTTTTGGGTTAGGTTTTAAGTCATCTAGGAAAGACTACCGGAGGATGGCGAGAATAGAAGCTAGAAAAGAGAATGGCTTGTATTAAGGGGCGTGACCCGAATAATGAAAAAATCGATATTCCTCATATCTATGTCACATTTCCAAGGCCTTCGTATATAGCTCATATGAATGATAAGGATTTGATTACGGATCGGTTATTATAAGATATGGTAGTGAACACTCTAGGAGTTGAAGAAATTGATGATATAAGTCAATCAGTCCAGCCTAATGATAGCTCGAGCCGGTGCAAGTACGGTTGTTCCGCCCTAGCTCACGAGTCAATACATTGGGAGACACCTTTTATCTAGATCAACTCATTCACAAGTTCACCAAGGAAGAAGAGTTGCACAATTGGTTCAATGAAGAAGCACCTTCGATCTTCAAGACTGAATAATTTTCTTATCATTTCCGCTTTTTGTTTTTTAAACACTATAGTATACTTAACGTATACTAACCATTGTTATTATTTTTCATAAAAACATTAATTATTGGATTGCACAAAGTTTGTATGAATTTTAGCCCTTGTCTTCTTCTATTCTTTTTTATTTGTATTTTATTTTCATTTCAAGGATAATCAATATGATCACTTCTTAAAAAACCAAAACGATTATCCAAAAAATATTTGGCCTAATTTTGATGAAACCTTAATTGCAATGGACGAAGAAAAATGGAATGACAATGATATTCGAGAATTCACTAAGCTAGTTAAGCAATCGAACGGTCCCTTCGAGTCACGGAAGAGGATTTGAAAGTAATAAATGTAGGGACCAAGAAGAATAGAAGGGAGCTGAAGATAGACACCTTGATAGAGAGTACAAAAAAGAGAGATTGATTGCACTTGCTAGGAGAATATGTGATGTATTTGCATGGTCATATATTGATATGTCGAGTTTAGATACCAACATAGTGGAACACAGATCGCCTTTGAACCTAGGGAGTAAGCTAGTGAAACGAAGTTGAGACAAACAAGGCTAGACATTCTACCGAAAGTCAAATATGAGATAAGAAAGCACTAAGATGTTAGATTTTTAAAAGTGGTTGAGTAGTCTCGGTGGGTGTCCAATATTATCGTCGTGGGGAAGAAAGATGGTCGAATCGATCGTGTGTGGACTTTCGTGATCTAAATAGAGTCGGTCCAAAAGATGATTTCCCACTCCCCCACATTGACATCTTGGTGGACAACGCAGCAAAGAATGCGACTTATTCATTCATGGATGGGTTTTCATGGTACAACCGGATCAAAATAATTATGAAAGATAAAGAGAAGATGACTTTTATCACACCTTGAGGGACCTTCCACTACAAGGTTATGCCCTTTGGTCTAAAGAATGCCGCAGCTACCTATCAAAGGGCCATGGTTACACTCTTCCATAACATGATGTACAAAGACATCGAAGTGTATGTAGATGATATGATTGCAAAGTCGAAGGAAGGTCGACACCGAGATCATACTCGACACCGAGGAAGCTTTCCGAGAGGCCGAGAAGGTACGGATTATAGTTGAATCCAACAAAGTACACATTTAGTGTGAAGTTAGGAAAACTACTAGGGTTTGTGGTAAGCAATAGAGGAATTGAAGTTGATCTAGAAAAGGTTAAGGCGATCCAAAGCATGTCCACACCTTAATCCGAAAAAGAGATTAGAAGTTTCTTGAGTCGTTTGAACCGCATAGCTCGATTCATATCTCGGTTATCCGTGACACGTAAACCGATCTTTTGGTTGTTACGAAAGAAGAATCCCGATGTATGGGACCAAGAATGTCGGCTAGCCTTTGATAAAATCAAGCAATACTTACATAATCCACCATTATTGGTACCAACAATTCTTGGGAGGCCTCCGATTTTATATTTAATCGTGATAGAGGTGGTCGTGGATTGCGTCTTAGGCTAGTGTGATGAATCGAAAGGAAAAAGTAAGTTATCTACTCGCTTAAGCAAAAATTTCACCGACTTGTGAGTCCCAATATAGTGTGCTTGAGAACATGTGTTATGGCCTAGTGTGGTGTGCAAGAAGGCTTAGATAGTACATGCTCTATTATACCACATGGTTGATTTTAAAAATGGATATACTTAAGTACATCTTTGAAAAGCCATACTTATCCGAGTTGTATTGCTCTATGAAAAGTTATGTCTGTTCGAATATGACATTGTGTATACGATAAGAAAGGTAGTAAAAGGAAGTGTCATAGCCAATCAACTAGCGACAGGTGCAATTGATGACTATGAACCTCTAAAATTTGACTTTTCGGATGAGTCAATTATGGCCATAGATGAAGAATCCGAGTCTAGAACCGGCGAGATGGACCATGTATTTCGATAGGGCGGTCAATGTGAATGAAAACAATGTTGGATCGGTCTTTATCTCACCGGATGGAAAACGAGTTCCCAATGGTCTGTCAAATTACGAGTTTGAATGGATAAACAACATAGTAGAATATGAGACTTGTATGCATGGATTAGAAGCGGCGTTAGAGATGGGGATCAAAAGTTAGATGTGTATGGTGATTCGTTATCGATAATTTGTTAAGTCAAAGGGCGATGGCGGACGAAAAATGAAAAGTTAAAGCCATATTAAAAGTATTTAACAAAGCTAGATGATCGTTTTAATGAGATAGAGTTCACCCTTTTGGTTCGAGACAAGAACCACTTTGCCGATGCCTTGGCCACACTAGCTCGCAATGACAAAAATAACACATGGTATAAAGGTTCACCCCATATGTATGGAAGTCAAAAATGCCCCAACCCACTCATGTTGCTCGATCGAAGGCGAGCCTCATGAAAAGCCATGGCATGAAGACATCAAGTAGTTTATAAAATGTTAGGAATATCCATCATGTGGTTCGAAGACCGATAGGAAAACACTTCAAAGGTTGGCAATGGATTTTTACTTAGATGGCTAGGTATTATACAAAAGAAGTTTTGATGGGACTTTGCTTATGATTTTTAGACTCCGTCGAAGTTAAGAAGGTAGTTGAAGAGGTTTATGAGTGGATTTGTGCAACCCATGCCAACGGACACATGATGACTCTTGAAATTCGAGAGGTGTGGTTATTTTTGGACTACCATAGAAAAGGACTGCATAGACTATGTGCGAAAGTGTCATAAATGCCAAATCTATATAGATCGGATAAATGCTCCTCCTACACCCCTCTATAACATGGTGTCTCCCTAGTCGTTCTTAATGTAGGGAATAGACATGATCGGGTCGATAAACTCAAAAGCTAGTAATGGCCATCGCTTCATCCCGGTAGCAATCGATTACTTTACCAAATGGGTGGAAGCGAGCATCCTTTGCACATGTTATCTAGAGAGTTGTCCGTCAATTCATGCAAAGGGACATCATCCGTCGATATGGACTACTAAAGACCTTAATCACGGATAATGCACGGATGCAAACGAGTGTAAAATCAAGCATCGTAATTCTTCGCCATATAGACCTAAGATGAATGTTGCCGTGAAAGCTGCAAATAAGAACATAAAGAAGATCATATAAAAAATGATGATCATATACAAAGACTAGCATGAAGTGTTACCGTTTGCATTACATGCTTATAGGATGGCGAGTGAGGACATCAACCGGGCAACTCCTTACTCATTAGTATATGTGATGGAGGCGGTGATGCCCACGAAAGTAGAGATACCATCTCCGAGGGTGTTAAAGGAAGCGAGCTAGATGAGTCATAATGGGCCCGAATCGGATATAAATAGCTGAATTTGATTAGTGAGAAAAGGCTAGCGGCTATTTGTCATACGCGAGTTGTATCAAAAAAGAATGGCTCGGGCATATGATAAGAAAGTCCGTATAAGAACTTTTCACGAAGGGGACTTAGTCTTGAAAAGAGTGCTCATGATTCCAGGGCGAGAAGAAGTAAGTGGGCATCTAATTATGAGGATCCATATGTGGTAAAAAGAGGATTCTTTAGGGGAGCCCTCCTCTTAATGAAGATGGATGGTGAGGTCTTGTTGAAGCCGGTGAATTCTAACATTGTAAAGAAATATCATGCTTGAGCATACGAAATTCTTCTTTGTTCCGTTGCAAAAAGGAAATAATCAAAATTATGTTGAATATTTTATAGTTTAATCATTTTACTTTTGCTTCTCTTTCCTTTTTTGTCCATCCTATATAAACCATTCCCGACTTTTTCTTTATCTATCAAAATAACTTCGCTTTCTCACAAAGGTGATCGATCCTTGAAAGACAAACCAAAAACTTTTATTGGTCTCGTACGCAATCTCATGTTTAATGTTATTTAATGAAAATGATAATACAAAAGAGGACAAATGATAAGAATGATATGAATTTTATTTTCCCTTGATAGATGAAAAAGCTTTTTCATTAACACTTTGTTAAAAAAAAAAAAAGGTGAATAGCAGATGACGATGATCATAGGTTGTTTTGATGGTTTCGGGGTACCCCCATCAATATGCAATGGCAAGGAATAAGAAATTTGGTAGTGACGGTCCCATGTGCATAAAAAGATGGAAGGTAAAAAAACAAAGGTGATTCGGGAGACGTGCGATTAAGTAGACAAAAATTCACGGGAGTAGCCGACCTAGATATCATGCACCTAGCCCAATGAAGATGGATCATAGCCAAGAGGGAAGTGTATGTTTTGGCGGTAACATTTTTTATGTTTCGGGAACATCACTTATTCTCCGGTGCATTGCCAAGAGAAAGTCACCTGTTTGACCACAAGGATGGTCACCGCATCAACTTGTGCTTGGAGAAGGCCTTTAAATGGACTTTGCTAATTGATCGCGACCCTTCTATGATTTTCTTTACAAGCTCACTATGCAAAGCTAAAGAAAAGTCAAATTTTCAATGACTTCGTGTTGTAAGCTTTATAAAGAGGAGGCAATTGTTACCACCAAATTTTGGGTCCAAAAAAGAAAAAGAAAAAAGAAAAAAAGAAGAAAAGAAAAGGAAGTAAAAAAAAATAATGCAATTGGGGTGTGTAATTAAAAAAGAAAGGAAAAAGGAACCAAAATAAAGAAGATTTGTAAAATAGGGGACCAAAATAGATTTTTGTCAAAAAAACCTAAAAACCTAGTATAAAAAAACTCCTTTTCTCCCAAAAGGGGTAGCTACGATTCATCACCAACAAAAAGACTTAGCCGTCGGCACGCCAATGCTAGCAACAAGACGGCGCCGGTAGCACGCTCGGCCCGCCAAGCATGCCGGCGCCAGGCAGCACGCCCGGCCTACCAACACGCCACCGCCGGTAGCATGCCCGGCGTGCTAGCACCTCCTACTAGCCTACACTTACGTGCCGGTGTGCGCCTCCACCGGTAGACATCGCTTTCGTCTATCTTTCCTCCCCGGTTGATTGATTATTGGTCTCCATCGGGATTGAAAAGGTCGAATTTGATTTCGAGATCGCTAAGCAAATAAGCTCGCCTCCTTTTTTCCTTTATAGTAATCTTTTTCACTTTTTTCTTTATTTTATTTATTTTTATTTTTATTTTTAACATGTATTAAATTTAATTCATGCTTACATGTGTTATGTAATTAATTAAATGATTGTGTTATGTAATAATTTGATATGTTCATGTGTTATTTATTTGCTTTGTGGTGATGTAGGTCCTTCCGTTTGCAATTTGATGAATGATGCGTTGGTTTGGACATTTGGATTCGGTGTATGCATATTTTAAGAGTGCATCTTGTATGATAATTTTATAAAAAAAACACACGTCGAACCAAGCAAGTTTGAAATGTTGTCATGTAATTTCGCTTTCGTCAAACATGATTGATTATGCATGCTAAAGTAATTAATTTCATCAATTTTTGTGTTTTTTTATCCATTTTTGGTCCAATTGTCAATTCTCGTCAAGTTTTGCCTACATGTGCTTAAGTTTGCTGATTTTAACCTATTTTAGCCTAAGCCGTCGATTTTTGCTTTCGTTGCCACTTTTAGCCTATTTTAGCCAAAGTCGTCGATTTTTGCTTACACTCGTCGCTTTTAGCCTATTTCTAGCCTAAGTCGTCGATTTTTGCTTACATTGTCGCTTTTAGGCTATTTTAGCCAAAGTTGTCAATTTTTGTTTTCGTTGTCGACTTTAGCCTATTTTAGCCAAAGTTCGTCGATGTTTTTGCTTACACTCGCCACTTTTAGCTTATTTCTAGCCTAAATTGTCAATTTTTGCTTATGTTGTTGCTTTTAGCCCATTTTAGCCAAAGTTGTTGATTTTTGCTTTCGTTGTCGATCGTAGCCTATTTTAGCTAAAGCTGCCGAATTTTTTTTTTACTTACACTGTCGCTTTTAGCCTATTTTAGACTAAACTGCTGATATTTACTTGTTTTTTCGTAAGTTTTTTTATTTTAGCCTATTTTTGCCTAAGCTCGTCGATTTTTACTTATTTTTGCCTTCATTGTTGATTTTAGCCTATTTTTGCTTGTTTTTGCCTAGGTTGCCGATTTAGCATATTTTTGCCTAAGTTATCGATTTTTGTTTGTTTTCACCTAAGTTGCCGATTTTAGCCTATTTTTGCCTAAGCTATCAATTTTTGCTTATTTTTGCATAAGTTGCTTATCCTTGCTTGTTTTTTTTGTTTGTTTTGATGTGCGATATTTATCTTGGCATTCATGGTTTTTAATCATCCATTAAAAAGTGAGAATAAGGTCTTTGACCCACCAAGTCTCGAATCACTTGACTAAGGGGGCAATTTCATAAAAATTAGAAATCGAATTAACGTTATATGCGATGCGGCTTGCCTTAGGCGGGATGTGATAGGTGACTTTTGATATTTCCTACATGTAATAAACTCCTTATCCGAAACTCCGAACAAACCAGATCACGAGGTTTCCTAGTAACCGTAATACTAGGTGACGATTCCAATCATCTTCCCTATATAAACCTCACCGCCAACGTCGGCTCGCGACATTGAGTAAAACTCATAACTATATGAAGAAGAGGATGAAATTTTAGAGATTAAAACCAACAAAAACTAAAAAAAAGAAAGGTATAATCTGCTGTATTTTTTTGGGTTGTTTTGTTCTTTTTTTTAACCAATACGTGAGGAAGAAGATGATGATTTGTCACTTTTAAATTTTGGTTCTCTAATTTATGAGATTTATGCAATTGGATTCCTAATTAAAGATAAAATTGACAAAATTTTAATGTTTTAGTTAGTTTTGGTCTTCACTCATTTTTACGAGTTATCTTTGAGTATTTTGGTCGGAGATACTTAGAATTTGTATATATAATTATCCATGATTTGTGTTTCAAGTTTTACCATTTTTTAAGTCCATTTACTATTTAAACTAAATTCTTTTATGAGAGAGAGAGAGAGAGAGGATGCAATTTGGCCTTCAAACAATAGATCTCCACTTATAGGATTTGTTGGAATTTTTTACTCATAATAAGATAATTTTAAATCTTATTTATCATAATAATAAGATAGTTTATAGGTTTTCCCACTTCATTAAGAGATTTGAGTTTGTCTTGGATTCGTATATTAGTCTGTTATCTAGGATTGCTTTATTGAAAATCCAAAATAAAGGAGACATAGTCTGACATAATCGTCATCCTCTCTAGCATAGATGAGTAGTTTGAAGAGAAGATACTATAAACTAGTACATGACCATGGAATCTAATTTATTACATGTAGTGATTACACTAATTATTTATCTAATCAACAACACTAATCACGAATTGCTAGAAAAGCTTGTGACTGCTTTTCGCAGCGGAAACCACCAGCCTTAGAGTCATCTGCTGACCAAACGAAAATCCCATGGAGTTGCTTCTGACCCTTAAGCTTACTGCAGGCTGTAAAGAAGCCGCCTGACGCAGACTAGCCTCCGCTTCCATCCATGATAAAGCTCACCAAGGCTTTACCACCATTAAAATTGGAACTCTGGGTTTTGAAGTAATTCAGAAACTGGGATACTGAGGTACCCTGATCATATGCATAAAATTGGAAGTTGACAGGTCTGATGCCCATATTTCCTCCACAAGGCCAAGTAATGGCTCTGAACTTGATCGTCATCAAAAGGAGCTATAGAGGCAAATGAGATGACCCTATTCCTCTTAAGGGTTGTAATCGATCAGTTGTCCTATGCACTCTGCAAATGTATCAGGATCAGCTTAGAAGTGCTCGTAATAAATATCAATCCCATCCAGATTATACAGCTCAATGATCCGTGTGAGTGAAGAAATGGCATTAAGATTCAATCCCTTCAACAATTTTTTTTTTTTCAGATTTTGGTAAGAACTACCACCTTCTTTGATATATTCATAACCATTTCCTCGAGATCCAAAGCCCTTGCTTTCAACTTTTCATTACTCAGAAGAAGATTCACGCTGTTCTTGAATTTTCCCCTTAGAACTATCCCATTCTCATCCTTCTTAAGTCCCAATCCGGTCTTCCATATATCAAAAATGTAGATTTGCTTATAGAGTTGGTCAGCAAAATAAGGCCAGCATAATATAGCTAGGTACCCCATTGGAGGCACCTTCAATGGTAGATCTCCATCCACAATGACTTAAAAATCAAGCAATTGAAGGATGAGCCAAACTGTCGAGGTGCCCAAGTAAATACCTTACCTTGAGTGCCTATTTTGACTTGAAATTCTTGAAAAAAAGGCATCACTTGTCCCATTGGTTACATCCGGCCTTGCAACCCATAAGAATGATCTATTGGTATCTTCCAATCCCAGAGCCAATTCCTGAAATTGGGTTGGGGGTACAAACAGCTGAACTTCCGAAAGCGATAATATTAAAGATACATTTATTGTATTTCCAACAGTATATCCAGCTACACAAGTTTAATATACAGTTATTTATAGTTTGGTAGACATGTATATAGTTAGGTGAGAAGTAGAGAATTGAAGCTTATAATGTATAAATACTATAAGTATTTTTGGACAGAAACATTATTGACTATAGTGGAATAACTTTCCCAAATTGATTTCTTCTCTTAACTTGGTATCATAGCCCTAATTTTTTTCTCTTCTTCCTCAACGAAAATTGCTTGTATCAACTAAATCTTTTTTTATTCTTTTCTTCCTTTGTGCAAATTTGTTCTTGAAATCAAGATTCATGGCGAATTAAGTTGATATTTCGAGTTCCTCTCAAGCTCTTGTTGTTTTTGTTCGCAATATCAACGATCCTCCGTATTTGCATCCTTTAGATATGCCAAATTTGATACTTTCTATGTATCTACTTAGAGGTGAAGATGATTATAGCTCTTGAAGTAAAGCAATGTTGAATTCTTTGGAGCTAAGAGCAAGGATGGTTTTGTTACTAGAAAATGTTCTAAGCCAAGGATTGATTCTCCGGATTATAAGCATTGGAAGAAATGCAATGCTTTTAGTTCATGATTCACTATTGAATTTAGTCTCTTCATAGTTGTTCAATAGATTAGTTTACTATCAATATCCGGATGAAATATGGAAAGACTTGAAAGAGAGATTTGACAAACAACATGGAGCAAAATTTTTTGTCTTGCACAAAGAAATTAATCTGCTAGTTCAAGGTTACGAGAGTGTAGCAAGTATACTACTTTAAACTAAGATAGCTTTGGGATCAATATGACTCGTTAATTCCTACACTCACCTATGTGTGTCCAAGTCATAGGAGTGACATTACTCAACCATTTATTGAATATACATAGCAACACAAAATGATGCAATTTCGATGGGTTTAAATGACCAATATCGAGTCGTGAGGTCACAAATCTTGTTAATGAATTCTATGCCTACTCACAAGCTTACTTGATGATCTCTAATGAAGAATCACAAAGGAGAATTACTCCACATCAAGAGGTTCCTACTGCATTTTAGTATGCTAAACAAGGGAATCATTATCAAACAAGGCAATTCTCCGACATAGGATCTTGACACAAGGATGTGAGTTGTGATTATTCTCACATTTTAGGTCATAACAAGGATAATTGTTACAAACTACATAGATATCCAACTACATGCAAATTTTTTTAGGAATAATAGAGGAAGAAGAGATGGCAATACCTCTAAATTTGATGGAGATAGGCGGAGACTATATAATGCACATAATGCCAAATATATGGGACGAGGATGTCGTACGGTCTCATCATCTTTTTAAAGGACAAATAGCTAATATGGCAAAACAACATTCTAGTAAACAAGGGAATCATTATCAAATAAGGCAATTCTTTGACATAGGATCTTGAAGCTAGGATGTGAGTTATGATTATTCTCACATTTCAAGTCATAACAAGGATAATTGTTACAAACTACATGGATATCCAACTACGTAAAAAATTCTTCGGGAATAATAGAGGAAGATGAGGTGGCAATACCTCTAAATTTGGTGGAGATAGGCAGAGACTGTATAATGCACATAATGCCGGATATATGGGACAAGATGCTGTACAATCTTATCATCTTTCTGAAGGAAAAATTGCTAATATGGTAGAACAACATTCTGGTTCATAATCAGCAAACATGATGGCCTCTTATCTTCTTGTGTTTTCTCACTCTTAATATCAACAAATATTGAAGCTATTATCAAAAAATGCATCTTTAGAAAGGATTGTTTCTCACATTGAACCAGCTGCAAACATGTAATGTGAGTTTCTTTTTTATTATTATTATACTTGTCATTCTTGTTTATGTTTTTTGCTAATATATGCAAGGATTTTACTCTTGAGTAATGTGATTGCATTTATCTCAAAGGCTTGTGAAATTCAAGAACAGACAACCAGGAAGTCATTCAAGGATGTATATGCTTATGCTTCAAGGCTTGTGCCTAAATGGTATGCAAATGAAAAAGATATCATCAAGAATCTGTGCTGCCGTTAAGGTTGTGGTACCATATTTACCAATCAAAACAACGGTGCCATTACCAAGCAAATCTCACTTTTACAAGTCCGTCCTTCTTTTTATTTAGGGTATAATAATTAAAAAAAAATGTTGTTCCCAAGTTTAATTTATATGCACAAAGTCGTTCTATGTTTTGTGGTTGTCTTGAACCGCAGAAAAGACTCTTTCTAAGAATTCTGTTTTGTTTTAGAAGCTACACTGAATTTTGAGAGCTTAAACGTAAACAATTATACTTGTTTATATTTTCCGAATCTGTTCTGAATGAATTATCGACCACCCAATCCAACCACAGTAAATTAAGCCCATGAAACTACACAAAACTCCTAATTAACGGACATAGTGGTAGGTGTAGATCACCACAAGCCGAAGGCCTATCTCTACTTAAGCTGGGTCTATAACCTTAAAATATGGTCTTAATCTAACCCATCAAATTTGGGTTTTTTTCTTTCTTTTTTTTTTTTTTTTTGGATACTAATACTAAACTGACCGAAGGCAGAGGCCATAACTGCAAAAGCATTGGAAGGCGAGCTCTTACGGTTGGCCATAGTACAGTCTACAGTCCATTAGGTGCAATTATTTAAGTAGAAAGCAAAATAATGCAGAATAGATGGCAAAGGCGAGCTCTTACAACTGGCCATAATACTAAAATCTATCTCAACTTCGTAACCTTGATATATAAAACGAAGTGAGGTGACGTTCGAATAAATGGCAAATGCGAAAGGATAAATCCTACAGACGTTATTTAATAGATCCATCACTATTACTGGGACAGGTAGGCCAAGACTCCATTCAGGTCCAACTATGATAGAGAAAGCTACTATATTTTGAAACGAAAACACGTCAAATTAATCTCAACAAAGCAAAACATCAATGTCTCAATAATTGGGATGGGAGGTAATGAAGGTTGTCAGGAGGAATTAGGACTAAGTATATTCCAATTTTAAGAATCCAACAATCATGATACAACAATTAACAAGACATGCCTTAGCTCGTTGGAGTCAGAACTATATATTGATCTGTTCTTTCCGAAGAAAGGCATGAGCTCCAAGTTAGAAACTTAATCCACATATCACATTAAGCAGGGACAAAAGAGCTGAAGTAGAATGAGCAACCCACATGTCCTAGTTATACCTTATCCAGAGCAAGGCCATATAATTCCTCTAATGGAGCTTTCACAATGCTTGGTAGGTTATGGTATCAAAATCACATTTGTGAACACAGAACACAATCAAGAGCGTATCGGGAATGCATCGGCTTGGAAGATGAAAGGTCATATAGGAGATTTAATACATCTAGTTTCATTTTCTGATGGTCTGGAATCTGCAGAAGATAGGAATAAGCCAGGAAAAAGATCTGAAACATTCCTGAGGCTTATGCCAAGAAAAGTAGAGGAGTTAATCGAAAGGATTAATGCATCCGACAGTAATAAGATCAGTTGCATCCTTGCTGATCAGACTATTGGATGGGCCTTGGAACTTGCAGAAAGGAAGGTGATCAAGCGAGCTGCATTTTGTTCTGCTTCAGCTGCAATGTTAGTCCAGGGATTCAGCATCCCAAAGCTGATCGAATATGGAATGATAGATAGGAAGGTCAGTTCTTTCAATTTGTTCCTGAAGTTATGCTCTATCCAATTTTACTAACAGTAGCACTTGAAGATTCCCTGGTATTTTATTAGGATAGAAAAATCGAAAGTAATAGAAAACGCATGCTATCTTAGAATTCTAAACAGACTTACGTCAAATATTCAATTATTTGCCCAATTTTTAGCTGTATGAATCAGAAAATCATGCAACTGCATCACGAATGAATTTTTCTTTGCAGGAACCCCAACAACAAAGCAGACAATTAATCTTTCACCAACCATGCCAGCAATTAACTCAGCACAGTTTGTGTGGGCTTGTCTTGGCAACTTGAATTCCCAGAAATTATTTTTTGCACTAATGGTTAAAAACATCCAATCCATGAAGCTAACAGACTGGCTACTATGTAACTCAGCTTATGAACTTGAGCCTGGAGCATTTAACATTGTTCCACAGGTCATTCCAATAGGACCACTTGTAGCAAGCAACAGATTTAGAGATTCAGTAGGAAGCTTCTGGCCAGAAGGCTTAACATGTTTGGAATGGCTAGATCAGCAGCCACAACAATCAGTTATCTATCTTGCTTCTGGAAGTTCAACTGTTTTAAGCCCTACTCAGTTCCAAGAATTGGCTCTAGGATTGGAGCTGATCAATAGACCATTCTTATGGGTCGTAAGGCAAGATATAACCAATGGAAAAAATGATGCCTTTTTTAAAGAATATAAAGACAGAGTGAGCCCTCAGGGCAATATAGTTACATGGGCACCTCAACAAAATGTGTTGGCACACTCTTCAGTTGCTTGCTTTGTGAGTCACTGTGGATGGAACTCTGTCATTGAAGGTGTTTGCAATGGGGTACCTTTCTTGTGCTGGCCTTACTTTGCTGACCAGTTCTTTAACCAAAGCTAAATTTGTGAGATTTGGAAGGTTGGATTGGGATTTAGCACCGATGAAAACGGGATAGTGCCAAGAGGAGAAATCAAGAACAGGGTAGAGCAACTGTTGAGTAGTGAAGAGATTAAAGCAAGCGCATTGGAACTCAAGGAAATGGTCATGAATAGCATCAAAGAAGGTGGTAGTTCTTGCCAAAATTTCAAGAAATTTATTGAATGGATCAAGACTTAGATGGTTTCTTTTACAGCCATTATCATTATAATTTGTCTTTGTACTAAAGATGGATTTGTGTGTTTGCCTCTGTTCTCTGTTATTGCTTTTGTTCAAAATCTAAAATAGATAGAAAACATGTAGTGTGGCATTATCAAGTAGATGCTCTCGTTCTTAGTTTTAGATGACTCCTTCAAAATTACAATAGCATACAGCAATATAAGATCAAGTTATTCGAAGGTAGTATAGTTTGAACTGCTAAAAGGAAAGAATCAAGACCAATTATCGCTAAGAAAGCTAGTATTAAAAAAAAAAAAAAAATGAAAGTCCATCGAATTAAGGAAACACAAGGCCAAGCGATTCCTCTAATGGAGCTTTCACAAAGCTTGGCATATCATGGATTCAAATCACATTTGTAAACGCAGATTCTACTCATGAGCATATCATGACGGCATCAACAAAGATAATACAGGGGATCGAAATCAAATACATCTTGTTTCAATTGCGTAGAGACTCGATACCGCTTTTAATTGCTATTTCTCATGTTTAACTTGGTTCTAATACTAGTGTTAAGTGCTATTAGATAATAATAAAAAAATCATTCTATTAATTCTTGTGTTTTCTATTTGTAAATTCAATAGAATTAGATAGAAGTCCTTATGATATAGATTTACAATAATGATTGATCGAAAAATATGAGATAAACACTAATATATATAAATGATATCATTAAACGTCCCAAGTCATAGAATTGCCAAGAATGAACCTTAACTATATACGGATAGACTTGTGAGTGTTATGCTCATGTTATATGATAGTTGTAGAAGATCTCACACTTATTGGTATGGTGATGCCAAAGTGAACACTTTGATGATTCATGTTAGATAACATATCATTGGAGTTAAGTCACCATGAGAACACATTTAGTTTTAGTCTATGGGAATCTCATACGAGATAGGTGCAAATGATCATTAGACTTGAAGTCATCACGGTTGTCTCATTAGAGGACTTATGCACTTTGATACTCGTTTCGATGGACCCATTAAAGGGTTACGGGTGGGTTATTCGTTGGGTGCACTAGGAGTTTAATGGAGGTAGGTGTATGACTAAGATAAAACATGTCATTCTTTGTATGCTAAAGGAGTTATCACATTGTACTTTGATAAATGTCTATTCAAGAAATATATGATCATAGTAGGAGTACATCAATAGAGTATAGTTGATTTACTCTAAGAGCTAAGATATTTGGGAATCGAAGAAAACTTGTGTGATCATAATCGAACAAGACTTATAACCAAGTTTGAGATCACACTTGTGATAAATTGACATGAGGACTAAATTGTATGGTAACCATGCTCATGAAAGGTAATAATGGGTTAATTAATTCTCTTAGAGAATTGGATAACCATGATGCCTTACTAAAGGCCAATCTTGATCTATGTATCAAGAGATAAAAGAGGAGTCTAATGTTCTTAATACATTACCAACATATCTAAGAGCCTATCGAGTCACACACATAAGTTTAAGTATTTACATAATGAATAAGAAGCAAAGATATTGGAAAAAGTTTTCAATCTTGAAAGTTTTCTGTTTTGGAAAGGGTTTCCAAAATGAAAAGTTTCCTTAATTAAGAAGTTTCCTATCTTAGAAATCAGTTTCTTAATTTGAAAGATAGTTCCAAATTCGAAAATAAATAACCTAAAATGAAAATGAGTTTCTCGATTTAGGTTAAAGGGTATTTTGAAAAATTATTTTCTAATGTAGACTCGTCTAAAATAATCTTAGATTATTTGCTTGGATAGTCCAAATAAATTAATTAGGCTAGAGAATTGGATAATCATGATGCCTTGCTAAATGTCAATCTTGATTTATGTATCAAGAGATAAAAAGAGGAATCTTATGTTCTTGATACATTGCTAATATATCTAGAAGCCTATTGAGTCATACGCATAAGTTTAAGTATTCACATAATGAAAAGAAGCAAAGATATTGGAAAAAGTTTCCAATTTTGAAAGTTTTCTGTTTTAGAAAGGGTTTGCAAAATGGAAAGTTTCATTAATTAGGAAGTTTCCTATTTTAGAAATCAGTTTCTTAATTTGGTAGCTCCAAATTTGAAAATAAATAACCTAAAATGGAAATGAGTTTTCTAATTTAGATTAAAGAGTATTTTAGAAAATTATTTTCTAATGTGGACCCCCTAAAATAATCTCGGATTATTTATTTGGATAGTCCAAATAACTTAATTAGGCTAGAATGATTTTGGCCTATTAGGTTTAATTAAAAGCCTTAAGATATTTGGTAGAAGCATAAACATCAACCTTATTGGATAAGGATGAATGTTTTAAAAATAATGATCAAAAGTCCGGATGTAAAATAACTCCTCATCTTTAGAGGATAAGGAAGTAATAACCTAGAGTCCTTTAGAGACTCATTATTGCCCCGAGGACAAGGAAACTCTCCTATAAATATATAGAAGAGATGGAGGTACGGTAACACAAGAAGGGGAAAAAAAGGAAAAAGAGGAAAAGAGTGGAAATTCGACTAGAATAAAAAGGTCACTTGAGGACATGGCAAACACCAAAAATAAAAGGAGAAAATAGTTTTCTCCTAAAACCCTATCATGCCATACTCTTTCTTCTTTTTAAGATTGTCGCAAAATTGCCTAGAAAAGGATTTCTATAAGAAACACTACACAAAAATTAGAAAAGGTAGAGCTAGCATCCTATCGATTTTGAGTGCTTCTTTGTGGATACATAGACTGCGTGGATCATCAATAAAGGCCAAATACTTAGATGATTTTTCCGATAAAAGAATTTAGATTTATGCTATAAAAGGTAATTCTTTATTCATTACTTTAAATTCATGCATGTATGGTTAATAGATTCAACATGATTGATCTTAAGCCTTTAGATGGAGGAAATTTTTTATTTATTTATTCCGCACCTCCATCGGATGCATGATCCTTCGAGATTACCCAACAAATAGATAGTTATAGCACTACTAATTCATGAACATTCTAACTTAAGATCTTTCCTTATAGGAACCCCAATAAACAACTAGAAAATAAAGCTTTCAACCACCATGCCGAAATGAACTCAACGAGACTTTGTATGGACCTACTTTGGCGACATAAACATAAGGAAAATTATTTTAAAACAAGGCTCCATATGTTAGGCGGAAAATAACTTCCATAGGAAAATCAATTCCTAAGAAAGCTATTTTATAGGAAAATGTTTTCCAAAAAAATATTTTCTATCGTTTGGCAATTACATGAAAAAACTACTAAAAAATATATTTTAGCGTTTGTTTGATATAAAAAATTAAAATACAAAAATAGCATATGATTGTTACATCAACAAGTTTTGAGAAAGCTTTAAAAAAAAAACATATTCATAATTTCACATTATAAGATACATTTAAAAAAAATTTAATAAATTTTCATAAATACCGACTTTAAAATTTTAATTCAAAAAAAATAAAATATACTTTTTAATCATCAAACCAATTCATCAAAATTACTTGGGACAAAATAAAGTAAATATTCACATTTAGTAAAAAAAAAAAAATCTAAGTAATCCTAGCTTTATTATTTTGGTAACTCAATTAAGAATTCTTTTTTTTTTTTTAGAAATTGAACTAATAATTTAGTCTAAAAAATAATTTTATAAATTATTAGTTATCATTTATAGATAAATATTCATTTGGTTTCAAAAGATCAATGTTGGAATAATTTATAACTAATTATTCACTATAATTACCAATAAAATTTTACAACTGATTAAAATTATAAATTATTGATTTAGTTGCAAGTGAATAGTATTAAGAAAATAATATATTTATTAATGAATTAATTAATGTCAATTTTTTTATAAAAAATTATAGTCTTGTAATAATCATTTGTAGATAATTATTCATTTGGTTTAAAAAAATTAATGTTGGAATAATTTATAACTAATTATTCACTACAATTACCAATAAAATTTTATAACCGATTAAAATTAAAAATTATTGATTTAGCTGCAAGTGAATAGTATTGTGAAAATAATTTCTTTATTAATGAATTAATTAATGTCAAATTGTTTATAAAAAATTACAATCTTGTAATAATTATTTTCAATAATTTAAGTATAGTGTAAGTGGTGTTTGAGATATTAGTAAAAAAAAAGATAAATTATTTAAATATTTATTATAAAAATAATTTTAAGATGTAAAAATAGTTTTTAAGAATATTTAATGTATTTATAAATCAAAAAATCAAATATTAGTAGAAATAGAGAAAAAAATTAAATAATAAATAATAATTGATAAGGAATTATTAAAAATTAATTTGATATATTTTAAATAAAAAGAACAGAGAGAAAAATTATTAAAATATATCAAGAGAGAGGTAAGTAACGTGAGAGCGAGATAGCTCATGAGAAGTAAAATATTTTCCTCTTTTTAAACTGAAAAAACATTTTTTAAAAAATACTCTATCATTTTTCGTTGACTTATTTCCGAAATGTGAAACAAACATTAAAAAATGAGAAAAACAAGCTCATAAAACTTATTTTCCCTCAAACAAACACAACCCAAATAGCTAGAAACAACGAATACATAAAGTTAGCAATCCGGGTGTTATGCGGCTCAACGTATGAACTATAACTTGGAGGATTTGACTTTGCTCCATAATAGTTCCACTTTTAGCAATTAATAGACTTGGAGATTCAGCAAGGAACTTTTGCCAAAAGACTTAACATTTTGGAATTGCTTGATCAACAACCACCATAGTTAGTCATATATATTTGTTAAGAGAAGAAATCAATTTGGGAAAGTTATTCCACTATATTCAATAATGTTTCTATACAAGAATACTTACAATATTTATACATCATGAGCTCTAATCCTCTACTTCTCACCTAACTATATACATGTCTATCAAGCTATACATAACTCGTATAACAAACTTATACGAATTGGATATACAACTAGAAATATAATAAATAAATCTTTAATGCTCCTCCTCAAGTTGGTGATTTATACAAGTCATAAACTTTCAATTTGGACATAAGGTATTGATATTGTTTACTACCAAGACTCTTAGTACATGTATAAGTAATTTGCTCTCTTATCTTAAAAAATTTAGTCTTGATTAGTTTTTCTTTTAGTTTCTTACAAACTAAATGGCGGTTTATCTCTATATGCTTAGTCCTTTTATGAAAAACTAGATTTGAAGTAACATGTAAAGTAGCTCAATTATCATAATTTACTTCATTGCGTCTAAATCTATGTAGTTTAATTCTTTCAACATACCAAACAACCATATCACTTCATAAGTGGTGAAGTCCTATCTCAATATTCTACTTTAGTTAAAGATCAAGAGATTATGTTCGTTTTTTTGTTTTGCACGACAATAAAGAATTACCAAGAAAAACACAAAAACCTATCAAAGATTTTCTTGTCATAGGATAAGATGCCCAATTGGAATCATAAAAAACTCTAAGTCTTATAGCACTTAAAGAAGACAAGCAAGATAACAAGGCCTGGATTGCCTTTTCGATAGTTAAAGTATCCTTATAGTTGAGTGCATGTGAGATACTTTTGGTTGGTGCATAAATTGGCTAAGGATCCGGATAGCATAACAAATGTCAAGTCTTGTTACTCGTTAAGTAACACAATTTTCCAACCAACTTTTGATATTCGACGAGATTAGGCAAAATTGCATTTGAGCACTCATTGTGAATTGCTTCATCAAACCGAATAGTGGTGACCTTCGGTGTTACTGCTCTAGAGGTATTTCTACTAGTTTTGCACCAAGCAATCCTATATCTTACAATAACTCCATAGCGTATTTCATCCGGTCTAAACAAATTTCCTCCTTTGACTTAGTAATTTCAATTCCCAAAAAATATTTTAAGTATCCCAAGTTTGTGATATAAAAGCTATCATCCAAGAACCTTTTCAGCTCGTTTATCCCTTCCATATCATCTTTTATGATCATAATATCATCTACATAAACTAGAAAAATAACTCTTTTACCTTCTATGTGTTTTATAAACATTGAGTAGTCAAGTTTAGACTCGAAGAAACCCAGTCGCAACCATTTTCTTAATAAACTTGGAGTTCCATTGTCGCGAGGCTTACTTTAAACCATAAAGATACTTGAGCAATCTACATACAATATTCTCTCTTTGATTGTTATGTCCAAGAGGTAAAGTCATATAAACTTCCTCATGTAAGACTCCCTGCAATAAGGCATTAGTAACATCCAGTTGGAAGATAAGCCGGTCATGAATAACGACTAATAGAATCATAATTTTGATAGTAACCATTTTCACTAATTAAGAAAAGGATTCTCCATAGTCAATACCCGCTTATTGAGTATATCCCATAGCCTATAACCTAGGTTTATACCTCTCTACACTACCATCGAAATGAAATTTGACTTTGTAAGCCCATTTATAACCAATATGTTTCGACCTAAAGGAAAAGGAACTAGAACCCATGTTCTATTTACTTCAAGTGGTTGGATTTCCTTGGATATAGCTTCTACCCACTTAGGATTCTTAATGGACTCTAAATAGGAATCAAGTTCTCTAATATGAGAAATAGAAGCTAAAAAAGCTTCATAAGAAGGAGAAACAAAAAAGAAAGAGAAGGAGTCCGAAATGGAGTACTTAGCAATACGAGAAAAGGAAATATGGTTGATTGAGGTAAAGTAGGGCGGTGATAATCATGAGTTTAGATTGGATGTTTAGAAACTCTAGAAGATTTTCTTAGAGGAATGAGTGTAGAAATAATTGATTGGGGAAGAGTAAGAGCAAAAGGAGAAGGAACAAATGTATGATCGCCGAGTGGGATATGAATTAGGTGTAAAACTGGACGAAAAAGAACGTATAGAAAAAGAGGAAATAGTCATGGCATATGGTAACGAGTCATCATCATATGGTCAATGAGAAATAGGAGTAGTAGGAACAGAATTTGAATTTGGATTAGAGGAAAACGAGAGAAGATTTATAAGGAAAATGGATTCATGAAAAGAGACATCATGAGAAATAAATATATGATTATCCTATAAATCCATGACTTTATAACCCTTTTACAAGTAAGGATATCCCAAAAATAAGTAAGCTTTAGAACAAAGAGCAAATTCATCAATACAAGGTAGGACTTTGGCATAGCATAAGCACACAAAGACTTTAAGATGAGAAATGGTTGGAGGTTTATGAAATAAGACTTCAAAAGGAGTTCTACCACGTCAAAGTGGTGTAGGAGTTCTATTTATAAGATATGTAGATGTCAAAACACAATCCCCTTAATATTTAATAGGCAAATGGGATTGAAACATAATAGCTCGAGCAAATTCAAAATGTGTTTGTGGTTTCTCTCCACAACACCATTTTGTTATGGAGTGTAAGTTATAATGGCTTCTTGAATAATACCCTTAGAAGAGAAAAAATCTTGATAGGATTTTTGTAAGAACTCAAAACTCTTATTAATTTGACTTTTTTAATATGACAAGAAAAGCGTGTAAGGACCGGAGCATAGAAATGTTGTAGTAAGCTGAAAGGCTTAGGACTCATGTTGCATAAAAAAGGTCTAGGTCCCTTTAGAAAAGTCATCGACAATGAAAAAGAAGTATTTCTCTTGATTGTATGTAGAATGTTTATAAGGACCTCAAATATCAATATGAAAAAGCTCAAAAATGCAATAAGAAATAGATGTACTTAGTGGAAAAGGTGGTCTTGTTTGTTTAGCAAGAGGATAGATTTCACACAACATATAAGCATTAGTTGTTGAAATACCAAGAATCATATTAAGCCTAAAAAAAGAAATATGTTCAAAATGTTTATGCCAAAGTGCTATATTATTTGAAATAGATGATGATTTACAAGCGGTTGTATAACAAGAAGTTGGAAAAAAATAGTCTACACAAGTAGTAACAAATCGAGAATGGAAAAATGTTTAACAAAAGGGAGTTGATTGTGAAACTAGACGGAATGACTTTGACATGACATGATAAAGATCATCTCTAACTTTACAAATTCTCCTTGTCTTTCCAATTGTAAGGTCTTGAAACGGACGGAATTATAGATAGAATGAAGCAAAACAATTATTGTCAATGGTAAATTTAGCTACGAAAACAAATTGAACTCGAAATCAAGAATGTATAAGACATACTGAAGAATTATTTATGAAAAAGAAACAGATCCTGTATGAGAAATCCGAGTTTTAGTGCCATTAGGTAATCGACAATGAAACTAAAAATCAATTTTGTAGGATTTTCTAAGCAAGTGAATGTACCAATCATGTGAAAATTAGCTCATACGTCTACTTTCCATTCATCAATAATAGATTTAACATCAATAAGACTACAAGAAAACCTCAAAAATAAGCTATTAATAATAACAAATAATTAGTTTAACTAGTTTATTTATTTATAAGGGAGACTATGAGAGATGAGGAGATGCCAAAAAAAAAAAAAGAGAGCTTATAAACTCAGGGAATATAATATGAAATTAAGGAGAATTCATCAGACCTTCAATAGATTTCTTCTCATCTGAAAGCTGAGTAATAATGCAGATAATCGCTGCCAATAGTGACTTAGGGTTTCTTCTTATATCTATCTCTTCAGATTTTTCAACAGCTTCTTGCACAGCCTTCAGGGGATGCCTTTCATGCCGAGATTGTAACAAAACCTCCTCACAAGTTCGCTGGTATCTGTGGCTCCCATGTCCAACCCTAGTTGTTTCCTTATAAGTTGTGCAGCTTTATTAACTTGTTTCATTGTAAATCCAAATGTAGCGCTACGTATTTCCTTCAATGTCCTCAGCAACTTATTCTCTCGACAAGCAATAAACAAACAAGCCGTCGATAATGCTTGTTGGTTCTTTACCGTTCGAGATTTTTGTTCTTCCATCTTCGTGAGGATCTCGTTAGCCCTAACCCTAATTGCCTCGACAATGTTTAACCTGTCTGCCATTGTATTGATGGCACGAAATCCATGGAAGAGAGCCTTATCCGGGTCTTGTTCACGAATATGCAACTTCAAAATATCATTCTTTGAACCTTTAGAGGCAGAGATAAACGTTGAGAGATTAATACCACTAGATAAAATATTGGATGACTCGTCAACACGATTCGGATCTTTGTTACTGCTGCCGTCGGAGAATATTCGCCATTCGGAAACTTCATCAATGTAATGGGACTCAAGAACAAGGCCACAGTCTGCAAACTGTGTCCCCAGATGAGTGATCAAATGCAACTACAGTGTTTTTCTTGCAGTCACCACAGAAATTCAAGTCTTCCATCGATCATTAGCAAGCTAGCTTGTTCTCTCTATCACATGGGAGAGCTAACGTTCTGGTTTCGCCCTTTAATTTAATGGAGTTTTATTCTCTAACGCTCTCTTGTGTAATGTTTTGTAGTAAAACTATCAATTTTGTTAATTGCTTGAAGGGAGTTTATATATATATATATATATATATATATAAACTAGAATTAATTTAAAATGTTTTTAACAAGGATTAGAATTTGAAAGAAGACGAAGACAATATAACAGCCACAAAACTATATCTTTTTTTACTAGTGTAATCAAAATTTCATTAGTTTTCTAATTAAAAACGTAGCATTTTTTCCCCATGTTAAAAAAAAAAAAAAAAAAGGGAGGGGGCTAGAAATTAAGTTTTTGCCAAAAGCTTTATTATATATATATATTGGGTTAGAGTAACAAACTCTTATTAACTATCTTGAACTTGTTTAATAAGTCCACCCCTAGTAATTAAGTTTCCTTGTAGAACCCAAAATCTGAAAAAATAAATCTTTATTAATATTTATGCTATCTCAAAATATGAAAATATAGTGTTTCCACTTATTTTTTTTTAAAAAAAACAACACTGATCCTAAGAGTTTTGGCTAAGAAGATTGTGCTTACACAATTGAAAAAAACTACGATCATTTTAGTGTACATTCCCTTCATAATGAGATTATCATATATTTCTAATCTAAAAATATTTATTTATGAAAGCATATTTTTATGTCCTTTTTTCTATTATGAATTGATTATTGTGCCTTTTGTAATAAATTTTAGATGAAGTGATTTGGAAATTAAAAGAAAATTCAATATTTCACTCGTAGTTGTCATTGGGCTATTAAATCTCAATCAGAATGTAGAAGTCAAGACATAAAACTCATTTGTAAATTAAATAACTCAAATTCGAACAAAAAATATAAAATAAAAATAAGTTTAGACCTTAGTTCTAAGTTCACTTGCCAAACTATAAAATAATAATTACAAGTTCAAAAGTCGCTAATAGAAAAAATAAAAAATAATAATAAGAACACGAGACCTTAAGCCAATATCAACAAACTATGTCACTTAAAAATAATGAAATTGGATATGAGACCCAATATAAAATTTAGAGCTAAATTTGTAAGAATGTAAAATTAGTGGCACTAGCAAAATAAAATAAAGTAAAAATAAAAAAAAGATAATAAAAAATAATAATAACGAGAAAAAGATAAATCATTGGACAAAAATTAATGTCATATCCTAGACCTAGACACCTAGACCAAGATGATGGCAAGTAGACATGTAATGAAAGAAATTATAAGCAAATCAACCATGCAAGATAATATATGTTGATGACTATATAGAAATTACAATAGCCAACTTTCTTCTAAATGGTCCTTGGTATATCAAAGTTATTAGTATCATAACCATTTTCAACCTTCAAAATTTCATTATAATTTTTTTATCAAAAAAAAAAAAAAAAAAAACACATGTTGCTAAGTTTCTAGATTTTTGGTAATTTTTTACACATGATTTTAAATGATACTAGCATTTTTATACTTGATTTGTGAGAAAGCAGTTGAAAAATAAAGGAACAATAATTGGAAAAATAAAATAAATCTAGAAGAAAAGTAGAAAAAACTAGAATAAAAACAATAGAAAAAACCAATGCAAAGCTGAAAACAAATAAAGAGAAACAACCAAAAAGAAAAAAAGAAAAGAAAAGGAGAATTAAAGAAGAAGAGACATAGGGTTGCAATTGAAATTATAAAACAATGAGGATTGAAAAAAAAAGAACAAAAATCATCAATTGAGGGATGCAATCGAGAGAAAGAAGAAGAAGAAGAAGAAGAAGAAGATCGAAATAAAAAAGAAAATAAAGCTGAAAAAGGAAATGAAGAATAAAAGAAGAAAAAATATTGGGGCATAATCTACATCATCAAAAGAATGAGGATAAAAAAGAATTAAATCAAAAGAAAAATCACCATTTATTAGGGATACTATTGGAACAAACTAAAAGTAGAGGATCGAAACAAAAAATATAGAAAACATAAGGGACTGAAAACTTTAACTAATCCAAATAGCATCATTTAGAGGGAATAGAAAAAATATATATACCAGCATACGGCAAAATGACCTTATTAGGCCCTGTTCATGCTCCTTTCTCACATAAACACTTCTTTTTTCAGTTTGGTTCTTTTGTCTTCAACCTACAAAACAATCTCCAAAACTCTCTTCCCCTCATACCTATCCCAAAATATACGTCTTACAACCCCTCTTTAAGTGAAATCAATTTTCAGCAATAAAATTTCCTTCCTGCACCAAAAAAAAAAAAAAAAAAAGTTGCTCTCTCTCTCTCTCTCTCTCATGTTTTCATTAATGGCACAAAATTATAACCCTTCATTCATCAGATCCAAAGCGAGGGCTAAGATGCAAAGATAAAATAAGTTAAAAATACTAGGGTGAGGAGAATAAAAAAACAAAATACAAGCATAAGTAGAGTAGGAACTTAAAAAAGTTTACTTAGCTTATACAACGAGCATTGGCTCAATAGAGGGGAGGATTTTTTTGAGAGAGAAAAAGAAAGAAAAAATACAAATAGAGAAAAAAAAACAGTAAGCAAAACAAGATAGAAAAAAGGGAAAGAAAAAAAAAGGAAAGGAGTTTTTTTGGAACATTTTTTTTTTTCAGAAAATAAATTTATTCCACCACACCTCTTCCATCCATTGTCTCCTCCTTATTCTTAGTTGTTTATTCTTTAACTCCTTCGTTACCTCATAGCTTGGGATTTAATTATTTAGTTAGTTTGAGTTTTTTTGGTTTCTTTGCAAGTTGTTCTTTGTTAAAGTTTTGGTATGTATTATGGTGCTTTAACCATGGTTATATCATATAGGGTTTGGGTTTTGTTGGGCGGGAGAAAAATTTATTGGGAAAAGAAACACAAAACATAGCAAAACATCTTTACCCTTACTTGAACAATCAAATAAAAAAAAAAAACTAATAATCTGAAAGATTGAATACCAATTACACAAAAAAAAAACATATAAATTTTACGTGAAAAACCTTCTCAATTTAAAAAGAAAAAATCACGAGATCGGAATCTACAAAAACTTTCATTATCAATAATAATAGACAATACAATGAGTCCTCTTTAAATTAAACTAGATGAATACATTAGCCATAAGCATCAACGATTACACACCCTTGGCAAACCTCATCAATAAATGATATACAAAGGAAAGGAAAAAAAAAAAACTAAGTTCAAATTTCACTAGAAAACATCACTTTCACGAGCATCATATCTCACACTTTAGGAATCAAAATTAGATCTTCACCGTTCAAAATATGCGTCTATCTCTCCCAAATGCACTCATCAAATTTAAGCTCAATCGAATGGCTAATGTAACCCCCATGAAAATTCTTGATCATATATATATACGTATCGGAATATTCATATATATATATATATACTAAGGATGGGTGTGATGTATGTGACATATTAATTTTTTTTTTTTTTTTTTTGTGTGGTATGAATATATATGGTGGTTATAGGAAGACTTTAGTGTTAGTATAAGATTTTAGGGGGACAAATTTTAGGTAAGTTAGTTAGTTATTTATTTCCTTTAACACCTATCAAGAAAATGCCATGAAATGGGAAAATTATCTAAATAAATGGAGAGGCCCAAAGGTTTTGGGGAATGCCAAAATTCTTGACTTAAAATACATTTAAGATCATGTTTAAGTCCATAACCCATCCTTAAAATTCGACTTGACACCTAAGCTTCTTCATTCTTCCATTTGAAGGACACCTCATCACTTTGACTTCCAAACCCGCCACCTAGCCTTCCATTATCTCCCATCACTTTACACCTTATCAACTTAGTTTAGGACACTTGTTAATGTATTTAATGAAGGAAGAAAGTTGGAAATATATATAAGAGAGAGCTAATGGCCGGCCACATTTTGGAAATTTTAGCTCAACAAAAATTGAGAAAACCGAATTGAGAGAGAAAAACGAAAAAGAAAAAGAGGAAAGAAAGAAAGAAGAAAGGAGAAGAAAAGACTAAGGGATTTTCTCCTAACTTTGAACTAAGTAAGTAGGTTTTCTTTTATGTCCTCCAATGTTGTTTTTATGTATTTAATTTATGTGAGCAACTTGAGACATTAGTTATGTTGTTATGAGTTGCTTGTGTTGGTATGATGTGTTGATAGTATGATGTGGATCTACTTGTTGGACTTGTGTATGTGATGAATTGTTGAAGCCTATTAAGCTTTGTGTATGTCCAAGAATGTGTTGATAGGGTTGGTATAAACAAAGAGGCTTGGATCGAAATTTGGTTGAATTAAACTATGGTTGAGATGGACTTGGAAGGAATGAGTTTCTAGGGCATGTTTTAGGAAACCCATTCGGCCTAAATGTCAAAAAGGGAAAGATTGGACCTTTTATATAATTAAGAACCTAGGACTTAATTGTCACTCACCTAGGTATACATTAGGATGAAACAAAACTCTATTGAAATGAAAGAAAATTCCTTGCCACGTTTTGGGAACCATTTGGCCTAAACCTTAATTTTTGGGATTTGAGTTCCACTCATCCAAATTGATAATTAATGGTTCAATTAGACCAAAATATATATAAATTGAAGTCTAGAAAGGTTAGACTTCAAGGAAAATAAAAAATTCAACTTAGACTGGTTAAAAGCTAAATTCGGCCATCCATGCCAAAATACGAAGCTAAGAGAGAGATTCCACCTTCGATGCAATTTAAATTGGACCGTAAGGGTAAAATCTATGTAAACTAAAAGTAGGTCAAATTTAATGAAAAAACTAACTAATTACATGAAGAAAGGTACTTACATACGAAGTAAAGTTTAGGTCGAATACAAATTAGTGATAATTGTTCTTTAGATGGATACTATGTAAACGATATGAACTATATCTAAAATCTTATACGTAGATTGAATTCCAAGCATCGGTTGAGAATATAGGGTTTGATAACCATGATTGCGTGAATGTGAGAATTAAAACATCATGTGCATCATATGCATTCGGGGGATGATTAAATTGAATTGAGAAAGAACATTTGATTGAGATTTGATGAGGTTTGGTAACCGAACTGGATTAAATGGGTATTAGCAATGAAGTCGTGTGCGTATTCTATTAATTGATTACACCGTTAAGAGATGGATAATCCTGCGGATCATTTTTTACAATGAGAGATAATTTTTTTGTTAGCGAGTATATGATTCGATAATCATCGAGAGATGAAAATAGAGCGAACTTGCAAATACCTAGGGTACCCAAACTAAAATTGTTGGGAAAAGGAAAAGTAGTAGGAAAGTACTGCATAGAACGTGCATCACCCTACTTACCGAGCTTTGGCTCATTTTGTTGTTGTATATGTGTGGTGTAACGAGTATTTATTAACGGTATGTAAATTTTATTGTACGTACTCCATGATTATGTATTATGGAAGTGAGTTGGGATTTTAGTCTTAACAATGTAACGAACCTAGCCACACCTCTTAGAAAATTGGTAAAGGAGCTAGGGGCATTACGGTGGTGGTATCGAGCCTAGGTTTAGGGAACCGAGTAGAGTCTTAAGTGTCACATGAGCCTAGGGACCGGTACGTTATTTGACGAGTAAAATTTGATTCTTTGTTTCTTATAAATATGTGTGTTTATTGTGTGCTTTTATATAATATATAGCTATTTCTCAAAAATCATGTTGATGGTCAATGTTATCGATGTAGATGTCATACCTATTTCATGTTCCTCGCGTTGCTAGAACCCGTCGATAGAGGGCCACTCTAGCTACTTACCGGGTTGAATTAAGCAATTTGACTATGACTTCGGATCGGGACATGATGGCTCACATTATTAGAGTACATGATCTAATCCAACAAATAGCATTTGCTAATGCTTCTTTTAATCGATACCATAATGTAGATTTCATAAGGATGACATTACCTCGGATTCTTCTCCCGAGGGATCAATAGTTATTGGATGATGTTTAGGCAAATGCGATGGATCAAGCTGTCTTATAGAGACTTAATTTGAGTCTTGTTACCAATACAGATTAGACGGACCCTCACTAGATTAATGTACAACTAGGGTTTACCTTTATGTCTTGCTCGTATGATAGGACATTCCGCATCGGTTGACATCATTGATTGGTAGAGCGTAGAGTATTCATTTCCCCACCGAGTCCGATATGTTAATCGATGCATTAGACGTACTACTTTAGAAGTACTACTAGGAGTGCCTTTTGATTGTACATATGGTATGGAAACCTTTGGATATAAATGTGCTTGTCAATATGAATGCATGTTTTGTACGGTATCTACTAAACATTTCTATAATGGTATATGTACATGGTTGTTTTATATTATACGTCGCATGTGATAAGGAAAGGATTTCGATACCAAAACTAACTCGAACATAATATGATATGAACAAAATCAAACCATGTCAAGGAAAAATCATGTACGAGCAAGAGGAGAAGGGAACTCCGAAATGATAGTGATAATCAACGAAGCCTTGAATCGTATGATAGAAATAATGCACCACCAACAACAAACCCATGTCAAGCAAATGAAGCGACTTCTAGCTATGTAACACACATCCTCCACCTCAGCATAGGAATGACGCGATGGAACGATTTTGAAAAATGAATTCCCAAGAGTTTTTCGAGGATGTTAATCCAATGATAGTTAAGGAATGGATTAAATCTTTGGAAACAATATTCGAATACCTGCAATTCAACAATAATGAATGATTTTATGTGCTATCTTTATGCTAACCAAAGACGTTCACACATGGTGGGAAAGTGCACGATTAACGAGTTAACATGCCCACTTTGACCTAGGAAGGATTTAAGGAGGTCTTTTACAACAAGTACTTCACCGCAAATGTAAAGGCTAAAAAGATTTAAGAATTTCTAGAATTGAAATAGGATGGAATGTCCATGGATGAATATGTGTGGAGATTCAAACAAGGATGTAGATTTATCCCGTTCATTATGAGGGATGAGAATTTGAAAAAAAAAATCATTTTCTAACGGGGTTAAACCCAAGGGTTCAAAGTATGGTGTGAATGTCGACTGCTAATACTTTTTCGAAATGATGGATAAAGCAATATTAGCGAGATGAGGATCAAAAAGAGATTGTGAAGAGGCAAGCATTTAAATTCGAAACCTCTTTGTCCGGACTAGTAAGATGAGTTCCACCAAGGAATTTTAATTGAGGCGGTGATCAAGGGAATGCATGAGCGGCCGGATCGGTACCCTGCGGTTCTAGACCACTACCGGGTACTCAATTGGGACTAGTGATGAGTAATCGACCTCGGTGTAATAAGTGTGGGAGGTTCTATACTGGTGAGTGCCGACCGGACGTGAGGACTTGTTATATTTGTCACCAACCACGACACGTATCCTATATCCGCCCTCGGATGTGTAAGTCCGGACCAAGAAAAATGCATGCTTGGGTTTATACAATGACACGGGAAGAGGTCAATCGAAGGGACGCGACGGTCATTTACGATAATGTCTTAATTCTCGGCTTGATTACATATGTTTTGATTGATTCGACGCTACACACTCATTCATATCAAAAACCTTAGTAAAAAACCTAAGGGTTAAACCTAAGACATTAGCTATAGGATACCTTATAGCCATCCTTTACGAAGAATTTATGGTGTCGACAAGTATAGTCGAAGAGTGTCCCGTGCAAGTCAAGGATAAAATTTTAGAGGCCAATTTGATAGTATTAGATCTTCAAGATTTTGATTTGATTTTAGGGATGGATTGATTGATAAGGCATGGTGCCAATATAGACTCGTCGAGACAAAAGGGTAATTTTTGATCTACTTGGGGATTAGTCGTTAGAGTTTAAGGCTGATTCAAAGCTTCGAGCCGTATCGATCATTTTGGCATTAAAAGCTTAAAAGATTCTAGGAAAATGATGTATGGGGTACCTAGTGCATGTGGTAGATAGCTAGGTAGAACAAAAGTTGAAACCAAAAAATCTAGAGATTGTGCGAGAGTATTTAAACGTATTCCTAGAAAACTTGATTAAGTTACCACCCGAGAGCGAGATAGAATTTGAGATTTAACTAGAGCCGGTTACGAATTCGATTTCTAAGACTTCTTGTAGAATGGCCCCGGTCGAGTTAAAAGAGTTGAAGGCATAGTTGTAGGACTTACTAGATAAGGGATTTATACGCCCCAGTTCCTCACCCCGGGGAGCTCTAGTATTGTTTGTCAAGAAGAATGATGGTAGCCTACGGCTATGTATCGACTATCGAGAGTTGAATCGGGTGACCATTAAAAATAAATAACCGTTACCCCATATTGATGATTTATTTAATCAATTGCACGGTGCGATAGTGTTTTCTAAACTAGATTTACAATCGAGGTATCACCAATTGAGGATAAGGTCGGAAGATGTAAGAAAAATAGCATTTAGAATGAGATATGATCACTATGAATTCCTAGTGATACCGTTTAGACCGACTAACGCCCCAGCTACTTTTTATGGACTTGATGAATTAAGCTTTTAAGGAATTCTTGGATAAATTTATCATCATGTTCATTGATGATATTCTAGTTTATTCTCGAAGTAAAGAGGAACATAAGGGACATTTGAGAGCTACCTTGCGGATGTTAAAGGAGCGATAGTTGTATGCAAAGTTCAAGAAGTGTGAGTTCGGCCGAAACAAGTCACTTTTCTCGGTCGCATGGTAACGAAGGAAGGCATAACAATGGATCCAAGGAAGATAGAAGCCATTCAAAACCGGCCTACCTTGATGAATGTGTCGAGGTACGAAGTTTCTTAGGTCCGGCTGGTTATTATCGAATATTTGTTGAGGGTTTCTCTAAGATAGCAATACCTCTTACTAACTTGATGAAGAAGAGTATTTAGTTTTAATGGACGGACGCTTTTGAGAATAGTTTTCAAGAATTAAAACGAAGGCTAATCATGGTCCTAGTACTAACTATTCCGTCCAAAGATGAAAACTTTATGGTGTATAGTGACACTTTCAAGAATGGGTTAGTAGTGGTGTTAACACGGAATGGAAGGGTGATGGCCTATGCTTTATGGTAATTGAAAGAATATGAGCAAAAATTATCCAACGCATGAGTTGGAATTAGCGACGGTCGTCTTTGCCTTAAAAATTTAGAGGCATTATTTATATGAAGAAAAAAGTGAGATATATATGGACCATAAAATTTTACGATATATCTTCACATAAAAGGAGTTAAATATGAGGCAAAAGAGATGGTTGAAGTTGGTGAAAGACTATAATTGCATAATCAACTATCACCTAGGAAAAGCCAATGTCATTGCCAATGCTTTAAGTAGAAAATCCATGGTAGCGATGTAGACAATTCAATTGTCGATCTTAAGGGATTTACAACGATTAGAGTTAGAGATCATGCTAACGAGCCATAGAAGCACTTTGTTAGCCTTGGTAGTTCAACCAACCCTATAAGAAAGAGTTCAAACGAGGCGACAAACGGACGAAAGGCCGAGAGGATTAAAGAAAAGTATAAAGACGGGAAAAGAAATAGATTTTGTTGTTGATAGTAAAGGGGTAGTTAGATTTAAGGGAAGGCTATGTGTCCCATCGGTGGAGGATTTAAAGGAGGCACACGCAACTCCATACTCAATATATCTAGGTAGTATGAAAATGTATCGTGATCTAAGATGATGTTATTGGTGGCCAAGAATGAAGAAGGACGTGGCCAATTATGTAGCAAAGTGTCGGATTTGTTAACAAGTGAAGTCGGAGCATCAAAAACCCATGGGAACATTAAAACCACCGGCAATTCTAGAATGGAAGTGGAAGCATATAAATATGGATTTTGTTATAGGATTTTCGAGATCCAAGAAAGGAACGAGATGCCATTTGGGTAATTGTGGAACGGTTAACGAAGTCGGCGCATTTCTCCTAACCAAGACTACTTACAACCTAAACTAGTACGCCTAATTGTATAATGAGGAAATTATAAGGTTACATGGGATTCTAGTCTCAATTGTATCAAATCGCGATCCCGCATTTACCTCGGCATCCTAGAAGAGTTTACATAGAGCCATGGGTACGAGCTTAAACTTCGATCCGACTTACCATCCACGGACCGATGGATAATCCAAACGAGTCATTCGGATTTTCCAAGGCATGTTACGAGCGTGCATCTTGGATTGATCCGAGAAATGGGAAAAATATTTATGATTAGGCTGAGTTTACGTATAACAATAGCTATCAATCGTCAATTGGGATGGCTCCTTATGAAGCCTTATATGGATGACGAGTGTAGATCCCGGTGCACTAGGATGAAATAGGGGAAAGAAAGTTGTTATGGCTAGAGTTGGTGCGACAAACAGTTGAGGTAGTCAATAAAATCCGCCAACGGATGAAAATGGCTCAAAGTAGATAGAAGAGCTATTCCGATAAAAGAAGGAAAGATTTGAAATGTATAGTCTTTGATTATGTTTTTTAAAAGTTACACCAATGAAAGGTGTATTACGGTTTGGAAAGAAGGGGAAGTTGAGTCCACAATACCTTGGACCATTCGAGATACTTGATTGGGTAGGGGATAAGATGTATCATCTGTTGCTACCACCCTCGCTATTGGGAATTCATAATGTATTTCATGTGTCCATGCTAAGAAAATGCATTAGAGAGCCTAGCTAGGTCTTAGAAACAACACCGCTGAATTTAATCACGGACTTAACGTATGAGGAAAGACCATTCCGGATTACGGATCAACAAGTCAAACAACTAAGGAATAAGGAAATTGCCTTAGTCAAGGTTCTATAGGAGAACCACAAGCTCGAAGAGTTGACGTGGGAACGAGAGGAAGAAATGAAAGATAAATACCCGTAATTATTCGATCGAGTCAATTTTGAGGACGAAATTTCTTTTAAAAAGGGAAGAAATGTAACCCCCATGAAAATTCTTGATTATATATATATATATATATATATATATATACACACACATATCGGAATATTCATATATATATACTAAGGATGGGTGTGATCTATGTGACATGTTAATATTTTTATTATGGTATGAATATATATGGTGATTATAGGAAGACTTTGGTGCTAATGTAAGATTTTAAGTGGATAAATTTCGGGTAAGTTAGTTAGTTATTTATTTCCTTTAACACTTATCGAGAATATGCCATGAAATGGGAAAATTGTCTAAATAAATGGAGAGGGCCGAAGGTTTGGTGGAATGCAAAAATTCTTAGCTTAAAATACCCTTAAGATCATGTTTAAGTCCATAACCCATCCTTAAAATTCAACTAGACATCTAAGCTTCTTCATTCTTCCATTTGAAGGACACCTCATCACTTTGACTTCCAAACCCACCACCTAGCCTTCATTATCTCCCATCACTTTACACCTTATCAACTTAGTTTAGGACACTTGTTATTGTATTTAATGAAGGAAGAAAGTTGGAAATATATATAAGAGTGAGCTAATGGCCGGCCACACTTTGGAAATTTTAGCTCACCAAAAATTGAGAAAACCGAATTGAGAGAGAGAGAAAAACATAAAAGACAAAGAGGAAAGAAAGAAAGAAGAAAGGAGAAGAAAAGACTAAGGGATTTTCTCCTAACTTTGAACTAAGTAAGAAGGTTTTCTTTTATGTCCTCTAATTTTATTTTTATGTATTTAATTTATATGAGTAACTTGAGGCATTGGTTATGTTGTTATGAGTAGCTTATGTTGGTTGATATTTTGATGTGGATCTACTTGTTGGACTTGTGTGATGAATTGTTGAAGCCTATAAAGCTTTGTGTATGTCCAAGTATGTGTTGATAGGTTTGGTATAAACAAAGGGGCTTGGATCAAAATTTGGTTGGATTAAACTATGGTTGAGATGGACTTGGAAGGAATGAGTTTCTAGGGCATGTTTTAGGAAACCCATTCGGCCTAAATTTCAAAAAGGGAAATATTAGACCTTTTTATATAATTAATAACCTAGGACTTAATTGTCACTCACCTAGATATACATTAGGATGAAACAAAACTCCATTGAAATGAAAGAAAATTCCTTGCCACGTTTTGGGAACCATTCGGCCTAAACTTTGATTTTTAGGATTTGAGTTCCAATCATCCAAATTTATAATTCATGGTTCAATTAGACCTAAATATATATAAATTGAAGTGTAGAAAGGCTATACTTCAAGGAAAATAGAAAATTCGACTTAGATTGGTTAGAAGCTAAATCCGGCCATCCATGCCAAAATATGGGCTAAGAGAGATATTCCACCTTAGATGTGATTTAAATTGGATCTGTAAGGCTAACATCTATATAAACTAATTGTAGGTAGAATTTAATGAAAAGGCTAACTAGTTACATGAAGAAAGGTGCTTACGTACGAAATAAAGTTTAGATCGAATACAAATTGGTGATAATTGTTCTTTGAATGGATATTATGTAAATGATATGAACTATATTTGAAATCTTATGTGTAGATTGAACTCCAAGAATGGATTGAGAATATAGGTTTTGGTAACCATAATTGTGTGAATGTGATAATTAATACATCATGTGCATCATATGCATTTGGGGGTGGATTGAATTGAATTGAGAAAGAACATTTGATTCAGATTTGATGAGGTTTGTTAACCGAACTAGATTAAATGGGTATTAGCAATGAAGCTGTATGTGTGCTCTATTAATTGCTTACACCGTTAGGCAATGGATAATCATGTTGGCCATGTACTACAATGAGGGATAATTCCGTTGTTAATAGTAGGTGATTCGATAATCACCGAGAGATGAAAATAGAGCAAACTTGCTAATACCTAGGGTACCCAAACTAAAATTGATGAGAAAAGACAGAGTAGTAGGAAAGTACTACATAGCACATGCATCACCCTACTTACCGAGCTTTGGCTTATTTTGTTATTGTACATGTGTGGTGTAACGGGTAAGGGAAAAGATAATTCAGCGAGGATGCTGTCGGTTATCACTAAAAGAGGCTCATGTGTTACCTTAAAAATATAGGATTCTCTTTTGATTGTAAATTAGGAGGTACGGTGTCTATTAGTGGATAAAGGGCATCTTAGACATTTTGTAATTTTCTCAGTAATCGTATTTATTAATGGTATGTAAATTGTATTGTACACACTATATGGTTATGTATTATGGAAGTGAGTCGGGATTTTAGTCTTAACAATGTAAAAAACCTAGGCACACCTCTTAGGAAATTGGTAAGGGAGTTAGGGGTGTTATAACTAACTAACTCAAAAACTTAATTTTACTATCACTAGTCTATGCTAAAATTTTCTCTCTCTTTCTCTCTAAAGTTATGACTCTCCTTCCCTTTCTTTTCTTTTCCTCTCTCTACTTTCATCTCTAATCTAATCTCAAAATCAAAATAAAAGAGAAGGGAGGGTTTTTAAAAAATATATATTTAAATTACCCTTCAAGTGATTAAAAAATCCTCCCGCACATGGGTACTAAGATTGGGTTAATGTAGGCAAATCTTGAGCCTATCCTCCAACTAAAAGGGAAACTCAATAAAATTTGACCACGAGTCCAACCAAGTCCTTTCTACCTTCCCTCTAGCTCAACCTTTGTTTATCGCTAAAAGCTTTAGTTTCATGTTTTGTTTTTTCTTTGAAGTTTAGCCTTTTTGCTTAAGTTCAATTTAGTTCCCGAGTTTGTCACTTCTCTTTGTTTTAATGGTTTAATGTAAAAGACTCTTTCAATTGTATCTCTTATTATAACGTAATGAGAGTCAAATTAAAAAGGTCAAATATGGTTATAAATTTTTTTTCCCTTGTTTGTATTCTAGTTCCTATATTTTTTATGTATTATTTCATTTTTATACTATAAATTTGCTATTTTTCAATTGTATTCTAGTTTCAAGCAATAAGGGCTGATGTGAAAAAAAAAAAAAAAACATAAGATTGCTTTTATTTTTACTCCTTCAATTTAAGTTAGTTTAGTTTTGTTAGTGTATTTCCTCTTGGGTAAATTGACTTGGATTACCTTAAATTTGTCCTTATTTTGCATACAAAAAGGAAATTCACGAGAAGCATAACGAGGTGTTGAAATTTTTTCCATGTAAGTTAGTTTAGTCCCTGTTTTATTAGGGATATTTCTTTTTAGTAATTTCATCTTTTTTCTTTTTAATTAGGCATGATTTTTTATATTTGTGAAAAGATAATTTTTATTTATTTATTTAGCACGAATAAATCTTATAATTTCTTCATTCTCATACATAGCTATATATGCTATGTATATGTGCCAAACTTTGCGTACCTAAATTATCCTTCACATAAATTATATTTTTATTTTTTCAATCTTGTTTCGTAATTATTTGCATACATTGTATTGTTGAAATATGTGATTTTACTTGAGAAATTTGTTTAAATTCAACATTAGGCCATCAAGTCTCCTATTTTTATAAACTTGTGATGGTCTAATGGGATTCTATAATTATTTTTTAAGATTAGCATGAAATATATTATTTATTTTTGTTTTTAGCCATGAATCATGTTTTTTATTCGCATTTTATGCACTTAATATATCCTAGCTTGTCATAATGTTTATTGTGTGAAACTCATGTTAGGACTTGAATCGAATCCAATATTAAATTGATGAGACTTATAACATTAGCACATCTCACTTATTCAAGTTTTTTAATTGTTACATTGCACCATACTTGTATTAGTTTGCCATACTCATTTAACATCTTTTCCCACATACACGCTTACATTGGAAAGTTATTAGATCCGATGTTAAATTAACAAGACTCTTGATTTTAGGGCACGACATGAATTTAATGAGATTTCAAAATAATTCAACAAATTTTAGTTTCCTTTTTTATGCCATTTTCCAACGATTCAAGGTTGTGACTTCATTATTTTTCAAACCTTGTCCATTTCGGATTTCAAAGATCCAAATAAATAAATATAAAGAACTAATTCCAAATTCACAATGACTTGACTTCAAAAAAATAAACTCGAAAATAGGTATAGAAAATAATTTGGCCAATGATGACTTATAGAAAATGAATTTAGTAGTAGAAACAAGTAACATAATTTTCTTAAGAAATGATGTTTTGGGTGATTGTTATCTTTTCTTAAATATAATCAATTCCTTACTCATTAATTTACTTACTCGTTAATTTAGAACCGAGTGTAGTTTTAAAATTCTTAGTTTCCTTAAATTATTAGGTGTGGACTTTTTTTTTAACTCTTTTTAGTCTCGAAGTCCCATAGATCGAGTAACGACAAGCATGACAACTCTATTAGGAATGTTAGAGCAAAGCTAGAAACTTTTTTCTTTTTCTAATTTTCTTTATTTATTTTTCATTTTAATTTCAAGTTATTTATTTTTGAACAATGTTTCTTTTTCAAGTCATTTAAATTCTAGTCATTTATTTACTATTCATTATCAAATTTGATATAATGTTCATATATTTATAAGCTACCACAAACTTGACAATGACCTATTAAAGCTCTCTACTCGAGCTTTATTCCTTTTAGGATTATTTAAAGAGTTTCAAATGGTGAGTGTGATGCATATCTATTGATGTTTATCTAAACTTTTGCTTAGAGTGAAACTTACTCTATGTGTAAGAGATTGTAAAATATATTTTTATATCTCCATTTACATTAGAAGCCGAGTTACTCCATTAATAATCTAGACAATCTAGATACTCGAAAACCTTTAAGAATTAAGCAAGCTGAGCTCAATAAAAACTAGATCTTGTCTATTAATCTTGAACCTATAAGACATGAACTAGGTTATATCATGCTACTTGTGTTAACTCCATCAATGTTCCTCCAATCTTTTTAAGAAGTGTGAATCATGTCGAGGTGAGTTGAGTGCACCTTTACCATTGAAGAATTTAGGATTAGGTCGGTGCAAGTCTATTATGAGTAGGAGGATTGCCTATAAAATGTATGTTATAATGTGGAGTTCTAAAGCTTGTTGTAATATAAATTAAATAACTTTATGATGCTTTACCTCTTATAATGAATAAAAAGACTCTCTATCATATTTGAAATGTGATTGGTGTCTATGAATGCAATAACATTCTTTTTTTTTATCTAATTCCATAATTGATATAGGACGGATCCCTAATGAGAATTTATTTTTCGGTAGGCATCTCCTTAAATTTTTTGGTAAAGTCAAGGGTAGTCATGTTCTCTCTCGGTGAAAACTTAAAATCCTACCTCACCCATCCTTATTTAAAACACAAGTCCTTACATGATTTAAATTTCATGAAATTAAGCTCATTGGTCTTTGAGTAAACTTTAATAAAACTTGATTTGGTAATTCAATGTGGTTTGTATAATTATGAGTTTTATTTACGTTAAATGAATTGCTTTGGTTTTCAAATTAAATAGCCTTCTGCTGCATAATTTTTTTCAAATAAATTTATAATTAGAGTGAAGGACATGAGACTTAGTGTCTCATATTTATTGTACTTCGAGTATGAGACATTGACGATAACATTCTTGGCCTCGGTTAGGATAAAGGTGTTACATCTTCTATGTTCTCTCTCTATATGTGAGTGTGTGTGCTAGGTAGCATACTTACGGAGTGTGGCTAGGTCGATTTTAAGGATACATATTGTCTTTTTTCTTAGGTTTGAGCTTAGGATGACGAGACCTAGGCTAAGTGCACTTGGACTAGGAATACCAAACCAGACCTTTTTTATTTATTTTTTTATGTGATTTTTTAAAGGAGTAAAAATTGAGTGATTATAGTTATTTCTTTTTTACAATGCTTAATTTACAATGATGTAAGAAGACATGTCCTACGACTAATCTTAGTAAGCTTGTAAAGAAGAGGTATGATTGTATGAAACAAATGGTCCTTCGATATGGTGAACATAACTGGGTGACCACGTTGAATGCTAAGAAAAGATCGATTATCTTTGATAGAGTGACTATCTATCTTTTAAAGAAAGATTGATCATCATTAATTGGGTGATCAATAAGTCTCAAAATAAAGAATAATCTTCTATACCGGGATGATGATCAAGCTTCTAAAGAAATGTAGGTCATCTTTACTAGGATAACCACCAGGCTTTTAGATAAACAAGGGTCATCTTTGACAAGGTGACCATCTAGTCTCAAAAAGAAAGATTGACTATATTTGATAAGGTAGCCAGCTAACATTTAAATAAAGATCTACCATCTTTGAAATGTTGGCCACCTAAATTTTAAAGAAAGATTGACCATCTTTGATAGGATGACGAACTAGCCTTAAAATATTTGTTATTTATGATAGAATAATCGTCTAACCTCTAAACAAAGATAGGAAATCTATGATAGGGTGACCACTTAGTCTTTAAATAAAGATTGGCCATCTTTGAAAAAATGACCACCTACGACTTCAATTCAAAATGATTAGTCATCTTGATAGGACGAACACCTATGCTACCTTTAAAGAGTGATCATCTTGATCGCATAACCATATGTGACATCGTTTTGGAAATATTAGTCATCTTTACAAGGCAACCTTATATGATATCTTTAAAAAAAAATTCATCTTAATAGGGTGACCACCTGTGGAAATTGTTAAGAGACTAGTTTATGATGATTTTCCTTAAAAAAAAGAAGGATTTGTTCATAGTCATGTTTAAGTCCAATGCATTTATAGTAGTTATAGACTCTTAGTTTCTTTGAGGGTAGTACCGTTATGAGAATTATAAGTCAACCCTTTCAAAATCTTAACTTTTTATCTTGAATTAGATTACCCTCTCCTCGTTGTTCAAGCATAGTAGAGGATTGTTTGGCTTTAAAATAAAACCATGGGTTCTTATTAAGCATAGATGGATAAGTTTTGACAATTCAAGTACCCTAAATATCAATACTAATCCACTCTTGAATCATGCTACTTGGAAGAGGTGACATAAGCATGATAACTTTTGAAAAGGCTAAGTTTGATAAAAGGAGTAAGAGTATGAAAGTGCCTATGGATAGGCTCTACTTAATTTTATCATAAATTATAGCCTTAGAAAATCAATTGGTGGTTAAGATGGAAGTGATAAGAGCCAATACTACAAATATCATCGGATGCAAGGATATGATATCGACGAGTTGCAAAGAGTTCCATAAAGAGGTAAAAACTATAATGGTTCTAGGGACTTTATGAGTAGAGAAAATAAGTGAGGGACTAATTGTAAGAATGGTCTCATCATTAGAAAACAATCATACTAAGGTATACGAGATACCAACCTACAAGCAACGAGCCCTTAAGAATGATTATGTTCATGCTCGAAGAACCATCTAGCCCCATCTTATAATGTAGTAAGTCATACCTATCTTGTAATGAACATGTTATTTAGAACTGGTTTTACTAGTCTTACTTGAGATGGGAGGTGTTTTACATAAAAAAAAAAGCTAAGAAAGATGAAATACAAGGAGGTAGTAGATCTCACCAAAATGGGAAAAGTAAACAAGCTAGTAGATGATGAGGAATTTGTTGAATTCCAAAAGGTAATGAAAAACAATGCTTATAGTAAAGTAAACCAGTTGAAAAAGACATTTGCTAGAATCTTTCTATTATCATTAATCCTAAGCTCGATCCACACCAAGAGGTAATACAAAAGGTACTAAATGAGGAATACATCCCTTAGAATATTGGTTTCGATGCCATTGAACATTTGCTAGGGAGAATTCAGCTACTAATTATTTGTCATTTTCCGAGGATAAATTGGGTCAAAAAGATATTGGTCATAATAAACTGTTGCAAATTATAATGAAGTTTAAAGATCATGTAATTGCAAAAGTGTTGATTGATAATGGTTTCACCCCGAATACTTTGCCTAAACATATCCTAGACCATTTGCTTGTGGATATTTCCCATATGTTTCCTAGCAACATGGTGGCAAGAGCATGTGATGGTTCTTCAAGGCAAGTAATAGAAATATTGACATCAATCTAGATATCAAGCCAAATTAATGCAAGTCACCCCGTTGGTCATTAATATACAACCATCCTATAGTATGCTTTTAGACGGATCGTGGATCCATTTATCTAGAACTATGACATCTTCACTATATTAAAAGCAAAAATATGTGGCTAATGGTAAGATACTTACTATAATAGCAAAGAAGGCACTACCATTATTGAAAAATGTGATTATGCCATATATTAAAGTTGAAGGAAGCTCGAGATGAAAATCCGTATGCTTTTGAAATTGTGAATGCAAAGTTCATACCTAAAAATGCTTTGCTTGAGAAAGCCGAGGTGCCTAGAGTAGTGAAGACGGTCGCCAAATATTTGATAAGATATAGATTTCTTTTGAACCGTGGTCTTAGTGATGGAATGTTAGGAGCATTAAATACCCTTAAAGAATCAAGTGTTGATCATAGTTTTGGAATAGAATTTAAACCTAGTAAGAAGGATTACCTAAGAACATTTGAGTAAAAGAAAGAATAACGATTGGCCGGAATCGAAGGTCGAGAGCCAAATGAGGAGAGGATCCCCTTTCCTTATATTAAGACAACTTTCCCCTACCCGACTTATGTCATCAACCCGAAGAATGAGGCAATAAACTTAGGGGCGGGAATAAGCTGGTCTATCCATGAACTAGATAGAAGTTGAGGAAGAGCAAAAGGTTAAAGAGGTCATCTATCTTGAGTCGGTGGCGGTCTTTCCCTTAGACTATGACCTCATCATAATTGAATGTTAACATACTTGAAGTGATGTTGCCAACCAACCAACTAGTCAAAAAGTGTGCACCAAAGAAGGAACTCAATAACTATAAAGAGGAGAAAATTCATTCGATCTATAATCATAAGTAGTTTACTACTTTGGCTTAATCTTTCAATAATCTAGCTTAAGATACCGAAAAGAACCAGTATTAAGCATTGATATATAATATTAATATGAGATCATGTATTTTTCTTTAAACCTTGTGTCCATTCTCTTTCATTTCTTTTATTTTCATATTTTTACTTTTAGAGACATAGAAAATGAATATCTTATAAATTTTGAAAGTAATTGCATCAAACATGTTTAACCTAAATTTGATGAAACTTTGATTGTAATGGATGAAGAGAAGTTTGAGAATAAAGAAGTGGATGAATTTGTCAAGTAGTTGAACTGTCTAAACAATCCATAAAACCTCACTAGGAGGAGCTAGAAAGTACAAATATGGGGATGTAAGAGAACAAAAAGAGCTATAAATTGAGACTATGATATCAAAAAAAAAGGGATTGATTACTCTACTATGTGAATATATTGCTTAGTCATATGAAGATATGGCCGGACTAAATATTGATATAATAGTGCAAAAGGTCCCGTTATTACCTAGTCACAAGCCAATAAAATAGAAACTAAGAAAAATGAGACCAAATATCCTTATTAGAGTCAAAGAAGAAGTAATTAAGCAATTTGAGGTAGGGTTTCTAAAGGTGATCAATCACCCAACTTGGATATCAAACATTGTGGTAGTAGAAAAGAAGAATGGAACAATTAAAATGTGTGTCGACTTTTAGAATCTAAACAAAGCCACTCCTACAGATGATTTTCCATTACCCATGCATTGAATATTGGTAGATAACGCTCGTAAACAAATCAACTTATTCCTTCATGGATAAGTTCTCCTAGTATAATCAGATTAAGATGGTTGAGGGAGATATGAAGAAGACCATCTTTATCACAACATGAGGAATCTTTTGCTACAAAGTTATGCCATTCGGTTTGAACAATACTGAAGCAACTTATCAATAGGCCATAGTTACTCTCTTTCATGATATGATGCATAAAGAAATTGAGATGTATACGGATGACATGATCACTAAAACAAAACTTGAAAAATATCATATTCAAACATTGATGATGTTATTTGAATGTCTAAGAAGGTACCCATTGAAACAAACCTCTACCAAGTTTACATTTAGAGCTAAGTCGGGAAAACTACTTGGGTTTATAATAAGTAATAGAGAAATAAAAGTAGATCCTAATAAGGTCAAAGCCATCTAGGCAATGCCAATACCTAATAGTGAAAAGGAAGTTAGAGGCTTCTTAGGTCGACTAAACTACATAGCTTGATTCATCTCCCAACTTACGGTGACTTGTGAGCCTATCTCTTGACTTTTGAGGAATGAAAAATGTAAGAACTTGGGATGATATGTGCTAGTCGGCTTTTGATAAGATCAAGTGGTATCTATAAAAGACTTATCTTTTTGTTTTGCTTATGTTCGGTCGACTATTGATTTTATATCTAACGAGTCATCAAGTCGGCTATGGGTTGTCTTCGGGTCGGCATGATGATACGTGAAGAAAAGAGCAACCAATCTACTATATGGGTAAGAAATTTAAGGATTGTGAATCTCAATACAATACACTCAAAAAATTATATTACGGTCTAATGTGGAGTGCTAAATGGTTCAAGGAATATATGTTGTATTACATAATCTGGTCGATCTCAAAAACAAATATGTTGAAGTACATCTTTGAAAGCCATATTTGTCAAGCAAGATCTTAAGATAACAAATATTCTTAGCTAAATATGACATTGTCCGCATGACAAGAAAGTTGGTGAAAGAAAGCATGATTGTAGACCACTTAGCAAACAACGTGATTGATAATTATGAGCCATTGGATTTTAATTTTCCCGATGAGGATATAATGACATCTAAAATTAGGATAGTCGAGTCCGATGATAAAAAATAGAATATGTACTTTGATGGAGTTGTTTCTCAAGCAATGATACGAGTATAGTCCTAATTTCTCCGGATGGCAAGCAATATCTAATAAGCATTCAATTTTGATTTGACTATAGCAATAATATAATAGAAATAAGACATGCATATATGGTTTAGATGTCTGCTAAAGAACGAGGAATCAAGAGGCTTGATGTGTATGGTAACTCTATGTTAATAATCCGTTAGGACAAGGATGAATGGAAAACCAAAAAAGAGAAATTGAAACCTTATCAAGCTAGTTGCATTGTTTGATGAAATAAAATTTACCTATCTTGGAACGGATAAAAACTAGTTCGTTAATGTATTGGTGACTTTAGCTTCAATGACCCAACTCAATCATAGAGTTGGAATACGAGCCTATTTACATTAAAACCAAAAATTTACCAACTTACTATTACATTATAGAAGAGGAAGTAGATAGAAAATCATGGTATAATGATCTCAAAATGTTTATAAAAAATTGAGAGTATCCCCTAAGTGCCTCTAAGGTAAACCAAAAAAACCCTAAGAAGGATGGCCATAAACTTTTATCTAGATGGTGAAAATTTATACAAATGAAGCTTTGATGAAACACTCTTCGGATGTTTGAATGAGGCGAGAGGCCAAGAAAACAATTGATGAAATCTATGAGGGAATCTGTGTGACACACGTAAATAGTCACACTATGACTTATCGGATACAACAATTTGGATACTTCTAGGTGACTATAGAAAGGGACTGCATAGAGTATGTCCATAAATGTCATAAATGTTAGGTTTATGGGGATAGGATCAAAACTCCTTCTACACCTCTATATAGCATGATATCTCATTAGCCATTCACTTATAGGATTTAGATGTCATTGGACTTATCAATTTGAAAGCAAGTCATGGCCATCAATATATTCTAGTTACAATTGACTACTTCACCAAATGGGTTGAAGCTACCTCCTATCCTCATGTCATTCAAAAAGTTATTCGGTAGTTCATAAAAAATAATTTGGTTTATCGATATGGTTTATTAAAAATAATGATCACTAACAATGCTTAGAAATTCAATGGGAAGATGATTGTAGAATTAGGTAAGTAATGGAAGATTAAGCATCTAAACTTGACACCACACACACCCAAGATGAGTGGTACAGGTTACAACAACAAATAAGAACATTAAAAGAAACGTGTAGAAAGTCATATATAAGGATTGGCATGAAATGCTTTCATAAACTCTGCATGTATATCGTACAACAATAAGAATATCCATAAGAGCTATACCATATCCTTTTGTTTACGGGATGAAGTTGGCGATGCCTCCGGAGGTAGAGATTCTTTCTTTCAAGGTGCTTATGGAAAAGATCCGACCAAGAGAATTCCAAGAGGGAGATCCGGTGCTCAAAAAAATTCTATTGATATTAGGAGATGATAGAAGTAAGTGGTCATCTAATTATAAAGGCCACTTATATGGTCGGAAAAGTATTCTCAAGATGGGCACTCCTTTTAGCTAGTATGGATGGGGATAATATAGCTCAACCCGTAAACTCAAATGTAGTAAAGAAATACTATGCTTGAGATGTCTTATACTCTTCTCCATAAAATAAAAAGATGAAATTCGGAGCCAAACATGTACATTGGATTTTTTTTTATATATCTCCTTCTTTGACTCCACAAACACCAATCATTTCTCTCACGTGATCTCAATTAATATTATTTATAAGTTGATACACAAAACACATAAGATCCCATGAAAATCCTTTAATCAAGAAATGGTAAGCTTAAGTTTTCTAAAATAAATAAATAAATAAAATAAATAAAAATAAAAATTAAAGTTTCGAGTGAACTCGGAAACGACGTCAATACCATATGCCTTTTGAATTAGATTGATAATTTCATATATGGTGAATTGTACCCAAGATTTCAATCTAAAAGTAATCACTCAATATTCTATTTGGCTAATACACAAGGTAAATAAAATGATGAGTCCGGTAAAAAAAGAACGGATACATCTAATCGGCACTCGGGAATTGTCACGTAAAAACGAAAAGTGACGATCCTAAAAAGAAATGGATAAACCAAGTTATGATTCATTCACCTGCTACTCCAACATACCTCTCTGGTGTTTCCCTCTATAACCGCATAACATGTGTCTAGATTGCGAGGTTATATCCGAACATCATTCCAATAAAGACCTTGTTAAAACAATATTTGTCATATTATGATATTTTATTGATAGAATGAGGAAAGACCATTATTGAAATTTTATCTCACTCAATTCAAATCTATCATTTAAAGCCTAATTTTGAGCTTTCTATTTCTTTTATAAAAGCTCGGACTAGGATCACCTCTCCAACTAGGAGCAAAAAGTAGATTAAATGAAAAAAAAATCAAATTTAGGAGACATGTCAATAAATAGCTTACCATTCTAAAAACTAAAATTCAAAAAAGGGAAATCATAATCAAACCAAACCTTACCAAAAAGAACAAAAAAAAAATTCTTTAGAAAGTCGTTAAAAAAAAAAATCTTACGCATGACACCATACACATTATAGAAAGAAGAGACTAACTTCATAAATATTGACCTAAAATAAAGGGAAAAAAAACATGTTAGGCAAAAAAAAAAAAAAAAGAAAAGAAATCACCATCGGACATGTCTCTTAAAAAAAGGAAAAGAAAGCTTTTCAAAAAGTAGTCCTATGTCAAGAAAACCTCGAAGCACTATTTGAACCTACATCACCCATTCTTTAGAAAAACCATGCCACAACCTCGCATTACATACCTATGAAAGTCCTTTCTAACTAAAGATTACCAATGAAATGAGTCTTTGATTCTTGAGCAACCTTAAAAGAAATTTTATTGAAAATAGATAATCAAGATCAAAACACGGACTATAAAAAATTATGATTGGTGTTAAAGCACAATACCTAAGGGCAAGCAAAATTTTCTCTCGTTGAGCCCATAACTTTTTTCACAATTTAGGTGTGACAACCGAGTATAAATACAAAAGAAAACCCTAAAGTCGACCTTATTGTAATGTCCGCATGGTAAGTATCTAAACTTGAATCCAAAATCTCCTACTAAAATCTAAATAACTTTCCTTATAAAGGAAGAGTTCATAAAATGCAAAATTATCAAACATTTCAAGATGCATATGGGACCTAGGTCATAAAGAAAATCTATGTAGAAAACACGAATCGAACATGACATTATCCAATGTAAATAGTCAATTAGATGTTGATCTTAATGAGGGAATGACTACCATGTTCAATAGAATGGGATGATAAAATTTACCTCGGTAGTCAATTGAAAAAACGTGCAAGCCCAAGTTTACAAAAATGATAAACATGTCATTAAAGGGGGTAAGTTCATTATGTTTGGATCACATATCATAGTTCAACATCCGAGCCCATATAGCTGAAAAAGAAGCATCAAAGAGAGAGTTAAGCGGGGTAGCCTCACTTTCTCAAAGGTATTCCAACTAATCATCATGTCAAGTCCGGTTTTAGGAACATCGTAACATAAAGGAAAAGACAAAGTCCGTACTAAGCCAAAAATAAAGAAATTCCAAAGAAAAGAGGAGAAACACATCCTTTATATTCACCATAGGTAAGGTCACTTCACAATAGACCATCATACAAGTGCAAAATTAAAAATTCTATGATCAATTCTCACTTCCAAGCAGAGTTATCTAACCCAATTTATCATTTTAGATGTTATATTGCAATCATTGTCTTTTATTTTTCGGGATAGGCCACCCTTGACATTGCATTTTATTTTGTAGGGCAAGTGCCCTTAATAACAAGGCCATCGTATTGTATTTTATTTTTTAAGATAAGCGACCCTTAACAACAAGGCTATCGAACTACATATTATTTTTAGAACAGGTCACCTTTGACAATAAGGTCATCACATTGCATTTTACTTTTTAAGGCGAGCCACCTTTGACAACAAGGCCATTGCATTGTATTTTATTTTTCAAGACGAGCCGCTTTTGACAAAAAGGTCATCGCATTGTATTTTATTTTTCAAGAAGGTCGCCCTTGATAATAAGGTCATCATCCCGCATTTCATTTTTAAAGACAAATAGCCCTTGGCAACAAGGCCATCATACTCGCATTTTACATTTTAAAGCAGATCGTCTTTCACAATAAAACCATCGTGTCGCTTATTACATTCACAGATTAAACCACCCACATCAACAAAACCATCTTTTTGCTAATGAATTCATTTTTATTCTGTTTCCTTACAAACTCACTAAGCAAACCAATTCTAAAGTTTGCACTTCAACGAGCATTTGTATCGTGAGCATTGTAAAGAGGGGGCAACTATCATAATCCAAATTTTACGTTATATTTTTCCTTAATTTTATCTCTTTTATTTTTATTTTTATTTTTATTATTTTTATTTTCTTATTATTATCCACTTTTACTTATTATTTTATTTATTCTTTATTTTTATTTCATTTCTCATTTTTATTATTTATTTTATTTCATTTATTTTATGTTAGCACTTATTATATATATATATAATTAAAAACATAAAAAATGATAAAAAAAATGATAAAAATGTGTAAAAAAATACAAAATTCGAGAGATGGGTTTAATTAAGGGCATAATTGTATTAAATCGGCTTGAAATTTGAAGTTAATGGGGTTAAATTGAATGAAAAATTGAGATGAATTAAGGGCATAATTGAAAGGAATTAAAGGATATGACTAAAAACATCTTGGAAGTTGAGGGATTGAATTGACAAATTACCAAAAATAAAAATTTGAGGCACCGAATGTTAGTTCATTGTCTCCTGTGTTTCAAAACCATTTCACCGTAAATGGTTTTGATTTCTCATGGTTTTCTAACTAATTTGATTCCCTCCGAAAGCTCATCGATCTTTCTTTTGCTTGTTTTACATTTGCATAATAAAAATTTAAGAGGATCGAATGTTAGGAAATAAAAAAAATGGAGAGAGAGATTTCAATCGAACAATTGGCGATAAAGGAAGGAAATGGAAAGTTGGTTATGGTTAGAAAAAATTAGATATAAATAAGAGTGATTTAGAGATCAGAATGGAGAAATTGAAAAAAAAAAAAAACAAAGCAAAGAGTGTAAAGAAGGAAATCTAGGCACTTGAATTTTCTAGGTTGGTAGGATTGGTGTTCTTATTTTGTTGGGTTTTGGATGAATTTTTGGGTTTTCTCTTAAAGATTTGGATTTCGTTCTTGGTTTTCTAGGTTTCAAAAAGCACTAGAAATCATCCCTTATAGCATTTGTAAGTCCTTAATCATCATAACAACAAGATCCAAATCACATAATCTTTACCAAGTCATTCCATTAGTCATCCTCCATCACTTATAAGCGAGGAGAAACTCAAAGCAATCCCACTCTGCCATTCAAAATCATCCCAATCATTCAAACTTCCTTCAAGTAACCCGAATCACTCCCTTTGTCAATAATTAATCAATCCTAATCCATTTTTGTTTGGTCAAACAAAGATGGTAATGATAATGTCATCGCCATCGATTGAGTCCAAGAACTCAAGTCCACCAAATCATCTAAAAAAGGGAACTATAAGGAAACCACTAAGCTTAGAAATCACTTGTGATTCCTTAGGGGGATCTAATAAAAGGGTTAAACTCATAAGGTAGAAATAAGCTGGACATTCGATCCAAAAATGAAGAAAGAAAAAAAAAGAAAGAAAAAAGCGAGGAGAAAAGAAAGTAAAGAAAGAAGAAGGGAGAAGAGGGTCGCCTTTGGCCAATCCAGGCCCGGCCAGTGGAAGCTTAACAAAAAAGGCCTAGCCCAATACGCCCTAAGGGCCAAATGAACCATTTTTTTAGCTTTCTAAGTAATCATGCCTGAATTTTTTTATATATGCTTTTTATTTTCATGTCTAGTTTAAGCTTAATATCTTTGAATTGTTGATTTATTTATTTGTTTATTTTAATTGAAATGCTTAATTACTTTTCTTTCAAGAATTAGAATAGATAATTAATCGATGGATGAATTATTGAGTCTTTTAATTTTTAAAGACCGATGATGATTCCTCTCCAACACACACAAAAAAAAAGCAAAAAAAAAAATAATAGGTAAAAAAATCATAAGAAAGTTAGTTAAAAATATATAAAAGGGAAAGACAAACTAAAAATAAAAAGGGAGAAGCAAAACCCAAGGTGAATAAAGTAAAAAAAGAGAAAAATAAATAGAAAAAATAATATAGAAAATAGTAGAGAAATTTAACAAAGCCTCATATCTAATTGGAACTAGTGTTAACTAAAATAAATCACTTTAGTAATTAGAATATTCTCTAACATAATGGTTATGTCGAGACTTAAATTGGATCCGATGTTGAACCAATGTGACATCCAAAAGAGGGGTCCGACTATCGGTTCAATATGATGTCACAAATAAAAAAAATTGACCTAAGAAATAAAACTTGGAGTTTGAGTTAGAAATAATTTGGCACAAATAAAAATTTTTAGGAAATATATTTTTGAACTAAGCTAGACGTGGTACCTTTCTTAGAAAAAAGGTGTTTTTATGTGATTGATATCTTTTTAAAGGCATCACCAACTCCTTATCCTATAATCTCTTAATGAGTGCCCATTTTAGGTTCTTACTTTCTTTAATACTAGGCGACAACTCCAAAATTAATAAATAACACATATCCCTAAATAAACAAGATTTTAGGAGTCCTAGGAAAGTCGAGTAGCAACAATTATCTATGAATAAAATCTTAAAGATGGCTTTTTCTTTCTCAAAATCAATTTTTTCATGTTGAAAAGTCTAACTCATTTGAAAATTATTTATTTTGAAAACCAAAGAGAAAAAGTGGGAAAATAGAGTTTATTGCTCTTTGTATGCCTTTTATTATCGGATTTAGAGCATCGAACTCTTTCTTTTTTCAATATATTTTATGAGAAGATTTTCATTCCAATGCTATTGTTTAGGGTGAAAAGGTTGTTGGTTTCCAAAAATAAATATTGCCTCCTAGTAATTGCATCATATATTTTGAAATTTGACCAATTTTGAAAATTTTTGGTGAATATATTTGTGATTATATCTCTTTCCTTCAAAGACAAAATATAATGCCAAATGATACTTTCAAGTGCATATTTCTTGATTTCAAGTTAATAATAACACCTTGTAAGGACAAATTTGATATTATTAACATATGCCACTTAATCCGTGTAAAATCAAATGGAAAATAAAAAAGTTTCACAAAAGAAAATGTTCAAAAATACAATAAAAGATAAAGACTCATTTGCAAAGTATAAACAAACATCTATGCAATCACATGATCTTTTTCATGTTCATTTAGCCTTTTTATTCTCTATGTTGGCAATTGTATAGATTGACAATAGATTAGAGCTAATATGAAGTGTACTTGGGTTTTTTTTTTCCAAAGATCAAACCACATTTGATGAAAAAATTGACTTTTTTCGTAATACCTCTCAATTTTATCCCCTCTATCCTAACATGATAGTGGTATTTTCACCAGGTTTGTACGAGTATGGATATGGTGAATATATTTGAGATTATATCTCTTTTCTTTGAAAATAAAATAGAATGCTAAATAATACTTTCAAGTACACATTTCTTGATTGCAATTCAATAATAACACCTTGTAAGAAGAAAATTAATACTATTAAAATGTACCAAGTTAATCCATGTAAGATCAAATAAAAAATAAATTTTCATGAAAGACAATGTTTAATCCAATAAAAACTAAAGACTCATTCACAAAGTATAAGCAAACTTCTTTTTCATCACATGATCTTTTTCTTGCTCATTCAGCCTTTTCATCCTCTATATTGGAAACTATATAGTTTGGCAACAAAATAGTGCTAATATTAGGTGTACGTGGATTTTCTTCTAAACATCGAACCATATTTGATAAAAAATTTGACTTTCGCTTAAAAATAATGCAACTCTCAATATTGCACCCCACTATCCCAGTATGATAGCCATATTTTTTACTAGGTTTGTACCAATATAGACTTGGTGGTTCGACTAGATTTACTAGAATTAGGGTAACCTAACTAACGAAGATAAGTAGTTTGAGCAAATAGCCTAGTAACATAGGGAGAAGAGGCAATAAGTCTTGATATTTTTAATTACTTTGATTGTTTTGATAATAAGGCCTTGACTTGCTATTGAAAGACTACTAGTAGTTTGAAGGTAATATAATGACATAAAAAGCGTCGCATAAGGACACGAAATTTATAAAAAACTAGGCCAAGAGTCTATTTCTCTACATAGGCTAAATTTAAGGTTGTTCTTTTAGAATATCTTGTTAACTTTGGGTTACCTTAATCCATTTAAGGCACCTTGTTCCATTTGGATTATCTTAATTGATTTAGGTTACTTAGTTTAAGGTTTGATTGTTATAAGGAATCTATATTTCTTTAGGATTTTACATTTGATTTAGATTGGAAATTTAGTCCTTAGTAAATTTAAATTGGATTCAATTTCTTAGTAGGTTTAGACTAAATTGTTTTAATTCATGTCGGACAAGTTTTTCTTTAGTCTAGGTCGAATGTGACAAGGACCCTTTGATCATCGATGGCCAATTATACTAGTATAATGGGGCTATATATTTTATAGAGAGATACATTATTAATATTGATTAATAAACTCTTGAGAAGTTTCTTTCATATTTGCAAATCCTTGTGCTTGCTTAGAGTTTGTGTTCTATATCCTTGAATTTGATCAATTAAGATACTCGCTATTGATGAACTAATCTAACCAAAGATGTAATTGCTTTTAAACTTGTAAAAATTATCTTAGGTTAAATCGCTTAGCTAGATTATAGTGGAGCTTGAATTAATCTTGCCAAATTCAATCGAAGCTAGGGTTGGAAATTTTGTTTCGTCTATTTTTATTCAATGGAGGTTTTGGCTTCTTTAGCTAATAGAAAGAATCAAATTTAGCAACAACAAAATTTTTCTTGAACCATTCAATAATAAATCAATTCTTCATAAAAATAGTATCATGAAAATATGTTGTCCGAGTGGGTAGAAGCAATACTCATAAAAGGCACATATGAAAGTTAAAATTGATTATCAATGTTCCTAGGATAAAAAAGAAGGTAGCTTTAGTGCCATTGATTATTTCATAGCCCTCTTGGTTGAAAATTTAAGGATTCCAATTAGCTAACTTCATTTTCCTCCTCACTTTAAAAATTCTTCTTCTTCAAGTTAGTCTTTCCGGGATGTAGAATCTTTTTTTAATTAAGGGCTTATTCCACTCTCTTAGTAATGACTGCATACTGTAGTAGAAAAGTTAGGAGATGAATTGCTAATGAGATAGTTAGAGTAAGGCACCTTGAAAGTATTAACGAACATAAAGATTCACTCTCTCTTTTTTTTATCAAAGATGGATAAATTTAAGGAGACACTTCATGTCACCTCTAACCATGCTCTTTAACATATTCTTTTCCTATTTTTTCCATATTTTACAAAGTAATTTTTTCGAAGCCGCATCTAAATTAAATTTTTACTAGTAAATAAAAACATCTACCAAACCCTTCCACTTCAAAATCTTAACTATGTCAAGAGACATATATCCGTTGAGGACAACACCATTAGACTCTCAAAAAGAGTGGATCAAGAGCTTCTTATCATGTATAATCTATCATTTTACTAAAGTAAACCCAAAGATAAATTTATGCACCTTAAATGTATTTAAAATAACATTTTGATGGGTTTCACCGGATCATACAAATCCATGTCTTCAATAACTCGTAGGCACTCTTTAATGGATAAAACTTTATCAAATTTATTTCTTTTTAATAGTTTTATCTTTGACTATCTCTTCAATAGAAAAATCAGTAGTTGGAGTAGTCCGATTAGTTGGTTCTTTGGAAACACCATGAATGAATACAAAGTGGTAGGGAATGGTGCCTCTTGGTTAGTGAATAGCGTTCCATATTCGGATTATGGCAAGTTAGAGGATGCCTCTTAAAGAATTGGTATGATTGTAGAAAAACTAGGCACATGAGCAATTATGGTATTGCCCTAATAAATAATATAGGAAATACGAGTGGAAACTTCAATAGCAAGTGGTGTAAGAAAGCTAATCCTTTTTTGATGTTCTTTCATCAACTTTTTTTTGCTTTCTCAAGAAAACTAGCTAGTCAAGCTATTTCACCTTTAAGAGTTTTGATTTCCTTAACATGATTTTGTTGTAATTGATTTTTTTTTTTTCATTTTCTTCTTAACCTTTGTGTTGTAGACCTTCTTTGAAAGTTAATTTTTTGTGATGGGACTTATATTTCTTTGAATGTGTAAATAGAAAGCTTGAGTACCTAACGGATACAATGTTTCCTTGTAATAATTCATAGCTTTTAATTATTAAGATTGAACATGAAGCATGCCTTTAGTGAAAGGAACATCATGGCTATCAATTTGACTTTAGGGTTAATAGTGGGCTTGATAGCAAAATAATACTTACTATTGCTATCATTTTTATTCAAAATAATACCAACATTAGGCATGGTATCTTAATCAAGTTAAGAGAGATAATTCATTCAAATCTCTCTTATTGCTTCAATATGACATAGGATAGTATCAACCATTCCGATTGCTTAGATTGAGTAAGTTCGTTTCTTTAGACATGAATATAATTTAGATGTAGCTAATCAATTCAATCCTATAAGAAATTTTGTTTCCTCATCCAAGAAATTATCATCTAAATCTTGGATCATGTAACTTTCTTAATAACTCATAAGTAGATATCTTGATAATGTTAGCCTTTATAGCCACAGGTGCGTCTAAGATATCATAAGATAATGTTATGATCATTGACTTTTAAATTGTACAAGAACAACAAACAATATATGTTCCTTTGAGTTAAGAATGGCTTTGGGATAGGTTCTAGACTTATCTCGGACATGATTGGACAAGGTTGACTAACATAAATTTTTCTTTATTAAAGGCTAAAATTATGGGTGCAAGTTCAACCGTAATAGATGATACTTGAAACTCTTCTCCCATATATGAGGGTTATTAGGTTTTTTTCATAGCCTCCTATATGAGAATAAATTTCCAATATGAGTAGAAAGACAAGTTACACGAGTTTCAAAACTACAATCTCATGAGTGCTCCCTTTCTCCATCTAATTTTGAGTTAAGAGATCAAAGTGTGTGCAAACTTAAATTATTCAACGTGTAGAGTGCTAATGTATATAAAGAGGTCACACTTCTTATCCAAGCCCAAAAATAAACAATAAAGAAAAGGCATAAACTATAAAGCATGAGTAAATTAGAATGAAAGATATGTATAAAACAAAATAATTCCTAAAGGCAAGAAAAAAGTATGGGCTTAACCCCTAAAATCACTACCGGAGTTGTTATTTTGTCACACATGACATTTAGGTGACTCGTAAAAGATATAGCTTGAAAATATATGGTCATTACTCAATCTTTTGAAGGCAAAAACTAAAAAAAAATCTAACACTCGGTTCTAAAAGTTTTTTCTAAAGAGATTGCTTACACAATTAAGAAAGACTATAATCACCCTAGTATGGCCTTATAATAAAGTTATTATGTATTTCTAGTCTAAGGAAATTTATTTATGCAAGTCTAATTTTATGTCCTCTTCTCTGTCATGAGTTGTGAGTTAATTACTAGGTCTTTTCTAACCAATCTTCGATGAGGTGATTTGGAGACTAAAAAAAATTAGTCTCTCACCTAAGTTGTCATTAGATCATTAAAGTCCAATTGAAAATGTAAAAGTCAAACCTTAAAGCTCAATTGCAAATTAACTAACCTAAGCTTAAATAAAATATATAAAATAAAATAAGGTAAATTTAGACCTTAGGCCTAAATTCACCTACCAAATCATAAAATAAAAGTTAAAAGTTCAAAACTCGCTAACAAAAAAATAAAATAAAAAATAACAAAGATATGGGTCTTGAGCCCATATCAATCGACCATGCTACTTAAAATAATAAAACTAGACCCGATGCCTAATATCAAATTTATAGATAAATCTCCAAGAAAAAAAATTAGTGACAATAACAAAATAAAATAATAAATAAAACTAATAATAATAAAACACTTAGTTGTTAGTTGGCCTTAGATTCTACACCTAGACACCTAGAACGATATGATGGCAAGCAATTACATAATGATGCAAGTTGTGTATAAATCAAACATGCAAAATGATATATGTAGACACGACCACATAGAAATTAAAATAACCAACTAGCTTCCATATGGTTGTTGGAATATTTTAAAATAATAGTAATAGTAATATGTTTATCATCCTTAAACCCCAATTATTAATAGAATAAAAAAAATTGTAAACACTAAATGCTACATATCTCAAATCTCGATCAGATCAAATTTTAGACACACAGAGATCACATAAATAAAATTCAAAACCTTTAAAAATATGTTAAATAAAATAAAAGACCTCAAATTCAATTATACCCTTGATCTTTTAAACTCAAAATTTGTATAAGACCCGCCTAGTCTTGAAATAAAATAACCAGGAACACAAAATTCATAGATCGACACAGGATCATACTAAATCTATAACTAACAAATTGAAAAACAAATGATCAAGGACTTAATTACCCAACACCATAGAATAGGGACTGGTGCACAAGGAAATACACAAAATAGAGACTAAATTAAGTAGACGAAAAAAAAAAAAAAAAGAAGCTAAAAGCTATTGATCGCAAGTAAAGAGCATCATTTGAGACAATCCACGTGGGTAGTGGCATGGCTTCCGATGGCAGTTGGTTTGGTGGTACTGGCCTTATTTCCTCATTCAATCATATTGGTCTAGCACGTGTATCGTTTTGACGCTAGTGAATAGTTGTACCAGTAGCATCTGTTAGGTAGTATATTTATAATGTGTACCTATGTTAACTTTAGGAGGTTTTTTTTTTTTTTGTGATTTCTTTTTTTAGAAGAGACAAAAAAAAAAAAAATTGTAGCGATGACACCCGTATAAGTCCAATCTCCAACTTCATTAATTCGATTACTTGAAAGAATGGTTACACTTTGATTTTGGGCTAGTGTGCAAAGAACTAAAATTACAAAAGAAATTAAAATAGATAATGGTATAATTGTTGGTAACCTATTCATATAGACTCAATTAATTGTAGACTATGACTTAAGAGTATTATTTTTTCTCTTTTCTGTATCTAAGTCGTTCCTTTTCTCTTGCATCTGACATGTGTTATGCTACATTGTTAGAATTGGCAATGTTTTTTAACTCTTTTTTTTTTTTAATTCGTTTTTTCATTCAATTGTCTTGGTCTCTGTTAGTTATTTTTTCTTTTCATTTATCACCCTTATCTTTTTTGATTAATTACTATCTCACCATTAAGTGTTTTTGTGCTCTTACAGTTTGACCCTTCTTTCATTTTCTCTCTCTTTTTTTTTTTTTTTAGTTTCTTCTCTTTTTCGTTTTTGTCATTATATTTCCTTATTTGGAAGAGCATTTAATGCTTTTGTTTGGTCTATATAATGTGTGGCGTTGGCCTCCCATGTTTTTTTAAAGACGTGACGAAGAGAGAAATTTTTTTAAAGAAGTGAGAAAGAGAGGAAGGCGTGTAGAAAAATTTGGTAATGACCCCAATGTCGAAAGTTGATATGTCCAATCATCCCTGACGAAATATATGTATAAGAAATTCGATCATTATTGGACAATAAATTTTTTAAAGACAATTAGATGATTTTTTATAATTTTTTTTTTTTTTTTTTTTGGAAACGATTAGTTATAGTAAAAATCATTTTTTTATTAAAAAAAGAAATAATTAATTAAGCATAAAATTTTGATAACCAAAATCATAAGGTTAGGTTATTTTTTTATTTAGATTTCAATATATTTTAAATAGAGTCTGTTGCCAATAGAAACATTAAAAAAATGGGGTGCAATAGAATTAGAAAACGAGAAAACAAGTGCTCAAATAGAGTCGTAAATACATCTTTACAATCTTTAGGTATTGGGTGAAGGATCATGTATCCTATGGAGGTGTAAAATAAATAAAAAAATTTCTTCATCGAAGGCCTCAAGATCATGCCGTTGAATTTACTAATCATGGATACATAAATAATAAGTTAAAATAAAGGATTACCTCTTGTAGTGCGGATCTAAATTCCTCTTCTTTGATTACCCGTTCAAGTGTCCAACCTTTATTAATGATCCACGCAGACCTAAGTATCCACTAAGAAGCTTTCAAAATTAATAAGGTGCTAGCTCCATTTTTTTCTAATTAAGTATTTTCTCTAGAAATCAATCTCGAGCAACTTTGCAACAACCTTAAACAAGGAAAGTATTTTTTGCTAAGGTTTAGGAGAAAACTATTTTCTCTTTTATTTTCTCTCTTAGCCGTGTGCCCTAACTTAATTTTTTAGGCTAGCCGAAATTTCTCCTTCTTCTTTTTCTTTTGGCCTAAATTCTCCCATTTTCTTTTTGTTGGCCGAAATACTCTATTAGGTCATCCACCCCTTCCTTCCTATAGATAGGGAGAGAGTTTCCTTGTCCTCCAAGGACAAGGAGAGTGATGGCTTTGAGTCCATAAAAGACTCTAAGTTGTTACTTCCTTATCCTCCAAGGACTAGTTGTTTTATATGTGGACTACTTGATTATTATCTTTTAAACTATTCAACCTTATCTAATAAGGTTAATATTTATCTTTAAAATATTCATCTTTATCTAATAAGGTTGATGTTTATCCTCCTACCAAAATTATCTTTAAGCCTTTTAATTAAATCTAATGAGCCAAAACTATTTTAGCCCAATTAATTGATTTGGACTGTCTAAATAAATATTCTTAGATTATTTTGATGGGATCCACATTAGGAAATAATTCTTCAAAATACCCTTTAACCTAAATTAGAAAAATCCTTTCCTTTTAGGTTCTTTATTTCCAAATTTGAAACTTTTCAAATTAGGAAATCGATTTCTAAAATAGAAAACTTTTCATTTTCGGAAAGTTTTTATTTTTGGAAACTTTTCGTTTTGGAAACTCTTTCCAAAATAAGAAACTTTTATAATTGAAAATTTTTCTAATTTTTTGCTTCTCGTTTGTAATGTGAATACTTAAACTTATGTGTGTGACTCAATAGGCTCTTAACTATATTGACAATGTATCAAGAATAAAAGACTCTTCTTTTATCTCTTGATATATAAATAAAAATTGATCTCTAGCAAGGCATCATAACCATTCAATTCTCTAAGAGGATTAGTTAATCCATTATTACCTTTCACGAGCATGGTTACCATACAATTCGAGTCCTCATGTCAACTTATCACAGGTGTGATCTCAAACTTGGTTATTAGTCTTGTTCGATTATGATCATACAAGTTTTCTTCGATTCTCAAATGTCTAACCTCTTAGAGTAAACCAACTATGCTTTATTAGTGTACTTCTACCGTGGTCACAGATTTCTTTAGCATACATTTATCGAAGTACAATGTGATAACTCCTTTAGCATACAAGGAATGACATGTCCTATCTTAGTCATACACCTATCTTCATTGGATTCCTAGTGCGCCCAACGAATCGCCCACGTGAAACCCATTAATGGGTCTATTGAAACGAGTGTCAAAGTGCATAAGTCCTCCAATGAGATAATCATGATGACTTCAAGTTTAAGGACTCGTTTGTATCCAACTCGTATGAGATTTCTAAAAACTAAAACCAAATGAGTTCTCATGGCGAGTCAAGTCCGAGTGATGTGTTCTCTAACATAAATCACCTAAGTGCTTGCTTTGGTATTACTATGCCAATAGGTGTGAGATCTCCTAGTGCTATCATATAGCATGAGCATAGCATGAGCATATCTATCCGCATATTTTTAATGTTCATTCTCAACAATGCTACGACTTAGGACATTTAATGATATCATTTATATGCATTAGTGTTTGTCTCACATCTTTCGATCAATCATTATTGCAAATGCATATCATAAGGACTTCTATCTAACTCTAATAAATTTATCAACATGTAAACATAAGAGTTAATAGAATGACTTCTTTATTAAACGATGCAATAATACATTAACTTGAGCTCATTCAAATATGATTGGATCTTGGACACTAATACTAACACTAGGTTAGTTGCGGATAGCATTGCTTGATCGTTTGGTTGGCGAGCACAATTTCAAGGGATGCGAGAGATTCTTGATATCCTTCTCCCCGGCAAACCAGCTCGGTACTAGCCTCGGAGATATGAGGATGTACGTCTTTATAGGACTTCTTGATTGTCCCTTCGCGACATCACTGCCAATGAGATATCTCGCAATTCATCATCCATATATGCTACTATTGTCAAATGCTGTGTATATAAATAATTAAACTAGGAGGAAGCAGGACAATCATTAAAAATTGAGGGATCGTTGATCAAACTATACAATCATTAAAAAAAAATCAAAATTCACCCCAAAAAAATGAAAAAAAAATCCTTATATTATGATAACAAAAGAAATTTGTCAAATTTACCAAAGATACATAATCCAATAAAATAAAAACAGAGTTTTGGGTGCATAACCAAATTAAAACAGGTTATCCATACAAAGCAGGCAAATTTTATGTTTAATAACTTAATGATATCGCGTGATTTTTTTTCTTTTTTCTTTAAGGAGTTAACTTTATGGTCAGGAAATGGTAGACAAGGATTAATTCATAGGTATTATAATAAACTAAGGAGAACTCAGACCTCGAAGAGGCTTCTTCTCATCTGAAAGCTGAGTGATTATGTAAATAATTGCAGCCAATACAGACTTAGGGTTCCTCCTTACATCAATATCTTGAATTTTGTCAACAGCTTCATGCACAGCCTTGACAGCATGATTTTTCATTCCAAGATTTGAACAAAACCTCCTCACAAGTTCACTAGGATTTATTGTCCCCATATCCTCCAACTCTACATGCCTCTTTATAATCTGCACAGCTTTGTTAATCTCCTTCTTGGTTACCCCATAAGCAGCACTCGCTACTTCATTCAATGTCCTTGGCAACTTATTCTCTCTGCTGGCAATGAACAAACATGCTGCAGACATTGCTTTTTGGTTCCTTATAATACAAGATTTCTGCTCTCCTATCTTCTTGTATATCTCTTTAGCCCTATCCTTGATCAAAAGCACAAGACTTAATCTATTTGCCATTACTTCAATCGTTTGAAAACCTTGGATGACAACCCTATCAGGGTTTGATACACGAGTCTGCCATTTTGAAATTACAAGATCACCCTTAGTCCCCATAGGCTTGGATATTAAAGTTGTTAGATTGCCTTGGCTTAAAAGAGGGTTTGCTGCTTCACCAACACGATTAGGATCTGTATCGTTGTTATCATCGGCGAAGGTTCGCCATTCGGTAATTTCATCAATATAGTGGGATTCGAGAACTAATCCACAGTCGCTGCAGATTGTGTCCCCAGATCCGTGATCAAGAACAGTTGAAGTGTATGACTTGCATTCTTGACAATAACCCCTGTAGTCATCAATCTCTCTATTTCTAGCCATGGTTTTCTTGACTTCGTTTGTCTTCTTGGGTGCATGAGATTTTAGGGTGTTTCGGTGGCTCTATATTTATAGAGGAACTAGCTTGGCCGTTAAGAAAAGAATGAGGAACCGTGTTTGATAAGGGATTGGAAAGTCGGCAAGCAGAAAAGGCAAAGGAAAAAAATTATATATCGTATTGCCTTGCCGTGTCACACATTGACACCGCATCAAAATTAATTACCACATATATATATACATGAAGAGAGAATGATAATTAATTAATTGGAACACAGTATTACAGTGACTCTAAAAAATAACATGAAAATATAAAATATAGTTTGTGTGATAAAAATAAAATAAAATAATAACAAAAAATAGCTTGTGTGATGAAAATAAAATAATGACACGTAGTAGTTTGCTTTTGTGGATTTTTTTTCTTTTTCTTTTTCAAAAAAATAAAAACTAAATCTATAATATAGTTTGCAGTCGTGTGTCAAAGTAGATATAAGAACTTATTGGAAAAAATATTCAAAAAATTAGAAATATGGTATAAGGACATTTATGCATTTGAAAATTTTTGTTGATTGATATAATCATTTTTTCTTTTTGGAGAAAAATCTGTGGTTATTAACTAAATATTATCGGTTTAGGCAAGATAACCAATTCAGCATGACTGTCATTTGAAACGAACTTAATAAATGGCCCAAACGGGGAGGTTGGTGGACTTGGGTCCCTTTTCAGTCGAATCACAGGATATCTTTTACATTCTTTCGAAGAACGTTTGGATATTCTTGGCGTTCGAAGGAAAATCTGTGGGACCCCAACTTGATGCGCGTGAGAAGACACAACATACTTCGGCTTTGATTCGCGACATTCGAGCAGGACGAGATTAAAGCAGATGCTTCGAAGGAGAAATTTAAGCTTCCTGAGACATGACTTGGACACGGCCAATTCGTTACAACTAACTGCCATGATAGAATGTTCAACGACAAAGGAATGTAAACAATCTCAACACCAACACCAACCCGGTTGAATAATACAGAAAAATAAAAAAGATAGGGTTACTAGAGCCAAGCAAGACGAACAATACAGACATCCGGTTCAACAAAAGAATTATGTAATTCTGACCTCTTATTGTTTTACGTACGAGTAATGAGGCTCATCGAGATTGTCAATCGGTCTATCATAGCCACGTAAAATATCTCTCAATATGGGGGTGAGGGCAGAACCTTTTTGTGCGTGTGTGTGTGTATATATATATATATAGTCATATTGCAAATGTTCCTCTTGCAAACCTGACAATTATTGATTGATGTTTTCAGCAATGATACAAGGTATAAGGATATGGAAATTCTTATTTCCCTTATTGGATCGGAACTATTGTCTCAACCACAATTGATAATCTGATCCTCTGTCCACAAATTTTTGCCAACGTCCTTCCAGATTATTTTCCTTCGAGGGATTCCAATCAAAATGTCCAAGCTTCATCACCAGTGTATCACCTATCTGTGCAACATAACCCTCATTGTTTGCATGGTATATCTTGACAGAGCTCCGACAATGGATCCCAGCCCGTCTTCGAGCCTCAATCAGCTCAGTGATGACGTCGCGGATGCCAAAATCATAGAAATGATCATAAAATATTGTGGGCTGAAAAAATGAAAGGGGAACAGTACATGTTAGACAACTGAAAGTACATGATGGTAATCTTTTTTAACCTTTAATGGTTGGGTGGAGGTGGGGGGCAGAGTTCAGCAAGTAGAAAAATGAAAGCATAGTTGAAACAACAATAACCTAACTTCTGGTTGCATCACTTATGATGCAGAATACAGGACAGGCTACCTTTTAGCATATTGTAGAAAATACTGGAGCAGAAAAAGACGTTTGAAAGCAATCATACAAACAAAGAAATAGGGGGACAAAGGGTGGTGACCAAGTAAACTGGTTTCCCAAGAAACTAAAAACTTGTACTTCAAGTTGCCTGGTACTAGAGAGGATCTTAAAGGTGCAGTTACCGGGGAAAAAAATGACTTGAGAGTTTTGTTTGGGACTCCACATTTTCCAACTACTTTAATAACCACCTAATGCATCTGAGCACCAAATTCTTCTATGATACTTGCTAGGAATAAAGCTCCATTTTTCCACAACGAAAGGACAGTGTTAGGAATATCGTCAACAATCTATGAGAACCTTGATTATTTAATTGAACAAGCATCGCAAGATTTTTTTTTTTTTTTTCTTCTTCTCTCCAGGCTATCGTAGTGGCAGATGGAAAGATGAAACTGAATATGCATACATAGTGCCGACTAAAGCCAAAGACTTGATGGAATCAAAAATTTTGTGGTGCTAATATTAAGCGGGGAAATTTTTTTCTAGCACAAAAGAGAATGCCCAAAACTTTATGGCAACTTGGCAATTCCATAGATATAAAACTCACCGTCCCTGGATGGGTTAAAATGTAACCATATCCTTGTTTCAGCTTATCTCGAGGAAATGGCCAATGACCCTGAAGCAAAACACAAATTTCATTATCTGGTCTCTGAACTTCCGTACTAGTTCAAATGGACTTGAATTAGACGAAGTCGAAGATGCAGAGAAATGCTAATGATCCACAGTTTCAACATCAAATCAGAAAGCATTAAACTCAGGTAAATAAGAATAAATAACCAACTTTCAAATAATATAAGAATTTTCAATCAGACATCAGCAAAAGTGTTCTGTTAAAGAAACAGAGACCTACAGGCTGCTACCTGTCACTGTCAATGCTTATCTTGTACTCGTAGAACCTTAAATGTTTGACCACTAACACCATAAATTTCCCTTCATGCACTCGTTTACAACAATTAAAGAAGAGAAGCTTCTCGGCTTCTCCCAGCTAACTGCCTATTTCAGTTTGAATTCTTAAGTTGGTATCCAAAACCTATTACGTGTTTGAATAGGTGCCCCAACCACATCATTTCATACAGTTGAAAAGCACATCGGTTAAAGACTTCAAATCACTTGGATTAATAATAAACCAGATTGCTTTATACTCCAGCTTGAAATGACATTAAGTTCTCTACCAACTGAAGTGATGAAACTTAGTAAAATACAGCAAATATGAGTATGTCATCAGTCTTTTGCATTAAATTGCCAATGGACCTCTTATTTAAGAGGACCAAATCCATCTATGTCTTTCTTCATTTTTTATTTTATTTTATTTTGATCCAAGAGAGCGGGGAGAGAGCTCCAACTCAAGACCTCCCAAGAGTATAAGACTCCTTTTCAGTTGAGCTACCACCCAACAGATTCTTTGCTTGCTTTCACAAGCATGAAATACAGATAGTTATCATGAGACAAGACTACCAATGATAGATAGCTTCAAAATCCTGAACATCAAGACAGCCATCTCCCCTGGAGCACAATTTCTTTAGTTACCAAATATTTGCAAGTTAACTGATTTTATCATCCAGGAATACCATGCAAAATACAAATGAAGCAAATGTACAACTTACAATATCATTAAGCAAATGTTCTCCTTTTCTTTTCTAGGATATAAATGGAAATTGTATTTATAAGGCTTAAACTAGTGAGAACCTCACAAGTGCTATTAAATTATTCTATTAGAACACTGTACCAATTAGGCAAATTCAAATCCAAAAGAAAAACACCTGAAGAGTGTGTGTGTGGGGAGGAGAAAGAGGAGGTGGGGGGAACCTGAGTTGATCCTGTGTCATGATTCTCCAAAAATGTGACAGCACGTGAGGGCCACCATCCCATCACTCCGGTTGGTTTTCCTTGGGGATCTATTAGCCTCCAATATTGGTTGTGAAGAGCAGAATGTAGTATTCCCTCCAAAAAAAAAAAAAAAAAAAACCTTCAATTAATTTATTGTTGAATAAGGAGGGGAATATGACCTTGTTGGTTGTATCCTCATATTCTCAAAGTTTATGCAATGCCTAAAGGGCATCTTGATATACCCATAAACTAAGCAAAAACTGAATTTGTCCCATGTAACCAAATTATCTAACAGGCCTTTTAGTCACATTCATTCTGCTTTCACATTCTATCAAAGCCATTTCATTATATTAACTCAATATATATGAGAAAAGCTAATGATTTTATGGAAATACACATAATACAGTGCAAAAGATTTTTCCTGAGGTACTGTGAAAATACCACCGAGCCTTCCATTTCTCAAGCTTAAAGAATACATAAGACAAGGAATGCTAAACACAGTAAAGAAAGTACCTTCGTGGTGACATCAAATGCAGAAGAAGTACCTCCTGTGGCATTGATCCAATTGACTATCCTCTGCCGATGAGCATCTAGGCACACAGGCAGGCTGGGGTTATTACACAGGGTATTTATAAGCTAAGATGAAACCACATACATGCAATGGTGTTTGCAGCATAAAGAGGTTAAGAATATTAATAACCATTCATACAAAATAAGAGCTGGCACAGAGGATTATTGCAGGAGAGTTGGCTGAGACAATTTACGCATTCTTAATGAAGATCTATGGATAAACATATGTGGAGTAGTAATCGAGTTTTAGCATTGCTAGCAAAAGATGGGAGAAGTAGGCAAAAAATGATTTGGGCTGATACGGTGAAAATGATAAATATGACAACTCAAACCTTTTGATGACAATCTAGCTGAATGGAGCAAATTTATAACTGGAACATAGTTGAGTATTTCATAAGATCTCTAACACAAGCCTGTAATATTACTATTAGTTTTGATCCATCATGAATTGGGTGCAATTTAAATCGAAACTCCTTTATCTTTCCCGACCTTTCCTAAATAAAACTTAGTTAAAAAACACAGAACTATGGTTTTTAACTCTAGTCTCTAGTTAAGGACTTTAGAAAAAAATTTCAGTCCAAAATTTAATTTAAAGGGAACTAATTTACAGAATACTTCTATGAGAAACTAAAAACAGAATAGAAAGAAAATAATTAGGGAGCCACTTATGTGTTGTTACTATTGAACTTATCATATTCATTGAGAGCTATTGATAGTACAAAGAATAAAGATTGATTAAGTAATTTCATGTTGTAGTAAATTTCTTTAATAATGAAGGACATGAGTGACGATAAAAACTTTTAGATATTGAAGTTAGCTTGCAAGTCTACTGAAATAAGTAAAATTGAACTTTTAGTCTTTTTGGAAGGCCTTGAACTCGTCCATACGTTCCCCTGAAGTACAGATTAAATAGTTACCAGAGTTTACCTTGATTGTAACACAAGCTACCATGTTCATAAGCTAAACTATCCCAGTATTCTCCAATAGCAAATGCAGGATTTGAAGTTTCAATATATTCTTTAACATATGTACCAGAGAAGCCCCTGCAAACAACACAAAAAGGAGTTTCAGTGTCCTAATAATTTACTAGAGAAAAAGATTTGAAAACAGGAGGATTAATAGGTACCAAAAAGGCATTCACCTTACAAAGTCAAGGCGCCAACCATCAAAACCAATATCATTTCGAAGCCAATTTAACCAATCCTTTATGTCTCTTCTCACAAAGTCCTGAGAATGATCAACATTTGGAGCTGCATGGAAGATATCACCTATAAGGAGTTCAACAAATAGTAAAATTATCATTTCATCTAGTGGTAAGACTAGCATTAGTACTTTTTTCCATAAAAACAAAGGTTGGAAAAAAAAAGAGTTAAGTCCATGCTATCTATAAATTTAAACTTTGGGATAAAATATTTTGATTAATTATGCACCTTCAAGAGAAGAATGTCAAGCAATAATTACATGGAATAACAGCTGATAATAACAAGATGCGTGCAGGTACCACTAAAAGTTCATGAGTAATGCAACCACAAATTTGATATTTCATGAACACACCTACTGATGGTGGGTTAACTATATGCAACTTTATAGTTATTTTCTTTGTGTGTCCTTTTCAAGATTTTTGTCTTCTTTATATTTTTCATTTCCTAAAATTCAAAGATTAGCTTCTATTGGCAGCACTTGGGACCATAGAGCTCCAAAGCTGACCAAGATAAGGACTGCATATTTTTTACACATAAATATAGCTTGGAAACAGGTGGAATTCGATGATCTTTAAAAGGTATAGAATATAGACTCTTAAGGAGTTGTAAATTGCTTTACTGGTTGTCATTCTACCATGTACTTTTCATCACATCAAAAAAGAATTTTTAAGTCTCCATACCACTTGAAGGATTTCCACGGCCCTGGAAATTTGGATCATCGCACACAATTGCTTCAGGACCCCATGCAAGCCGTCCACCATAAATGTTCCAAACACCATTTGGACTCTAAATACAGAGAAAATCAATTTATCAATAGGTGGCACCATGTTACTGGAAGTGTAACTTAAAAGAAGTTTCTAAACCCTGGACTCCATATATCTAACAAACCAGGCGGGCTGGCACAGAGCAGATGGGTCTTCTATTCAATGAAGAAAATTTTGCCAAGGAAGAGTATCAACATAATGAGATGCTTCAAAGATTTATATACTTATGTTATTGTTTTCAGGTAGTGAAGTTTTGGCATAAAGGCCATAAACTAGGCATGGAAAACATCGCTCATTTCCTGACTAGGCCTTAAGTTGCAGAAAAATCAATAATATAAAGGACAAAGGATGAGCAGTGAGTTTGCCGAAATACTTTGCAGGTTTTTTATGGGTTTCAGGTTCCAAGAGGAAGAGAGATGGTAAAACTCTTTCGAGATGTTCCATGCTTGATTTGGTATATTTGGATGGAAAGAAATACACTGATGTTCAACAAATAAAGTAATACATTCAAGTACATTGGCATAGGGTGGCTTATATGGCTTCTTCAAGGTGTTCAGCTCTAAGAGCTTTCTTTACAATTGCTTCACCCAATATTCAAGGAGAATGGAGAGCCCTTTACAGAGACATTTTTTGCAATCAATTGGAGGATGCTTATTCCTTTTGTACTTTATTATACATTGTTTCTTAACAAAACTTTCTTCTTTTATCAAAAAATAGGAAAACAGAAGAACGAAGGTAGCCTATTCCAAGCCACTCTATTAGGTCAGTAAAATCAAAAGAGACACAAAATCAGTTAAGTTTGGATAACTATATTAACACTAAGCTTGCCCAAGTTGTGAAGGAAACTATTCCTGATTCTAGTAGCAAACAACAAGAAATGATAAAAATTGTTGTGCCAAAAGGGGGAAAACAAGTGCTTAAAATGTTGTTGATTCTCATGACAACATAGATGAAGCTTGAAAATCGAAAGACCAATATTGACATCAAAAACAAAAACAAGGAAAAATACTTAAGCCAATAACAAGGTTTACCTGTTTTTGTGCACATCGATGATTTAGTACAACATCTCCCAAGGCCTATAATATCAATCCAATCAATATCGTAACCAAGGTATGAACACCAGCCAAACAAACATAGCAAGGAAATTAATATTGCATATCATCAAGCTTTATATACGGTATGCAGATAACACTTAATCTTGGGCAAAAAAAAACAACACAGATTTCTACAGTAAGTAATAAGCACTTTTTAGGAACAAATTTAGCAGCATCAAAGAACAGAGAGCAACAACGATATTTATTCTGAGTGAAGTGAATAAAATGCTACTCATCTCAAAGAACACGCAGAGTTATTGCAGAAGACATGCAAGAGAATTTAACACTGGCAGAACACAGAAGAATTAAGTTTAATCTGTGTAGCCAACCAACCACACGGAATGTAATAAAAGCAGGCATCTAAAGTTCAATTATTTTTCCCTTTTTAGGAATTACTCCACAATAGCAACCTTTTAGGTTGTTTTCCCCCTTAACAGAAAGCATTATGTTTTCCATAGTCCAGGGAAATAGAGGTCCCATCATAAATTCTTCAACATATAATCACTTCATGCAGCTAGTCCCACCAAATGAATTTCCATGCAATTGTTGCTTTGCTTAGTGACAATTTTTTTTCAAAAAATAAATTTTGTTTCTGATTCAGGTACATAACAAGGCATTTCATGTAATTCATAACTCATTACCATGCAAATTACAACAGAGCTTGAGATGAGACAAAAGAAGTTAAAATTTGCTCCATAAAGGTCCATTGATTATCCTGTAAGACAAAAAACCAAAACATACCAGAAGATCTTGAGAATGCATTTCCTCTATGCAGTGTTTCAGTTCTTCCACAGAACCATATGCTGAGTTCAAGTTGTAGAGATCAGAAGGCATATAACCTGCACGTTAATGAACAATTACAGAATGCAAGTCTATAAAGCAAAGCACAATGAACCAAAAACTTAACACAGAGCTGGCATTGCTTAGGACTCCAACACTATGTCCTAATTCCTAGGCACAAAAATGCCCATTTCTGAAGAGCACAAAGCACTTTTTATGACATATACAGTATGCAAATGCCATATAGTGATCTAATATGAAATGAAAAAAAAAAAAAAAAAACCATTTTCACGACTGCCTCATTTTTACAGTAAAAGTGTCAGTATGTTCATAACAAGACGATGACAGAAAGCAACAATATAAACCTTGAGGAGCTACAGATTCTGTTGGTGGTGGGAGCCACACTGCTGTTACTCCACATTGAGATAAATCAGCAGCTTTAGCGGCTAACTCCAGGTACCACTGCCTTCTCCAGCTTTCCCAATTGAAACCTTGAAACTTCAAAATTGGTAAATTAAGGATCACCAAGGAAAAAAGTGTTTACAAACCTGGATGCACCAGGCATATAGGAAGCAGTAAGAAATTAAACAAAACAATCCTCGAATTCAAAAAACCTCAAATGAACTTCAGATGAAAAGCTAGAAATAGGGTTTTTAAAAAATCCAAGACAAAGAGACCCTCAAAATCCCTAACCTGAAAATGACACCTCTAGTATCAAATCTCAGCTTGCCACCAGTTTTATGTCTCATGTAGGATAACCAATGAACACAAAAAGATGCTAAAAAGAGAAAAATGACCATCCTCTAGCTAGAAACAAAGAATCAAAATGATGATCTATTGACCATGGTTAACCTCATCTCTTTCACATGTAGCATCCAGCTCGCACTTCTTTTTACCCATTTCTCAATAACTCCGTCTATTCTTAACCAATTATCAATTTATTCATATCAGGTTAAAGAGAATGCTTTGTTTTCCTTCTCGTGCAAACAAGCATAATGTCGTATTGTTAACAGTATTAAAAAGGAAAATCTATATAAATGCGAATAAAAGGATAGAAGAAATCCTGACAATCCAGTGGACATAGTGGTTGAAATGGAAAAAGATGCCTTACTGCAATATCAGCAACAAGATTTAAGTGGGGATGAAACCTGCACCAAATGCTTTAAGAAACATAAGTTTTAGCCATTAAGTGGGCTCTGCATGCTTTAAGTTCATAACCTTTTTGCAAGATGCAAACAGCTTATATTTTTGGAACAGCAAGGCTCGAACTACTGGTACAAATTACAACAGGTCAAGAAGGTTGTAGAGCTCTAATCTTTCATGAAGTGGACATATAGACAGCAGTTGTGTTCTGAGTAGACAAGGCACCTCAACCTGATACCTGACAGAGAAACAGCTCCCCAATAGCCACATTCACCAAGTGGTGTATTCTCCACAATCGCAATTTGGTGGGTCCAAATAATTCATGTGAGAGGGCTCATGGGAGCCAGGCTAAGCTAATAATTTTCCATGAAACTAAATTGGTTAACTTTGGACTCAATTTTCCCTGAGCCTATGCTACATACCGCAAGCCGATGAGAGAAAAAGAGAATAAATGTATTCATCATTTGCAAATCTAATCAATAGACAGTATACTAACCACAATCTCCCGTCCCGTTCCAGTTCCTGGCTCTGCATTTGAGGCATTGCTGTCAATATGTCAGATGCAGACCTTGTTGCCGAATTATGCTATTTAGATAATATCAAACAAGGAATTGATGGAAAAAGCAAACTTACCTAATTTTGTTTCCTTGGGTGTCCTCTGCCATTGTATGGTCTTCCGCTGAAGAGCACGTTCCAGAGCCTTTCGCTTCTTCTCTATTGTTTCTTTCTCAATTACATGTTCAATAATTGTATCCCCTACCTTAAGCTTTTCTTGAGCAATTGACCATACTTCATCAGGTTTGGGCAAGTGCAGTGGCCTGAAATTTGATGTCAGGGCTTCAGATATATCAACCTTTCTTGGTGGAAACTTGGGACAGATACTTTGGATCCTCCTTGCCATCCATTGAGGTACCTCTCTACGAGGACCATCACTCAACAGTTTCCATTTCTGTGAATCATCATCTGTCAAAAGGTCTATACGCCCACCATTAACTATGTAGATGGCATCTTCATCCTCTTCGTCATTTAATAATACTGACTCTGCAATTTCTGCTCTGTGTCTCCACATTTTTGAAGTAGTTTCAGATGCACTTAAAGATCCCTGCAATGCTTCACATCTTCTCATGTAGGCCTCATCTCTCGAACATGCTGTTTCTTTGGCAGCTTCAATGGCAGCCTTGATGCTTTCCAATTCAGCCTTAAATTCCCTGGATGCAGTTTTCTTTCTTTCAGCAGTATCTTTCTTTATTTTCTCCAGCAAAGAGTTGATTTCCTCTTCTCGCTGGACAGTAACTTTCCTGTTTGACTCCTGAAATTCAAGCAGAGCCTTCTCAGCATCTTCAGCTCGGAGTTCAGATGCTTTTGCTCGTCCATGGACCTGTTCTGAGTCCACTTTCAACTTATCAACCTCCTTTCTTGTGATCAATAGTTGAGATTCCAGATCATTTACAATTCCTTGTAACCTAATATTCTCTGATTGGACTGATGCAATCTCATCGACTGGATTAACAGCATCATTAAAGACTGCCACAGCTCTTGTAGCATAGTCACCAGCTTTTTTGGCCACATCCAGGGCCTTCTCTATAGCATCTTTTGACTGTTCGACAATTGAGAATATGGAACCTTCAGTTGCACTTCGAACCTGTTCTTCAATATGAAAAGCAGCTTCAGCAGCAGAAGTTTCAGCAGCTGACACTCTCCGCTGGGCATCTTCGAGTATATGAGATGTTGCCTGCTGGAAAGCTATCTCTGCTAACTTTTCAACTTGTACAGCAAGTTCAACGGCATCTTGTTTTGCTAAAACCAGCCTAGATTCCAAGCTGAACTTTTCTTCCACCGACTCCTGCAGTTTATGATGGAAGAGCGACTTGGCAGCCTCGAGTTCTGCAATAGCTACTTCTTTGTCATGCAATATGGTAGCCACATACTCCTGTTGTTTAGCCTGAGACTGAGCCAACTCTTCAAGCAACTGATCTCTTTCTTTTTCAATAGCTTCCTGTCTGGATCGAGTCTCGGAGAGAGCTTTCTTAGTTGCAATTAATTCATCTTCTTCTACTGCCAACACTTCAGTTCCTCGTGATGTAAAATCATCATCATCAACAACCATATCAGCAGAGCTATTAATGGAATCATCCTGCCACGGAGATATAGCAAACAACCACCATGAGTCTCTTTTCTATCACTCGGAACATACCATCTCCACTTTCAAATCAAACGTTTCAATCATATAAAAGCAAAATCTACGTACTTCACACGAAAAAAAAAAAAAAAAACCTACACATACCAATTTTCTCACATTTTCTTCAGCAAATGAGCCTATTAACTCTAACTACATATTCATTGATAACTCCTATTTCCCCCTTAAATTCTCTCCGAAAAATACACAAACCCATGATCTAATTTCCAAATTACTCTCTACATAAAGCAAATACTAACTTGTTTACACATCAAAACAGCAACAACATATACAACAGATTGATGCATACAGGCATGCATGTTTACCACATTTGAGAACGCAGAGGTTCTTGACTTCCAATTCCAGTTGCCACTATTCAACAGTCTCCTGCAAGAAATCCAATGTAAAAACCATTGAAAGATGGGGTATCTCAAACTTCAACAACAGACCATCAAACAAGAGAAGAAAATATGGTTAAAAACCTTTTTCTTGTTCGCTTAGGACAAACTATAAGAGGATGGTGGTGCACAAGACACAAATTTGAAACAACATTAATGTTGTTATGATGGCTTTTCTTTTGTAGGACGATCCCCAAAGTAGCATTTGGCAATAAAACGGTTCCCATTCTTCTTCCTGTAAACAAGACAAGTTAAGGTTGCCGGTTTATTGAAACATGAATTCATTCCAAATCAAGAAATACTAGAATACCGAAATTTGATTCGTTGGATCAGATAGGAAATGATAATAAATGATTAAAAGTTGGAAATAAGAAGCGTAAAAAATGGAAAATGTTGCTGACCTGAATGAAGCTAAGTGTACAAAATTGAAATTTTCATAATAATAATAATAATGGTAGAGTGAATCTGAGAGAAGCAAAGATAGAAGAGGAGGAGGAGGTGGAGAAGTAATGGCGCGGAGAGGGATGCATTTTTTTGTTTTCCAAGTACTATTCTTTTTTGTAGCTTTCTATTGCGAGAAATAGCTTTGGGATTTGCTCAAATCCCACTTGGAAAGTTTTCTTTTCTGGTTGTCCCTTTTCTTTTTTTTTTTTTTTTTTTTTTTTTTTTTTTGTCAAGACACATATGTCCGTACTATATATTTGCACATTAAAAAATAAAATAAAATTCTCATTATTTTTGGATATTTTCCCTCTTCGTCCATTAGAGGACCCAACTCTCTTGAGAGAGGGTAAGAGCTTCAATTAGCATATTATGATTTTTTAAAATAATAATAATAAACTTTGAATTTATATTTACTCCATTTTCATGAATGTATTTAGTTTAGATCCATCCATTTCAAGTTAGACGATCAAGATTTTTTTTTTCCTAGTTCCTTGAATAAAAATAATAAAATAAATAAAATTCATTGAATTTTTGTTAGAAAAAAAATATAGAGAGAGGTTCACCCACACTTACATTATAAAGATGATCGAATGTAAGAATAAATAAAGTAATTATTTTCAAATTTATAATATTTAGATAAGTTGCAATAATATTTTTCTTTTCTTTCTTTTTTTTTAAAAAAAAAAATTGCCATAATATCTTCAAGTTTCAATTTTAAAGTGATTTCATATTTCATTTCATAAAATCTTATGGTATATCTAGATAACAATTATAATCAGTGTAATTATGAAATTTTCTTAAGCAAATTAATATGATATATAGTTCTCTCTCTCTCTCTCTCTCTCTCTCTCTCTCTCTCTCTCTCTATATATATATATATATATATATAAATTCTTCTTTTTCTTTCGCTTCCTAGGAAACCAGAACCAGGTAGGTTTATTTTGGAAGAAAACGAGTGAGGGTAAATATGTAGTTATGATAAATAAAAAAAATTATAAGTCTGTGTCGCAGGGGATCCCGTTGGCCTACTAGTAAAAGCGAAAGAACTTTACAAATCATCCTTTTCCCTACAAAAAGAAAGCAAAAAAAAAAAACATGCATTTATGTCATGTAAGCAGGTAGCTCTTGAATGCTCGAAAAGTTCAAAGAAACATGGTAGGATGTAATCTTTTTGCACCCATCTGGCATCTAATGCCAAAAAGAAAAGCCCTCAAGGAAGCTCGTTCGTATAATCCTCTTTCCCTGAGAATTTTGGTAAACGCAACCCTAGAAAAAAATAACGGTAGAGAATTTCTAGATCCAAAAATGCATAGTTCCAGCTTCACTGGCATCGTTGAATGCCAAGGAATAAGCACGGATTTACTGTTTCCTGCAGATTTCTTGCAAAGGAACATTTTAAATATAAGCCAATTCATATGAATCAAAATAGTTTGTACGCTTAGCAGATGGCCATCCCCTAATTTAATAGTTAGCAAGTACAATGAATCTACACCATGTATTTGGTTTGGTTCTGATTAACCAGATCCACATAAAAGTGATGATAATTGCCTGTAAAAAGTCCAGAGACATTTTAAACTAATCATCAGCCATAATTAAAGCAGAAGCAATTTCTTTCGAAAGTCTAGCAGCATCACATGTATCCAATTTTGAACTTGAACTTCAAAATCCTTCCTGCAGGCGCTACAAATTTTTTTGGGAGGAACCAAAATCTATCTTTCTTTGTTCCAGTCAACAACAAAACCTTTATCCTACTCAAGTATCTACTGAACAAAATCTAATAAAATTACAACAGCAAGCCGTTGTCAATGACAATATGACTCCGACTATGCACACTCGCCACAGGTCCTTGAACAAAATAGACTTTAAGCCGAAATGAAACTCCAATCAGCTCCTTCAATTGAGAAAGAATCGTATTGCCTCATCATCAACATGCTGCCACCTCGAGGATTTTAACATAGAGCGAAGATGAAGATGTTTGTCATAGAATAATTCATCCTCTTATGAAGTTGCTTCGATTCTCATTAGAACACCAATCATAACTCTCCTCAGCTGAAAATAGTGGCACAAATGATGATTAAACTGACAAGGCATGAACCATTCCCATATATGATGATGATTTTTCAATCATCCAATTCTGCAGATGAAGTTTCAAAAGATACAAAATTTTGCATATTCCCAGAATACAATCAGTTAATCTAATTAGTTCTTGTTATTTATGAGCTGACAGATAAGCGAGATCATAGATATAACAGCCAACATGGACTGATAGGAAGATGGATAAGTAAACAATAGAACTTCATCGCTTTGGATTAAACCTGCATAAGATGGGTTAAAAAGAAGAGGTTCAAACTCAAAACCTCTTATGAGGGAAGGGATATGCATCATGCTATTGAGCCAAAGACTCACTGACCTCTGTCAAAGACATGATTGGTTTCTAACAAGCATACCCAAAAAGAAGAGTTAATATACCATAACTCTATCCTTTAAGATAAGAAACATTCTCAAGCTTGTAGTGGCTTAACCACATCCAGTCACTCGCATAGACAAATTGCCGCACAGCAGTTGAGGACAATAGAAATGAACTAATTCTCACACACTGATTGCAGACAATGCAGAGAGAGAGAGAGAGAGAGAGAGAGAGAGAGAGAGCAGCATCTACAGATGGGTTGGGAGGCAGGGTAGAAATTTAGACTACAGTTCATAATTTGATGATAAACAAATAAATGATAATTTACAACTCTTACCTCATTGCACAGAAATTCCAGAGGAAATGCAGAGCTTCGAGTCTACCCCACCACTGATCACACTATCGCCTTTCCACCAGTCAGCACATAACACCTGAATTGCAGCATATCACCAAATATAAATGAAATTTTTTTAATCTGTTTCAATGAGGAAAACATAAATAAATTAAATAGATGGCATTACCTTGTCCTCGTGTGAATCAATAATAGCCAGAGGCCACTGCAGCAGAAAAATACACTATTTAACACTTCATATGGTTGACAGATTTATGTTATTAAAACATGATAATTACATGACGATGTTGATCGGTACATATAAATCATTCTTCTTTATAATTTTCAGGTTTCACAAAAGGTTGATCATAAATTGTGGAAGTGAAGAGTACAATACCGCAGTTCTTAGATCCCACAACATGATTTTCCCATCATAAGAAGCAGAAAGTAGATGAAACAATGATTTAGGGTGCCACTTGCATGCCGAAATCCAAGAATCATGTGAAGAGAACTGATAAACAGGAGCAGAAGTTCCTACAAGAATAGTAAGACGTAAATATGACAGACATAGGGGTTGGGATGGGGAGGGAGTACTTATCTCATTTAACATACCTGGTTTTCGTGGATCCCATACCCTAAGGATTGGGTCAGAACCACCAGCAGCAATGAGAGCAGAACCTTCACCACCAACATGAAGGCAGTTAAGGGCTTTTCCGCAGAACTGTAAAAGTAGAACAATTAATCAACTAAACTTCAATATATCTCATAAATCTGCATTCAACAAGCACGTGAGAGAGAAAAGGGGAGACAGAGCTAAATGTAGGACTATCACATACTATGTTAGACAAATCTTTGCCCGTCTCAACATCCCATCTTCTAACAGAATGATCCCAGGACGCAGAATAGATTGTACTGTGTTCTGGCCAGTAGACTGAGGATACACATTGAGTATGGCCCACAAGTGTAGACAAAGCCTCCCCCTGAATGCAATGGAGATCAACACATAATTGATATAAGAAAGAAATTTAGTTTAGAATTTAGAAATTTATAGTCAAGAAAAAACATCAATTCTTAGGCAACATACATGGCACATAACATAACAAGAAAAAGACATATAATCACAAAGGAGCACTCTTTTTCCAGTTAATTGGATTTTCTGACTTTGTTAATCATTTATTTTATGTGCAGCAAATGAAGAGGGAGTTTTTGTGGTCTGCTCTCATCTTCTTGTAAATTTGGACCCCACCTGGTGCCTTCATTTTCTTTCTTTCTTTCTTTCTTTTTTTTTTTTATTTAATGAAACAAATTCCAATAAATGAAGATAAAAGTGTATGCAAGAGTTCATAAAAGAAAAGGTGTGCGAGAGCAAAAATAGAACAGAGAGCTAGCCTGTCTGATGCCTTAGTTAACATATGCATATCCAAAAAAGACAAAAGACAAAACAAAAATAAATAAAGCTATCGTTGCCTCCTTTCAGACTCCACCTACTCAGGTCAAATTCTTAATGATCTCTGCAATTTTTTTAGCTCTCAAAAACTTTTAAAACAAAGTGAGACAACCATAATCATGCAGAGATACGAGTAGACAACATGCAATACCTCCAACTGAGATTCCTCAGCCTTTTTTTCACTTTTCTCTTCTTAATTGACACTATATCACCTTCTGTGTCAGACACATTTGTCCGCCATAAATTGATTGTACAATCCCAGGAACCCGAACAGATCTACATTAGAGATTAACAAAAAACAGAGCAGAAACGAGGTTATTTTTTGAAGTGAAATCCACAACCTTACTAGTAAACAAGGAAAAAGGACATAGAAAAGACCATGCTTCCAGAAGCCTGTGCTGCAACACTTTGCACAGATGCATTATGCCCACATAAAATTTTGAAGGCACTAGTCTTTGCAGGCTGGTCTAAATGTTCCTCTGCATAAAACTTTTAGGAAAAAGCAACACAATTAGGCAGGAAAAAAATTTAATTTTATTAATCATAAATTTTGTCAAATTACCTTCCACAGCCTCAGAGTTTGATCTTTCGAGGCAGTGGCCACAGTAACACTATCAGCACCTGCATATTATCGCCACAAAGGTAGTCAATGGCATATTGAAGAGTTAGCAATAAAAAAGAAGAAATAAAGTAACATGTCTCAGCGGACACAGAGAAAGAGTAGACTATAAAGCATACAAAATTCCAGAAACCAAGAAGACAAATTGTATTTATGTCATCACTGATATATACATCCTTCAAACATAAAGAATATCCAGATGATTCAAGCCAGATTGGTCATAATTCCAGTAAAACATCTTGCAATTATACCTTTAGGCTGAAGCAGCCTTGGACAGTATACTGCTTTTAAAAACAATCATACATTATTATTTTTTTTTGTATATAAAAGATAACTGCCTTTAGGCAGACTTTCTTATTAGAAAGACAGATTATCTGAATGCCATTCGTTCGAACTTCAAAACTAAATCATGCAAATAGTAAGATCATGGATGATCAGTTAACATTAAATAGTCTGCAAGGAATGTTCATTAAAAAAACCCTAATTTTAGACAGAAAAACAACTAAGATGCATTTAGATTTAGACATATAATGTTTGAACTTCCAAGTTTCAAACAGAAAGGGCAGATAATGCCTCTTTTCTACCTTCTGAGTTAACAATACTGACAGAAGTAATTGCATCACTGTGTCCCTCTAGTATATGAGTACATTCTCCAGCAGTTTTCCACACCCTAAAAATATGGGTACAATTATACAATAATCAGGGTGCTAATATGAAAACATAGAGAGTTTATTAGGTACAAAAGGAATAAATAAAGGCTCCTATATCTATATTCACCTTCCAAAACTATCGTAGCAGCCTGTCAAAATGAACCTGCCAAAAACCACAAATTAGAGCAGCTTCCTCCAATGCATGGAAAGTTACATCAACATTTATGAGAGAAAAGCTTCATGATGTGATATCGAAGGTGACCATTGCAATACATTGTCAGCTCTAATTACAAATACAATCACATGTGTTGCGTGATTGCATCAACCAGTCTTGTTTCAGTGTTTTGAACTACAAATTGCCTTGAATAGAAATCAATGCTTACCGAGGACAAGAACCATCCACAGCGCTGACCCAATCATCGTGTAAAGAAGGCGCATCCTCTTTCTGCGGGGCTACCGCCTTTATGTATTCGATTTCCAATACCTTCTCCTGCAATTGGACACAACCATTTCTAGTAAGCTATTAGAACAAGAACATAAAAATAAAAATAAAAAGGCAATTCCTCGGCAGCACTTAGGTAGAAAGTTTCATATATTACCGCCGAAATGCCCTTGGCAAGCAGAAAATGTTCAAGTGGCAACCGAACCAGTTCTCCATCAATTAGAAAATCAAACGGCTGCGATTCCCATTCATCATCTCCTGCCCATAATCACAGCAAAATTAGCAAAAGAAAAAAACAAAATTAAATGGGTTAATTACAAGTTAGGTCAAAATTACCGGATTTGAGGAGGGAATTGATTATAGTAGAGAGACCAAAACGGGTGAGATTAGCAGGGATAGCAATTGAAGTATTTGGGACTTTATAGGGTGGCTTCAATTTTGTTATAAATCGAGCTTGAACTCGCCTCTCTTCCACATCACCGTCCATGTCTTCTTCTTCTTCTTCTTCTTCTTCTTCTTCCTCTTCAGTCAGACGAATGGACGAGACAGACAAAGTGAAGTGAAAGCTAGGGTTTTAATGATGAACGATGGGGTTTTAGCGAGGTGGACTTTGGCATGCAAACGTTGTCGTTTCAGTTGACCTATTTTTTTCCCTCGATAAACAGTTTTCCTTTGTTTAGATTTAAAATCAGATTTTACATTTTTTCTTTACGCAAAGCTGATTATCAGTTAAATGTATTGGGTAGATTAGTAAAATTTCTCCAGAGTGGGACAAATAACCTAATTCTTGATATATATATATATATATAACTAGTAAATATCTAGAGTTTGGGGAAAAATTCTAGTTAATGTTCTAATTTTTAATTTAATCGTTTAAAAATTTTTGTTAATGTCTTAGTTTGAAATTTGTATGATAATTTTCTATTTAGAGAATTAAGAAATTTTAGGAATTTTATTTGTATTATTTTATATAATAAGACAACCATCTTGAAATTTCAAGATTGTTATTTCAATAACAACTATTGGTAAAAATAAAATAAAATATTTTAAATTCATAAGAAAGGGAATAAGAAAACAAATTACTAAAAGAATGGAAAATTTTCCAACCAAAAACCCAAAATAATAATAATAATAATAATATGATCTAGTAAAAACATGGTTGTTTTTTGGTATATAAAATGAAAAAAATAAGTATGTTGTCCTACTTTAAGCTAAACATCCAACGAGTCTTTCTACGGATGAGGAGAAGGAGGAGATGCGAGAGAGTTCTATATGCTTCAGCTGTTGGGAGTTTGATGTATGCCATGGTATGTATAAGACCTAATATTGCTTATGTTGTTGGGGTAGTTAGTAGATTTTTGTCAAATCCAGGAAAGGAGCATTGAAATACGAGTTAAGTGGATAATGAGATATCTTAGAGGCACAAGCAGTTTGAAGTTGTCTTATGATGCTAGAAAATCGGACTTGATTGGCTATACGGATTCGGACATGACATGAGACATTGATTCTCGCAAGTCAATATCCGTATATTTGATTACTTTTGCGGAGGGGTTGTGGCTTGGCAATCTAGACTGCGAAGTGTGTTGCTCTTTCCACTACCGAGGCGAGATTCATTACAACGAACGGAAGCTTATAAAGAGTTGCTATAGATAAAGAAATATGTTCGGGAACTCGGCTTCAAGCAAGATAGGTATGTGTTGTTTTGTGATAGTCGAGTGCTATTACCTTGGTAAAAATTCTACATTTCATGCTAGATCGAAGCATATTGATGTTCGATATCATTGGATTAGAGATGTTTTGAATTGCAAGTTGTTGGAACTTGAGAAAATCTACACCGATGATAATGGTTCCGATATATTGACTAAAGCATTACCAAGGGAGAAACTTGAGGCTTGTCGTTCGGTCATCAAGATGGCGAATACCTCCACCTAGTATTGAGGGGGAGATTTGTTGGGTTTCCCTCCTAGTTAGAGGATGACCCAAAGGTTTGCCTACATGAGCTCAATTTTGGAGCCCATGTAGAGGAAAATTTTTTAATCACTTAAAGGGTAATTTTGGTATTTTAAAATAAACTCTATCTTCTATTTTATTCTGAAATCGGAGAAGAAGTAAGAGAGAAAAAGAAGAGAAAAGGATTGAGAGCCGCAACTTTTGAGAGAAAAGAAAAGGAGTTTCAAGCATAGATCGGTCAAGTTAAAATTGAGTTTTTGGGTTCGTTAACCGTTGGATTGAGCGCAAATTTGGTGGGCAAGTTCAGGAGAAGTAGGCGCACATTATGGGCGGTGAAGATCTGGTTTTGAGTCCTAGAGAGGGAGATATTATGCTCATAACGGTGTTGTTTTCTAGTGAAGTCCGAACTTGGTTTCTTCTACTTTTTTTGTGTATCATCTTTTGATGTGGTTTGCCAAGGGTGTGTAATCTTTGATATTTGTGGCTGATTATTCATCTAGTTTAATCTAGAGAGGACTCCTTGTACCCATTGTTGTTGATAGTGGAAGTTATAGTGGACTCCGATCCCGTGGTTTTTCCCTTCTCAAATCGAGGAGGTTTTCTACGTAAAAATTTGTGTGTACTTTGTATAATTGTGATTGGTTGCTTATTTTTCAGATTATTAGTTACTTGTTTAGCTTGGGTATTTGGTTGTAGCTCTGTGGTTGATTGTTCAAGTAAGGACAAAGGGGTTCTCGCTGTGTTATTTGTGTTTTTTTGCCTAACAAGTATAGTTGCATGGATGGTAGCAGAACTATTAGATCTCTTGGGTTAGAGATATATATGGATGAGATCGAGTACAATCCATCTATGGAACTACTAGGTGATTTACAAGATGATGACTTTTGATGAAGTCGAAGATTATATCATAGGCATAAACCAGTAAGAGGCTGGTTAAAAAAAAAATACAATTAAGCTAGGAAGTCATTAGACTTTTGTATACTAAACTTAACTAGAAAGTCGATCAGTTTTCTAGTTCTTTTCTTTTGAATATGAGGAAAAAAAAAAACAGATTTTAATCAGATTATTAAATTAGAAATATGATTAAAAATAATGTGAAGTTTTCAAGATCTAGCGGCTAAAATTTTGTGCATCCAAGCAATAACGCTGACCGAATCTGACTTCAGAGGTCGAATGCTCATTCCACAATTCTCTGCTCGAATAAAACCCCTACAAAGTTTGCTCGATCCTCTTACAAGTCACCTTAAAAAGTTTAGCCGTTTGCATAAGATACATGGGCAGTTAGCATAGTGCGACCAGGCAAAGACAGCTTATCCACTTTCGATCCCTACGTATCACATTGTTGGTCTGGCCATTGTCTCCATGCACATAATCCCAGAATTGAACAGGTCAGATCATTTGTTGCAACCTTAAAGAATACAATAGATCCACCACATGGTTAACTATGGAACAGACTGCAGCAGCATATCTTATGTTCAAAAGAGGGTGAAAAAAAAAAAAAACGCAATAGCATATTTCTGTAAACCCAAACTCAGACACTGAAATTTTAAGTGTAAACTTCAAAGTTGAACAAAAATATTGCATTAGGATTAAGTAGAAATCCATAAAATGTGACAATGTTTTAGTTTCAATATGTACAGAAGACTAACATGTAAGGAATAAGGATTTAATTTTCTATTAACGAAATACCACACTGCTGTGGGTAATTATTCCATTACATATCACTACCATGAGCCTTTCTACCTGCGTAAAGCCGTTAACTGAGCCAGGCAAAACAGGCTCTTGGCATCAACATCAGTGTCGCCTTGAGCAAAATTAACAATTAATTTTGCAACTCGTTTGGGATTATCCACATGAGGGAGATGTCCAGAATCAGATACTTCTCGAATGATTGCATCAGATAGTTCAGAGTGCAATTTCTGCATGGCATTCAATGAAGACATTAGGAAGAAAAGTCTTAATAGTAGAATAAGGTGATAACCTTGTAAGTCAATTACAGTAGTTAACCAGCTTTAAGAGTTGGTAAGTTCAATAGATTTAGACGCCAAGAAAGGTAAGTTTTAAAATGAAAATAATAAGAAGAACATTGTTTCGAAGTAGATATACAAAGCGATAACAACTTCTTCTAAAAGAAAAATAGATATGATTAAAAACTTACCACTACAAGCTTGTAGCTCACAATCCGATCATTCTCCCCACATATGATAAGGGTTTTGTGCTTTACCTGTTTAGTAACAAGAATACATGCAGCAATTGGTGCATAACAACATACATAATCAAATAACTTCATATGTCTTAGTTTAAGACTTTGATCACCACTGAATTTAATCATCTGCACTGTTTAAAGCATGACCGACAGAGTTTACTATATAAATTATTTACCTTCAATCAGTTCTCAATATGATGAAGATAAGCAATATTATTCTATTTGTGCCCTTCATTTCTACTAGACCCCAATTCAACCATAAACATCTAAAATTCATTGCTAAAACAAAATCAAAAATAAAAATACTTCATTTCAAGTGATTCTTTTTTAAAGCTCGAGTTTATGCTACTTCACGAAGAAAATAATTTTAATGCCGAACTACCAAAAGTTCCACCAACACTCTTGGTTTTTTTTTTTTTTAGTTGCACTAACATACTAACATGGTATTTCATGAAATTTAATTCATCACCAACTTAATGAATTTATACACTTAATCAACATCAACTAAAAGGAACTTAAAGTTGCACTAACATACTAACATGGTATTTCATGAAATTTAATTCATCACCAACTTAATGAATTTATACACTTAATCAACATCAACTAAAAGGAACTTCACTAAAATGGCTACGACAAATTAAGAAGTATGGATGCAATCCTTTCTCATGATTGTTATTTCAGCATGAAAATCAATATTGTACCTGTTTTATGTGGGAAGTAACATTATAGCCCCCACTAAACATAAAACTGACAGTTGCATCTTTCCACCATGGCAACAGACAATGCAATCGGCCCACCTAAATCATGACAAGAGAACAACATAGGCATTACATATCACCTTAAACAACTTTAGGCAAAACCTACAACTTCGACTAAAAAGATTCAACTATATATACTTTAATTCTCAGTGGTTATGGTAAGAAAACAAGTCCCATCAAAATAAAAGATCAGCAAAGAAAACAGTTAAGAAAGAGACAAATTATTTTGTCTGAGAAAGAACAAACACACTTACATTAGTCCAGTCCAAGATTGTAAGCAATTGAATACCATTGAAGGCCAACATGTTTGCATAAAAGCGCAATGGGAGGCTCTTTAAGAAAGAAACCTGATCCATAAAAAAACCATAAGGTTAGAAACACAGAAAACCCACAATTGCTAGATGTAGTCTTTTCCTAAATAAGCTTGATCGGTTAAGATGAATGTCATGAACGAGTATATATATGACAGAAGGGTAGATATCTAGACGTACCCCAGCATAGGCTACCAATTCTGGTAAATTTGCAAGAGATCCAGTGCCTTCAGCATACACACATGGGTTGATCAACACCAGCCTTTCAACCTGTCAAATATAGAGATCATGTTTAATAAAACAAATATCGTCACTGAAGTAGCTACTAACCGGAAACTAGAATAAGAGATGAAGCAAGATGCAAACTAGAGTGCAAGACCAGGCATCATTGCCTCCATTGCAGTATCTAGGCTGAAGAGTGTGGCCATGGAAGCTGTGCATGAGTACAGCACCTTTTCTTTTATATGTGGATAAACAAAACCACAGATGATTTTCATGAGTACAACTTCAATCACATGAAAAGTGAAAAACAGGAAAAGATACAAGGCTGAGCATTTTGACCTACAATTAGTCATCTTAGAAGTTTTGGAAATTTTTTATTCTTAGACTTGGACAGGTCAGTTTGCAACTTGTAATCTGCTATTGTTAATGTTTTTCTTTTTCTACTAACCCCACACCACCATCATGCACCTCTCGAGTTAAAGACGCTATGAACTTATCTCTGAAACTTGGGGAAATGAGAAAAACTGAAATGATACAAAAACCTTATCAAGTCTTCTTGATTCAACATAAACCCGTCTAGTGAATTATTCCACATCAAAGTTTTCTTAAATTCTTTTCCAACCATATTTTTCCAAGACCTTCAACAGATTTCAGATTTTGATTTGAATTGCGATCAGGAGCTAAGCATTTGATAACTTACAGCTTAATTGACATCATTAAAGAGCTTAGCATTTGATAAATTGACATGAACATAAGACTGCATATTGCAATGTAATGATTTTTAAGGGCAACATGTATTTGAGAAGATCACTTACAGCTTCTGGATAATGGACTGTAAAATCAATTGCAACAGAAGCGCCAAGACTAGGTCCAACTAATATCATTGGCCTTTTGATGTAAGACTCCCAAAGCTAGTATTTAATGGAGAAAAAAATATCACTTAGTTTCTGAGCAGGCGGTCTTAAATTCAACTATATATATAACGGCAATATCAAGCATACATACATACATATATAGGTCAATAAGCCACGATTGCCTTTATATACATTATACAAATATCCAGTCATCATACACATTGGTTCACAGCCATTTCAATGACGTAGGCAAGTGATTGAAACAGCAGTTCCAAGTTTAAAGAGCCAAGGAGTTCAAGAACAAACCTGATATAGGTGATGACGCTTGGATGCAACCTCACATGATGGACAGGTTTCTATATTACACACAGCAAAAGTGATCACATTTAAGAAGATGTAAAGAGAAATTAAGAAACTGCAAGTATATAACTTAATACTGTCTAAATGAGGGTACCTAAATCAGAGAAGCCCCATCCAAGAACATCAACAGCCCAAGCTTCCAAACCAGCCTCCTCAAGCAAGGGATATATGCATCTCCATTCTAAACAAGAACTATACAATGCAACATAGGAAAACCAACTTCAGAATTCAAAATAACATATAACTACAGCTTTCCACACATGCACGCAAGCACGTACGTTGAACAACAGAATAACAGCAGGGAAAAAAAATATAGTTATGATCATTGTATAATAATTTGCATGAGTTTCAAACCTGTCGAAGGAATGCAGAAGAACCACTGGACTGGTTTTGTCACTTTGTCTCAGTGGTTTAACACAACTACTCATGATATAGTTTTCTGAAAATCCAGTCTGCAATTATGATACACAATAAGCCTCACAAGTCAGATTGAGAGGCTACTTTGAATTCATTCTTAGAAATACTATAAATTAAGATGGTTAAAATAAAAAAGGTCCTAAATTTGCATAAATAATTTCATTCCAATTGTAAAATCAAAAGCAAATGGAATTTTGTAAGGGTTAGAAACATTATTAAGTGTAACAAAATGAATTCAAATGAATGTGGAGGGATTGGTTGTCTTGATATATACACATATATGTACACTAACCCTAGGGTTTTGACTTTTTCAATCACATTTGATGCTTTCCAGATGAGTTCGGCTTTTAGAGAGTGATTGTTTGGTTTTTTTGGTTTGGTCTTTAATAATTTTGGTTTAATTTTTAATAATTCTTCGAATGTTAAGTATCGATTTTTTTACATTATTTTAAAAGTTGAAAAAAGTTTAAATCAATGCATCACATCAGTCAATTCATATTAAAAAAAAAAAAATTGTTATCTATGTTGTCTAACTTAAGAGTGTACTTCTTGGACATCTCCCTGGTTGCATCCGAATTTTGTTAAAGTAATGGATATGATCATTCCAAGCACGAATTGATAAGAAATAAGAAGTTTGAATTGAAGCAATGTATAATGAGGCAATATAGAATGAAACTATGATGAGTACATTATTTTTAATTAAAAAAAAAGTTCGGTTTTTTTCCTAAAATTTCGAGATAAAAACCAAACTGAAATCGATTCAGTTTCTGTTTAAAAGGGCTCAACTCTAGCTCCAACCCAAGATTTCATTTAGTCCATAGTTTGTCTTTCAACTTTAAAGCAGGCGGTCTGTATTCATAACAACCACTGTTTTTTTTTTTTTTCCCCTTGTTGTAGATTTTCATGATGGCATACGTTGAGGCAAGAAACTGGTTAAAATCCATGGTGCCTAGCTGGCTAGGTTCAAAAGAAGTACAATTGCCATAAGTTTATGATGTACTATTTTTGCGTAATTTTGTTTTTTTCCGAACGAAAGCAGTAGAATTAATACCAAAAACATGAAAGTGCATGCCCGATGGGTGACGTGATGGTTTAGTATCAAGAAAGTAATGTGATCCATTTTTGTCCAACTTTGGGTCCTGAAGAGGACCCCTCTCTCTCTCTCTCTCTCTCTCTCTCTCTCTCAAAAATCAGATTCATTGTACATAAGCACAGGACCAGATAGATCCTCTGCTGATGCGTACAAATGGAGGGAGCAAATAGTAGTTGGGGTATGTTGAAAAATAAGCGAGAAGACAATGAGTAATAAATTTACTTTTATGGCCTCGATGGGGACCATGCATGTGGTGCAGTCTGTGCAGATACCTACCCTATTTTAATAAAGAGTAGAACCACAGTCTTAGGTCGGTTCATAAATATCAACAATTCATTGCCTCGATTTTTGAGCCCCAAAAGAAATATCTGCATCCTCTTGCCATAAATGATAAAAGTACAAACCTTGAAATTCCTCTGAAGTACTGGGTTATTTTATCATTAAAATTTTCTCTTTGTTGGATAATGAATCTACTCCAAATTATTTTGTTTTTTTTTTGTAATAAATTAAGATCTCATTTAATAAATATTATTTTATTTTATTTTAAAAATATCTTTTTCTCGTCAATCATTCTATAATATTTATTTTTTTATTTTTTTTAAAACAAAATAAATTAAAAAAATATATAAAATAGATAAAGAGTGCTACTTATTTATTTTTTAAAACAGAAAAGATTAATTAATATCGGGACTAATTTATAATTTACTCAAAAGAGATAACAAAAACACAAAAGACAGAAGAGAAAATGACAGTTTCAGTTCTCTGAGCATTTCCTCGAGAACATAATCTTTCCCCCGATCAAATTTTGGTAAGAGAAAATGACAATTTTTCATGTAATAATCAATAACACTATTTCCCTATATTGCAATGGAAGAATTTCAGGTAGAATTAGCAGCGTTATTAAATTTTTTTTTTAAAAAAAAATTAGCAGCGTCATTAAATACTTTCCTTTTCTCCTTTTTTTTCCCTCTCCTTTTATGTTCAAGTAGATTTTGTTATTAATTTAAATATGAAGAAAAAATTAAAAAATAAAAATAAAATAAAAGATAGGTTTTATCTGTACACACATATACATGCATGACATTTAGCAATCAGTATAAATTTCCACCAAAAATCATCACTAGAAAAAAAAATTAATGCGAAATTAACATGAACACAATTAAACACAACGCATGATACTATTTTGTTTGTTCACTTATTTATATCATGTTGCCTATAACGACGATAATAACATATAATTAATATTAATAATGGTCTTAAATAAACTGTGCGCAAAGCCAAATTAACACAGCTAAACATTGGAGAAAATTAAACAAGAAAACAAAAAGGAGAGTCGCGTAGAATCAAAAAATCACGATCATGATCATGACTAACCTGCACAGGCAACCTCTCTATTCTTTTAGCCAAAGATCTTGCAAATGGGTCTTTGATCTTCTCTACCTCTTTTGGAAGAAATGAAGGAAACTCAGCTTCACCATCTACATCAACAGCAAAAACTTTAAGTTTACTAGTCTTTGAACTTGCACATTTTTTGGTAACATTGACTCCCATTACTGGTAAAGGCCCAAGCTTAAGAGCCATGTTCATAATGTATTTTGCTGAAAACCTAAAGGAAAATTGAATAGAAATACTAAAAAATAAAAACCCAGAAGGTATTTCTTCCAACTTCGGAATGGAAGGAGCTAGCTCTAGACAGAAAAGGGGAGGGACAAGCAGACAGAGCGGGGCTTCTGGTCTGGCTTAATTGCACTGATTAGTAAATGGCATCTGCAGAGGCGAAAGCTAACGTGTTGTTTTTTAAAAGATGGAAACTACATAACTCCCCCTCTCCGTCAATTTCTCCCTCGATGGCAAATTTCATATTTACCCTTTCAGATTTTATCTTTTATTTCAGTACTGTGTCCCTTGTACTTTTCTAAAAAGTTACTTCGTTGCTAACCTTTAATACATATATATATATATATATATATATGTATGTATGTATGTATGTGTATATATGTATGTGTATCTATATATATGTATGTATGTGTATATATATATATGTATGTATGTTTGTTGAATGAGGAAATTAACTGTCCCTCCAAAACAAATGGCCAATCAAGATTCTTTGATAGTAATTTTAAAAGATCGGCTTGATGGTTAAAGAAAATTTTCTCTATTTCTTCACCTGGCCAATTCAGAGAATTTATAAATTTTTTTTATTACACAAAACACATATGAGGATGAACTTTTAAAATCATCTAAAAAAACTCAATTTCAATTTACATACAAAGTAATTGAATATATATATATATATACCTAGTGAATTCAAAGAATTTATAAACGTTTTTTTATTACACAAAGCACATATGAGGATGAACTTTTAAAATCATCTAAAAAGAAACTCAATTTCAATTGACATACAAAGTAATTAAATATATATATATATATATATATATATATATATATATATATATATATATATATATACCTAGTGAATTCGGAGAATTTATAAACGTTTTTTTATTACACAAAACACATATGAGGATGAACTTTTAAAATCATCTAAAAAGAAACTCAATTTCAATTGACATACAAAGTAATTAAATATATATATATATATATATATATATACCTAGTGAATTCGAGAGAATTTATAAACGTTCTTTTATTGCACAAAGCACATATGAGGATGAACTTTCAAAATTATCTAAAAAGAAACTTACACTACAACAAAAATGAGTTTTAGCAACGGTCAACAATCTGTCGCTAAATACTTAGATTAGCAACGGTCTAAAAAATAGTTACAAAAATTAAATTTTACGACGGTTTTTTAGCAACGGTCCACCAATCCGTTGTTAATGTTATAGGCTAACCATTTTAGCGACGGTTTATATATTTAAGAAAATCATTGCAAATTTAACAACGGTCTAAACCGTTGGTAAATGTTATTTAATATTTTTCAACGGTTTTATAAAAAAAAACCCTAAATAAAAAATAAATTTCACAACGGTCATAGACCGTCGCTATTCCGTTACCAAAAAGAAAATTAGCAACGGTTTGGTGTTATTAAACCGTTGCCAAAATATTCGTTTTAGCAACGGTCCTAGACCGTTGCTAAAACGTCACCAAATTAACCAAAAAAATACTTCAGCTTTAATGACAATCTCAAACCGTTGCTAAACCATTGGTAATTTATTTTTTTATTTTAACGGTTGCCAAAATAACCGTTGCAAACGTTACATTAGCAACGGTCCTAGACCGTCGCTAAAACGTTGCCAAATCAACTCGGAAACGGTTTAGAAACGAGCTTTAGCGACGGTCTTAACCCATTGGTAATTTAATTTTATTATTTTAACGGTTGCAAAAATAACCGTTGCAAACGTTAAATTAGCGACGATCACGAACTCGTCGCTAAAAGTAAACCGTTGGTGGGAAACGGTCAAATTTAATTTCAAATTTACGTTTAGCGACGGTCCGCGACCGTCGCTAAAAACTTTATCCTTCTATAAATAGCGATCGATCGGAATCCGTCATTCTTTGCTTTCTTCTCCTCTCTTCTTCTCCTCCGACAGACGACATTTCGTCTTTTTTTCTCCAATCCTTTGCTCTCTCTCCTTAAAGCTATTTTTTCCTTAAAATCTTCATATTTCTTCCCTCTTTTCCTCCTCCTTTCAAGTTTTCTCTCTTCCGTTGAAGCCGTCGTTTTTCGACGACCATATTCCAACGAGGTATTTTTTTCCGATGGTTGTCGCCCCTCCTTCTCTTGGTGACGAGTCCACCTAAATCTAAATCATCCTTTCAATTATTAATTTTTTCAGTTATTTATTTATGTCAAATAATTAGATTTTTTTTTAATTTTTTTTAATTACTTATTATTGCTAGTTTAATTATCGAATCGATTGTTCATTGCATGTGTTTTTTTTAATTTGATTATTTAATTAAAATTTATTTTGTGTGTTATTTTAGTGTAAATTGTGATAGTTAATTGAAATGTTTAATTGTTAATTGTTATGTTAATGTTGTTGCTAATTATTGATTAATTGAATATTATTGTTAACTTTTTAATTTTGTGTTATTTTTTTTAATTGTTGATTGAATTAATTTGATTGTTAATTGTTAATTTACTTACTTTAATTTATTGTTAATTTTTTTGTTAGAAAATATAATTGTTATATTTTATTTTATGTTGTTATTTAAATTGTTATTGTTATTGTTATTAGTGTAGCTAATAATTGTTAATTTACTTAAGTAATTCACAATTTATTGAAAACATTATTAATTTCAGTAATTCCTTGTTCATTAAGTTAAAGCGTTAGGTTAGTACAAAATAAATCAAAACAATTTTCTAAAATTAATTTTAAATAAATAAAAAATAAAGTTATTAGAAATATTTGTAATTGTTAAGAATCAAATAAATAATTAAGTTGTCTTTTAAAAAAATTTCTGAAATAAATTTTAAATAAATAAAAAATAAAGTTATTAGAAATATTTGTAATTGTTAGGAATTAAATAAATAATTAAGTTGTATTAAAAAAATTTCTAAAATTAATTTTAAATAGATAAAAAATAAAGTTATTAGAAATATTTGTAATTGTTAGGAATTAAATAAATAATTAAGTTGTATTTAAAAAATTTTATGAAATAAATTTTAAATAGATAAAAAATAAAGTTATTAGAAATATTTGTAATTGTTAGGAATTAAATAAATAATTAATTTTTATTAAAAAAAGTTTCTAAGATTAATTTTAAATAGATAAAAAATAAAGTTATTAGAAATATTTGTAATTGTTAGGAATTAAATAAATAATTAAGTTGTATTTAAAAACTTTTTTGAAATAAATTTTAAATAGATAAAAAATAAAGTTATTAGAAAAATTTGTAATTGTTAGGAATTAAATAAATAATTAATTTGTATTAAAAAAACGTTTCGAAATAAATTTTAAATAGATAAAAAATAAAATTATAGGAAATATTTGTAATCGTTAGTAATTAAATAAATAATTAAGTTGTATTTAAAAAATTTTCTGAAATTAATTTTAAATAGATAAAAAAATAAAATTATAGGAAATATTTGTAATTGTTAGTAATTAAATAAATAATTAAGTTGTATTTAAAAAATGTTCTGAAATAAATTTTAAATAGATAAAAAATAAAATTATAGGAAATATTTGTAATTGTTAGTAATTAAATAAATAATTAAGTTGTATTTAAAAAATGTTCTGAAATAAATTTTAAATAGATAAAAAATAAAATTATATGAAATATTTGTAATTGTTAGTAATTAAATAAATAAATAAGTTTTATTTAACATTTTTTTCTAAACTTAGCTTGTTTATATATTTAGAAAATAACTTGTGTGTAACAAAAAAAGATTTTAGATTTAGTAATAAAAGTAATTTAAGTAATTACATAAACAATTAATATAATTACTTGATTACTATTTTGTTTAAAATGAATTTGGATCGCTCTTGGATTGACTTTAGATTAACCGGTGGATTATTAAATGAGCGTTTCGTAGAAGGGGTTAATGAATTTATTAACTTTGAGGTTAGTCATCCACAAGTGCATGGATGGAAATAACATACAATGTCCATGTAAATAAAAAAAATGTCAAAATCGTAGTTATGAAAACCCCGATACCGTTAAGTATCATTTGCTTAGATATGGGTTTGTGTCCGGGTATTATGTGTGGAGACGTCATGGAGAGTGATTTAGCAATTAATGCCAATTCGTTTAATAATGTTGAACAAGAACAAATATGTGATGATCGTCAAGTTAATCGATACCACATAATGGTAATGGATGCAACTGGTCCATCTTTTAATCCGTCTAACACAGTACGAAGACCCAAACCCTTCGCACAAGCATTTTATGATTTATTAGATGCATCGAATAGAGAAATATGGCTCGGGTCGAAAACCATTCGCAGCTATCCGCAATGTCTCGTTTGTTGCATCTCAAGTCCGAGCATCATTTTTTAGAGAGATGTTGCGACGATTTATGTCAAATTATGAAAGAGTTGATGCCTCCCGATAACCGTATGCCGAAGACTTTTATAGTACAAAAAAATGATAGAAATGATGGATTTGCCCATTGAAAAGATCCACTCGTTGCATTAATGGTTGCATGATTTATCGGGGTCGGACAACCGGAGAATCTCTTATAAAATATGTGATCATCCTCGATATCGAAATCCTAGGCGGGGTTCGATTAGACAAACATTTGTCCCCTACAAAAAAATATATTATTTTTCGATAACCCCACGATTACAAAGGATGTATGCATCAAATGCCACCGCTAATGACATGACATGACATGCGCAACATGTGTGTGAGCCCAACGTCATGCATCATTGTTCGACTCCTTCGCATGGCGACATTTTGACCAAACACATCCTTCTTTTGCATCGAAATTAGGAATGTTAGATTAGGTGTTTGCACCGATGGGTTTCAATCGTTTGGTAAGTCCGGACAACAATATTCTTCGTGACATGTCGTGTAACGCCATATAATTTGCCACCATGAAAATATATGAAAGAAGAATATATATTCTTAACTCGTTATTGTCCCCGGTCTTAAGAACCCTAAAATCAATTTAGACGTATACTTACAACCCTTAATTAAAGAGTTGATAGAATTATGGAAAGTAGGTGCTCTTACTTATGATGTGTCCCGTAAAGATAATTTTCAAATGAGAGCCGTCGTCATGTGGACAATTAGTGACTTTCCCGCATATTCAATGTTATCCGGTTGGAGTACTGCGGGTAAGATAACATGCTCTTATTGTATGAAAAATTCGATGCTCTCACCCTTCAAAACGGGAGGAAAACTTCATGGTTTGATTGCCATCGAAAGTTTCTATCACAACGCCATCCGTTCAGTGCGAAATAGGACCGCATTCAAGCGAAATTCAATTGTTACATACATTGCTCCATCGATAAAGTCCGGAATTGAAATTTTACAAGAATTAAACAATCGGGGGTTGTTAAAAGTAACGAAAGAGGGATCCGATGAGTATAATAATAATATATCTAAATATTATGGTTGGAAAAAACGTAGTATATTTTGGGACCTACCTTATTGGAGTTCTAATCTAATACGTCATAATTTGGATGTCATGCACATTGAGAAAAATGTCTTCGACAATGTGTTTAATACAATTATGAATCTCCCGAGAAAAACAAAAGACAATGCAAATTCAAGAGAAGACTTAAAGCTATATTATCGACGGCCCGAATTAGAAATAGATGAAAACTCTAGAAAATACCCAAAACCCCGTTATACTTTAGACAAACAACAAAAAATACAATTACTTGAATGGATTAAACAACTAAGGTTTCCGGACGGATACGTCTCAAACTTGGCAAGGTGTGTGGATATGAATAACCTCGCATTACGTGACATGAAAAGTCATGATTGTCATGTATTTATGCAAAGGCTAATACCTATTGCATTTCATGATATGTTACCAACAAATGTATGGCAATCACTCACCGAGCTTAGCTTATTCTTTAAGAAAATAACATATACTATGATTAAGGTTGAAGATATGATCCGTCTTGAGGAAAATATACCAATAATCTTATGCAAATTAGAGCGTATTTTCTCACTAAGTTTTTTCGACTTAATGGAGCATCTTCCCATACACTTGGCATATGAAGCAAAAATAGCCGAACTCGTACAATATCGATGGATGTATCCATTTGAAAGGTACAAATTAATGATTTTAGTGGACATACGTAAGTTTATAACTCTATCAAATATTGATTAAGTCTAATGAACTCACAATATTATCGTAGGTACCTTCGCAAATTAAAAATTAATGTTAAGAACAAAGCCGTAGTCGAAGGGTCAATATGCAATGCATATTTAGTCGAGGAAGCTTCAATGTTCTATTCATATTACTTCGAGCCTCATGTACATACTAGGCATTGGAAAGTGCCTAGAAACTTTGACCGTGATCGAGAACCGAATGAAAATATTGAAGGCATGTTAGCAATATTTATTCCTAAAGGTAGACCTCTTGGTCGAGCACGATCACATGTCCCGACAGCATCAAGAAAAGAATGCAGCGCACACTTACATTCTATTGAACCGTGATGAGGTCACATCGTACACGGAGTAAGTTTTATTACTATCAAATATTATTACTATACATTTATTCATTAACAACCATTCAATTTAAGAACATATAATAACAATATTTTTATCATCGTATATTTTATCACCAACTTTATGAAAGTGACCTCGACATATCGAAAAACGAGATTGATTTTCAACTTCAAAACCAATTTGTATCATGGTTCCATCAATATGTGAGTATTCCCGCCGTCAAGATTGTTATTAAATATTCATAAATTTATTTTATCAAATTTTATTATAACATTACCTTATAAGTAACTCGGTCCTTACATACAAGCAAGTCGAGCACAACCTAAAACTATAACAGATCATTATATTAAATATTTGGCCAAAGGACCATTATGAACTGCGAAGTTGTATGCGGGGTACATTATAAATGGATATAAGTTTCATACCGATGTTGGTGGTTCGGAGAGAGCATCAATGTGTAGTGGAGTGTGTGTTAAAGGAGTTAACTACGGTGAGGTAGAAAATGACTACTACGGTAGGTTGATTGACATACTCGAACTTAAGTATCCAACCTTACCAATAAAGCAAACAGCTTTGTTCAAATGTGATTGGTATGATGCAACACTTGGTACCGATACACGAGTTCATGATCATTATGGACTAGTTGAGGTTCATAGTCGTAGGTATTCAAATAGATTCGATCCATTCGTACTAGGATCACAAGCGCATCGTGTGTATTATATAACATATCTTATATATAAACGTATACGAGGAGATTGGTTGGCGCTATGTAAGGTTAAACCAAGGCCTATGGTTGATGTGTCGAAATTTCGTTACCGTCGATCAAACCAATATCGAACCCTTTCAAGAAAATGAAATAGAAGGTCAACACAATGTTATGCATATTGATGATGATAAAGGTCAGCCATTGATTGATCCTACTGGAGCATTATTAGAATTGGACTGGTGATGAAATAGATATTCGTAATGAATCGAAGTTAGAAACCGATGTTGAAAAAGACTTAGATGAAGAATGTGACAATGATTATAATGATAGTGATTAGAGATAATATGATATATCCCATTGGATTATGTTATATTGTATTTTTTATTCAATTCATAAATTATGCACTTGGATTTTATGTAATTCTTATTCGAATTTAAGGGTCTAGGCAACCTTGTCCTCCCGTGATGTTGGGATAGGCTGGTTTTATCCCCCCAAGTGTAATTTTTCAAACTATTTTAATAAATCTCTAGTGGTACCGTCCCTCGTTCGTCATAATTTTAGGAAAAAATTAGGTTTATTCGTATGTTTACCTATATAGTTAACATATAATTTTTAAATGTAAGATTTAATTAAATAAATGTTTATGATTTATTGTTGTTTAGTATAAATCAATTAGTTCATATTAATTTGAATGTTATATGTAAGTATATATGCATTATATAATTCATATTTTATTTAACAACTATTGACTTTAATAATTAATATGTAGGTCATAATGACTCGAGGTAGGGGTCGTGGTTCGGATACCGATCGGTCCGACAATTATCGTGGACGTCGTAGACACCCTTCTTATTTCGCTCACGATCGGATGGATCCCTCACCGGACATGTCTCCATACCACTCTTTCGGTGGCCCCTTCACATCCCGTTCCATGCTTGTCATGTCTCACCCGCAACCTTTTGAACCTCCACGTCAATCTCCCTCATTTTTCGGTCGTCATCGTTAGTGCCTTCGTCATCACATCGAGACAACCATTCCTTTCCTCAACAAGTTCCACCCCACAATGTCCCACGTCAATCAGCTTCATAACCAATAACATCCGTGGTTGACCATCGAGTACGGGTCATTGTCGTTGGGCGCAATGAGTACGGTTTATGCTTAATTTAATTAAAAAAATTTTTGGTTATCGTTATTTATGAATTTAATTAATGTTTATTTTTTATAGGTTGTATCCCTCCGATGTTTGCTCTCGCTCGATCATTAAGACATTCCAAGAGTACGTTCATTCTTCAGGATGGATGTGAAAAAAAATGAGTCTAGAGACAAAAGATTTTTACCGAGAAGAATTTAAGGTTCTAATTTCTAAATTTTATTTGATTAATTATATTATTTAATATTTAATTAAATTGTATAAAATAATATGAAAGTAAAGTTAATAGTGTTTATTATTTTTTTTGCGTAAATCATTTGAGTGGGATGATGATTTGAACGAAAGCATAGTTAAGAAAGCATGAGAAAATCTCGCACGGAAGCGATATTCGACTTCCTTTATCGTTTAAGGAAAAAACCGAAGCCAGCATATATCTCATAGGAAATATGAGATGCATGGATTACGGATTGGACGACACTCGAGGTCGTTGCTCAATCCGAGATGGCAAGCACGGAACCGTAGGAGCGAGACCGATGGAGCCTGAGCCGGTCCTTCTAGACATACGGGGGATCAATCAGCCATAGAGAGCACGCCATACGCATGGTAAAAAATATATATTATTTAATTTATTTATAATTTTTTTTAAAAAATAATACCCAAAATAATTAATTAAACATCCGACTATATTTAATACATTTACGTTTATTTATATATGTTTTTAGCGTAATGTGTTGGGTCGTGAACCCGATCCTCACGAGGTTTTCGAGGACTCATCGAGAAAGGTTAATGATCGCTTAGTCTTCATCGATCAACGGTCGAGGGTTATCGGAGTAAGTGATAACTTTGAAACATTATTTAATATCTATTAGTTAATAACGTTATTTGACAACCGTATTTGATATGACGTGTTTCATAATTATACAGGAGACCGTTCAAAGATTAATTAATGAGGAAGAGGTTGCTAGCCGATAGTCGGGAGGGACCGAAATGACTACACCCGACATTAATGACATCTTTCAAAGGGCCGTTGGTGGAGAAGATAGTAGGAGGAAGAGGATGTACGAACTCGACTCACATGCATCTCACTATTATTCAACCGTCAATGCGAGCTCATCTTCTCGCTATTTTCGCATTCAATTTAGCCGACGAGGCACAGCTGAAGGAATTACAAGAGCAAACATCTACAAACACGACGCACATCTATAACTTAGAGGGTACCGTGAACAACCTACGTGGCTAAGTGGCATCGTTGTTGGATACCACAATTGAGTTGAGAAACAATAGTCAAGAGCAGCTTACGATGATGTCACATATGCGGCAGATGTTCATGCGGCATTTTGAGCGTGGTGGTAGTTCATCCCCCGTTCCTAAGATCGACAACGACTCCACCTGACCTTCGACCGATCCCGGACATTAACTTATTTTAGATTTTTCGTTTTCTTGTATTAATCAGTAATCGATGTACTATTTTTTTTATTTAACAATAATGTAATTGTTTAGTGACGTTTTAATACATTTTGAATAATAAAAATTTACGTTTACGATATTTTATGAGATTTTTGCTACTTTAAAATTGTTACTTTTACCTCATTTTATTATTGTTTTAAATAAATTTATTTTTTCAATCAGCGACGGTCTTAGAAATGGTCTAGACTCGTCGCTAAAAATTAAATATTACCAACGGTCCGCACCGTTGTCAAATTGATCGTTGCCAACAATTTAGCAACGGTCAAGACCGTCGCTAATCCATAGCTATTTAGCAACGAGTCATACCAAGGGTTTAAAAGACCGTCGCTAATGTCATAACTCGTTTATATCGATATTTAGCGACGGAATAGCAATGTTTTGGACCGTCGCTAATTTTACAACGGTCCAAACCGTTGCTAAAAAACAACGACGACCTTTTTAGTAACGGTTTTTTTTTTAAATTTAGCGACGGGTATGCCCGTCGCTAAATGACATTTATCTCGGTAGTGTTAATTTCAATTGACATACAAAGTAATTGAATATATATATATATATATGTGTGTGTGTGTGTGTGTGTGTGTGTGTGTGAAAATATGAAAATGGAGAAAAGCAAAGGAAATGTTATTAATTAGTTTATCCAATAAAAAAATAAACTTTATATTTTGTACTTGTGTTAAGTCATATATTTGAATTTAATTTTATATTTTATTTAGTGGTAAATTATATATTATTCGGTCGGTGTTTTTAGAAAAATAATTAATTAATCCATTTAATTTTAACACTCCATATTGGATCCCTTTGTTTGTAAAAATTTATAACTTAATCCAACTGTTAATTATTTGTTATAATCTAATTGCTTTTTTTCTAAAACATTCCTTTTTTTATTATTGTTAAAATTCCAATCCACCAGCTACAAGCAAAAGTCACTAATTAATAATTTACTCTTTTATTTATAGAACTAAGCTTAATAAATTTAATTTGTGATGATGATCAAAAAAATAACTGGGATGAACATATTATAGACGAAAATAAGATTAAAAAAAATGAAAAAGACTGATATGTTTTGTTGTTCATAAAAGAGGTAAAAGGAAAGGACGGATTTGCAGTTAACCAAAAAAACGATTATTGTACTGTTCCATTATAATGTAGTTTAGCTTGCCGACGTAAGGCAAGCAAATAGTTCTTTTGTTTGCTTGCATTCACAAGCACGAAAAAGAGATGACAAAAGCAAGTTCTGTGATTCGGATGCATTTTCATATACTTATTTCTCAAAATAAATAAATAAATAACATTCTCATATGGTTGTCAAGGGTTAACCAACAATATTCAATTTTGTAGAATCAGGCAAATCCAATTACAATTCATCCCTCGGGTAACACTAGATTATCATTCTTTCTCGTCACAGCTAACACTATAATTAACTATATAAAAAAAACAACATCCCTTTTTTACGACCTGAATTCCAATTTGTAATAAAATTAGACCAGTCATTCTTCGAATTTTTGGCTGGGAATAAAGAAAAAGTAAATTATAAATTAATTTCTTTAATTTCGAAAAATGAATAAATTAGTTCTCAACCATATTAGTCGATTTGAATTGTCGGAGTTAGGGTCCAAAGCAAGCCTTTCGTTTTTTGTATGAAGAATAATGGGCCATCTTTATTGTTGTGTGCTTGGATGGAGCTCTTTATAATTCTGATTAGTGTTTGACGTTTCGTGAAGTTTTAGTCCATCACCTTTCCGGGCTCACTCGGATCAAAATTATTCTCTCTTTCGGCTAATGGTTATGTTCCTCCTACTCCTTCTGAGCCATTCAGATTTCGAGTTGCTTGGACACTTCAATGCTGATTTTGCTCATATTGTTCAATAATCTTGGGCTAGTCCACACAATGATCGAGGCATGGCTTCAGAGAACATGACTTCAGCAGCTCAGACTTTTAACAAAATTATATTTGGTAATATATTTTAGAAGAAAGGGATGGTCCTTACAAGGGTGGCTGGTATTCAAGATTCCCTTCCTCTTTATCACTCCGATTTCCTTTACAACTTGGAGCGAGAACTTCAGGTTGAGTCTAGTGAAATCCTATGCCAAGAAGTGTTTTTGTTTCAGAAATCTCGTGTTCATTGGCTGCAACATGGATACCAAGGCACACCATTCTTTCATTTATTTATAGTTTGTCACAGAAAACAGAATAGAATTGAACAGCTGCGACTTGAGTGTGGCTAATGGAGCGTGGATAAGGAAATTATTAAAGGCTAAATTGTAAATTATCCCTTGAACTTGGATGAAAAGCTGTCCATTCAAGTCGTGCGTGACAGTCACACTCTAGGATTATACAAATAAAAAATCTGACACACTTTCTTCTCCACGCCCGTGTGTGTGTGTGTGTGTGTGTGTGTGTGTGTGTGTGTGTGTGTGTGTGTGTGTGTGTGTGTGTGGAGGGACTGAGAAAAATTTTAAAATAAGGCCATCAATAAGGATGGCAGATAGGTCGAGTATAAAATAGACATTATATCCAATCCATTCATTAATTATCTTTTTAAGATACTCTAATGGTTAATAAGCTACATATGAGTAAAATAATACAAATTTATGTTAATGAATAATTTATTCATGAATATAGATATTCTCTTTTTATCCTATTAATCAAAATTTCTCAAAAACCATTTTTAATAGTCGCTAGTTGTCGGTTTTGATTTTTGTGGGACAAAAATTTAAAACAAACAAATTTTCTTAGTTTTTTTTTTCAAGAATTTGAAAAAAAAAACTACAAATAATAATAAAAAATCCATATAAATAGAGTGAAGCAAAATTTACATAGAGGAATAAATTTTCTTAGTTTTTGTTTTTGTATATTTTAAAGAATCAATCTACTAGAGAAAAGCTCCCTGTTTGTATATGGAGGAACAATAAAAATTAACAAAGAGTCTAGTTCATGATCGGGACTTCATTCGTAAATGCAACCACTTAAACAACAAGGTAATTTAAGAAATGTTGCTTTCATAGAAAAGAGAGGTTCATAAAACGCCACGGAATATGTTCAATAACATGCATAATGTTTACATGCCTCGGCTTAAATATTTGATGGTTAGTTTGGTGAGTCGGCAATACTTAGAAGTAAACGAAATAATATTACCCATATATATTGTCGAAGGGCGAGGGTGACGAATTTAGACAAAATGGGTAAAAATGATTGGAGTCGCCATCTAGTCTTATGGTTACTAGAAAACCTTATGACTCGGTCCGTTCAAATTTCTAGATAAGGGGTTTATTACGTGTAGGGAAGATTAAAAATCTCCCTACCTCATCCTACCTAAGGTAAGCTACATTGCATACAAAATTTGATTTGATTTCGATTTTCGATGATGAACGTTTATACCTATTTCTCAAGCATTTGCTTGTTGGTCGACCGATTTGAGACTTGTTCTATCGTAGACCTTGTTCTCACTATGTAATGAATAGTTTAAAAACGATGAATGCGAGGATATTATGCTAATGTGGCTCAAATGGTAAGCTTGAAAACAAAACTTGAAGATGGGCAAAGAGGTAACCAAACCAGATAGATAAGTTAGCAAAATAGGCAAACAAAGTCGAGATATGGGAATAAACTATTAGGCAAAATAGGCAAAATCGACAAATAGGCTAATAGGCAAAATGAGCAAATACGCAAACAAGCAAATAGGCAAATTGACGAAGTTGATAAATAAGAAAACAGGAAAAATAGACAAATTGACAAAATTGATAAATATGCAATGAGTCAAAATAGGCAAAAGTGGCAAAAATGGGCAAGTTGGGAAAAATCGACAAATTGGCAAAAATTAACAAAAATTAACAAGTCAACAAAAATTGACAAGAATTAACAATTAGGCAAAAATTGCTAAGTTGGCAAAAATCGATAAAAAATCAACAAATAGACAATTAGACAAAAATAACAAATAGGCAAAATCGATAAAATTGGTAAATTGACAAATCGACGAAATCGACAAGTAGACAATTAGGCAAATTTGGCAAATAGGCAATTAGGGAAAATAGACAAAAATGATAAATTGACAAAATCGACAAATTGGCAAAATTGGCAAATAGGCAAACAAGCGAATAGGCAAAATTGACAAATTGACAAATAGGCAAAATCAATAAAATTAGCAAATTGATGAAATCGAAAAATGGGCAATTAGGCAAAAATTGATAAATAGGCAAAATTGAAAAATAGACAATTAGGCAAAAGTTGACAAATAGGTAAAAATTAACAAATTAGAAAAATAGGCAAAAATAGAAAATATGCAAAATCGACAAATTGGTAAATTAGCGAAATTGAAAAATTTTAAAGTGGACAAATAGGCAATTAGGCAAAATTGGCAAATAGAAAATTAGGCAAAATAGGCAAACTTAGAAAAAATCAACAAATTAGCAAAATTGGCAAAATAATTTCGAAACCACTCACAACTTCATCATATAAGCTTTAAAGCCACTAACGACTTTATTTTACATTGTAATCAATCATGGATAGCCAACTAAACTACAAGAGTAGTACAAACTTCGCATTTACGCGAGTGGGCATAATAACAGGAAAACATGGCATTTTATCCTTTAACGATTATTGCAAGTAATATTTTATTTTTTTAATCGCATTTAATCCATAAATGTGAAGTCAAATATTGCAATTTTAATCACATTCCATACACACTTGTCATTTTTAACCTTTTAACATATTTTCGAAGTACCATGGTTTCGGGATTTTTTATCTAAGAGTCCTAAAATGGTGATATTCGATTTGGAGTTAGTCTTACCCTCTTTGTTCCCGATGATAATCGATTATTCAATTAGCCAGGAAAGGAGAGTAACTGCCGGTGGGCAATGGGTGCAAATATCGCTAGGGTGGCCAAGAGATCTTCCTTTACTTGGCTTCAAAATTTGTAGAGTTACTCGCCGTAAAGTTGCAAAGTTCCTAAAAAGCTCAAGGTGACTTTTGTTGCTTATTGTCCCGTCAAAAATCAAGCAAATGCAGTTTACAACATTATGTTGTTTCGCCAACACAATCTAACATAAGAAAATTTTTTAGTCTTTTCTTCAAATTTTTTTTGTTGCTTTTTATTTCTTCCTTTTTTCAGCAGCTTTAAAAGGTGTCAAGTGGTTTGTTTTGAGAGAGGTTTTGTGGCTTTTTTGGTGGGTTTTTTTAAAACTAGTTTGGGGTATTTTTATGGCTACTTTAATGGTTTAAATGGGTCGTTTGAAGGGGTTTCTCCGAAATGGTTTTTGGAGGTCGTTAGTAATAGTTGCATGATTGATTTTGGAGGGTTTTTTTGGTGGGCTTTTCAAGTCTCGTTTTGGGGTTGGTTTTTTTGGGCTAATTTTAAGGGGCTTTTATGCTCGGTTGTAGACTGCTTTATGAGCTAGTTTTGGGGCTTCAAAAAAGGCTGGTTTTGTGGTGGGTTTCGTGTTTGGAGTGCGAGACTTTTTATGGCTACGAGCTAGAATCGAGGCTGGAGCTATTGGCTAGAGTGGGGCCGTCGTGTGTGGGCATAGGGGATGGCCGCCGGGTAAGGGCTTGTGGCGTGGAGGCTTGGTAGGCGAGGAGGTGTGAGGGGACAGCAAGTGTGGGGCCGTGTTGGTGAGACCGGTCGTGGGTAATGGGGGAGAGGGGCTGGCGTGAGGGGGCTTGAGTGGGCAAGAAAGGCCGGCATGTAGAGGAGTCGGGCGAGGCTGCAGAAGAGAGCTAGAGGCCGTGGGGGGATGGAGAGCACGAGCCGCTCACATAAGTAAGGGGAGAGCTAGGTTGTTGTGGCCGGACGTGGAGGAGGCTTGGGCGGTAGCTATTTTAGGCCGCTATTGCTTTTGAGAGAGTAGAGGGACGATCGGTTTTGAAAATGGAGATGATGAACAGTAGCTCTCCATTTCGAGAAAAAAAAATGGCCTTTATACTAATTTTTAGGGTTTTTGCCTAAAGTTTCGTTTGGTCCCTCATCTCGCTAATTCGCTTTATTTTGGTCATGTTCTCCTCCATTTTTTAATTACATACCTCCATTGTTTTTTTTTCTTTTTTCTTTTTTATATATTTTTTGGGAAAAATTTAGGTGCTAGCATATATATAATTGTCTTCCTTATCTTTCATTTTAAACTGGTTTGTAGGAAATAAAAAAATATAATAATTATTCAACTTAGTACATATTTATTTATGATAATAATAATAATAATAATTTTTATTTTGTGATTTAATAAAAATCTTAATATATAAAAAAGTTTAGATAAAAAGAGTTTGTAACAAAAAAAAAGTTAAAAAATTAAGAAAAAAATCTTCAATTTAAAGAAAAAAGTTAGCCGATAAATGGGTATGAAAAGGGTATGGGCGGTGGTTTGATATAATGGGTATCGACTGGGCAAAGAAATTGATAAATGATTTTTAATGGGTAGAGTAAAAGATTGGCTTAATGGATCGGGTACCCGATCCATTGTCATCTTTAGCCACCAATTAACGTGAATGAAGTAGTCAAGAATGTTGAACAATAGTTTTGAAACGGACAAAAAAAAAAAAAAAAAAATCAACAAGGTGAACCATATTAATGCTTTGCTTGATCTATGAGAAAATTGAGGGAAATCGATTATGTTTTGTTACAAAACCGATTATGGTCGAGGATATAGAAACTTGTTTCTTTGATTTTGTTTTTGCCAAACGGATTTGTCAATTTTTTATTTTTTTGGAAGTGGGAAGTAAAAAGTCGAAGAAGGCATGGTATTTGTCATTCAATGAAGGGAAGAAACTAGTGAACAATACATCAAAATAAAACAATGCAGTCTTTTTCTCTTTTTTTATTTTTTATCTAAGCTTGTTTGGATTTTGCTATTCCGTGAATGGATGAAACTAGTGAACAATGCCTCAAAATACAACAATGCGTGTGTTTTTTTTTAATCGAAGCTTGTTTGGATTGTGTTATTAAATCTCTCTCCCCTCCCCTCTCTCTCTCCCACACACACACACACACACATATACAAAAATGAGCGACATGAAGAGAGTTAAAATCTTTTTAATGCAAAAATGAGCGACATGGAGAGAGTTAGAGGTACATCTAGGGTTATGCTTAGTAGGGGTTTAAAAACAGGTGCTAGCTCTACTATATTTGAGTCTTTTCCTCATCGAGGTGAGTCTACATGTTTGTCTTCTTTTATTATGGGAGGTATAAGTTGTGTATCTAGCGAAAGGGTAGGTGTTTGTGGTCATTTATTAGGAGAGAATTTTCTCGCCAATTCTAGCAAGCCCTAATGACAGAATGAAAAAACCTCATTCTAGCATGGTTGATGAAAATTTGGATATTGTTGTCCCTACATGCATGATGAAGTACGAGTTTATTCTTATTATTTTTTATCGACTTTGTGGTAAATATGTTTGATCATTTTTACCTCAATATGGGTTAGATTCACCTAAATGGGTAGACTATTTTAGCTATTTTTTTTACAATTTTTGTTGAAATCTTAGGGTTACCTCAACTCTCAAGCTCTTTAGATATTCTCACTATTTGACTTGTAAAGTAGGTAACAATTAAAAAAGGGCTCGGGTGTATACTTTTATGGCCCGTGTAACGAGCCCATTGAAAAGAATGTTTATAGAGGCCCTCGACGTAGCAAGTGACTAAAGGGAGGAATTTTTTTATCTCTTGGTAGCAAGGAGTGACTCCTAAGGTCATGATTAGAAGATTTCTATAAAAAAATAATAGTTCTTCTTGATAAGTCTTCATTTGAGTCAACTAACAAATTTAAGACATGTGATTCACAATAATGATGGCGATTGGTGAGAGTTCGTAAAGTGTGGATGAAAATATCCTTGTGTTATGTACCTATAAAACAAGTCTCTTTAGTTAGATGGGGGACCCTCCAACGCCTAAGTTATTGATTGAAAAAGTTATGAATTGGCCAAAAAAAAAAAATCATATATGCTATTGTGTCCTAGTATGTGTGTAATCTTAGCTAAAGTGTGGGGGATGCATGGAAAAGACTTACTTAAAAAGTAGTTTGGAAACCCATTTGTAGTTTTTGTGGTGAAGCATTTTGCTTGTGTTTGGAGGAGTTGTTGGAGGAGAATGAATATTGTATGAATAGTCTTATTTTCTCTCATGAGCTTTTCTACTAGCTTAGATACTCGGTTCGGTTCCAAGCCTTGATCATGGTTCTTTTTTCTTTGAGACTCTTTTTCTTTATATAGGAAGTAGTGGAAGCTTCTTATATGTTCGAAGAGATATGGATGTCTTTTATTTCTTAAGGTTAGTAGAGGAACCAATAAGTATTGATATTTTTTCATCATTGTATTTAATTTTACAAGCAACCTTAATGTAATTGTGGTGAGTAATGATTTGATGGATGTCATCATTAGAGATTTTTCATTTAATGCTTTGTTTTTGGAATTAGTGGAGGAGAATACCATCTTTCTTTTTCGGACTAGAGACCTTAATGTAAGAAGATTCTAAAGTCTTCCTTTAGGGAGGCACAGCTTTTAGGAGTAATTGATATCTTTTAGGTGCTATAGACCATTCTTTCTTGGCAAAGTGTCGGCCTTGATTGAGTCTAATGAGTTTTTGATTTGGGAGCATTTGGACTTTTCTTGTTGGATTGTACTAGAAAAAGGCTCCCCGTAACTTATTATCTACTAAAGAGAAGAGAATTGGAAAAGCCAACTTCAATGTACAATTACCCACCCATATATCATTATAAAATTCAGTTATTTTTCTATCACTAGTATTGTATCGAATATTATCCGTCAAAACTTTTGAGCACTCGGTTAGAGCTAGTGTAAGTAGAGCAAATACTTCTTCAATATGGTGATAATTTTCTATAAAAGCATGGAATTCTATTGTTGAAAGTCAATATGTACTTCTACGACAGAAATCCTTCCATTTACATGTGTTGTTACCACTCAAATGCAACCTCCATTGAAACTAAAGAGCTTGGCTTATACTCATAATAAAATCCACACCCAATCCTCCTTTGCTCTTAAGTCATTCCAAGAGATTTGAAACTAATTTACCGTAATATCCAATGATCCGTTAAAATAATATTCGGAGCGCTTAAAATAATTTTCCTATGCTTAATGAATATTTTATGGATTTTACGATGCATGAATAATGATTTTTGTGTGAAAAAATTATTTTAGGCAAGTTGTATGTGTATGAAATTTTTTTTGCTTACTTAGAATATTTAATAGAGGGATGTTAGATTATTCTATACTTGTTTGATGAATTTTCCGATATTTTATGAATATTTATTTGTGTTTTATTATCCATAAATAGTAATTTTGAGGCAAATTAATTAAATTAGGTGCTTTAAAGATATAAGAAAATTATTCGAGAGTACAGAATACATCAATTAGGATGTTGGAGAATATTTAGTAAATTTAGATGAATTTTTCTACATATAAGGAATATTTTCTATAGAAAATAGTGTATTTTTCACAATAAATAATTAATTTAGGGGCCTAAATAAAGATATAAAAATTATGTGAATGGTGTAAATTATTTTAGAATTTTTTTTTTAATTTATTATGAAGAGAAATTGAATTTTGAAAAATTATAGAATAAAATTTTAGAGTTAGGGACCTAATTGCATAGAAATTAGGGACCTAATTGCATAACATTAAAAGTTTAAACTTTTAAATGAAATTAACTATGAACTTAAAGAGTTAAAAAGTTGTTAGGATATCTTTAAAGGAAGGGCTCAAAGTGATTAATTGGAAAATTGAAGGATGAATGGAGGAGTAATTAGAAAAAATATTAGTAAAATGAAGGACTAAAATAAAGCAAAATTTTAGGAGCTTTTCTACCCTTCCAGCTGACTTTTAGCCGTATGATTATGAATTAATTAATGAGTTTGGAATTGGGTAAAAAGAAGATGTTAGAATTAGGCAAGATGGAAGGCTAAGAATAAAAGGTGGGTTAATGGCTAAAATTAATCTATTTAAAAGGCTAGGATTTAAAATTGATTTAAGGGTTAGGATCAATCTAAAACACAACAAATCAAGGGTAGAGATGAGGTCAAAGATCTACCAAAATTTGGTTATAAATATGGGTGCAAGAAATTCAAGAAAATTCATGAAAATTAGCTAAACTCAAAGGAAACTCTTGCAAAATTTCCACCCAAAATCCAACTAAATCACCTCTAAACACTTTAAATCAACTAATCAAGCAAGAAAATTAAGCTAGAAGATTAAAATTTATCAAGAGGGAAAAATTGGGCTTAGGCCGAATTGGTGAAGAAAGTGGGGGAGGGAGAAATTTCTCAAATTATCCAACCTTCCAAGTTTAAATTAGAGCATAATTGAGTAAGTTAATTTCACCCACATCACAAGCCACGTTTAATTGATGTCAATTTGTGATTTGAATGCTTTAATTTGTGATTTTTGGTTTTAATTTTGAAAATTAGGGTTATGGTTCTTGGACTAGAAAAATTAAGGGAAATAAAATTAACCTAGTAATTCATTTAATTAAGGCTGAAACATGTTAATTGAACTTAAATTTGAGGTTTAGAAATAAAAAATTTATAGGGTTAATTAGGAGAGGTGAACTTTCAACCCAAATTAGAGAATTAGGGATTTTTGATTTTTTTTTTTTGATTTAATTGATGTTGTATAGTTTGATTATGGCTTAATTAAGTGTGAATTAGTGTTTAAGAGTGAAAAATTTCATTTAAAATTGAAGAAAATTTCATGAACTTCTTAGGGTTAGCATTCGATCTAAAACCCCAAATTTTAGGGTTTTGATTCTTCCACTCAATTCATGAATTGTTAGTTAATTGGTAGTTTAATGAGTATAATTTGATGAGTAGAAGTGACAAATTATAAGAAAGTTCAAGAAATTTGCTTAATTGAACCTAGGCCCAATTTCGACCCATTAAGGCCCAATTAGGCTTTGTGCCGAAATTAACCTATAAATGTCAATTAAGTGGATCCTTAATAGTAATGTGTAATTGAATGACTTAGTATTAGATTTTAGTGATAAATTGAGAAGAAAACATTGAGGTTAGAATTAATATAGCATTCGACCCAAAATAGAGCAACTAGGGTTTAGGTGTAATTGGTTTTTAACACTCCAATTGACCATTTTGGACTTAGAATAATGTAATGAGATGAATTAGAATGAGAAATTTAATTAAAAATGTAAAAATTAGCTTGTATTCGTAAAGTACGAGTTTAGGCCCAATAAGCCCTAATTTGAAAATTATGCATAAAATTAATCAATTGACACTTAATTAATTTAATTCTTGATGTTACATGTTAGTTGAGTGGAATCATTTAGAAATGACTATTAAAATGGAAAGAAAATGGTTAGATTAGATTAGAGCATAATTCGACCTAGGTTAGAAAATTTAGGGTTTATGGTTGAATTGTATAATTTAATGTGTATTTGAATTGTTGGATGCCCTTTAATGTATTTGGAATGTGTATTTTATATAGATGTTTGATGTTGGTGGTTGTGAAATTGTGTTGTTTGTATGGGGTATTAGTGTTGGTATTAATTATGGTGGTTTGAAATAATTTATTCAAGGTAATGTTCATAATGCATTTATATTATTGAATTATGATTTATCATGGTACATTTACATATTATTCATGACATGCATTTCATTAAACAATATTTTTTACGCATTGGCAATAAATTTTTAAAAAATGTTTTAAAGTCATGAAAACGCGTTTTACATCATAGTTTTCCAATAGCGATTGGAAATGTTTTAAGAAATATGATTTGCATGACTTTGAGGAATTTTATAAGGATGGGCTTCATGGGCTTTCTATACTTTTATGGTAAATGGTTCAATGTTAGCCAAGTTTAGATGTGCACTTTTAAAGGCTCGGTATGACGCATCCGTAGACAAGTTTGATTCGACGGACATATTATGGAAACCCCGAAGTACCTATGATGAGCATGTCTAAAACTAAAAAAGGATTTCTAGACTTGTCACGAAAAGTATTTATGACATAAAAAGGATTTTATGCAAGCATGCAAATAATTTGTATGTGCATCTTCATTTATATACATAGCATGCATTAGTTAACTTACCGAGCTATTGCTCACTTATTTATTTATGGTGTAGCTAATATAGGTAAAGATGGTGTTTTTCACCTTTGAGTTGACTACGGAGAGGTCCATCCGAGTGCGTGTACGTTAGATATGGTTAGAGGATGGATCTCATTCATACTATAGCGGTGATAATACTTGGTATTCTAGTTTATTTTCTAGCTATGTTAGTGTTTTTTAATGTAATAGTTAAAGCAATGAAAAAGTAAATCGTTGACTAGAAAAGAAAGAAGGTAAAAAGTTAATAAGCCTTTTTTACGGTAGTTTGCATTGAACTAGTTTGTATGTAAATAGTAGGTCATATGTAATCAAAGAATCAATAGTAAAATGATAGTATAATCATATCTATTGTAGTTTATTTTAAATTATTTATTTTCATCCTAGAATTATCAAAGCATTAAGGCAATATAATTGAATAGATAACAATTAAAATAAATAGTGATTAAGAAAAAAGAATAATTAATTAACCACTGAATAATGAGTCATGATTAAATAAGTTTACATAAATTAATAGAAAAAGAATTTGAGAAAATTGACTATTACGGACTATCTTAAGAGGAAGCCAACTGAAGGATGATGCGTTTTTGGACATGTGCACACACCGACTCAGAAGAGGCAAATAAAGAAGATGTTAATGTTATACATGGTAATGCCTCGATCCCTAATCGTACCGAATATGCATTGATAGATTCATATGTCACGCATTCATTTGTTGCATGATCATTACTAAGACAACAAGGTCTAATATTGAAAGTTCTAGATAAGACATATGAAGTGGCACTCCCATCAAGAGAGTCAATGGAGTTTAATTTTATAGTTAAGGAGTGTGAGATAAAAATTGAGAGTTATACCTTACATGTCGATCTCATAGTCTTGAGCATTGAAGACTTTAATGTTATTCTTGGTATGGATTTTCCGTCAAGGAACGAGGTGTCAATTGATTGCGTGGCTAAAAAGGGTGATATTTCACTCATCGAATGAGCAACCTTTTGAGTTGCAAGCTAAAACTTGAGTGAGACCCGTAGCCTTAGTTTTAGCAATAATAGCCAAAAAGCCGATAAAAGATGGATGTATAGGCTACCTAGTGAATATGGTTTATACTAAGAAAGAGAGGAGCTCGAAATTGGAGGACATTAAAGTAGTTAAAGAGTTTTCGGATGTTTTTCTCAAAAATATGTCGGGGTTACCTATAAAATGGAAAATCAATTTTGAAATTGAGTTGTAATCGAGAACAACTTCGATATCCAAAGTGCCATATAGGATGGCTCCAATAGAGTTATAAGAGCTTAAAACACGGATACAAGAGTTGCTTGGATAAAGATTATATTTGGCCTAGCTGTTCACCATGGGGAGCCCCTACGTTGTTCATGAAGAAGAAGGATGGGTCACTATGATTGTGTATAGATTATTAGAATTTAAATCGGATGAGCATTAAAAATAAGTATCCAATCCCGTAATGGTTGACTAGTTTGATCAACTAAGAGAGAGCTTAGTATTTTTTAAAATTGATCTTTAGTCAAGATATCATCAATTAAGGATCAAGAAAAAGGATATAAAGAACATAACTTTTAGAACTCGGTATGAGCATTATGAGTATCTAGTTATCTCATTCGAGTTACCTAATGCCTCGATCGTATTCATGGATTTAATGAATCGAGTATTCTATGAATACCTAGACAAGTTTATCATTATATTTATTAATGATATCCCGGTATATTCTAAGAGTTATGAGGAGCATAAAGAGCACCTAAGAAAGACACTACGGATATTACGAGAGCACAAATTAGGATCCTCATAAAGTACGGACGAGTGCAAGAATGGAAGTAGTTAAAGAATGTTTTAGAGGTAAGAAGGTTCTTTGGAATGGCTGGTTACTATCAAAAATTCAAGGAAGGATTGTCAAAAATAGCCACGAGCACTCATTCGGTTAAAAGGAAGAATGCAAAATTTGAGTGGGATGGTTAGTGTGAGCAGAGTTTTCAAGAGCTAAAGTTCGGACTTAATACAACCCCAATATTAGCTCTTCCTAAGGACAATGAAGATTTTGTAGTCTATATAGATGCTTCTCGGATTGGATTTGGAGTAGTCTTAATGTAAGATGAGAAAGTGATCACTTATGCATCTCGATAATTAAAAGACTACAAAAAGAATTACCTCACTTAGGATCTTGAATTGTCTCGTCGTTATCTTCACCTTGAAGATCTAAAGATATTATTTATATGATGTTCGATGTAATATCTAAACCGATCACAAGAGCCTTAAGTATATTTTTACTCGTAAGAAATTAAATATGAGGCAAAGAAGGTGGCTTGAAGAACTCAATAACAATGACATTATTTTTCATCACCACATTGGTAAGGCAAATTTTATGGCTAATGCTTTGAGTAGAAAATCAATAGCGACCTTACAAATGCAAATTACTGGAGATATAGAGAAACTCTAGTTAGAAGTCATACCGGATCTAAACGAAGGAGCTTTTTAGGTACAATGACAATGTAGTCAAATACTAAGCGAGAAAATCAAAGAAGGGCGACCATAGAATTCAAAATTTCTTGAGATTCAACAAAAAGTAACGAAGGAAAAATAATGCATTTTTCTTTAGATGATGAAGGTATTTGGTGTTGTAGAAGTAGACTATGTATTCCTAATATAAAGTAGCTTCGAAAGGAAATTTTGAAAAAAGCCCATACCACACCATACACCATACACTTTAGTGGTATGAAAATGTATCGGGATCTTAAAAAGACCTATTGGTGGAAGGGAATGAAATGAAATATCATAGATTATGTGGCAAGGTGTTTGACATGTCAATAAGTTAAAGTTGAACACCAAAGACCTTCGAGATTATTAAGATCTTTAAATATTCTTGAATGGAAATGGAAACATATATCAATGAACTTTATATTGGGATTGCCAAAATCCGAACGAGGAGTTAATGGCATTTGGGTAATAGTGGATCGATTAACTAAATCAGCTCACTTCTTGACACACAAGTCAACATATTCCATCCAACAATATGCCAAGTTGTATCTAAAGGAAATTATGAGATTGCATGGAATTTCCATTTCAATCATGTCGAATTGAAATCCTCGATTCACGTTATAATTCTAGATAATCTACACGGAGTGATGGGAATTAGGGCAAGCTTCAACACTCGCTTTTCATCACAAGCCGATGGACGGATAGAGTAGGTGAACCGAATATTAGAAGTCATGCCTGCAAGCATATTTGTTGGATTAGTCGACAAGTTGGGAGATGTATCTATCATCGGCGAGTTCGCTTACAATAATAATTAGAAAACAAGTATCAATATGGAACTTTATGAGGCTTTGTATGAAAAAAGGTGCCGATCACTAGTACATGGGATGATGTAGGTGAACAAAAGTCGTTAGGACCAGAATTAATCTAGTAAATAGGCGATGTGATACAATAAGTTTGGGAGAGAATGAAGACAATGTAGAACCGATAAAAAAGTTACCAAACGTAAGAAGGAAAGGATTAAAGTTTTAAGTCGACGATAAAGTATTTTTGAAAGTAGCCCCTATGAAAGGTGTGATGAGGTTTGGAAGAAAAGAAAAATTAAGTCCAAGGCATATTGGATCCTATGAGATGTTAGAGAGAATTAATGATCGGGCTTAAAGATTAGCGTTACCACATTCTCTCTCATCAATCCACGACGTAGTCCATATGTCCATGCTTTGGAAGTATATTGAAGATCCGAACCATGTGTTAAATAATGAATCCATAGACCTCCGGGCTAATATGAATTATGAGGAAGGATCGATACAAAATTTGGGCTAAGAGGTTAAGAAAGTACGAAATAAAGAGATCCCACTTGGTAAAAGTATTATAGAAAAATCACGAAGTGGAAAAAGTGACATAGGAAAGAGAAGAAAAAATGTAGGTCGGGTGCCCTAAATTATTTAACTAGGAATTTAGAGGATGAAATTTTTGTAAGGAAGGGATGATGTAATACCCAATACTCGCTAAAGTTGAAATTTAATAAAATTAAAAGTATTAAAAATATATAAAAAATATTTTAAGGGCATGGAATTGTCTACAAAAGGTTGAAAGAATATTTAGAGAAGTCAAAAAAGTTTTCCTATGCTTAATGAATATTTGATTGATTTTACGATGTATGAATATTGACTTTTATGTGAAATAATTATTTAAGCAAGTGCATGTACATGAAAAATATTTTGCTTGCTTAGAATATTTGCTAGAGGGGTGTTAGATTATTCTATGCTTGTTAGATGAATTTTTTGATATTTTAAGAATATTTTCTTTGTGTTTTATTATGCATAAATAGTATTTTTGAGGTAAATTAATTAAATTAGGTGCCTTAAAGATATAAGAAAATTATTCCGAGTATAGAAAAATTCAATTAGGATGTATGAGAGTCTTAAGTAAGTTTAGATGAATTTTTCTACCTATAAGGAATATTTATTTCTGTAGGAAATAGAGTAATTTTCACACTAAATAATTAATTTGGAGGCCTAAATAAAGATATAAAAGTTATATGAATGATGATTAAATTCTTTTAAAAAGTGTTTGAATTTATTATGAAGAGAAATTGAATTTGAAAAAGTTTAGAATAAAATTTTAGAATTAGGGACCTAATTGCATAGAAATTAAGGGCCTAATTGCATAAAATTAAAAGTTTAAAATTTTAAATTAAATTAGCTATAAACTTAAGAAGTTAAATTTTTTTAAAGATATCTTCAAAGGAAGGGCCTAAGGGCCCAAAGTGATTAATTGAAAAATTGAAGGATGGGATGGAGTAATTAGGGAAAATATTAGTAAAATGAGGAACTAAAATTAAGCAAACTTTTGGGAGCTTTTCTACCTTTCTAGCTGACTTTTAGCTATACGATTAGGGGTTAATTAATGAGTTTTGACTTGGTTAAAAGGAAGAGGTTAGAAATATGCAAGATGGAAGGCTAAGAATAAAAGGTGGGTTAATGGCTAAAATTAATCCATTTGAAGGGCTAGGATTCAAAATTGATTTAAGGGTTATGATCACTCTAAATCACAACAAATCAAGGGCGAGAGATGAGGTTAAAGGTGTACCAAAATTTGGCTATAAATATGGGTGCAAGAAATTAAAGAAAATGCATGAAAATTAGCTAAACCCAAAGGAAACTCTTGTAAAATTTCCACCCAAAATCCAACTGAATCACCTTTAAACACTTTAAATTAACTAATCAAGCAAGAAAATCAAACTACAAGATCAAAATTTATCAAGAGGGAAAAATTGGACTTATGCCGAATTGGTGAAGAAAATTTGGGGGGGGGGGACTTTCTTAAATCATTCAACCTTCCAAGGTTAAATTGGAGCTTAATTGAGTAAGTTAACTTCACCTATACTACATGCCATGTTTAATTGATGTCAATTTGTGATTTGGATGCTTTAATTTATGATTTTTGGCTTTAATTTTGAAAATTAGGGTTATAGTTCTTGATGAAGAAAGAGAAGAGGAAATAAAATTAAGTTATTAATTCATGTAATTAAGGTTGAAACAAGTTAATTGAATTTAAATTTAAGATTTAGAAATAAAAAATTTCTAAGGTTAGGAAGAGGTGAACTTTCAGCTCAAATTAGAGAATTAGGGCTTTTTGATTCTTTGATTTAATTGATGTTCTATGGCTTGATTATGGCTTAATTAAGTATGAATTAGTGTTTAAGAATGAAAATTTTCATTTAAATTGAAGAAACTTTTATGAATTTTTAGGGTTAGCATTCAACCTAAAACCCCAAATTTTAGGATTTTGATTCTTCCACTCAATTCATGAATTATTAGTTAATTGATAGTTTAGTGAGTATAATTTGATGAGTAGAAGTGAAAAATTCTAGGAAGGTTGAAGAAATTTGCTTAATTTAACCTAGGCCTAATTTTGGCCCATTAAGGCCCAATTAGGCTTTATACCAGAAATTAACCTATAAATGTCAATTAAATGGATCTTTAATGTTAATATATAATTAAATGACTTAGTATTAGAATTTGGTGATGAATTGAGAAGAAAATATTGATGTTAGAATTAATGTAGCATTTGGCCCAAAATGGAGCAACTATGGTTTAGGTGTTATTGGTTTTTAATACTTCAATTAACCATTTTGGACTTAGGATAATGTAATAAGATTTATTAGAATAAGAAATTTAATTGAAACCTAAAAATTAGCTTGTATTAGTAAGTAAAGGTTTAGGCCCAATAAGGCCTAATTTGAAAATTATGCATAAAATTAATCAATTGACACTTAATTAATTTAATTCTTGATGTTAGATGTTAGTTAACTGGAGTCATATTTGAAACGGGTGTTAAAATTAAAAAAAAAATGGTTAGGTTAGATTAGAGCATAATTCGACCTAGGTTAGAAAATTTAGGGTTTATGATTGAATTGTGTAATTTAATGAGTATTGGAATTGTTAGATGCTCTTTCATGTATTGTGTATGTTGTATACATGTGTAATGTTGGTGGTTGTGAAATTGTGTTGCTTGTATAGTGTATTGGTGTTAGTATTAATTATGTTTGCTTGAAATAATTTATTCAAGGTAATGCTAATAATGCATTTATATTATTGAATTATGCATTATCATGGTACATTTACATATTGTTCATGACATGCATTTCATGAAACAATATTGTTTACGCATTGGCAATAAAATGCATATGCATGCCTAGATTTTTGAAAAATGTTTAAAGTCATGGAAACGTTTTTTTATGTCGAGTTTTTCAATAGCGATTGAAAATATTTTAAGAAATGTGATTTTCATGACTTTGAGGAAGTTTATGTGCAAATGCTTTAGGGGTTTTCCATGCTTTTATGATAAATGGTTCGAGGGCGGGCAAGTGTAGACGTATACTTTTGGAGGCTTGATAGGACGCATCCGTAGATAGGTTTGGTTTGCTAGAAATATTATGAAAACCCCGAATTACCTATGATGGGACATGTCGAAGATCGAAAAATGATTTCCGGACTAGTCACGAAAAGGATTTATGACATAAAATGGATTTTATGCGAGAATGCAAATAATTGGTGTGTGCATCTTCATTTACATGCATAACATGTATTAGTTAACTTACTAAGCTATCGGTCATCTATTTATTTATGGTGTAGCTAATACAGGTAAAGATAATGGTTTTCACCTTTGAGCTACCGATGGGTCCGTTCGATGCATATACGTTGGATGTGGTTGGAGGATGAATCTTTACATACTATAGCACTCGATAATACTTGGTATTCTAGTTTATTTTCTAGCTATGTTAGTGTTTTTCTATGTAATAGTTAAACTAATAAAAAAGTAAATGGACGACTAGAAAAGAATGAACGTAGAAAGTTAATAAGCCATTTTTGTAATAGTTGGCATCGAACTAGTTTGTATGTAAATAGTAGGTCATATGTAATCAAAGTATCAATAGTAAAATTATATTATAATCATAACTAGTGTAGTTTATTTTAAATTATTTATTTTCATGTTAGCATCATTAGAGCATTAAGGTAATATATAATTGAATAGATAACAATTAAAATAAGTAGTAATTAAGGAAAAAAATAATTAATTAATCACTAAATAATGAGTCATGACTAAATAAGTTTGCATAAATTAATGAAAAAAGAATTTGAGAAAGTTGACTATTATGGATCCATTTATTTCAATTCAAAGAATGTAAATAAATTAATAAAACGTGAAAAATTCATAGTGCATTTTGAACTAAAATGTGGGACCTAAGCATTATTATGAGACTTCCGCAGCGTAATTTATACCTAGATGTATTATAGATAAGTCACAATGCCTTGTTTGTAATATATGACACTTCAAATGTAGGTTAACGACAGTAATATTCTTAACCTATTAGGTCTTAGGTTAGGGGTATTACACTTACACATCTTTTTCTTATAATCCCCACTCTAAAGGAAATGCTAATGCAAAGAAATGAATTTTCTAGCCAAATCGCATGAGATTGTAAAATGGAGAGATAGTAAAGGGGAAGACTAGAAAGAACCGACTTGATAAGACAAATCTTTTCCTATGTCGAACACATATCTCATACTTAATTGTTAAAGAAAAGATGAGTAATATATAAAGTTTAAAACACATATCTCATACCGAGTAGTTAAAGAAAAGATGAGTAATATATAAAGTTGAGAAAAGATCACCTATCATAAAGCTTAAATCTTTTGAATATAACACAATCTCAACTATCTAATTCTATATGGTATAAAAGTCTCAATGAAGCCTAATAGTCTAGCAAAGATCCTAGAGTCTAAGCTACTTGACGGATCCCAAAAGATGGGTCTGTAAGTGAGGAGGAGTATTAGAGCATATATCTCACATTAAATAGTTAAAAATATATAAAGTTGAGCAAGGACCATCCATTACAAGGCTTAGGTTTTTTGAATAAAACTCAATTTTAACTATCTAGTTCTATATTTTCGCTGGATAACAACTTGCTCTTTTAAGTTAATACTCGATTTTTGACCTTTTGAATCACTTTTCTAAAACCCTTGATATGGTACCAAATAGGAAAACTATCAACATATATAGAAAGTGAAGCATGGTTGTGAAGGTTTTGAAAAAGAGGTTAAGGTTGCAACATTCAAAGTTGGAGAATGCAAAAAGATTTGGTGGGAGCGAGGGAAAAATTTGAACAATTAAGGGTAGAAATGGGAGGATAAGGGTGAGGGGAAAGATGTGGAAGAGGGAGAGAAAAAGGACAAACCTAGATCCTCTTTTAACCATTACCGGTTTTTCTATTTTTTAGAAAATAAGAAAACAAGTTAGAATGAAAAAGAATATGGAGGGCTAAGTTGTAATTACATCTAAGAATAAAGGATAAAATATATACTTTTTAAAACAAAAAGGGACTAATTAATTACTTCGTTAAACAATAGGGACTAAGAAATATAATTAACTCTTTGCTTAGTTACAGTTAAATAAAAAATGCCACGTTAGGCTTAAGAAATTACAACTTGCCCTTATGAGCCGGGCCAAGCAAGAAAAGAGATGAGAATGAAATTACAAATTACCAAATAATAATGAATGAAAGAATGCTTACAATTTCTAGATTCAAAAGTAAAACAATTAACAATATATGAACAATTGTCGAAGCTTTCAGAAGTAAGTACTAGCTTGGTAGATCATGGAGAAAACATTAATTCACTATACAACGTTGCCTTCTAATTTCACCGTGTTTACCGGTAAGAACATCAAGGGAACCCATATGCACCATTGCCTTGGCATATTTAGCAGCCCATGTTGCTCCATGCCTTGCATAGTTCAACACCATCCTTTGTGTAGAAGGGTTGCTCATCTGTGTTTGATCTGAAGTCAACAATCCACGATGGTTCTTTAGCTCCAAGTAGTATTTATTGTCCAAGCGATTTGGTGTTGAATCAAGTGCCACAGTTGGATCTATATTCTCACTTGGTGGTGGGCATTTGGTGTTCAAGAAAGCAACATATCTAGGGTCCATTGAGGGATCTGAAGCTTGAGTTTCGTTGAAGTTATAAAGGCGGCCGTCGAATGAAGAGCAATGTGAGACACCAATAGAATGTGCTCCTGATAGTGTCACCATCTCATCAACCGACATCCCTTTTCGGGCAAAGTTATCAATAATCTGCTGTGCATTGAAAAAAGGAGGAGGCAGATTTTGTGCGACTTCATCAGCTATAGAAACACGCCCATCGCGACGTCCGGCTGGAACAGCATAGTTTATACGTCCAACTTTGTAGGAACTATCGCGAGCAGCAAAAGCAAGAATGTCTGCACAGGACACAGTGTGAGGACATATAGCTTCAATCTGTGCTTTGGCCTCATCAATCACCTCAAAACCGCGTAAACTAGGGTTATTAGCTAAGTGATCTCTTTCTGCTGCGTTTCCCGGTGTGGATTTTATGAGCACAGAAGCATCACAACCCTGCATATAATTAAAAACAATCGTGTTAAAATGAGAGTGTATATTGTCTTTGACATTACTGAAGACAACTGTAGAAATATATTAGAAAAAGAATCGAAGTAAGCTTGCACACACGCGCGCACGCGCGCGCACACACACACATATATATATCCGTACCCTAACAAAGCAGTCATGGAAATGCATCCTAATGAGGCCTGCAGCTATCCCTGGATTTTGAGAGACAGCTTTGTTTACTGCTTGTCTCACAATTGCCTCTGCTGAGGGACAAGATGATTTACAAAAACCCAATCTAAGAGATGCTGATGACAATGAAACGAATAAGCAAAGTAAAAGGAAAATCAAGCAATTAGAGGCCATTCTAATAGAGTTGAAAACAAGCTATATATCTTTTGAAACGTTGGTGCGAGCTTGCTGAAAATTGAGCAATCTGGGAGGAGGATATAGATAGAGCTATATGGCTGTAGAAATGATGATTGGAATTTGGAAGTGAAGATGAGATAGGTGAGCTTGTTAGTATTTATAGGTTTGAGAAATTAAGGTGGTGGAGTTGGTAGTACTTTTGAAACCCAAAACGTGTCTGTAGCTGTATGCAATGCAATTCATAGATAAATTCAAGTTGAAGTTTTCCGACTTTACAGCACTTTTGTGAGGGCAAGTGGTGCCCTCTCCAAACTAAATATTTGAAATTTTAGTAATTTTAAGTATTTGAAATTTTCAAATCTTAGAAAGTTTCATATTTTTGACTTGCTAGAAAGAAAGATCAATACCCCAAACTTTTGGTACATGGAGAAATGAAGTAGAATGATATTAATTGCTTGAACTCAACAAATTTATTTTTATTTCTACTTCCTAGCCCAATTACTGCATTATATATTACCAACTGAACTGAACATTGAATAAGTCCAAATGTTTTGGTCTCTAAAATTGTGGATTGTCGTACAGAAAAAAGAAATGTTGATGATCATGACGTACGTTACTAACATAAATTTGCTTGTTCTCTATGGCTCTAAGAAAACAAGTGGATGAGAGGAAGCATCGAAGACAATGACACTATACCAGTGTTGTTATATACGTGTGGGTGGGAGAGAATGGACAACTCATGCATGCAACTACTTTTCTTTTCGTATTCGAAGAACGGCATGCCAGTTCATTTATGCATGGCTCATTGACCTATATATATCATCCTTAAAAAAAAAAAAAAACTTGGTTTCTTGCTCAAGTGAACTTAGATACTCCGTCAGATAGAGCTTAACAATAGAGTTCTTATTGTCTTTTTTTATTTGTAACGAAATTCAAACTCGGTTTCTTTGTTATTGAAAATTTAATCAGGGCTAATTTAATTAGATTAATTTGAATTAGGTTCATTTTGTTTAATTTGTTAATTGTATTTATATTACAATTTCTTACTTAATTGTTATTTAAAATTTAACTAGGTTTGCATTAGGGTTAATTTAGTGAGATTAATTTGAATTAGGATAAAATTAATTAGATTAATTTTTTGATTTTTAATTTTATTTATATTCCAATTTTGTTAATTAATTGTTGTTTAAAATATAATTAATTTTTTATTATGGTTAATTTAATTAGGTTAATTTGAATAAGAATTAAATTAATTAAGTTAATTTTTACTAATTTGTTGAATTTTAATTTTATTTAGCTAAAAAAAATTGTCAATATGTAAACTATAACAAACACAGAAGCCCTTTTTTATGCCCAAATTGACCTTAATAATTTAAATTTTGTAGACTATTAAAAAGGATGGTTTTAAAAATATCAAGTCATTTGGGGAAAAAATAAGAATTTTTTTTTAGTAATATATATATTTTGTCAAACGTTTTATTTTTTTTTTATAACAATATTTTGTTAAATTTTAAGGAAGTTTTTGTTACGACATTAAATTTTGGAGTGGTCTTTCGTAATTTTATAATTATACCTTAAAGGATTATCACAATTTAGTTTTCTTTCGTTTTTTTTTTTTTTTCTATAATTTACATAATTATGGCATTCAAGATGGCTCATTATGAATAAATGATAAAGTGTTAATTATGCAATGTTTTGTTGTAAGTTTCAATGGGTTCTAGTTAACATTCATTAATTTACATAGGCTGATATTATATTCTATTCAAAAGATTTAAGCTTTCTAGCGAATGGTCAATATTTATATTTATCTATTATTTATTTATTTGATTTGGGATAGACTCTCTAGCACTCTCTTTTACTTGTAGTCTAGGTTTTAGGGTGCAATATTATCCACGATCTAAAACCCTCCTAAAAATATAAATGTAATTATGTGGATATTTTGTAAATTATTAAAAAGGTACATTTATTGAATAAGTTAGTGAAGTCTGAAATTTAATTAAGGATAAAAAAAAACAAGTAAAATTAATGGAATGGATTTATGGAATAAGGGAAGCTTGTTAGACTATGGTACCTTTAATTGATATGACTATGCATTGCTATAGGGGTGCAATTGCAAAACTTAAGAGTATAATCGTAAAAATTAAAGGTTTAAGTCCTTAATTAAAATAATAAAGAAACCTTAGGTTGAATTAACTTTAGGATTGGCCTAGATGAGGGCCAAATTGATAAAAAATGTAAAGTTATGGACTAAAATTTTATGGTCAATTGCAAGGATTATAAGTTTGAGGACTAAGGTGTTATGTACTAATAATGTGAGGGAAGATTAGTTGAATTTAAGGGATAAACTATGTTAGAAAATCTGGAATTTTAGCTTGGAGAGAAGAGAAAATCGGGGAGAAAGAAATGAGAGAAAGAAAGGGAAGAAAAAAATGGAGAAAAACCCTAGGTAAAAAATGAGAGACTCCACCCATCCAAAACTACTAAACCCAACCCCTTTAATTCACTTAGAAGCATATTAAATTAGCCTCCAAATCATTTTAGAAGATCAAGCAAGGAGATGGGAAGAATTCTCCACTTGGCCAAAAAATTTTGAAGGAAGAGAAAGGAAGGAATCAAGGAGGAAGAGAAAAGGAAAAGCCAAGATTCTAACCGAGATAAGTGTAACTCCTTTCATAATGCATGAATTCGTAGGCTCAATTCCTAGTAGATACATGCCAATGGTACCCTTCAATAAATCTATTGGAATTGATGTTTGGAGGTGTGATTTAGGGTTAATTTGTAATTTACATGACAAAAGGTTAAAAAATATGTTATTGAGAATTGTGTATTATTGATTGAATTGTAATGTATTGATGATGCTTATTTATTTAGGATATGTTACTTATGATGTTTGGATGAGTGGATTGAATAAGACCTTGTATTTGAATGTTGCTTGAACAAGGTGGATGAACAATCTCTTAAGTAGATATAGATTCGTAGTTGCCTTGCCTAATGCCTACCATATGTTTGATAAAATGTCTTAGAGACATTCCTAAGTCTAGATAGAAAGAACAAAGGTTGTCCTTCACTTAGCTCAAATTCGACTAAGCATGAAAAATAAGGATAAAGAGGCAAATGAAAATGCGAGGTTTAAAGAATTATGAGGAATGTAAATGATTATGTTTGTAAGGAAATTGATCGATTATGATGCTTGATTGTTTGGCTTTGACATAGTATTTCGTATGTTCAAGGATTGTGTTTGGTATGTATCATGTGGCATGCATACTTGATTGTTGGAACATGTGAATGATTTATAATGTTTATAAATGTTCTTGAGGTGAAATGGTATGCATGCCATAGACATGTTTATTGCAATGCATTTCATTTAAATACATATACTCATGCACATCATTATTATAAAAGAGATTTTGTATTCATGATTTTAATGAAAGGAAAAGGAATTGGTTTTTATGATTTTTATAATAAATCATGATTTTGATGAAAGGAAAAAGGAAAAAGGTTTTTTATAATTTTTTATGGTTTTCATGACAATGCCATTTCTTTATCAAGGGATTTGGTAAAGGCCTCAATAGTTGGGAGATTTGTTGAAGGCCCTAATCGAAGAAATTGGCCCATTTCTTCATCGAACGATTCGGTAAAGGTCTCAATAGTTGAGGGATTTGGTAAAGGCTCTAACCGAAGAATGTGGTAAATTGAGAGTTATTTAATGAAAAATATTTCTCGAATACCATGAGATCATAAAAAAATTCAAGAATTTTTACAATTTGTCTAAAGAGACATCGGTGATGAAGTATCTTCGTAAGTTTGAACATGGTTTTCATTATGCCACTTTTATCATAAAAAATTAAGAAGGGAAAAAGGAGCACTTTCATTATAGATTGAAGGCGAGAGATTTGAATCTTTATTTAGATGTCGGTCAATACTTATAAAGATATGGTGAAAAAAGGCACTAGGGCTCAAGATAGATTAACATGAGTAGATTTATCTATCAAAGGGTAAAGGAGCGAGTACTCCGAATAAGTTTTCACCTTCCGATCTAAGATTTGAACTGGCCCTTCATGATAGCTAATATTGGGTTTATGGTCCAATGACTGATCTTTTAGAATATGGATCGGGTCCTCCATATATTTTTATAACATTAGCATGTGAAATACATTATGCACTAAAGAGAGGGATGGAGATAAAGCTAATATGTAAGCATGCCCTCCAATTCTCTTTAATATTTCAAATGGTCCAATGTACCTTAGAATCAATTTTCCTTTCCTCTTGAACCACATTGCTCCTTTCATTGGAGCTAAAAGTAGGAACGACTTATCACCGATCTCAAATTCCAAGTCCTTCCTCAAGATATCGATATAACTCTTTTGTCTACTTTGCGTTGCCTTCATTCTTAACTCGATCGGCTCAACCACTTTTGTTGTCTATTAAGCTTTCGTTCACCAACATCATCCTAATGTATTGGTGATTGGTACCTTCATCCATATAAGGCTTCATAAGGTGCCACACCATTGCTGATTTGATAGTTGTTATTATAAAAAAAATCTATAAATGGTAGGTATCTCTTCCATCTAACGGACTAGTCTAGAATATAGGCTCGTAACATATTCTAAGATCTTATTCACCTTTGTTGTTTTTCCATCTCGTTTGTAAATGAAATGCCGTGTTAAAATTCAAATTAGTTCTCATCACTTGATGCAAATTTTTTCAAAATTGTTATGAACAAGTGGATCTTAGTATGAAATAATTGAGACAAAATATCATGTAGTCTTATAATCTCCCTTAAGTATAACTCTACATATTTTTGTATGGAGTAGGTGGACTTCACTGTAAGAAAATGAGCCGACTTGGTCAATTTGTCAACAATCACTCATATATTATCAGCTCCCTTCTCGAATCAAGGTAGTCCAAGTATAAAGTCCGTAATGATGTGCTTCCACTTCGCTCGAGTATGTCAAAGGGTCTCAACAATCCTAATGGCCTTTAGTGCTCGATTTTGACATGCAATAAGTTAAGCATATGGCTATAAAATCTATAATGTCTCATTTTATGCTTTTCCACTAATAGTTTCTTTTTAAGTCTTGATACATTTTAGTACCTCTTAGATTGATGGAATAAGGTGTAACATGAGCTTCCTTCAAAATATCCTATTAAAGCTTCTTATTGGTGGGAACATATAGCCTTTCTCGATAATGCCAAATGCCTTCGTTATCGGTAACATATTTTTTTACCTTTCCTTCAGCTATATCTTTTTAAATTTCATCAAATTTGGATCCTATAGCTAACCATCCTTAATCCTTTGTCTTATGTGAGGTTGTAGCATCATCACCCCTAACACTAAATCATAATTTCCTTTTAGTATAACCTTAAACTATAACCTTTCTATATCCTTAACAATTTGGACCTATATATCTACCAATGTCTTTTGACTTAAAGCATTTACTAGGGTGGTAATGGAAAGCAATGTCGGGATCATTTAAAACCTCAAGCCACCTTTTTTTCCTCAAGTTTAACTCCTTTTGGGTGAAGATATACTAGAGGCTCTTGTGGTCGATGTAGATGTCACACTTAATCCTATATAAGTAGTGACTCTAAATCTTTAAGAAAAAAAAATGATAGCAGCTAACTTCAAATCATGAGTGAGATAGTTCCTCTTGTAGTCTTTTAACTATCTAGATGCATAGGTATTGACACTTCCATGTTGCATCAAAAATACCACCCAATCTAATTCCCGATGCATCGACATGGACTATGAAATCTTCATCATCCTCTAGTAGAGCTAAAATAGGTACCGTATTTAGCCTCGAACTTTAGCTCTTGAAAGCTCCTTTCATAATCATCATCCCTTCAAACATAACATTCTTCCTTATTAGTTTAGTTAGTAGAGTAGCAATCTTAGAAAATCCTTCCACGAACTTCCCGTAGTACCCCGGCATACTAAGAAAACTCCTCACCTCTCGATAGATTCTTAGATCTGCTTCCATTCTTGCATGCTTACTCCTTACTAAGATCAACCATAATCCCTTTCTTAGAGGCAATGTATCTAAGAAGTGCTACTTTCTCGAGCCAAAAAGCATACTTCTTAAGCTTAGTGTACAATTTATGCTCTCGTAAGGTTTGCGGCGCCTTAGCTGAATGCTCTACATGTTTATCATGAGTCTTAGAGTATATAAGGATATCATCAATAAAGTCTATTATGAAATTATCTAAGTACTCATGAAATACTCGATTCATCAAGCTTATGAATATGGTAGGTGCATTGGTTAACTCGAATAGCATTATAAGGAGCTTATAGTGGCCATATCAAGTTACGAAGGCCATCTTCTTTACTCATCAACTAATGATACCCCGACTATAAATCAATCTTAGAACTTCAAACTTATCCTTAATTATTCAAAAGAATCATTGATGTAAGGAAGTGGATACTTGTTCTTGATGGTCACTCGATTCGAGTCTCGATAATCAATGCATAACTAAAGTGACTCATCCTTATTCTTAACAAATAGTTTTAGTACTCCCCTTAGAGAACAACTTAGGAAAAATATAGCCTTTGTCCAATAGTTCTTGTAATTAAACTTTCAACTCTAATTTTACTTGAGCCATTCTATATGGTGCCTTTGATACGGGTGCTATTCTTGATCCTAGTTCAATCTCAAAATTAATCTATCTTCTAGGGGCCAATCCCGATAAACTCGTCGGGAAATACGTCAAGAAAATCCCATACTACCACAATATATTTTAATTTTAAGCTTCCCTCCTTAATAGTGTCAACCATATTCATAAAGTACCTTAAACATCCCCATTGTATTAACTTCCAAGCCATTATTACTAAGATAATGTTTAACGATGAAAACTTAGTCTCGCTAGCAACTCAAAAGGTTAGCCTTTGAAAAATTAGCTTTCTTCCTACATAATCAATCAATGCAAAATTCTTGGACAAGCAATCCATATTTAAGATGACATCAAAGTCCCAAATTCTTAGGATCACTAAGTCCACATACAAAACATCACCTCTAATTTATACCTCATCATTCCTCACCATAAGTCGAGATCAACAACTCTCCCGATGGAAAAGCCACTTTATATATTACCTTTAATAATTTAGGTATCATACCTAATCTCATTAAAAATGATCATACAATAAATGAATGTATGACACCCGAATCTATCGGTGTATATGCGGTAAGCTTATGAATAAGAATATTTCTATGTATAACTTTTTCCTTTCCTTTATCCGACTTTTTTGCTTGTTCCCGAGTCATACCGTAGAATGTAAACTTATCTAGAAATTCATTATTCCACCATTACCTTTCTCTTTGGATAATCTATTGCCAAATGCCTAGCCTCTCTATAGAAATAACATACATTGATGTCAATCAAATAATTATCGATAAATGAGTAGCCATATTTTGGATAGCTTGGCTTGCCCCTTACTTCATTCCTTGGTGATGGAGTAGGAGCCTTAGATTTCTTAGCATTTCCTCTAACATTCCTTTCCCAAGGCCTCATAAATAGCTTCCTTTTTTCCAATGGACTAGTAAGCCTACTAGGAATGTTGCACTTCCTCATTAGTGAGAATTAGACCCACTCTTTCCGATCTAGCTCAATCTAGAAGGCTAGCCTAATCATCTTCGAATAGATGTCGGTCGACACGAGTGCAAGACTCTATATCTCAGCCCTCAATCCTTGAAGGAAGTGTTCCTTCTTCTATGCCTCATTGTTCAACATAAAAATGGTATATCGATAACCATTCTCAAACTATCGAATACATTCAGCCACCGTCACATCTCCTTACTCGAGTTTTAGAAACTCTTGGATCTTTCAAGACTCAACGAGTGTATGAGAAGTATTTCTCATTAAACACTTTCTTGAATTATGCCCATATGAGTTGTGGCACATTTAGGGTGACTTTTATCGACTCCCACCATATATGAGCATCACCCATAAGCATAAAAATAACATAAGCTACTCTATCCGCATTCTTTAATGCCAAGTGTTTGAAGATCATCTCTATGAAATCGAACCATTCCTCAACGAGTCATTGGATCCAATTTTCCTTTGAACTTCTTTATATTAAACTTCGTTGGGGCAATGTAGCCACTTTTGGATTTTGTTGTTACTACTATTGTACCTCTACATCTTTTGTATGTTTTACATCCTATCATACTATTGTTTAAGCAAGTGCCATAAGTTGTTCCTTTCTATTTGTGGCATCCCAACTCGAACCCGCTTCACTATGATCATTGTTATTTCTCTTTGTAGGTGGCATTCTTGTTAACTATATGTACATAATCGCACACCGAGTTAGTTCCTCTTTCTTTAACCATTTAATACTAATTCAACTATATCACATTCATATTTATGTTCATATTCTCATTCATGCCTCATAATTCATAGCATTCTCATATCATTACAAGTCATTCAAACAATGATCAAGCACCATTGAAACCATATTCATGCATTTTACATTGTATTAACTAACATTCATTGCATTTTCTATGGGTTCGAGATGATAAGCCAAGCTAAAAGGCTAAAAATCAAAGTCACTAAAGATTTAAGATAGGTAATTTGAATCAAGGTAGAACCATATAAAATTTAGAGAAGTGATCATATGAGCAAAGTACTTTTAAGTAGCTTAAAGAGCATTTGGGACATGCCCGTACTCTATTGAAGAAGTTCCATAAAAAACAATATGGTACACGGGTAGTAGCCCTTTATATGGTTTAATGTTCAATTTGGGATACGACCATATATGTCTCAATGGTGAAACACTTATTCAAGGAAAGAAAGTGAGACACGAGCAAAACACTTTTGCATGACTTGAAGAACAACTCACACTTGTCCGTGTTTGCTTATTCCATAAATTTCATCCAAATGAAGAAGTGTGGCACATAGGCGGAAGACCTCTATATGGTTTGATGTTCATTTTTAGACATAGCAATGTAAAGCTAAAGCACGTAAAATAGTAAGTCCATCATTTGTCTTGGCGATGACCCTTCATTTATCTTTATCATTTTCTACACTATAAGAAACAAATTGTGAGCAAAAGAATGCTTAGTAAGTATAACTCATGCAATACATGTGATTTCCTCTATGCATGAATACATATTATGCAACTTTCATAAAATCCTTTTCATGCCTTTGAAAACCATTTTCCTTTTGCATTTCGGGTGCACCCTTTCCTTTATCATTTCTTTGGCTAGGGCCCTCACCAAATCCTCCATCTATCGAGGCCTTTATTGAATCCTTTGATGAAAAAGCACTTGCATTTAATGTAAATACGTAATGCTCATAAACCATGTAATGCATGTCATGCATAATGTACATTTATACAATGAAACAACACATCGTAATGTAATACAATGCACTATAAACACATGACCTTGCAATCCATATCAAATCATTCATAATGCACAACTTAAATGCAAATCATCGACATAGGTCATCATAAAATGCTACATTTCACATTATCGATCAAATAACGGTACATGGTACCAAGCATTCAAGCATTTCATAACTTCCATAAACATTCACCATTGAGTCTCAATCATCACATTTCACACCTTGAACACAAGTAATGCAATTAACTCATCCTAAAATCATCAATTAGACGTTCAAACCCTAAATTGTCCACAAACCCTAATTTTTTCTTAAATGGGCCTAATGCACACTTAACCTAATCTAGGTGAACTTCTCAATTTCAATGCCAATTTTTCATGCTAAATCATCTAAATATACTTTAATAACATGAAATTAAGCAATTAAATATCCATATACCAATTGCACTAAAAACCGTAATTGGCAAATTGGATAGAATTTCTACCTAAGGTAAACTATGTGAAATTTTCAATCTTAAAACAATTTTTCATGATAGAACATCTTTATATGCTTCACTAACATATAATTAATCAATCAAACATCAAACAAACAAAAGCATCAAAAAGCCCCAATTCCTTGAATTTGACCGTATGGTTCCTCAAAAATAAAGCAAAGAAATTTTCATTTTCTTACTTAATTTCAAGTCCAATTAACATATTCTAACATCAATTGTATGAAATTCCATGTCTAAATTACTTTCTTCAATTTTCTTTCATCAAGAACTCTAACCCTAATTCTCAAAATTCATGCAATTAAACTTGAATAAATTGGGCAAAACAATCAATTTACAATAATTTACCATTTCTTGTGAAGTAGGTGAGGTTAGCTACCTAAAAAGCTCCAAATTGATCCTTGATAAGTTGGCTTTCCCTTGAAATTCTTCCTCCCCCTTTTCTCCCTTAAGTTTCGGCTAAGAGCTAAATTTTTCCCTCTTGAATTTCTTGATTTTTCAACTATTATTTTAGGTCTAATTAAGCATTTTAAGGGTGGTTTAAGTGTTTAGGTGAATTTAGTATATGATTTTCTAGAAAAGTTTTGCAAGAGTTTCCTTTGTCTTTTGCAATTTTTCCAACACCCCCCTTTTGGCCAACATTATAGTGAAATTGTGTGGAATTTTTCATGTTTTTGACTTAATCTCTACATTTGGTTAAATCTCTACCCTCAATTTTCCTTTTAATCCTAGCCATCCATTTAGTTCAATCCTAACCATCCATCATTCTTTAAATCTAAACTCTCCATCTCATGTATTCCTAACCATCCATTTGGGTAGTCAATTATTACATTCAATAATTAAGGGGGTAAGGTGGCTGGACAAGGTGGAAAAGTTTGGCTAAAAATATTAATTTTTGTCCTTTGACTTATGGAATTTTTCAACTTTTACTCCTCCATAAGCGTTTCAATTATTTAATTGATCACTTTAGGTCATTTCTTTAGGTCTATTCTAACAAATTCTTACTTCCTCAAGTTCATTCCTAATTTAATTTAAAGTTTAAAATTTTTAATTTTATGCAATTAGGCTCCTAATTTTATGCAATTTGGTCCTTTTCTATGCAAAATTTATTCCGTACCTTTCTAAAAATTAATTTCTTTCAATAATAAATTCAAACAATTCCTATAGTAATTTATTCACCATTCATATACTTTTTATACACATATTCAAGCCCTCAAATTAATTATTTTGTGTAAAAATGCACTCATTCATACGAGAAAATATTCACTACGTATAGAAAAATTCACCTAAGTGTAGAGAATATTCCTACACCTCCCTAAAATTTTTTCTATGCCCATTGGATAATTTTCATGCACATTTGAAACACTCAAATTAATTAGTTTACACAAAAGTACTATTCATGCGTCGAAAAGTCCAAATAAAATATTCACTAATAATAGGAAAATTCATCCAAATGTATAGAATATTCTAACACCCTTCTAGAAAATATTTTATTTAAACAAAATAATTGTCATGCACGGATAAAATGCTTGAAATAATTATTTTGCATAACGAGATACTATTCATGCATTGAAAAACCAATAAAATAGTCACTAAGCACATGAAATTTATTCTAAGTGCATCGAATATTCTAACAACCCTCTAGCAATTATCCTATGCTTAGAGAATAGTTTTCATAGACCTTTAATATATTTTAATTCATTTAATAATGGGTTTGGGGTATTACAAACTTAATATTTAGGAGTGACCTAATCCTAGTGCCATGCTTCTCACACTTCTTATTTAACAAATGCAAGTTTATTACTCTTATGCTTTAGCTTATTAAGCATGTCATTGTACCTCCTCCATGATAGACTCTCTCATGCATCCTTCATCGACACATTGACGAGTCGCATCCCATAAAAGTACTTTTACATTAAGAAAATAAATAATATTAGTGCTTTTCATGTTAAATTAATACTTTAAATGAATAATTAATATTTTATCATAAAATCATTAATGTAGAAGCCTTTCGTCTCTATGGAGATAGACTTCCACATGGAGCCAACAACGTCTAGCCATTCCTTGAAAATTACAATGACTTTTCTAGAGCACTTACTTGATGGAACGAAACGTCGAACAAAACAAATAAATAAGTGAATTAATGATTCTAATATACTATATGAAAATATTAAATCAATTATCGTATGTAAAACATATTACATACCAATTATTCATGATCAAAATGATCCATCCATCATCGGATCTAGTAGAACTTCTAGGAATTGAGGAAACCATTGTGGGGACAACCACAACGAGGGGCACTATCGGCGAGAGCATAACTAGCGAGGACATTGCCGAAGGGGATGCAAATGTGTTGGCTCCACTATCAAGTCTGCAGTCTCGAAACTTGCATTAGCAGTGTCACATTAACGTACATAGATACTATCGGTCGCACGATCGGCATCGAGCCACAATCATTGACACCGTGACCAGATTACTTAATCCATAAGGTATAACTCAAGAATAACACTTGAAATAGTTTAGCAAATGAATAGCAATTCGACTAAAAATATATTATAACTAATTAATTCTAATTCTAACCTAGTTAAGTTTAAAATAACAACAAATTAAAAATTTTTCATATTAATAAAATTAAAATTCAACCAATTAAACAAAATTAACCTAATTAATTAACTAAATAGAAATAAAATTAACTTAATTAATTAAAAAATTAATTCTAATTAAATTTAAATAACAATTAAGTAACAAATTTACCTAACAATTAAAAACTTTTAACAATTTAACAAATTAATCAACTAAGTAACCTAACAATTAATAAAAAATAACAATTTAACAAATAAATAAAAATAATAATTAAATATATACATCATTATAAATCTAGCAATTAAACTTGAAATTAACTTAATAATTACAATAAATTACTTACTTTAGTTAAGAAATAAAAGAGAGAAAAAATTTACCTAATTTGGATAGAATTACACCAAGTGGGTATGGATTGATTGAGAGTGAAGGAGTGGGGTTTGGTGGTGGTTTGAAAGGGGGAGACTAGTGGGTAGGCTGGAGAAGGAGAGAAAGAAGAAAATGAGAGACGAGGAAAAAGAAATGGGTTTAATTAGGGATTAAAAAATAGTAACGGACGCGATCCCCTTAGTGATACGTCATTAATTAGCGACATGCAAATCTATTGAAAAATGGGTGGCTAAATAATCAAGGTTGGTCACTCTTTTTTTACATATAGCAACGGATGTAAGTGTCACGTTGCTAATCCGTCTATAATTTAGCGAGTTTTGACTTTCAAAAAGTCCACCTATCCACTTAATGGTTCACATCTAGCGATAGACCTTCCTGTCGCTAATTGGTGGCCAAAACTTTAACGATGGAGTATCCGCCACTAAATCCGGATATTGAAAATAGCGACGGATAAGTAATTTTATCGCTATATTCCTTAACAAATATGTTGCTAAACCATCTCTAAAACTCATAGCGACGGATTGGTGTCCCTCGTCAATAAGCCGTCACTAATCCGTTTCTATTCAATAGCTAGTTCTAACAAATGCTATTTTGTTACTATTTGCTTGCTATTGAGCGACACAAGTTTATAAGTGGCTTTTTTTTTTGTCTATATATGACTATTTTTTTATAGTGTAAATTAAAAGTATGCGTACACTAAAAATAAGGTTAATTATTAAATGGTGTTTATTTTTTAAATGGTGGCTAATTAAACAAGGCCAAATTGATTATTTTATAATTAATTCGATGTTTTTTATAAAAAAATAATTGGAATTATATTTAAATATTTTGTTAAATTAATATAGATTAAATTGATTATTTCATATTAACATATAATTTAGTTAATCCAAATTTTAGAAAATTTAATTGAAGAAAATAAAAGGGGGCAAATAGGTTTATTTTAATCCAAGATATTAATTTAAAATATTAAAATTGAGTTTTACAAGCATGATATTTTATGCATTTGGTGGTTCATGAGAAAATATGAGAGAATCGATATCAAAATATAAGGTGAAAGGTTCTTCTATGATAGGGACGATTTTCCGGTGGAAACATACATTCCCATAGGAAAAAGGAATCAGTTCTCCCCAAAAATCCCTATCTCGGTGACATTGGACTGAACTTGCACTTGGTCGATATTTGCATAGACAATTTCAAAAGACTCAAAATTCAAAAATATAAGTTTTTGGTAGAGAGATGAAGGTATGCAAAGGTTTGGATGAATCCAATCCACGCCCAATAATGCATTGAAGGAAGGTTTGGTGTCAATTATAAAGAACACAATAGTTCCTATTTTCGATCCAACTCTGCAGTTCAATAGGTAGCATACCTCTTGCTTTTGTAAAATTTCTAACAAAACCACAAACTAATATATCGGTATTGGTTAGATCTTTGCTGGATTTGCCTAGATTTTTAAGCATATTCAATGGCATTATATTGATCGTAGCGTCATTATCGACTAACACTTGTTCTTACTAGGAAGCCATTAATGAATGTTTTAATATACAATGGGTTTATATGTTTACTTTTTGAAAGCTTTGGTTTTTCAAAAGTAATTAGATACTTACCAAAAACCTTTTTGAAGGTTGCATTAGCCTTAATATTATTTTGACCATTTCCATCTCTATAACAATATCATCGAGGACATCTTTAGGTCGATGTTTTTCCTATTTTGCCTTTGCCAAGTATTCGGTTGGCAAGGTTAGAACCATGTAGCACTCCATAGTTTTGATTGGTCCTATTATGGGACTCTGGACATGGTGAGGGTCTTTGTCCATGATTACTTTAAAATCATCTTCATCTTTGAAGTTTGTATAATAGCTAGATTCGACCATCTCTTTTCCTCTTCTAGAAGTCCGGGTTTCGCTCGATCCAATTATCGATTCATGTTAGCCTCTTTATAGAATTTTAATCTTCATCCCAGTACCACTTATCTTGAGAGATCTATGCCTTTTTTACTATTGTCATCCTACGAAGCCACCTCCTTTTCCGAGTTCGGACATGGTAGGAGGACTGTCTTGTTTTTGTTTGTCAAGAGCATTGTCATATCTCAACCGTCTAAAAGAACTGCCATATTTTGGCTACCTAGGAGGATAGATTTTAATTCTTTTCCATATCTCGACTTCGGGGTGTTTTGGCTTGGCAAACCTAGACAATCTGTTCCACCATTTGGATGGGTTATTGTCGTTTGACTATCTTTGATCAATAGGTTTTTGATACGGAAGACTTCGACCTTAACATGATCTCGAATAGAAGAATGGTGCCTCTAAATCTATAGGTTGTAAGCGCTTCTAGCGTCATCCTTGATTCTTTTCGCTCGGGCTAAAGTTTCTTTGATGGAGACTACAAGAACCCATATGATCCGATGAGTGACAATCATTTTCCTTAGTTTTTCTACATATTTATCACGAGTTTCCTATCGATAGGATCCTCATCATCGTCTATGTTCTCCTCGACATATGGCTCTTTTGGAGCCATTTTGTTGTAAAAGGATGATCCTGTCTATGTTTTTCATGGGTCATCTTTTTTTGGCAATTGGATCATTATTGGCCTCGTTTATAGGCCAAAGTACCTTTATTGAAGCCAAAATTTTATTTGTTTGATTCGTTTCTTGACTTTATTAGCATATGTTTTTGGATCAATGTAAGCCGAACTAAGGCTGATTCTTCTTTATTTGTCAAGTCATACTAGTCATAATCTCGATGATTATTCGAAACTCCAAAAAATTATGGCACTTGTCTATAGTATAGGGAGTGGTAATGTGCCACTTGCAATAGTGCTTAAGTTTTGGATCTTCGAAGTGAGGGAATCTTAAAGCTCTTTTATTAACTAGCAAGTTGAAAACTTGTTTAACCACTTTGGTGGCTTCTATTACACCGAGCATGTTCTCGCAAATTACACATCAAAAAATCCCAAATCGGGACCTCAACAATCTCGGGAAAAGGATTGCTATCTATTTTCATAATTTCTTCTTTTTTAAATCAAAATTAATTCTTTTGACTCTATTAAGTCTTGAATTAAATTCCTAAAAAAGATGCAATTATTGGTCGAATGAGAAGTAGTACTATGCCGTTTACGGTATTTCTCTTTTTTCATTTCTTCAAGAGTAGGCGAGTTTATGTTTTCCATTGAGTTTAATCCTATTGTTGGCTAAAAGCAAGTCAAAAATTAAATCTGCTTTGTCCAAATTGAAAGAATACTTACATCTCTTTTAGACTTAAAACTCATAGGAGCTTGCGCATTCTTCCTAGCCAACTGTTTACATGTTATTGGCTTTCTTTTCTCTTATTCTACAAAGTCAACATCAACTATAGTAGAACCTTGATAATATGTTCCAACCATAGTATTTCTTCGAACCGATTCTTCTCACGGGATTGCTTCAAATCTAGAAGCCCTTTCTATCAACTCGTATAGGTCTTGGAAGACCATTGTTAGTGTAGGTGTCTTAGATCCAACCATGTATGGATGGGCTTGAGTTAATGTATCATTTTATTAATTATTTTAATAATAATAAAGAAGTCATTCTGTTAATTTTTTATTTACATGTTTAGTAAAATTAGATAGAAGTCCTTATGATATGCATTTGCAATAGTGATTGATCGAAAGAAATGAGACAAACACTAATGTACATAAATGATATCATTAAATGTCTCAATTCATAGCATTGTCAAGAATAGACATTGAAAAATATAGATAGACTTGTGAGTGCTATGCTCATGCTATATGATAGTAGTAGGAGATCTCACACCTATTGGCATGGTGATGCCAAAGCAAGCGCTTAGGTGATTTATGTTAGTGAACATGTCATTGGACTTGACTTTCCATGAGAACTTATTTGGTTTTAGTCTATGGGAATCTCATACAAAATAGGTACAAAAGGTCTTTAGACTTGAGGTCATCACGGTTATCTTATTGGAGGACTTACGCACTTTGACACTCATTTCGATGGACCTATTAATGGGTTGCACGTGGGTGATTCATTAGGTGCATTAGGAATCCAATAGAGGTAGATGCATGACTAAGATAGGGCATGTCATTCCTTGTATGCTAAAGGAGTTATCACATTGCACTTCGATAAATGTTTGCTCAAGAAATCTGTGGCCATAGTAGGAGTACACCAATAGAGCATAATTGGTTTACTCTAAGAGCTAAGACATTTAGGAATCGAAAAAAACTTATATGATCATAATCGAATAAGACTAATAACTAAGTTAGAGACCACATTGTGATAAGTTGATATAAGGACTAAATTGTATGACAACCATGCTAATAAAAGGTAATAATATATTAACTAATCCTCCTAGAGAATTGGATAGTCATGACGCCTTACTAGATGTCAATCTTGATTTATGTATCAAGAGATTAAAAAGGAGTCTTTTATTCTTGATACATTACCAACATATTTAGGAGCCTATTGAGTCACGCATATAAGTTTAAGTATTTACATTACAAATGAGAAGCAAGGATATTGGAAAAAGTTTCTAATTATTAAAGTTTCTTATTTGTTCTCGAAATGAAAAGTTTTCAAAAATAAAAGGTTTCCTATTTTAGAAATCAGTTTCCTAATTTGGAAGTTAGTTTCAAGTTTGAAAATAAAGAACCTAAAAGGAAAGGAGTTTCCTAATTTAGGTTAAAGTGTATTTTAAAACATTATTTCCTAATGTGGACCCTATCAAAATAATCTAATAATATTTAGTTGGATAATCAAAATAAATTAACGGGGCTAAAATATTTTTAGCCCATTAGATTTAATTAAAACTCTTAAAGATAATTTTGGTAGGATGATAAACAACAACCTTATTAGATAAGGATGAATTTTTAAAGATAAACATTAACTTTATTGGATAAGATTGAATGTTTTAAAAGATAATAATCAAGTAGTCCATATATAAAATAACTCCTCATCCTTGGAGGATAAGAAAGCAACAACCTAGAGTCCTTTACAAATAGGAGGAGAGGTGCGAGCATAAAGGAGGGTAATGATCAATCATAGAGTATTTTCGGCCAAGTTAAAAAAGAAAAAGAGAAATTCAGCCAAAAAGAAAAATTAGGGTTTGAAATCTCGACCATCCTTAAAATCACGTAAGACACACGACCAAGAGAGAGAGAAAAAGTGAAAATAGTTTTCTCTTAAACCCTAGCAAGAAATACTCTTTCATCCTCCTTTAAGGTTGTCGTAAAGTTGCTCGGGATTGATTTCTAGAGAAAATACTTAATTAGAAAAGGTGGAGCTAGCACCTCATTAATTTTGAGTGCTTCTTAGTGGATACTTATGCTACGTGGATCATCAATAAAGGCCGGACACTTGGACGGCTAATCAAAAAAGGAATTTAGATCCGCACTACAAGAGGTAATCATTTACTTTAGCTTATTATTCATGTATGTATGATTAGTATATTTAACTACATGATCTTAGGGCCTTAGATGGAGGAAAATCTTTTATTTATTCCCCACCTCCATAAGATGCATGATCCTTCAACCATACCTTTAAGTTTCTTCTTAAGTTTAAAATCTAAGCCATTCGAGAAAAACGTAAGAACTCACTCTCGGGAAAATTGACTCGACATCAAACTATAGCTTTCTTGAATCTCGACTACAATTGTTCTACCGATTCACCCTAAAACTATTTTAAATTAGCTAGTTCACGCCACCGAAACCCTAGGATCAATTCTTGAAAACTATTCTTGAAAAACATTTTGCATATCTCACCATGTAAGAATGGAATTTGGTAAAAATTAATGTACCAAGTAAAAGCAACAACAATCGGAGAACTAGGGAAAAGACACGACTTCAAAAAGTCATCTCCCGACAATTCTCCACACTAAAAGGTGAACTTGGCAACATTTTCTAAAGTAGAGACATTATCTTCACTAGAGAACAACATGAATTTATGAGTCCTAAATCCTCTTAGGAAAGGATATTCTCGATCGATATAATTAGGATATGGCTTCTTATAAATCGATCGATTAACTATTTGCATATGAGACCTATACATTCTTTCAATGATGTTGGCTAATGGTTCTTGATTCATATCTCCATAAGCATTTCTAAGACCAGAGTTATGGTGTCGAGTCAGTTTCCTACCACTCGTTGCCATGTTTGGCACATTCTACGATGGAAAATTATTTACAAGCCTTGGGGGAATATTTGGAATGGGGCCATACTACCGTGTTGTAGTAGGGTAACCGTGAGTTTGGTTAATAGGGGTATTTAAGATGGATAACCATTATTTTGGCTAACGGGAGGTGCATGAGGTAGATAGCTATGAGTTTAGGAACTCGGGGTGGATATGAAGGTGGATAAGGAGGATAGCCATTAATTTAGCCATAATAAGTTTTCCCATGCATACTTTATGATAGATCTTGACTACTCCTACTATCGAATGCCCTATTGGAAACAATAGATTGGTATCTTAGAGAAATATATGTTGTCGTGATGGGTGATACTCCATGCCTATCTTTAATTAGTTCTTTCCTTTTTTCTTCGTTAGAACTAGCAGACGTCTAAGATCTTCCCTCATCAATCGAATGGCACTTGTAGTTGTGTCGAACCTTAGTTCAATGGCAATTTCCACTTTTTTAGCGACATGTCTTTCCAATGGGCCAATAGTTTCACTAAATAAATGATTCATATCCGCAATCACTCATTATCGTGATAACACATACATTTTGTTATTTTGATAGTGTGGTTATTAGCTATATCGATGTTTTTTGTGATGATTCAAGTATGGAAACTCTCATTCCGTTGATATCTTCCTCAAGATAATTTGACACCAACTCGTAAGTGTCAATTTATTTGAGTACTTACGTCCATTGTTGGATCATGGATTTTGTTGAGCAGCTTTTTAGTTTGTTTTGATAACATCTATCGAATGCTCGAGTTTGGTTCTTTCACCATAACGTCTTGTCCCTTATTGGTAGAGGTATCGCTCCCTTCGAGTTCATAGGTTCTCGACTTGTGATACCAAACTTGTTTTGGCCATTATTATGGCTCTTATCTATCGGTTCTTTAGGCAATTGCTAACGATTATCCATAGTTTTCCCACTAGTGTGGTTTCCTATTTTTTTTATTTTTTAAGAGGTACACCTTCAAAAACCCGGACCGTTCCTTCGATAGAAATTGGTCGTGCTTTATCGACTTGGTCCTCTCTAGAGGTTGAATGTTTCGTCATACTTCTAGTAACACCATATTTTGACATTGTTCTCTTACTATGGTTCCCAAAACTTATTCGTCGCTCATCGAATTTGGTCTTAAATATAGAGTAAATGGACACTTTAATTTGTAACCAAGTCTTTCGCGAGGAAATAAAGGGGTTCAATGTTGTCTAGTACGCCACTAGGACTTTTTTGTGGTAGTTCTATTTGAGCAATAAAATAAAATAAATAAGAATGTTGACAATCAAAAGAAACAACATTCAATGAAATAACTATGATATATACATTATAAATCAAAAGATACAATACTTACATCGGTAATTCTTGAAGACATTGAAGCCATTCGATCAAAATTAAAATTGAAACTTTTAAACTACTAGAAAGAAAGACAAATACTATAGATCTAACTTGCAAGAATGTGAAGCTATTCTAAAGAAAGTTGGATAAAAATAATTTTGGTGAATTCTTCGCTCCTTCTCTCTCTTCATCTTCTTTCTTTTAAATAGGTTACCGATCGTTAATCGTCCGGAATTTCAAATTTGAGTGCGAGCGGTTATTAGGTTTTATCTTAAACTCTATTCGTCGATATCATTTGGTTCATGAAACCGAGCGCATCGTTTTACTTGAGATCCTAAAAACACATCGTTTTTTATTAAAATACAACATTTTAGTGTGTACATACGCATTGATTCCAATCGACTCGTGACTTTTAAATTTATATATGCCAACAATGGTCTTTCATAATTTTATAATTATACCTTAAAGGATTATCACAATTTAGTTTTCTTTTTTTTTCCTATAATTTACATAATTATGGCATTTATGATGGCTCGTTATGAATAAATGATAAAGAGTTAATTATGTAATGTTTTGTTGTAAGTTTCAATGGATTCTAGTTAAGGTTTATTAATTTACATAGTTGATATTAGCTTCTATTCAAAAGATTTAAGCTTTCTAGTGAATGATCAATGATTATATTTATATATTATTTATTTATTTGACTTGGGATAGATTCTCTAGCACTCTCTTTTACTTGTAGTCTAGGTTTTGGGGTGTAATATCCACAATCTAAAACCCTCCTAAAAATATAAATTTATTATATGAATATTTTGTAAATTATTAAAAAGGCATATTTATTGAATAAGTGAGTGAAGTTTGAAATTTAATGAAGGATAAAAAATATAAGTAAAATTAATGGAATAGGTTTATGAAATAAGGGAAGCATGAATCAGATTATGATACCCTTAATTGATATGATTATGCATTTTCATAGGGGTGCAATTGCAAAACCTAAGAGTATAATCTCAAAGATTAAAGGTTTAATATTTAATTAAAATAATAAAGAAACCATAGGTTGAATTAACTTTAGGATTGGCCTAGATGAGCGCCAAATTGATGAAAAATGTGTAGTTATGGACTAAAATTATATGGTCAATTGAAAGATTAGGAGTTTGAGGACTAAGGTGTTATGTACTAATAATGTGAGGGAACATTAGTTGAACGTAAGGGACAAAATATGCTAGAAAATCTAGAATTTTAGCTTGGAGAGAAAAGAAAATCATGGAGAAAGAAATGAGAGAAAGAAAGGGAAGAAAAAGAGTTCCTTTAATTGAGGTATTATGGAGAAATCATGAAGTAGAAGAAGTGATATGGGAAAGAGATGAAGAAATGCAGGCACGGTATCTCGAATTATTTTAGTAGAAATTTTAAGAATGAAATTTTTCTAAGGAGAGAAGGATGTAATAACCGGTATCTCGCTAAAACTAAAATTTAATAAATTAAATATTTACAAATATGTGAGGAATATTTTGAAGGTATAAAATAATCTTAATGGACTTTAAAGAGTATTTAGAATAGTTAAAATAGCCCTTTTATGCTTAATGAATATTTTATCGATTTTACGGTATATGAATAGTAATTCTCATATGAAATAATTATTTTGAGCATATTACACAAGCATGAAAAATATTTTGTTCACTTAGAATATTTGTTAGAGGAGTGTTGAATTATTTTATATAATTGTGTGAATTATTTTATATGTTATGAATGTTTTATTTGAATTTTCATGTGTAGGAATATTGTTTTAGAGGAAGAATAATTAAATATTTGAATTTTTATGTGTAGGAATAGTATTTTAGAGGAAGAATAATTAAATTAGGCACCTAAAAAGTATGAGGAATTTTTTTAAGGGCATAAAAAAATCATTTAGGATGTGCAAGAAAACCTAAAAAAATTTAAATTAATTTTTCAATATATAAGGAATATTTCTTATAGGAAATAGTGTAATTTTTACACTAAATAATTAATTTGGAGGCCTAAATGAAGGTATAAAATTTAGGTAAATCATGATTAAATTATTTTAATAAATTTTTGTAGTTATTCTAAAGAGAAATTAAATTTCAAAAAAGTATAGAATAAAATTTTAGAATTAAGGACCTAATTGCATAAAATTAAAAGTTTAAACTTCTAAATTGAATTAGCTATGAACCTAAGGAGCTTTAAATTTATTAAGATACCTTTAAGAGAAGGATCTAAAGTGGTCAATTGAAAAATTAAAGGATGATTAGAAGACTAATTAGAGAAAAGATTAGTAAAATGAGGGATAAAATTAAGAAAAATTGTGGACACTTCTTCACCCTTTTAGCTGAAATTTTGCTACATGATTAGGGGTTAATTAATGAGCTTTGAATCACTTAAAAAGGAAAGGTTAAAAGGAATCCAAAATGGAGGTTTAGGAATTAAAGAAAGATTAAAGGCTAAAAACTCTTCTATTTGAAGAGCTAGGATTAAGAGTTAATTTAAGGGATAAGATTACTCCAAAAAATTGCAATTAAATGGTGGAGATGAGGTCAAAATTTCACCAAAAAGTTTCTTATAAATAGGGTTGCAAAAAATTAGAGAAAATGCATGGAAATTAGCTAAAACCAAAGGTGACTCTCGTAAAATTTTCTTAGAAAATTCCACCCAAAATGCACTTAAATCACTTCCAAACACTTCAAATCAACTAATCAAGCCAAGAAATCAAGCTAGAAGATCAAAATTTATCAAGAGGAATTTTGGAGGTTTAGGTCGAAATAGTGAGGAACGAGGAGGAAGAAAAATTCTCAAATCATTAAACTTCTAAGGTTTGATTAGAGCATAATTAGGTAAGTTAACTCCACCTACATCAATATGATTTTTCAATTGATGTTAATTTCTAATGTATGTGCTTTAGTTTATGCATTTTAGCATTAATTTTTAAAATTAGGATTAGGGTTCTTGATGAAATAAAGTTAGGAGAAATGAAATTGAACTTATAATTCATGTAATTAAGGTTGAATTATGCTAATTGGACTTGAATTTGAGGTTTAAAACTTTAAAATTTCTAAGGTTGCTCAAGGGATAACATTTGGCCCAAAAGGGTGATTTAGGGCTTTTTGATCCTTGCATGTAATTAATGTTTTAGAGCTTGATTATTACTTAAATAGATATGAATTAGAGTTTAGAATTGAAAAACCTCATTTAAATTGAAGAAAAATCTATTAAATACTTAGGGTTCCATTTGGCCTAAACTTGAAATTTTAGGGTTTTAATTTCATCCATCCAATTCAAGATTTGTTGATAAATTAGTAATTTAATGAGTATAATTTGATGAGTGAGAAGGAAAATTTTGAAGACAATTGAAGAAAATTGGTTAATTTAGCTTAGGCCTAATTTTGGCCTTTTAAGCCCCAATTCGGGTTTAAATATGAAATTGTTCCATAAATATTAATTAAATTGAATCCTACTAATAATCTATGTCTAACCTACTTGGTATTACAATTTTAGGATGAAATGAAAAGAAAATAATAGGGTAAAGGTTAAGGGTATATTCGACGTAAATGATGATAATTAGGGTTTAGGTTTCCAATTGATCTTTAGTACTTAAATTAGCTCATTCAAGTTAAGAACTATGTAATTAGGTGAATTAGAATGAAAAACTTCATAAAAATCTAAATTTTAACTTGTATTAGTAAAGTTAAAACTTAGGCCCAATAAGGCCCAAATTAAAACTAAAGTATATAATTAATCAAGCAATACCTAATTATGTTAGTATATGAAGTAGGATAGAATTCAGAAGATTTAGATGTGTGATGGATGTTAAAAATTGAAAGAAAATGGGTAGATGATGCTAAGACATAATTAGGCCTCATGTGTGAAAATGTGAGAATTTGGTTTATTTTGTATAACTTTATGCATAAAAGTGTTTTGAAATGATAATTAATGTGCTTAAATTATAAATGTTATATGTTGTTGAAGTGTGGTTGATTATGGAATTATGTTACACAATTGGTATATCGGTGTTGATAATTGTGTGGATGGTTGAAATTATTTATCTAAGGTAATATTGTTATTACAATTGTATTATTTACTTTACGTATTATCATGGAAACATCTTATGATTGTTGATGGCATGCACTTCATAATCATTATTATTTATTCATTACCAATGAAATGCTTATGCATGCCTAATTTCATGAAAAATGTTTTTAAGTCATGAAAACATATCCTTACATCATGGTTTTCCAATATCAATTGGAAATGTTTTAAATAATGTGGTTTTCAAGACCTTAAGGATTTTTATTAGGAAGGACTTCATGGGCTTTTCATACGATGATGGTAGTGGTTTAGGGCCGAGTATGTGTAGACATGCACTTTCGGAGGCTCAATAGGACACGTTCATAAGCGAGTCTAGTTTGCGAGACATACATTATGAAAACCTTGAAGCACCTAAAATAGGACATGTTCGGAGATGAAAAAAGACTTTCGAGTGATAAAAAAACATATTATGACATGGAAAAAGGATTTGATGCGTATATACCACTATTTTACACATGCATATGCATTCACATACATGACATTCATAAGTGAACTTGTTGGGCTATCACTCACTTAGTTTCTTATGGTGTAGATAATTGTGATACGATGACTTATTTCTCCACCGAACCGATTTTCGAGGGGTACACCGGACGTATATACCTTGGGTGAGGTTTCAACTTCTAGGTTGACCTAATACATGCTATTACGTTTCTAGTATTAACTATTATCTTATATGTATTTAGATTAGTCAGGTCCGTTTTATGCTAGTAAAAGCAATGAACAAGTAAATGCAGTAACTCTAAGGTAATGTAGTTAGTCAATAAGTCAATTTTGTAGTAGTTGGCATTAAATTGATTTTGTATGTAAACAAGCACTTTTATGTAACCAAGATACTAATAATAAAATGGTAGTATACTTGTAGTAGTATTGCATGTTAGTATTCTTAGGACATTAAAGTAATATGATTAAACATGTGCCAAATAAAGTAGATGGTAAATAAGAAAAAGAATAAATAATATAATAATATTAATAATGGATTATAACTAAATAAATTTACATAAATTAATAGAAAACGAATTTATGAAAATTAATTATCGTGAATCCAAGTAATTCTAATTCGGAGAGCATACTTAAAATTCTAAGACGTGAAAAATTTGTAATGCCTTTTAGTTAAAGCGTTGGACCTACTCTGTTTATTTTAGACTTTTATAACATACATTACACTTTAAGCATTAAAGATTACGTCATGAGTCTTGTTAGGTTGCATTCATTACACCTCAAATATAGGTTAACGATGATAATATTCTCAACTTTTTAGTTCGTAGGTTAGGGTTGTTACATGTGTTACAATGTTTATATGGAAATTGATCGATTATGATGCTTGATTGCTTGGTTTTGACATGATATTCCGGATGTTCATAGATTGTGTTTGGTATGTATCATATGGCATGCATACTTGATTGTTTGAACATGTGAATTATTTATAATGTCTATACATGTTCTTGAGGTGAAATGGTATGCATGCCATAGACATGTTTATTACAATGCATTTCATTCAAATGCATATGCTCATGCACATCATTATCATGAAAGAGAATTTTGTATTCATGATTTTGATAAAAAGGAAATGGTTTTCATGATTTTTGTAATAAATCATGATTTTAATAAAAGAAAAAAGGTTTTTATGATTTTTCATGGTTTTCATGATAATGTCATTTCTTTGTTAGGGCGTGTTCATAAACGAGGTCTAGTTTGCTAGACATATATTAGGAAAAACCCCGAAGCACCTAAAATGGGACATGTCCAAAGATGGAAAAAGATTTTCAACTCGATTAAAAAACGTATTATGATATGGAAAAAGGATTTTGATGCATGTATATCATTGTTTTACACATGCATATGCATTTTCATACACGACATTCATAAGTGAACTTGTTGGGCTATCACTCACTTAGTTCCTCGTGCTCGTAGATAATTGAGATACGATGGTTTATTTCTCCGCCAAACTGATTTTTGAGAGGTGCACTTGGACATACATACGTTGGGTGAGGTTTTGACTTCTAGGTTGACTTACCGCATGCTATTCTTTTTCTAGTATTAACTATCATCTTATATGTATTTAGATTAGTCGGTCCGTTTTATGCTATAGTAAAAGCAATGAACAAGTAAATGGAGTAACTCTAAGGTAATGTAGTTAGTCAATAAGTCAATTTTGTAGTAGTTAGCATTAAATTAGTTTTGTATGTAAACAAGCACTTGTATGTAAACAACACTTGTACTTGTAGTAGTGTAGTTACTTTAAATTGCCCATTGCATGTTAGTATTCTTAGGACATTAAAGCAATATGATTATACGCATGCCAAATAAAGTATATGGTAAATAAGGAAAAGAATAAATAATATAATAATATTAATAATGGATTATAACTAAAGAAATTTACATAAATTAATAGAAAACAAATTTAGGACAATCGATTATCACGAAACCAATTATTCTAATCCGAAGAGTGTAATTAAAATTCTAAAACGCAAAAAATTTGTAATGCCTTTCGGTTAAAGTGTTAGACCTACTCTGTCTACTTTAGACTTTTATAGCATACGTTACACTTTAAGCATTAAAGATTAAGTTATATTGCCTTGTTAGCTTGTATTCATTGCACCTCAAATGTAGGTTAACGACGATAATATTCTTAACTTTTTAGTTCCAAGGTTGGGGTTGTTACAAGTGTTACAATGTTTATATGGAAAATGATCGATTATGATGCTTGATTGCTTGGCTTTAACATGATATTCCGGATGTTCATAGATTATGTTTGGTAAGTATCATATGGCATCCATACTTGATTGTTGGAACATGTGAATTATTTCTAATGTTTATACATGTTCTTGAGGTGCAATGGTATACATGCCATAGTCATGTTTATTATAATGCATCATGTTTATTATAATGCATTTCATTCAAATGCATATGCTCATGCACATCATTATCATGAAAGAGAATTTTGTATTCATGATTTTGATGAAAAGAAAAGGAAACGGTTTTCATGATTTTTATGAAGGAAAAAGTTTTTTATGATTTTTCATGGTTTTCATGATAATGTCATTTCTTTGTCAAGGGATTTGGTAAAGGCCTCAACGGTTGGGGATTTGGTGAAGGTCGTAACCGAAGAAATTGGCCCACTTCTTCATCGAAGGATTCGATAAAGGCTTTGATAGTTGGGAGATTTGTTAAAGGCCCTAATTGAAGAATGTGATAAAGGCATTTCTTCATAACGGGATTTGGTAAAGGCCTCGATGGATGGAGGATTTTATAAAGGCCCTGACCAAATAAATAATAAAGGAAAGGGTGCACCCAAAAAGGAAAAGGAAAATGGTTTTCAAAGGCATGAAAAGGCTTTTATGAAAGTTGCATAATATGCATTCATGCATAAAGGACATCACATGCAATGCATAAGTTATACTTATTAAGCATTCTCTAGCTCACCATTTATTTCTTATGGTGTAGGAAATGATAAAGATAAATGAAGGGTCGTCATCAAGACAAGTGATGAACTTGTCATGTTATGTGCTTTGGCTTTGAAGTAGTGAGTATGGGAACCCGATATTGTTTAGCTTCATTTTTTATGTATGTAAAGCTAGTTAGGCATTTTTGGTATAAATGTAGATTAATTAAAAAAAATATTATTTTGGTTTAAATGAAAATGTTAATTGAAGGTTAAGTTATTATTATGTCAATTTTGTTAGTTGTAGATTATGGATACTTAAATGCCTAATATGGCTAGGATAATATAATTGATAGGATTATGAAAATGATTGCATCTCAAGATAAAAACAAAGAAACTAGGTAAGAATATGAAATTCAAGACTAAAAGAGAACATAATGGCTAAATTATTATGAGGTTTAAATGAAATTAGTAATAAGTTTAATCAAACCAAAAGTTAAGGAGGAAAGAAATATATAGCCAAATTATATACGAGATGGACCTAATATCCCATACTCAATAAGGACCTTAAGTATAGATAAATTATCACTTCTACTAATGCACTAGGAATAATAAGGAATGAGGCTTCTTAACTTACATTCATTGCACGGCAAATATAGGCCAATGCCAATAATACCCTCAACCCATTTAGGTCCTAGGATGAGGGTGTTACGGAGTGGTATCGGAGTAATGACTTACCTTATCTATTTAAGTTAGGATGACCGATTAAGCAAACACAAGTCACGTTTTAGCACCAAGTGAAATTCAAAGGTATATAATGCTTGATAAGTGTATGTCGTATTGAATGCTATGAAAAATGGTATGTGATGAATTTTATGATATGTTATGGAAAATGAATGAATAAGGAAAGTTGAATGGAAAGGTGGATTGATCACCTTACATGGAAATATATATATATATATATAAACAAAGAAACTAAAGTAAAATGCTTTTTTATCGTAGCAATAAACGATAATGAACGAGTGATTATCACTCGTTCATTGCTGTCCTTTATTTATTTTGTTATTTTTTTATTTTTTTTTGCCTCTTCCTCGACGATGCCAACTTGAGCTCTTTCCCAATTAATCGCACCTTAGCCCCGCAATTGCTCGCTCTTTGCAACCTCGCAAATTAATATTCTTCGCTGTTCGGGTATCTTTCAATCTAAATATTCAAGATTCTTTACCATAATTTAAATGCCATTTTCCAAAAAGATTTTTCGTTATGAATTTTCTCTACCACGATGTGTGCTAAAATTTGCAATTTTTTATGGTGAATTAGGGACTCGACCGATGCTTTCCGGTCCTCCCGCTTCTCAAGTTTCCCCGGGAGTACCCGGCTCCAATTCTTCGGTTGGGAGACACACCAACTCTTCTATTCGTTGGTGTTCATGTTTATTTGGCTTGCACGCATTTATTTTATTCTTATTTGTGTTATTACGAGTAATAGCTACAAATTGATGGTCCCAACAATTGAATTGTTTTTTTTTTTCTTTTTGTTCCTAAACATTGAACTTTTTTTTTTCATTTCTTAATAATGTTGGGTGTTAAAATTTTAAAGGAACCAACAATTAATTGGGTGTTAAAATTTTAAAGAAACCAACAATTTATTTTCTTTATTATTTATTTCTAAAATTTAAAATATCTATTTTTTCTTTTGGTGTGACTATTTTTTATTTTCGTTTCGCAAAGTGAACGATTTTTTTTAAAAAAATTTTCGTTTCTGAATAATGTTGGGTATTAAAATTTTAAAGGAACCAATAATTAATTAGGTGCTAAAATTTTAAAGGAACTAACAATTTATTTTCTTTATTATTTATTTCTAAAGTTTAAAATATCTAATTTGAAAAATAATATTTTTTTTCAAAAAATAATTATGTCTATAAGCACATACTATCACATAACATAATTTATTAATTAACAATTACATAAGGTGTATTTCTAAAAAAAAAACAACATATATTATAATAAAGAATTTTACTACTCATAGTTTGTCATTTATTACCATTTTCATTAATTTTTCATTTCTTTTAAATTCGCACCCAATTAATTTAAAATTATATTTACTCATAGTTTTGATTTATTTTAATATTATTCATCTAATTAATAAAAATTAAATTCACATTTTTTTTCAAAAATCGATATTCTCATCAACATGAAATAAAAAATAAAATATTTGTTTAATTCTATATAACCTTTTAGTAATTATTATTTTTGTTTTTTGACAAATTTTATAAGATACTAAAGTTTTTTTTAAAAAAATTATTTAATTTTTTTTAGTTATAATCCATGGATTAACAAGGATAAATCCTTTTTGTAAAGAAAAAAATATGAAAAACACAAATAAGAAATAGTTAAATACAAAATTTTTTATTAAAAAATTAGAATTATTTTTTTAGCTTTGATTTCATATATTGTTATAGATTTACACCATAAAACAGAATATTAAAATGAAAAAATATTTTTAAATAATTTTATATATTTCATCCAACTTGCGGTATAACGCGGATTAAAAATCTAGTATAATCTAATGAATTATGCATGACCGTGCGATGTTCTTTCATAGCCATGTTCACTCCCTTTTAAATGGTATATAAATTTAATTGAAATAATTTCCTTTCAAGTCAAGACAAAACAATTTTGGCCGAATGTCCCCCTTTTTTTTTTTTTTTTGTCCTTTTCATTGAATATACAATTAACATAAAAGCCTAGCTCACTTTCCCCTTTTAAGTATATACTTTTCAATTCACATACACGACCATGTAACAATTTGTTAATTAATTTTGATTAATTTCTTAATTTTATTTATATTTCAATTTTTTAATTAATTATTATTTGAAATTTAATTAATTTTGAATTAGATTTAATTTAATTAGATCAATTTGAATCGAGGATTAAATTAATTAGGTTAATTTTTATTAAATTGTTGAATTTTAATTTTATTTAGTTAAAAAAAAGTGTCAATATGTAAACTATAACAAATACAGAAGCCCTTTTTTATACCCAAAATTTAAATTTTGCAAACTATTAAAGAAGATGGTTTAAAAAATATCAAGTCATTGTGGGGAAAAAGCAAGAATTTTTTCTTTTTAGTAATATATATTTTGTTAAACGTTTTTTATAAGAATATTTTGTTAAATGTTAAGAGGTTTTTATCATGACATTGAATTTTGGAGTGGTCTTTCATAATTTTATAATTATACGTTAAAGGGTTATTACAATTTATCCTTATCCACAAATCATCAATGTGGCTTTATTTTTTATTTGTTTTCTATAATTTACATAATTATGGTATTGGTCTTCGGGATGGCTCATTTTGAAAAAAAAAATGATAAAGAGTTAATTATGTAATGTTTTGTTGCAAGTTTCAATGGGTTCTAGTTAAAGTCTATTAATTTAGATAATTGATATTATATTCTATTCAAAAGACTTAAGCCTTCCAGCAAATAATCAATATTTATCTTTATATATTATTTATTTATTTGACTTTGGATAGATTCTCTAGCACTCTCTCTTACTTGTAGTCTAGGTTTTGGGGTATGTCAAGTAATTTGGGTTCCATAATTTTTGATGGACCATTGAACCTCTTTATAGCTCTAAGATCACATTAAATTAGATAATTGAGAATGAGTTTGATTCAAAAAAACTTTAACTCTTTTGATAGATGGTACATTTTTAATTTTATATATTATTCTTCTATTATTTTTAGTAAATGTTTTACAAGTGCATCTTTTCTAGCCTGATCTTTAATGAATATTATATATGCTTGATTTTTCTAAAATTAATTAACTTAGCTAATTTTTAATTATGCTCTACTGCATATTATTTTTATTAGTTGACATGGATCCAAGATGCTAAATAGGATTACATAGTGTCGCTAATTTCATATAGCAATGGTTTTTTTCCAAATAGCGACGGAAAAATTCGTCGCTATTTAGCAAAATTTTTCCAACGTGTTATTTTTTTTCATAGGAATATTTTGTTAAATGTTAAGGAGACTTTTGTCATGTATTTAATTTTTTTAGTGATCTTTTTTAATTTTATAATATCTTAGATGATTATTACAATTTATACTTATCCATAAATTACAAAAACTTGACATATTATTATAGTTTAAACATAGCCAATAAATAACCAAAAAAAGAAGATCATTTCTTGGAGGGAGTCATTATTGGCATACTAGATACTCTAACTACATACTTTTAAAAATTATGTACATTAAGAAACAAAATTTTCCTCGTTTATTTTACTAGTTTATTTTTTTACTAATAAATACCAAATATATAGCCAATAAATGGTTGGTTTAGTGATAAACACCTTGATCGTCCTCTTTGCAAATGAACTTGGGTTCCAGTCATCACATTGTAGCCTTTTGTTGGTCATAACTCTACATGATTTGCTCTTATTTGTAGAGGATTCGTAAGCTTTGACATGACAAGTGAGTAGCTTTTCCAGCTAGACATGATGTTGTTAAATGGAGATATCATTGTCATCCCAAAGAAAAAGTAGAATAAACACTATAACAAAAAGATGAGTTTGCGATGGGAATTAGCGACGGTCCAAAAAACATTACTAATTTTCAAAATTTGTAACGATTTTAAGTGATTTAGCAAGGGTTAAAAAACCGTAACTAAAATTCCTTAAAATGATCGTTTTTTGCAATGATCCGGCCAAACCGTCGCTAAATTCTTGGGTTTCAATTTTTTTATATATGGATCATATTTGTGATGGTTTTCTAAATAAAAAAAAACACTAATGCAAATATTAGACTTAGTGACGGTCCACAAAACCATCGCTAATACTCGTTGCAACAACAATTATATTAAAAAAAAAACAAAAAACAAAAAACCAAAATTTGTAATGTTTTTTTTTGCAAAAAATCATTGCAAAATTTCCAAATTAGCGACGGTCCGAAGACCATCGCTACATCGCTACTAAAATCACAAAACTGAAAAAAAATTAAAAACCAAGATTTGCAATGGTTTTTTTTGCAAAAATTCGTTGCAAAATACCATAGACCGTCGCTAACCCATTGGTAAAATAAAAAAAAATATTTTAAAACCAATTTTTTCCACGATTTTTTCTAAAAAATCCATTGCAAAATATCATTTTAGTGATGGTCCAAAACCGTCACTAAAATCAAACCATTGGTAGGAAAGGACTAATTTTTGAAATTTAAAAACTAAAACCAACAATTAGCGATGGGTTTAGTGATGGCCTACGGACCGTTGCTAAACCTTAATCTTTAAAAGCTATCCCACCCAAAAATTTTCAAAACCGATTTTCTCTCTCGAGCTCTCTTTTTCTCCTCCAACGAACAATTTCGATCTCGCCTAAATCGGCTATAAAATCTTCCCCCTCTCCCTTATTTTCAAAACCAAATTCATTAAGCTTATTTAGTTGTTCATTAAGTTAAATAGTTAAGTAATTAGAATATTAATTAAGAATAAAGAAATTAAGTTTTTTCAAAATTATGTTCGGTAGATAAAAAAATTAAGTTATTAGAAATATTTTAGATGTTTAGTAATTAAAAAAGTAAGTAGTATTTAAAAAATTAATATATGCTTGTTGGATTTAGATTCGGTAATAAAAAATTTTTAGTAATTAAAAAATTATTTTGTTTAAAATAAATTCGGATCATTCTTAGATTGTCTTTAAATTAATCGATGGATCATTAAATGAGGGCTTCATAGAAGGGATTAATGAATTTATTAATTTTGTGATTAGTCATCCAGAGTGCATGGATGGAAATAACATACGATGTCCATGTAAGCTAACAAAATATCAAAATTGTAGTTACAAAAACCCGATACCGTTAAGTATCATTTGTCGAGATATGGGTTTGTGTCCGGGTATTATGTGTGGAGACGTCATAGAGAGAATGATTCGGTCATTTATGACAATTCGTTTAATTATGTTCAATAAGAACAAATATTTGATGATCGTCAAGTCAATCGATACATCACAATGGTGATGGATGCAACTCGGTCTATCATTTAATCCATCTAATACAACCGAAGACCTAAACTCTACCGCATAAGCATTTTACGATTTATTATATGCATCAAATAGAGAAATATGACCCGATTTAAAAAATCATTCACGGTTATCAGCAATGTCTCATTTGTTACATCTCAAGTCCGAGCATCATTTCTTAAAAAGGTGTTACGACGACTAATGTCAACTTATGAAAGAGTTGATACCTGTCCATAACTATATGCTAGAAGACTTTTACGAGTACAAAAAAATGGTGAAAATGATGGTTTTACTCGTTAAAAAGATCCAAAGTTGTATAAATGGTTGCATGATTTATTGAGGTAAAGACAACGAGAAAATCACTTGTAAAATATGTGATCATCCTTGATATCAAAACCCTAGGCGATGATCGATTAGAGAAACATATATCCCATACAAAAAGATGTATTATTTTTTGATAAACCCACGATTACGGAGGATTTATGCATTGAATGACACCATTGATGACATGACATGGCATGTGTAACATATCTATGAGCCGGACATCATACGTCATTGTTTAGACTCCTTAGCATATGGCATTTTGACAAAACACATCCTTCTTTTGCATCAAAAATTAGAAATGTTAGATTAGGTGTTTGCATAGATGGGTTTTAGCCTTTTGGTAAATGACGAATGACAATATTCTTCGTGGCCTATGATTGTAGCACCTTACAATTTTCCACCTTGAAAATGTATGAAAGAATAATATATGTTCTTAATCGTAATTGTCTCGAGTCCTAAAAACCCTAAAGTCAATCTAGGCGTATACTTACAATCCTTAATTAAAGAGTTGGTTGAATTATGAGAAGTAGTCGCTCTTACTTATGATGTGTCCTGTAAAGACAATTTTCAAATGAGAGTTACTCGTTATATGGACAATTAATGATATTTTTACATATCCAATGTTATCGGGTTAAAGTACTACGGGTAAGACAAGCATGCCATTGTATGGAAAATTCGAAGCTTTCAACCTCCGTAACGGTAGAAAAACTTCATGGTTTGATTGTCATCAAAAGTTTCTCCCATAAAGCCATCCTATCGACGAAACGAGAACGCGTTTAAGTGAAATTCAGTTGTTACGGACATTGCTCATCCGATCAAGTCCGGAATAGAAATTTTGAAAGAATTACACCATTGGGGATTATTGAAAGTAATGGAAGAAGGATCCGATGAGTATAACAATAATATATCTAAATATTATGGTTGAAAAAAACATACTATATTCCGGGATCCGCCTTATTGGAGTTCTAATATAATTTGACATAATTTAGATGTGATGCACGATGAAAAAAATATCTTCGACAATATGTTTAATAGAATTATGAATGTGCTAGGAAAAAAAAGGCAATGCAAATTTTAGAGAAGACTTAAAGCTATATTATCAATGGCCCGAATTAGAAATAGATGAAAGCTCTAGAAAATACCCAAAAGCATATTACACTCTAGACAAACAATACAAAATACAATTACTAGAATGGATTAAAGAACTCAAGTTTACGGAAGAATATGTCTCTAACTTGGCAAGGTGTGTTGATATGAATAACATCGGATTACATGGCATGAAAAGTCATGATTGTCATGTATTTATGCAAAGGTTAATACCTGTCGCATTTCATGACATGTTACCAAACAAGTGTATGGCAATCATTAACCGAGCTAAACTTATTCTTTAAGGAATTGACATCTACCGTGATTAAGGTTGAAGATATGACCCATCTTGAGAAAGATATACTAATAATCTTATGTAAATTAGAGCGTGTTTTCCCACCTAGTTTTTTTTACTCCATGGAGCATCTTGTCGTACACTTGGTGTATGAAGCAAAAATAGCAAGACTCGTACAATATCGATGGATGTATCCATTTGAAAGGTAAATGTTTTTTTTATTTTTTGACATTTGTTATTAATTAACTCTTGAAATATTTTTTTAAGTATAATGCATTTATAATATTATTGTAGGTAACTTGAAAAATTAAAAACAATGTTAAGAACAAAGCTAGAGTCGAAGGGTCAATATACAATGCATATTTAGTTAATGAAGCTTCAATGTCCCGTTCATATTACTTCGAGCCTCATGTACACACTAGGCATCGAAAAATGCCTTGAAACTTTGAGTGTCATCGAGAACTAAGTGACGACATTGAAGGGATACTTGCAATATTCAAACGTAAAGGTAGACCACTTGGTCGAGCAAGATCACATGTCCCGATAGATTAAGAAAAGAATGCATCTCGTACCTACATTTTGTTGAACCGTGTTGAGGTGACACCTTACATGGAGTACATGCTATAACTCTCAAATATTACTATACATTTATTCATTAAGTATCAATCATTTTAATAAAACATAATAAGAATTTTTTTCTTTCTTGAATATTTTATCACCCAACTTTATAAAAGTGATCCCGATATATCAAAGAACAAGGTAGATGTTTGGTTTGAAACTAAATTTGCATCATGATTCCATCGATATATAAGTATAAGAAAGTAAAGATTGTTATTAATTATTCAAAAAATGATTTTATCAAATTTTATACTAACATTAGATTATAATGGATCCGATCTTTATAGGCAAGTAAAGCACAACCTAATACGGTAACGGATCATTACATCAAAGATCTAACAAAAGGACCATTACGAATAACTAAGTTGTATATGAGATACATTGTGAAAGGGTATAAGTTCCACATCGATATTCATGGTTCGGAGAGAGCATCAATATGTAGTGGAGTGTGTGTAAAAGGAGTTAGCTACAATGTGGTGAAAAATAACTACTATGATAGGTTGATTGATATGCTCGAACTTGAGTATCTTGCTTTAGCAACCAAAAAAATCATTTTTTTAAATGTGATTGGTATGATATTACACCTGGCATCGGTACAAGAGTTCATGATCATTATGGACTAGTGGAGGTCCATAGTCGTTGGTCTTCAAATAGATTCGATCCCTTCATACTAGCATCACAAGCATATCGGGTGTATTATGTAACATATCTTACATTGAAAAACATCGGATGTGATTGGTTAGTAGTATGTAAGGTAAAACCCGACTAACGGTGGATGTGCCGAAATCATCTTTTACCGTCGACCAAAAAAATATCCAACCCTTTCAACAAAACAAAATGGAAGGCCCACATAATGTCATCCAAGTTGATGACGATCAAGGTCAATCATTGATTAATCTAACTAGAGCGTTACTAGATTTAGAAAAGGGTGAAATTAATCTAGAGAATGAAAATGAGTTTGAAACGGATGTTGAGAAAGACTTAGATGAAGAATGTGACAATGATGACCATGAGACCGATTAGCGATATGGTAGATCCTATTAGATTATGTAATATTGTTTTTTATATTCAATTGATAAATTATCCATATGGATTTTATGTAATTGCAGTAGAAAATTAAGGGTTTAGGCAACCTTGTCCTTCTAGGTTGTTAGGCTAGGCTGATTTTGTCTCTCCATGTAATTTTTCACATGATTTCAATATATCTCTAGTGGTACCGTCTTTGTTCTATAAGAAAAAAATAGGTATATGATTTTGTTGGTCTACATAGTTTACATGTACTTTTTTTAAGGTAACATTTAAATATATGTTTGTGTGTTCATGTTGTTTAAATATATTTAAAATTATTCATATTAATTTCAATGTTATATGTTAGTACGTATTATATAATGAATATTTTATTTCAATACTAATGAATGTAATAATGTGTATGTCATAATGACTCGAGGTAAGGGGACATTCGGGATACGGTGGCCCATGTCATACGGTGAGGGTCGTGATTTAGATATCGAGTCGGGCAGTGATCATGGACTTGGACACCATTCTCATTCCATTCCTTGTCGGATGGGTCCCCTTATGGACATGCCTCCATACCACTCTTATAGTGGCACCCTAATATACCGTTTAAGGCCCGACATGTCTCGGCCTCAACCATATCCTTATTATGGACCTCTACGTCCTCCCTCACCTTTTCCTTCATCGTCGTCGAGCCCTCGTCATCATAACAAGACAACCTTTTTTTCTTGAACATGTCCCATCGTAGAACGTCCCGCGTCCATTCGCTTCGAGACCTATCACATCGATGGTAAACCCGCGAGTTAGGGTCATTGTCGTTGGTTGCAATGAGTACTTTTTAAGCTTAATTTTATACTTAATTTTATGACATATTTTTTTTATTATCGTTATTATGTACTCATTTATTTTTTAATTTAATTATTGTCTATTTTCATAGGTTGTATCCATCCGATGTTTGCTCTCGCACAAACTTTAAGACATTCTAGGAGTATGTTCATATTTTCGGATGGATGCGGAAGAAAATGAGTCCGGAGACAAAAGACTTCTCCCGGGAAGAGTTTAAGGTACTAATTTTTTAAATTAATTTATTACATTATTTCATATTTAAATAACACATAATAATATCCAAAAAAATTTAGTAATGAATATTATTATTTTTCTTACGAAATAATTTACGTGGGATGATGATATGAACGAGAGCATAGTTAAAAAAGCATGAAAAAGTCTCGCACGAAAGCGATATTCCGAATTTCTTTGTTGTCTTAGAAAAAATCGAAGCCAAGATTTATCTCATAGAAAATATGGGATGGATGGACTATAAAATCGGCAAAACCCAAGGTCGTTGCCCGATCTAAGATGACGGCGTAGAACCATAACGACGAGACTGGTGGTGTCGGAGCTAGTCCTTCAAGACATACGGAGGGATCGATCAGCCATAGAGAACACACAATACATATGGTAAATATATATATAATTTTTTTATAATGATATCCAAAATAATTAATTAAATATTTGAGTATATTTAATACATTTACGTATATTAATGGTTTCATTGTGATGTGTTGGGTCGTGAACCCGATCCTCACGAGGTTTTCTTCGAGGACTCATTAGAGAAAAGTTGATGATTAGTTTGTCTTCGTTGATCAATGGTCAAGACTTATAGGCTTAAGTTATTAGTTTATAACATGATTTTATATATATTAATTTGTAACGTTATTTCATATACCTATTTAATATTATATATTTCACAATTATATAAGAGACCGTATAGGGATTAATAAATGAGGAAGAGGTTGCTAGTCGACATCGAGGGGGATCGTATCGACCGGAGCCAACATTAATGAGATTTTTAAGAAGGCCATTAGTGGAGGAGATAGTAAGAGGAAGAGGATATACGGACTCAAATCACATGCATCTCACTATTACTCTAACGTCGGTACAACCTTAAGCTAAGCAACTTTTATTGTTGATGAGGCACAACTTAAGGAAGTCCATGGTCAAACATCTACAAATACGAAAAATATCCATAACCTACGAGGTACTATCACAACATTAGAGAGTACTCGTCACATCGTTGTTGGCTACAACAAATGAGTTGAAGGAGTATAGTCGATAGCAACATACGATAATGTTATAGATGTAGCAAATGTTCATGCAGCATTTTCAGCAAGGTGGTAGTTCATTCGCTATGCTTGAGACCGACGAAGACTCCACCCAACCTTCGAACGACTCTACCCAACCTCCGAGTAATCTTGGCAATTTTTCTTAACTATCATGTTTTCTTGTAATAACGACAAACTATGTACTCGTTTTCATGAATTTAATAATTGAATAATATTTGTTACGTTTTAATACAATTTATATTAATAATTATGAAATTTTAAAATATTATGTTTTAGATATTTAGTAGAACTTTTTAATAGAAATTGGTTAATTTTAGATATTTAAATTGGGGGTGGAAAAAATTAAAATCAAAAAATTAGCGATGGTTTAGACTATCACTAATCCCTAATAATTTGTGATCTGTCTTTGGATCAGTTGCAAATTCCGTCGCTAAATTGCGACGGACTTAACGAGGTTTTTTTTCACCGTCGTAATTATTCCCTCTTTATACTACCGTATTTAGTAATGGTTTTCATTTTTTGTGACGAGTTTAGCCCATCGTAAAACTAGCAATCGTCCAAAAATCGTCGTAAAAATTTAACGACCGGCATTTTAGCAAGGGTCTTTGGAACGTTGCTAAATCATTTTACTAACGGTTTTTTTTTTTGAGTTAGCGACGATATGGACCGTCACTAATTCAATTGATTTTTGTAGTGAAAGACTCATAGCCTAACCACACTATGATATCCTTGATATTTTTATCTCCTTAAATATTTATATATGAGTGAATAAATTTATTTAATATATTAAATTAAGGTATAAATTTAATTTTTATATTTGCATGAAGAATTAAATATTAGGCAATGTAAATGGATTATTGTGTAGTTAATTTAACAAGTCTAATTATTAAAAGTCATAGAGGTGAATAATTTTGGTACCAAGTTGAATTAATTAAAATTTCTTAGAAAGTATCCAAAGAATATAAATATTTAATAATTAAGAATTGGAATATTATTAAAATTTATTGATGAAAATGATAAATTAAGCTTTCTAGTAAGCTTTTAATATTTGTCCAAGGAGAAAAACAATTAAATTATTTAGTAACATTTGATTTAAATATATTTAAAATAATCTAAATGAATAAGATTCCACCATGTGAACATTTAGAATACTATGATGCATAACTCGGCAAAGACCAAAATAAAGAGGTGAGAGAGAATTCTAGAGAGCCGGAGCAAAAATTAAGTCGGTAACCATTATAAATAATATACCAAAAACTGGTTGGAGAGAGAGAAATAAGAGAGAAACCATGACTGGTTTGAAAGAGAGAAAGAAGAGAGAAATTGTGAGAGAGAAAGAAAGAAGAAGAAGAAGCCACGAGTTAGCAAGAAAGAAGAAAAAGAACCCAAATGATTAAGAAGAAGAAAAAGAGGAAATGATCGAATGAAGGACATGAAAAAATTAGGTGGGTTAGTCAAAATACCTAAAAGGAAAATAGGAGAGAAAGGTTGTAAATTATTCAAGTGTGATCAAGATCAAGCTAATTAGAGGTAAGTGAAGTTCTATCTACATCACTTGAATGTAATTGATGCATTGGCTAGGGATAATTAATGATGTTTTATGTGATTGTTTAGGAATTCAATTGATTAGGTAATATTGTACTCAATTGAAAACCTACACATTAAGGTGGTTTTTTGATGGTTATGTTTAGGTATTGAATTAATTGATGAATGAGTTTATTAGATTTAAAGTTAATTTGAAGTTCTCATTGAAAATTGATGATGATATTTTGAAAGCCAATATATGGCTAAAACTCATCTTGAAATAGAGTGGGTTAATTTGATGGTTAAGTGAAAAATAACTAATTATAAGGTTGTATGTTTATGATTTATATGAAATTAGTATGATTATATATTTAATTGAGGTTTGATTGGAAAATTGATGATGGTTTTTTTGGAGGCCATATTCGGTCAAGACCAAATGGGTAGTTGATGTTTAAGTGTAAATTGGCTAGTTGTGAGGTAGCATGACAATAATTTATACAATATTAGAAAGATTATATGTTTATTGAGATTTGATTATGAGTGGTTTCTCTTGGAGAAGCATTTGGCCAAGTTAGGTTTTGTGAAGTACAAATTAATTTTATACATCGGTGATAATTATGTGTTCTTGAGGTCTTAAAGGACTTGAAATGATTTGATAATTGGGTGTTTAATATTAGAATGTTGCATTATACTTAATCAAGTACTTGGCATGCAAACTTGTGGTTATTAAGTTGATAATTCTTAATGATGATGATTGATGTTATCTAAGGATATGAGTCCTTAGTGGTGATGGTTTATGTTTTCTAAAGGATATGGATTAGCTAGTACTTGGAAAGCTAGATTTGTATTTCAAATTATATGATGATTAAGGTTAATTGGTATATACTTGTGTGATTAATGGTTATTAGGCATGTTTCTTAGTCTAATATCAATATTTAGCTTAGGTAAAAGGTATCTATTAATTAGTTTATGCTTGAGATGGTTTCGACTTAAGCTAGATTAGCATGCTTGAATGAGTTAATTAATTGTCATGCTTAGTTGATTTAATTGATTAAGTTAATTCATGGTTTAATATTTGGCCATGTGTAAGATTTATTATGCTTGAATTGTGTTATGTTAATTATTATGCAGGTACTCATATGCTTAATTAATAGGTATAGGTTAATGATTAAAGATGCATAATAATGTTACATGTCATGTTCATGATCATGTTTATATCATTATTTTAAATATTTATGGAAAAGGGTAAGGAAATGCATACTATTGCATTTATAAAAGGGTAAGGAAATGCATACTATTGCATTTATAATCATGACATGAGAATTGAAATGTTTTTCCTCATGTTTTAAAGAAAGAAAATGGAAAAGGGCACGATTTTTATAGGAAATGGCTAGGTACCTTCAAATGAATAGCAAGAGGAATGATCACCCTTTTGTAAGGAAATGGAAATGGTAATGGCAATGAAAATGAAAAAAGAAAGGTACATAGTGCTTTTGTGAGTTTTTACAAATGCATGTTTTAAAAAAAGGGTTGACTAATTACAAAATTGACGAGGTGTGCTCGAGCGAGAAAATGAATTTCGGAAAGACATGAAAATGATTTTTATATGCATCACATGTATTTCATGTATGGACTTCACTTATTGAGCATTAGATAATCATTTTAATTTAATTATATCATGTAGGAAAGCAAGATATTAAAAGATGACAAGTTTTGAGGTAAAAATTACCGCCCGAAGATGCCCAAGTTGTAGGATAGTGTACTTTGAATGCAAGTTTAGAATAGAAGACCTAAACCATTCTTTTCTTTTAATTTTGTGGACTTTTTAAGTATTCTAGGCTTAATTTTATGGATATGTAAAGTTAAAATTTCTTAAACCTAGTAAATAAATAAATGGATATATAAATATTCGGTAAGTCACTCTAATGTTTCAAATTAATAAGATGGATTAGTATATACATTAAAGATTAGTTAATTGGTACTAAATAAGAATATACGAAATTAATTAATGGTAAAAATAGTTTATCGTGGGCTTACCTTTCCTTTCTTTCCAAACCTCGATACACCTTTCATTTCTTTTCAAACCTTGATACACTTTTCATCGGTGCAACCTTTAAGAACACATAATCACCAACCGTAAACTCTATATCCTTCCTTCTTTTGTCGACATAGCTTTTCTACCTACTCCGAGCCATCTTCATCCATTAGTGGATCTTTATCCACCACCTCAACCATTTATTGCACCAATTTTGGCCATAATAACTTTCTTTCCCCTACTTCGTCCTAGTGTATTAGGGATCTACACCGCTATCCATACAAAGCTTCATAAAGAGCCATCCCAATTGAAGCTTGATAGCTATTTTTATATGCAAACTCTACTAGCCATAAATATTTTTCTATTTTTCCGACCAATCTAGGATGCATGCTTGTAACATGTCCTCAAGAATCTAAATAACCCGTTCGGATTTTCTATCGGCTTGTGGATGATAAGTCATGCTAAAGTTTAATTTTATACCCATAGCTCTATGTAAACTCTTTCAAAATGCCGAGGTGAATCTAGGATCTCGATCCGATACAATTGAAATTGAAATTCCATGCAATCTTATAATTTCATCAATATATAACTAGGCATATTCGCTCGAGTCGTAAGTGGTCCTAACTGGAAGAAAATATGCCGACTTAGTCAACCTATCCATAATTACTTAGATGGCATCCATCCCCTTTTCTAACTCGAAAATCCCATAACAAAATCCATAGTTATGTGCTCGCACTTTCATTTTGGAATTGTCAATGGTTTAACATTCTCAAGGCTCTTTGATGTTCCGCCTTCACTTATTGACAAATATGATACCTTGTCACATAACTAGCTACATCTTTCTTCATTTCGGCTACCAATAAAACTATATTAAGTCTCGATACATTTTTGTACTCCCTGGATGTGTCGAGTATAGAGTTACGTGTGTCTCCCTTAGTATCTCTTCCTTCAAGTCTTGTACCAAAGGAACACACAATCTTTCCTTAAATTTGATCATTCCTTTGTCATCAACAATAAATTTAGACTACTTTCTAGTCTCCACACTTTTTCTTAATCTATTCAACCTCTTGTCCTTTTGTTACCCCATTTGAACTCTTTCTTGCGAGTTGGTCGGACTAATAGAGTCGATAAAGTACTTCGTGGCCTCGTAGGGATTATCTCCAATTCTAACTCTTGTAAATCCTCGACAACCGAATTACTTGTATCGATGCTACAAATTTTCTACCGAAAGCATCGCAATGACATTGGCTTTCCCCATGTGGTAGTTGATTATGCAATCATAGTATTTCACCAATTCTAACCACCTCATTTGCCTCATATTTAATTCCTTCTATGTAAAGATATATCGTAAACTTTTATGATCCGTATATATCTCACATTTTGCTCTATATAAATAATGTCTCTAAATTTTCAAAGAAAAAATTACCATCGCTAATTCCGGATCATGCATGGGATAATTCTATTCATACTCCTTCAATTGTCGTGAAGCATAGAGCCACTGTTTTTCCATTATGCATCAACATCGCTCCCAACCCACTCTTGGAAGCGTAACTATACATCATGAAATTTTCATCTTCCGATAGAATGGTTCGCACTAGGGCCATGACTAACCTTTGTTTCAACTCTTGAAAACTTTTCTCACAAGCATCCATCCATTGAAACTTAACACTCTTCCTCATTAAGTTAGTAAGGGGCATAGCTATCTTAGAGAAGCCCTCAAAAAATCTCCGATAATAATTGGCCAAACCTAAGAAACTTCATACCTTCGACACATTCTTCAAGGTATGCTAGTTTTGGATAGCTTCTATCTTCTTTGGTCCACTATAATGCCTTCCTTCATCACCACGTGGCCTAGAAAAGCTAACTATTCCAGCCAAAACTCAAACTTCTTGAACTTTGCATACGGCTATTGCTCCTTTAACATCCGCAAGGTAGCTCTTAAGTGTCCCTTATGCTTCTCCTCACTTCGGGAATAAACTAGAGTATCATTAATGAACACGATGATAAATTGATCCAAGAATTCCTTAAAGACTCCACTCATCAAGTCCATAAAAATAGTTGGGGCATTGGTCAACCCAAACCGCATCACTAAGAACTCACAAGTGATCGTATCCGATTCTAAATGTCGTTTTCTTTACATCTTCTAACCTTATCCTTAATTGGTGATACCCCGATTGTAAGTCTATTTTGGAAAACATCATCACATCTTGTAATTGATCAAACAAATCTTCAATCCGAGGTAATAGATACTTATTTTTTATTGTCAAATGGTTTAACTCTCAATAATCGATACATAGCCTCGAGCTATCATCTTTTTCTTTACAAACAATACCGGAGCTCCCTAGGATGAGAAACTAAGGCATATAAATCTTTTATCCAATAAGTCCTACAACCGCACCTTCAACTTTTTTAACTCGGCTAGGGCCATTCTATAGGGAGTCTTAGAAATTAGAGTCGTGCCTAGCTCTAGTTCAATCTCAAATTCTATCTCCCTATCTTGTGGTAACTTAATCAATCTTTTTAGGAATATGTCTAAATACTCTTGTACAACCTCTATATCTTTCGGTTTTGACTTTTGTTCTACTTAGTTATCTACCACATGCGCTAGGTACCTCATACATAAGCACCTTTCTAGCTTTTAAGGATGAGATGATCGATACGACTCGAAGCTTCAAATCGACTTTAAACTTTAATAGCTTATCCCCAAATAGATCAAAAACTACCTTTCTACCTCGACGAGTCTATATTGGCACCATACCTTGTTAGCCAATCCATCCCTAAAATCAAATCAAAATCTTGAAGATCCAACACTATCAAATTGGCCTCTAAACTTCTATCCTCAACTCACACTCGGTCACTCTCTAACTATACCTATTGACTTCATAAATTCTCCAAAAAGGATGGCTAAAAGATACCATATATCTAATATCTCGGGTTTAACTCCTAGGCTTTTCACTAATGTTTTTTATATGAATAAATGTATAGTAGTAGAATCAATCAAAACATAGTAATCAAGCCAAGGATTAAGACATTACTATAAATCACCATTGTATCCCTCCTATCGGCCTCCCATGCATCATCGTGTAAACTCGAGAAGGTACCCTCTCCGATCCTAGTTTTCGTTCTTGAGGGTAGTTATAGGATACGTGCCTCTCGCTTGTGACAAATATAACAAGTCTTCAAGTCGAGTTGGCACTCCCTTGTATGGAACCTTCCATATTTATTGCATAGAGGTTGGTTACCCATCATCGGTTGTGGCCGATTACCCAAGCAATGACCTTGGACCGTACGGTGTTAGTCCGATCGCTAATGCATTTCCTTGACCACCACCTTGATTAAAATTCCTAGTTGGGGCTCGACTTATCGGCTCGAACAAAGAGGCTCCCGACTTAAATGCTTGCCTCTTTTGTTGTACGTCCTTTACAATTTCCTTCGATCCTCATCCGTCAACATTGCCTTATTTACCATTTCGGGAAAGTGTTACCGATCGACATCCCCACCATACTTCTAACTCTTGGGGTTAGCTCTATTAAGAATCGATTCTTTTTCAAATTTTTATCCTCCATAATGAATGGGAAAAATCTACATCCTTGTTTGAATCTTCACAAATATTCAACCACGAACATCCCATCTTGTTTCAATTCCAAGAACTCTTGAGTCGTCCTAGCCTTCACATTTGCGAGTGAAGTATTTATTATAGAAAACTTCCTTAAACCCTTTCTAAGTTAAAGTAGGTAAGTCTATCGTTAACCATGCACTTTTCTATCATGTACGAGCATCTCTCGGTTAGCATAAGAATAAGCACATAACACTCATTCATTATTGGTGAATTATAGATTCTCAAATATCGCCTCCAGAGATTTAATCCATTCCTTAGCTACCATTAGATTAACGACCTCGACAAACTCCATGGGATTCATTTTTCAAAATCTCTCCACGACGTCATTTCTATATTGAAGGAGAGGTTGTCGTTACATAGCTAGTAGCCGCCTCATCCGCTCTACATGGGCTTGTTGTTGTTGCTTATTGTTGTTACTACATCATCTCCATCATACGATTCAAGGCCCCATGTTGATTCCCATTATTATTACCGGAGGTCCCTTCTCCTCCTACTCGCATAGGATTCCTCTTTGGCGAGCATGATTTGACTTCACACATACCACATTATGCTCGAGTTAGTTTCGAAATCAAAATCCTTTTCTTATTGCATACGACATACAATACAAGGCATCCATGTACATATATAAAAATAAAAGCATAACGTACAAAACAGACATTCATATTAACAAACACATTTACATACAAAGGTTTTCATGCCATACCTATAACCAAAAGACATTTCTATTTACATCAAGAGATGCACAAAAGATGTTATGTCGCACGATACGTTTTCTCTAGTAAAACATCTAATCCATCGAGTCAACATATCGAACTCGACAAGGAAAGGAATACTCTACTCTCCGTCAATTAATGCCATTATCGATGTGGAATTTACTATCTCACGAGCGAGACATAAAGGTAGGCCCCAATTATACATCAATTTAATGAGGTTCCACCTAACTTATGTCGAGAAAAAGGCCCAAATCAAGTCTCAATAAGAATTATGGTCCATCTCATTCTCCTACACCTCATCTAATAATTGTTGATCCTATGGTAAAAGAGTTTGATGCAATGTCATCCTCATAAAATACATACTATGATACCGATCAAAAGAGGCATCAGCAAACGCTATTTACTCGGATTAAATCATGCACTCCAATAATGTACGCCACCAAATCCTAGGCGGTGTCATGGTAAGGTTGCTTAGTTCGACCTAATAAGCGACTAGGGTGGTCCTCTATCATTGTGTCTTGTTAGCTCTGGGAACGCAAAGTATGTAAGACATCTACAATGGTAATATTGACAAGTAACAACAATCCGTAATAACTAACTATATAAAAATACACAATAAACACACATGCACTAGAAATAAGGAATCGAAATTTACTTGTCAAGTAGCGCACTAGTTCTAAAGCTCATGTGATACTTAAGACTCTACTCATTTAACTAAACCTAGGCTCGATACTACCTCCGTAATGCCCATAACTCACTTACTATGTCCCAATAGGAGCGGTTATGTTTGTTACATTATTAAACCTAAAATCCCAACTAGTTCCCTATAATATATAACCGAAATTAAATAAATATTAAGCAATAGAATACGGATAATAAAACTTACGTGGTATTAATAATTACAGTCATAGGGATTGTAAAATATCTACAATGCCAACTACCTAAAAATAGGAGAACAATATCACTTATCTACAACCCTTCAAAAGATTCCTCTAATTTTGAGTAGCACATTAGCCCTCTTAGTGAGAATCAACGAGCTTCCTCAATAGAACTATCTTTGTCTCTAACTCGTTACACCATGGAATAACAACAACAATATAAGCCAAAGCTTAGTAAGTAGGATGATGTACGTGATATGCAATAATTTCTTACTATCCTAAATTCATTCGTTAATTTTAATTCGGATACGCTAGGTATTAGTAAGTCCACTCCATTTCCATCTCTCGGTGATTACCTTATCACCTACCGTTAACAACGGAATTATCTATCATGGTAGCACATGGTTAATAGAATTATCCATCACTTAACGGTGTAATTAAGTAATAGAGCACGCACATAACTTCATTGCTAATACCCATTTAATCCAGTTTTAATTACCAAACCTTATCAATTCTCAACCATCCGTCTTTTCAATCTACCTATAACTGCATGTGATGCACAATGATCTTTCATTTACCATATCTCGTCAAGTTATGGGTACCAAACCCTATATTCTCAAACTATTCTTGAAATTCAACCCACATATAGAAACACATATATGTCTCATATATCTTATATTTATTTAAGGAAATCAATTACCACTAAATGTAATTAATAAATCAATATAATTCAATTCTTTTATAAGTATCTTCTCTTCATATGATATATGATTAATAAGTAATACCATTGATTTCATCCAATATTTTGATACCACTTAGCTTACATACACATTAATCATAGGGACCGATTGAATAAACATTTAACTTGTAATTTCTTATTCTAACCCGAATTTGGCCTTAATGACCGAATTTTGATTTTAACAAATTTAAGCCATTTTCTTTAATTTTTTTGAAATTTTACCTTCCTACAATTCAAATTATACTTGCTCAAGTATAATTAAACCAACAATTCTAGATTTGGAAGAGTGAAACTCAAAGCCTAAAAATCAAAGTTTAGGCCGAATATACCCTAAGGATTTGCGTGGATCTTTCTTCAATTAAAGTAAATTTTTTCACTCCTAAACACTAATTCACACTTAATTAAGTCATAATTAAGTTCCAGAACATCAATCACATGAAAAGCATCAAAATTCCTAATTTAAGCAATTAGGCCGAATAGTCCCTTTAAGGAACCCTAGGAATCTCATCATCCATCATCTACCATTTCGGATTTATTCCTTCCATATCCACATCAATAATTATTCACTCTAACTAATTTCAGTCCAAGTCCATAAATTTACTAACCTAACCAAACAACAAATATTTAGGCATAAAATAAAGCTTTATAAACTTTAATGAGCAAGCATATCAATAAATCATCAAATACCCAATATAAACCAATAAATACATATCAAGCCATCAAAACTCACAATATTCACATAAGCAACCCATAAAAGCATAATCATCAACTCAAGTAAATCACATAAATCAAACACTTAGAATTTCGAATTTATGGTGTAAAATAAATCCCTACTTACTTGATTCAAGTTTCCTAGAAAATCTCTTAGTCTTTTTCTTCTCATTTCCTTCTTTCTTTCTTTCTCTTTTCTTCTTTCGTTTTCCCTTTTCTTGTTCGGCTTTCTTTTTCTTTTTGTGAACTAAAATCTTCTAAAAGTAGTAGGCCATTCCTTAGCTTTCTCTTATATATATTCATTATTTCTTCCCTTATTAATGCACTTAACAAGTGTCCTAATCTAAGCTTGTGAAGTGTAAAGTGGTATAAGCAATTAAAAGCTTAGGTGGTGGTTTTGATTAAAAGGCATGAGGTGTAAAGTAATATAAGAGTTTAAAAGCTTAGGTGACAAGTTTGACTTAAAGGATAGATGATGTGATTAAAACTTAATCCTTAGGGTATTTTGGTCTAAGAATTTTGACACCCTCATAATGTTAAGATAATAATTTATTATTTTTTCATCGGCATGGTATATTCTAGATACGCGCTAGGGAAAAATAAATGGACAACTAACTAAGTTACTCAAAAATTTATTCTCATAAATAATCACATGAACACCAAATATATTAAAAGCACAAAAATGTTAATATGTTATAAGAATTACACCCACACTCGGTATAAATATATATATATGGTTGAGAATTTTTACGGAAGTTACAAAAACAAATATGTAAAAATGGCTTCTCCATCAAATAACAAACCAAGGCTCGTTGAGTTGAAAGATAGTATGTTGATATCTCAGAAGAAGGTGGATCTCCAATAAGAGAAGCAAAGTTAACCGGATGTTTACCCGGATAAATGTCGCCTTTTTTTGGACTTATAATGCAAGATAAGTCAATAACCAATTTGAACCCTCTACAAATGCCACAACAAATTCTTTGATAAGGGATCGGAGCAAGGCTAACACATCCGATAACTAAAAAGCCTAAGCACGGGAGTTTGTCACCGTCCTCAATTCGGTAGAGTGATGCAAGCGTTCGCCATACAAGCAAGACATGTTGTTTGAAAATGCAAACATAGACGAGAGAGAGAGCTAAACTAATAAAAACCCAAAGCTTCAAAAAGATTCCTCTAAGGTTCATAAAAAGCTCCATTTGTTGGAGAGGGCTAAAAGCATGTAAATAGAGTCGGTTTTTTAGTATTATTTATAAAACATGTAGTGTTTGTGTAGAGGGATGGAGAGGTAGGAATTAATCCACTTTTCTCCAATGTTATGATTAATCCGAGTGCTATTTACGTAGGCGATTATTTCGCTCTTAGAGTTAGAAGGAGTTACTTAGTCAAACGAAGACAAAAGTAAAAACCTCGTAGTATGATGGTTAATAATGTCTTACATATGTAGCACGAAAGAAAGTCATAACATTGTCATCCGGAGAAACTAACGTAGCAAAAGCTCACGAAAAAGAAAGATAGCTATCATTGATATGATATTCGGATGTTCGGTCTACTATAACTTGTTGATTTGCCTACAAATGCCGGAAAATAGGCTTCAATTCTATTGATTCAATGAATGCCGATAATTAAAAAAATTGAGATAATCTCTCTCAAAAGATTATTAATCAAGAAAAAGTGGCATTTTTTAGACTAAACATCTTACATAAATTATAAATTTTAGGTCAAAAGCCTAAAATAATTTGAAAGGGAAACAAACACTACAAATCTAAAATTAAATATAAAAAATCCTAAAAACTCGTTATCGTATGAATAGAATAGTAAATTGGCTATTTGAGGGCCTAAACAATGTTTTTTTTTATGAAAATAATATGTACGTCATGGGTGAAGCTAATGAGTTTTGATCCTTAGCCCGTTTCCCATGAAACTAGGTCCAAAAACCCCAACATCCCAACTCCTCGTCACCATACCTTATCGTGTCGCTCTATAAATTTTAAGGCTTTCTAGTCCACATCATTTCCCCTAGGAAAGAGAAAATTTAACCTCGAATTGATCACATCATCATCATTAGAAGAGTCACCATGAAAGGTATCAAATGCTTGACATTGAACACATCGACGAGTACGAATATGACTAGGCGAACTTGAGTCGGTATGTATTGGGATTGATCTTCTCAACTATCTCCACACGACCAATCTTCTTTATTGCCAATTTATTATAATCTCCCATAGAAAAATGATCCTTGGTCAAGACGGCCCATACGAAGTCACTTACTTCAAACTCAACAAGACGATGCCTCTTATCAAGCACTCGCTTTATACTTCGCATAAGACTAAGCTAAGTTATCATGCACAGTCTTGTGAATCTCCTATAACCCTTACCATGGATCTTTGTCTTGCTCGAGAACGGCATCAAATCCAAAGGCCCACGTGGAATCACGAGTACACCACTTGAAAAGGATTGAATCTTGTACTCTTGTTAACAATATGGTTATAGGAAAATCAGCTTGGCATAATTTATGGTCCCAACTCTTGACATGATCTCCAACCAAACATCGAAGTAAATTTCCCAATGATCGATTGACAACTTCGGCTTACTCGTCCGTCTATGGATGATAGGCACTATTGAAGTTTAACCGTGTATTCACCATCTTCCATAAACTACACCAAAAATGATCGAGGAACCTAGTGTCTCTATCGGACACAATGGATGTAAGTAGACCATGCAAGCGATACACCTCCCGAAAATAAAGAAGAGCAACATCAACGACTTTCGTCATCTTTTTACAAGGAATAAAATGAATCATCTTAGAAAAACGATCAATAACTACATAGATGAAATCATTACCTCATTATGTTCGGGGTAGTCCTAAAACAAAATCCATACCGACATCCACCCAAGGCTAAGAAGGCACGAGCAATGGCATGTATAGGCCAACATTTGTAGTAACACCTTTAAAGACTTGGCGGATTCGACATCACCGCACAAACCTATCTACCTCTTTTCGAATGGTAGGCCAAAAGTACGAAGCCCGAACTAGCTCCAATGTTCTATCTCTCCCTACATGACCCCCTCATGCAGACTCCTTAATAATCTACACACACAAGTCGTAATCGAGAACACGAGTCGGTTTCCCTTAAATAGGAACCCCATCATGCAATAGGAATTTTGTTTTATCTCATATACGTGACCTCTCCATAATAGCGAGAGAAGTATGGATCGGTCAAGCAAGTCACAAAACGAATCTAAACCAGGTACCTCAACTCTCATACGCGTCGGTAGGCAACTCCTCCTACTCGGTGCATCCGCCACCCCGTTGGTGACCCCGACCTTATACTTAGCCACAAAAGTGAACTGTCGTAGGTAAGCAACCCACCTCGCATGCCCCGTCGATACCTTATCCTACTTGTGTAGATGCTTCGATGCCTCGTGGTCGATATACAATACAAATTCTTTATTGAATAAGTAGTGTCTCTAGTGTTTGACTGCTTGAACCACTCGCATAAAACTCCACATCATAAGTACTATAATTAAGCTTCGCACCCGACAATTTCTCACCGAAGTAGGCTACTTGGTCTATTATTCGAAGTAGGCTACCGGTCTATTATTCGACTCAACACTACCCTAATACCCAACTTTGATGCATCATTATGTAACTCAAATGGTTGCATAAAATCTAACAACACTAAAATTGATACGAGTCAATCGTATATTAATCTATCGAAATTCCTCTTCCGCCTCTTCAAACCATGTAATTTTTTTCCCTTCATGCAATCGATAATCGGAGCCATGATGCTCCCGAAGTGAGTAATAAAGCATCGATAAAAAAGCAAGCCCATGAAAACTCCGAACCTCCGTAATGTTGCTGTGGCGTGGCTATTGTCTCATCATCTCGACTTTGGAGTCATCTACCTACAACCCATCTCTTGAAATCATATAGCCTAGAAACGAGTACCTTGGGCTCCATGAATACACATTTCTTCACGTAGCAAAAGCTCATAAGAAAGAAAGATAAATACCATTTATTTGATATTCGGATACCGATCTACTATAACTTGTTGATTTGCCTACAAATATTAGGGAATAGGCTTCAATTTCGTTGATTTAAAGAATATCGACAATTGGAAAAATTAAGATAATCTCTCATAAAATATTATTAATCAAGCAAAAGTGGCTTTTTCAGCCTAAACATCTTACATAAATAGTAAATTTTAGGTTAAAGGCCTAAAATAATTTGAAAGGAAAACAAACACTAAAAATCGAAATTAAGTAGGAAAAATCCTAAAAACTCACTACTCGTATGGGAAAAATAGTAAATTGACGATTTGAGGGCCCAAACAATGTTTTTTTACAAAAATAACACGTACGTCAAGGCAAAGCTTATGTGTTTTGATCATTGGCCCGTTCCCCATGAAACTATGTCCAAAACCCCAAAAATTAGCCCAAAAATCCAAACTCTCGTCACCATACCCTATCGTGCCGCTCCATAAATTCCAAGACCTTCGGTCCATATTAGAAACCGAGTTGCACTCGCAAATATATTGGTTTTGAAATTCAAACAGTTCCCAACGTGAAAACCGGTAAATCGATTGAGCTCTTTATCTACAATAATGGTTAAAGAGTGCATCTCAAAAAAGGAAAATCCTATCTATATATGTAAGAGATGGTTGTTTAGTTTAGAAAGTTCACCGATGAGTCTTCTCCTAGGAAAAACGAAAGAGACTTTTTTATTGTAAAGAAAGGATAACTTAATTTTTTAGGGAAAAAAAAAGCCGACATGTTATTTTAGGAAAAAAAAAGTCGACATGTCGTTAGTATTTAATTGAAATTGCTCCTACGTGACATATAGTACCTTATTATGAAAAATAAGTTTAAAACTACACTATTACAAGAAATAAGATAAAAAAAAGTAGCTTGTTATGAAAAAAAAAACTCCAATAAGGCTAGTGTCAAGCACTCGCATTCTACTTAAAAACCATCCCCATAAAATCTATTATATTTTTTCGAGCTCCCAACAAATTTTGGTGTTAAGTTAACCGATGTCTCTTCCTTCTCCCAACATGACTACCGATTTACCAAATTGTCATTTAGCCATCTTTTTTTTTTACAAGATTTTTTAACTTCTCTTTTTCCACAGTTAGAATTTATAAATACTTAGAACAACTATAACTTCTAAAAATATTTGTAAGTGTTAGTAGTATATAAAATTAGCTATTATTGAATAATTTTTGGAATAATATTTTTTTTATCATTCGATATATATATATATATATATATATATATATATATATATATAAAGAAAGAAAGAAAGAAAATTTAGATGAGTATTAAAACATTCTTAGAAAAAATCTAATATTTGGTATGGAATTATTTATCGCATACCAAAATTTCAATTTTTTATCATGTCAAAACTTTGAGGTTGGTAATATTGTGTAAATGCCAAAAACTCCTAAATTGTCCAGATCATGTTTAATAGATCGTAGAAAACCGCAAAACAAAAAATATAATGAACATGCAATTTATAAGTAGAATCTTGTGAAAACAAGTCATAACTTGCAGACAACAAAAAGTTTCATATTGAAAAGTTCTTTTTCTCTATGTCATATAAGACATAAGTTAGCTAATTACTTAAACAATGTGCAATGGACTCGTAAAATGCTATGGATGGAGCATTTCAAAATAAAACTACCCTTTACAATATTGTAATCAACATGCTTCTCTTATATAATATTAGTGTTGATACCGAGTTAGGTAACTAACATGCATGCTTGTTTAGTTTTGATTCATTAGGAATGTTGTTAGAGTAATCCAATCAATGCATTAGAGCAAGAAAAGCCACCGAATGATCAAAACCTCAATAAGTAATTAAATTAGTGAGATATTCCGGTACCCAATTAACGTGATCCGGATAGCACAATTAAATAGATTACAACGAGTAATCACATCTCCGGAAGAAACCAAAATTTATGGGGAGCACACAATGCCTTAGGGTAGGCGCCGTGGAACACAAGTATGAGCATGGGATATGTTTCCCCTATTTTTTCTCCAATAGCACGGAATTACATTTTCTTTGCACGCGTATCGAACAGGCATTCTTTGGCTTGGTCAATTAAACTTAAACGCCGGGTTTACCAATTAACCTAATCTTGTGTTATATTTATTATACAAATATTATTTAAATCTAATTGTTTAAGGTGATTCTCATTCATAGAACATATGTAAATAAAATCAAAAGGTGGAATGAAGGGAGGTAGGAATTTTAATACCAAAAATTTATAAAAATGTTATCTTTTTTAAATTAAAAGCTAACATGGTTTGCAATAAGTTAAACTACTAAACCTTCACAAGCTTAGACAACGGACATGCCTTTCTAATTAACTTATGAGAGGAAGTAAAGTTTAGGTTGTATCTAAAGGTTTAATGTACCAAAAAAGTCATGAATTTTACACATTGTAATCATATTAGCACATTTTTTAATATTGGATAGAAAAAACATAATTCTTGGCCTCGATTACATATGTTTTAATTGATTTCGATGTACGTATTCATTTATTTCTAGTACAATGATAAAAGGCCTAGGTGTCTAACTCGAAACCTTAGCCGTGGCCTATTTGATAACAGCTTCCTTCCGGAGAAACCATAGAATCAAAAAATATAATTAGAGGGTGCCCAATGAAAATAGAGGATAGGAGTTTAGAAAAAGATTTGATAGTATTGGACCTTCAAGATTTTGATTTGATCTTAGGGATGGATTGGTTAACGCGGTATGTTACTAAAATTGATTATCGCGGTAGGAGAGTGATCTTGGATCTACCCGAAGGCCAAGCAATTAATTTTTAAGATCGATTCGAAATACCAAATTGTGCTAGTTATCTCGGCCATAAAGGTTCGAAAGATGCTAGGGAAAGGGTGTATGGGATACCTAGCAAATGTGGTAGACAAACAAGTGGAGCCAAAGATGAAACTTGAAGATATATACATTGTACAGGAATATTTAGACGTGTTCCCGAAAAGTCCGATTACACTACCACTAAAAACTAAAGTAGAGTTTCGGATTGAGCTAGAGCCGGTATGGCTCTAGTTTCAAAAACCCCTACGGAATGGCCCTAGTTGAGTTAAAGGAGTTAAAAGTGTAACTGCAGGATTTATTGGACAAGGGATTTATACGCCATAGTTCCTCACCTTAGGGAGCTCTAGTATTATTCATAAAGAAGAAAGACGGTAGTCCGCGGTTATGCATTGACTACTAGGAGTTAAACCGAGTAACCATTAAAAATAAGTATCCATTGCCCCGGATTGAGAATCCGTTTGACCAACTACAAGGAGCAATAGTATTTTCTAAGATAGATTTGTAATCGGGGTATCACCGATTAAGGGTAAAAGAAAAAGATGTGAAGAAAATGACATTTCGGATAAGATACGACCACTACGAATTTTTAGTGATGCCATTTGGATTGACCAATGCTCCGAATGCTTTTATGGACACGATGAATCGAGTCTTTAAGGAGTTCCTAGATAAATTCATTATCATCTTTATTGGTGACATTTTTGTTTATTCTAGGAGTATAGAAGAGCATAAGGACCACTTAAGGACTATCTTGCGGACTTTGAGGGAAAAGCAAATGTATGTCAAATTTAAAAAGTGTGAGTTTTGGCTAGGGAAAATTGCTTTTTTGGGCCATGTGGTGACAAAGGATGGTATAGCAAGTGGACCCAAAGAAGGTGGAAGCAATTTAGAATTGGCCTGCTTTGAAGAATGTGTTGGAAGTATGAAGTTTCTTGGGACTAGCCGGTTATTATCGGAGATTTGTTGAGGACTTTTCTAAGATAGCGATGCCCCTTACTAACCCGATGAGGAAAAACATCAAATTTCGGTAGACAAATGGCTGGAAAAGGAGCTTTCGGGAGTTAAAGCGAAGGTTAGTCATAGCCTCGGTGTTAACCATTCCATCCGAAAATAAAAACTTCGTAGTCTACGAGTGATGCATCAAAAAATGAGCTAGGAGCGATGTTGATGCGAACGGAAAGGTGGTAGCCTATGCGTCACGATAGTTGAAGGAGTATGAACGAAATTACCCGACACATAACTTAGAGTTGGCGGCAGTAGTTTTTGCCATGAAAATTTGAAGGCATTACCTCTACGGGGCAAAGTGTGAGATATACACGGACCATATGAGCTTACGATATATCTTCACACAAAAGGAATTGAATATGAGATAGAGAAGGTGGTTAGAGTTAGTAAAAGATTATGATTGCATAATTAACTACTACTTGGGCAAGGCTAACGTCGTTGTCGATGCCTTAAATAGAAAGTCGATCGTCGCGCTACAAATCATTCAAACTTCGATCATAAGGGACTAAAAAAGTTGGAGTTAGAAATAGTCCCCGCAAGCCATAAAAGTATTTTATCAACCTTCACCGTCCAACGAGCCCTACCGGAAAGAATTCAAGTGGAGTAGCAAACGGATGATAGGTTAAAGGAATTTAGGGAGAAAGTAAAGGTTGGAGAGGAGTCCGAATTTATAGTAGATGACAAGGGTATAGTGAGGTATAAAGGGAGGTTGTGCGTCCCCCGAATCGAAGAAGTGAAAAGGGAAATATTGAGAGAAGTATACACCACCCCATACTCGATATACCCAAGAAGCATTAAGATGTACGGGACTCGCGACAACATTATCGGTGGTCCGTAATGAAGAATTACGGCCATTGGCAATACCCAAATGAAAGTGGAAACATATAACGATGGATTTCATCGTGGCGTTACCAAAGTCGAAAGAGGATCCAATGCTATTTGGGTGATCGTAGACCGATTAACTAAGTCGACTCATTTCTTACCGGTCAAGATCACTTATAATTGGAACCGAGTGTGCCTAATTATACCCGGATGAGATCGTGAGGTTACATGGAATTCCGATCTCAATCGTATCAAATCGAGATTCGAGATTCACTTTTGCATTCCGAAAAGTCCGCAACAAGCCATGGGCACCGAGTTGAATTTCAAGCATAGTTTACCACCCGTAGATGGACGGACAATCGAATAAGTGATCCGGACTCTTGAAGACATGTTGCGGGCCTACATGCTAGATTGGTTTGAAAAGTGGGAAAGATACATATGCCTAGCCGAATTCACATATAACAATAGTTATCAAGCTTCGATTGGAATGGCTCTCTATAAAGCTTTATATGGGCGACGATATAGATCTCTCGTAAATTAGGATAAGGTAGGAGAGAGAAGACTACTAGGACTCGAACTAGTGCAGCAGACGATAGAGGTGGTCGAGTAAATTCGCCAATGAATGAAGGCCGCCTAAGGCGGACAAAAGAGTTATGCGGACAAACGGAGAAAAGGATCCGGAGTTTGTAGTTGATAACTATGTATTTCTAAAAATGTCACCGATGAATGGCGTGTTGCGGTTTGGGAAGAAGGGAAAACTAAGCCCACGATACATAGGCTTGTTCGAAATATCGGATCGAATAGGTGATAAGGCATATCACCTGTCGCTATCACCATCCTTAGCAGAAATACATCATGTATTTCACGTGTCTCTGTTGAAAAAATGCATCGGAGAACTAAGGCAAATTCTAGAAATGAAGTAGCCGGACCTTGTCGTAGATTTAACATATGAGGAAAGACCAGTCCAAGTCCCGGACGGACAAGTAAAATAACTCGGGAACAAGGAAATTGGTTTGTTTAAAGTTTTGTGGGTAAATCACGACCTCGAAGAATTGACTTGGGAACGTGAGAAAGAGATGAGGGATAAATATCCCGAATTGTTCGAATAAGTCAATTTCGAGGATAAAATTCTTTTAAGGAGGAGAGAATGTAACCCCCGTAAAATTTATACAAATGTTTAAAAGTAATAGTATGAATGGGTTCAAAAGAGACTTTACAATAACGGTATATTCGACAATTATGTCGAAAATAACGAGAGGAAAAAATTCAAAAACTTTAGGTAATTATCCTTTTGGGTGTTTCTAAGTATTTGCGATGTAGGATAGTGATAAGAAATGTATTTTAAAATTTTATAAAAATTGGGATTTAATTTGGAAAAATTTTTGAATTAATTAAAAGAAAATTTCCAAAATTTAGAGCTAGATTCTGCTCGAATCTTGTGAGATTTATTTAGGGACTTTAAGGTGATTTTTGGGTGAACTTTAAAGAATGAAAGTTGTTGATCTATGTGTTGAATAGCCCTCTATAAAATTTGATAATATTTCGACCTATACAAGTAAGAGTTATGTCCATTAGGGTGAGGGTTGTTTCGAAATGCATTTGGCTGGAATTTCGAGAGAAGAATTCGAAAATTCCAAAATAGAAATTCCAATGAAATGAGTTAGCCATATGAAACCAAGTTAGTCAAGGACTTAGTTAGGCTAAGGATATGGTTAGGACCAAGTTAGACACCTAAGCCATGCATTAAAACCATTTGAGCTAAGTCACCCCATTTTTTTCCTCTCCAAATTTGCCACCTATCTCCTTAGTCATCCTTTCACTTTACACTTTGGCCAATTAAGCTTAGCCATTTATAACCCATTCTAGAAGGAAAGAGGTAAGTATATAAATAAGAGAGGAGTGAAAAGATGAAAGGATTTAGATCAATTTTAGAGCCCATCCGTAAGCCACCAAAAGAAAGAAAAGAAAGGTAAAACCATGAGGAGAGAAAAGGAAAAAAAAAAAAAGAAAGAGAGAAGGAAAAGAGGGAAAAAGGAAAAGGAAAAAGGAAAAGCTTAACTCAATGTAAGTGGGTTAATTCATGCTTTAACTCCTTTTCTTTATGTGCTTAATTTATTTACTTGTTTTGGTTATTGTTTAAATTGTTATGCTTGATTTGTGTTGGTTGATTTGAATAACTTGGTTTGGATTTTTGTAAGATATTTATGTGATCCTTGAAGTCACCATAATCACGGGTATATCTTACCGTGTGTTGATGAATTTGGACCATAATTTAAGGATAAGGACTAAGTGTGAAAATGAATAAATTAAGGAGAGAATCAAGCAAACATTTAGACTCCCTTTTGAACCTATTCGGCCAAGGAACCTAAATTAAACAAGATTAGGCTTTCCATGGAATTTAAAGACTAAAATCCAATCATAATCTAATGGATGTGTAAATTAATTAGGTAAGATGGGAAGAAATCACAAGAAAATCAAAGAAATTGAGAAGGAAAAACTTTAAACCAGTTTTTAGGCCCAAACTTAAGAAAATAATGACTTTTGAGCCTAATAAGATTTATTTAAGGACTAACGAGCCAACCGAGACCCAATAGGAAATAAATTTTGAATTAGAAGGATTAAATTACCAAAAAGCCACAAACTCTAACCGTCAAGCCATAATTGGCCTAACGCCCGTTAAAGGCAAAATCGTATGCCCAATAACATAATTTGGTATAAAATGGGTTAGTTAAGTCAACATGGGCTAATTAGGTCCAATCGAGGATAAAAACAAGGTTAAGTCCAAAATTAGCGTAAGGAATGTCCAAGGTATTAGATTGAGGAATTAACTAACCTAAAACGATAAAACAAACAACGAAAGATAACGTCGTCCAAACAGAACAAAACCGATTGAGTAATTGGTAACCATGTGGGTTATGGGAAAGATATTTCTATGAATATTAGAACATGAGGTACAAGGTGCCCGAAACCCCGTATGAGTTGGACAATAGGAATATGAAAAACTAAACCCCGTGAGGGCCGAGTACTTAGGAATAGGAATAACGTAGGGCTCGGTAATCTTGATGTGTCTATTACGAGTAAACATGTTGGCATGTGCATCATGAGCATTGTGGGAATGGTATGAGAAACAGTCAGTTAGTTGATAAATGAGTCATATGGTTAGGTTTGGTAACCTAACGAACTAATGGGTATTAGCGGTCTAGCTATATGCGTGTATCGTTAGACGAAGGATTCTCGTCAATAGTAGCTACAACAAGGAACAATACCGTTGTTAGCATTCGATGATTCGGTAATCACCATTAGAGTATGACCGTTAATTACCTAGGATACCCGGACTAAAAACCGATGAGTATGGTAGGGAGTCACAAAACATCTACATTACATTTGCATTACCCCGCTTACCGAGCTTCGACTCAATCTGTTATTATTTTCATGTCTGTAACATGAAAAAGGACGATGTAGTAAGGATGCAACTGGATCCTCCTAATCGGCTCCTGTTCGGCATCATATATTAGATTTTATTTTATCCGTCCGTAATTTAGGGGTTGATAAAGAAACTTGTTACTGCTTGTAATAATAATAGCTATTTAATTCATGTTATGTACATTTATTTCATCCTAATATGCCATGTAATATTAGTTTTTCGAACCAAAGCATAATCATTTTAGGAGTAGGTTACGACGTGTCGGCGTGACGTGCTTCGCCTAGTACTCCTACTTGGGTAGTAGAAAGTGGATCGGGACGAGGGCATTACATTAAGGTCGCCTCTCCCCTTTTGTGAGGTGAAATTGAGTTTTTATATGTAGGGTTTGGAATGGTGGCCAAATTTCATTTTGGTTGTGCATTGCAAGTGCTTTTTTTGTTTTAATTTGATACCCATTCATTTTTTTTTAATTATGCCCCTAATTGAATTTGTTGATCTCTCCCCCATCCCCCTTTGATTGCATCCAAACTAAATTCAATTTCTATCCTCTTTCTTTTAGGATATTCAACTACATACATAATTGCTTAATTTCATCTTCTTCTTTTTTCAATTCTCTTCTCCTTTTCAATTTCTCTTTTTATTTTTATTTTTTGTTCTTTAAAAAAATAGGAAATAATTATAAGCAATTTAAATCCTAAAATTTTAAAAATACTTAAAAATTACGAAAAAATAAAAAAAAAACTATATAACATGTAATTTTTTTTTCAAATTTTGTATAAAATAAAATAAAAATTTATGAGGGACAAAAAATGGGTTATGACAAGAATTGTTTCATAAATAGCGGTGGTAGTAAAAATAATGTGAATAATTAATGGTGGTAATGATGGAAGAGGAAGAAAAGATGATATTAGTAATATAGTAGTAATATTATTAAAAAACATTAATTCCACCATCAAGGAAGTGGCATCCGTAGTGGTCGAGATAGTAATGGTAGTAAAAATAGTTGATAGATAATAAATTTAAGGGCAAAAGAATCTAACCACTCTTAAACTTTAAATTTTTTGAAGTTGAGTTTCTAAACTTTTTTATTGATTTTAGAAATCTCTAAACTTTTAATTTTTTTTTTTTCAGATTTAGCTCATCCTTCAGTTTTCTATCATTTATCTCAAAAAATAACAGATCACATCAATAGTTTTATTATGAAAATTATTCTGTAAAATTTATGTGGGACTCGCTAAAAAAATTAGAATCATTTCGAGGTTAGTTTATATTTTTAATCTTCAAAAACTAAACAAATATAGTTTTTGATTTTGAAAAATTCTAATTTTGTTTTTTGCAAAATGGATAGAATTTTTTCCAACATGTGTTCAAAATTTCAGCTCAAAATACCAAGGGTTAATTTTTATTTTTTTTAAAAAAGGGAAAGATAATATTTGAAAATCATTGAATGGACCTAAATGCGAAAAAATTAAAAATTAAGAAATCTTTAAAATAATAAAAAGTTAAAGGATTCAATCTCAAATGACTTAAAATTCAAAAGTGGTTGAACTTTTTAGTATAAATTTAAATAATGTATTATTCTACAAAAAAAAAAAAAAGAAATCCCATTTTCAATTCTTATTCTCACATTTCCTGTGAGAATGAAACTATTTAATTTTTATTTTTATTTTTGTTCTTCCTCTTTATTCATATTCTATTTCTTGTTATCAAACAACACCTTAAAATTTTATACAATGAGTAAATAGACATATAATAAAAAATAAGATTAACCTAATTTTAAAAAATTACATTTATATTTTAATTTCTTTATTAATTAGAGATAGAGTTGAATTCATATATTAGTATGGACACAAATTTTTATTGTCATATAAAAAAATGTTTTCTTTTTATATAGATACAGAGAAGAATCCTAAAAAAACAAGGAATTCATAAATAAAATCCTCTTAATATATATTAGTATTGAATATATTTTTTAGTGTCATATACAAAAGAATGTTTCCATTTTATATAGCATGTGGGAAGGTTAGAATGTTTCCCTTTTATATAGTCCGTGGGAATAGACAACTAATCAAATGACTAACTCGATAAATAAGTCAAGATACAAAGAACTAGTATTGTAATTTGTAAAAATAACATCTATCTAACTAAATAGAATGAATACAAGTAATGAGAAACATGAGAAAAGGAATAGCTAGTGCTAGCAAAACATAAGTCAAGTGGTTGATATGTGAATAGTCAAAATCTAAACATGTGAAATTTTAGATGTATTCTTGTGTTCGAGTAGAAGAGCTTTGAGAGAGAAAATTTATAAGTTTTTTTTTTGTTAAGAATTAAAAAAGTTAAAATGTCCTCATAATAATGTAACGTTGATATTTATAATGAATTGATGATGATTCTTGATCGTTAGGATTGTGCAACGTTATCCATATTTTGATAGTCAAATTTGAGTGAAAGAAATTTGAATTTTTTGAACTAAATTATTTCAACTTGTTAGCAAAAAAAAAAAAAAAAAAATAACAATTGATGTTTTTTTTTTTTAAAAAAATGGATCTTATTTCAAATCCTCCAAAGTAATATTTTTTAATGCATTTCAAAGGCAAGATATGAATATTAATCATGAAAAAATACTCATATCCATCCTTGCAACTTAAAAACTTATGCTAAACAAGGTCTATCATAAGGTATAACTTGGATTAATGTTAAAATTAATAAAATAACATGATTAAATACATAATAAAAATCAACTCAATTACATAATTAATTTTAGGAAAAATTGAGCATATACACGTAGATGTAGATGTAGATATAAAGTAAAAACCCAGATAAAACAAGGTATTTATAAATAAAATCATCTTCGCATGTATAATATGAGCATGTCATGAATTTAAACGATGCGAGCTTGGTTGGAACAGTTTTTGAGCAGCTAGTAATTGGCTCCCGTTTGCACGTGCGAGTAACACCACGTTTCCGAAACCAAAAAAAAAAAAAAAAAAAACTCCGAGAAGAGGATATAGGCTAGCTAGAGTTGTAGCTGTCCCACAAATAACTCTGATATGAAGTGGCACAAACCAATTGGTTATCCAGGCCTTCTCCTCTCTTTCCTCTTATAATCTCTCGATCCACACAACACCGCCAAAACATTAAAATTTGACACCTCCTCCTCTCCTCCTCCAACACGACCACCACCTCCACAGCCGTCAATTTATTGGAAAGATTGACCACAAAGAAGGAAAAATAAAGAGAGAGAGACTTCAATGATATAAAACATGATAGAGGACAGCAGTACTAGGTTTTCTACCGATGGTTCGACGGCAAACACGGATACTTCAGCATCATCATCACAATCCAGGCAAAGGTAACCAAACTGTTTCCCTCAAAACTGAAAATAAAATAGAAATAACGAAAATAACTCCAACCATTTTTATGCTTGGTTATTGATTTTGTTGTGTTAGGGTTTATTTCAATATCTTAATTGCTCGCGCTATTTCAGTTTGTTTCTTTATATATACAGCTTAAAGAGTATTTTTTTTTTTTTAACATGTTAACATTGGTATTATTATTATTATTTTGTTGGGTTGCAATTGGACTCAGGATTGGTATAATTTATTCTTTTTAGGGATTTTTCGAATTATGATTTTGTAGTTTGAATTTTGGAAAAAAGCGAAATGGGGTTAATTGAACAAAAAGAAAAGGCTGCATTATGCTTGAAAAAAGAAAGCTTTAATTTGGCCTTTTCTTTTTACTTGAAGGAAGGGAAATACTAGACTATTGTGCATTAGATCATGATAGAATTGTTTGGACTTAAACGTATTCACTTTACAGAGCCATGAAAGCTGTGATCATGACTGTGCCTTGCTTGATAAGATATTGCTGATTTTTATTTATGAATATATGGAAACTAATCTTGTATCATATGGTGCAGGAGAAAGAGAAAATGGGATCAGCCTGCTGAGTCGCTGATTTCAGCTGGAGTTGCAATATCTGGTGCTGTTCAATTAGGAAATGTGGGGTCACTTGTTGGGATCTCGTTACCAGGGGCTGCTTCAGTCTCTGGTGCGCTTTTAGAAAATCCCCAAGTTGCTATTGTTCCGCCTATGTTTCAGGTGCCTTCGATGCCACAAAATAATGCTACTGTGATCCTGAAACCAAATCAAGTGAGATACTTTATTTTTATGTTGCTTATGACACGTTGTGTATGAGGGTTATAACCAATAATTACTGTCATCGTGAAAGTTTTTATTCAATGTTGTTTCTTTTAACTTATTCATATTATCTCATAAAATGTTTTGATTAATTTTGTTATGACTCTTTTTGTTTGAATATATGGTTACATTCTCAATTTAGGTACGTAATAATTGTGAGCGTTTTTGTTTTAAAAATTTTTTCATTTGGGTTCAGCCTAAGATTCAGGATGAATTAATAATAGCACGAGAGATCGTTATAAATGATGCAGAGTCCTCTGTTCGCTACAAGCTTACAAAGCGGCAGACACAGGAAGAGGTAAGTCTTTCAAAATCAGTTTGCTTGAGTGGAAGATGTTGACTCGTTTTTCATTAAAAGCCAAGAACATAATTTCTCTGTGCCATCAAGAATTGATAAATATTTTTCCTTACCTTTCAGATCCAGAAATGCACTGGTGCTGTGGTGATAACTAGGTTAGTAGGTCCTTGAAGTTGCATGAGGGGTTTGTTTAAGGCCTTTCTTTCTGTCCGTTTTATGAGTATGCTTAATTTCCTTGCAGGGGCAAGTATCGTCCACCAAATGCACTGCCAGACGGTGAAAAGCCATTATATCTTCACATATCTGCTGCTGCTCATGTAAGTATTACGTATTATTCACAGGCCTCAGAGTCAGTAATTTGTTAGTCATCCGCTAGAGCTTTAGTTATGCTCTTTTTTTCACAATTCCCATAATATATAATTTCTGAGTCTTTGAAAATATTACGTAAACTGGATTTGATTCCTTGGGCATAAAAGATGGATAAAATGTGCAGTTAAAAGATACTGCAGAACGGATTTTGGCAGTTGATCGTGCAGCAGCCATGGTTGACGAAATACTGAAACTGGGCCAGAGCTCACAACCTGCTTCTTCCATTTTTCAAACTGCTGCAGTTAATGGAGTAAAGGTATATAGATGTCTTGCGCTGCTAGTTTATTAAGGTATGAGCTTCAGATAACTGTCACAACATAGAAATGTCTAACGGAATAAGTTGTCCCAGGCACTAAGCACGTGTGTGTTTTTGGGCTTTGACACAGACCCAACAGTGAATATTGCTGCTCAAATTCGTGGACCAAATGTGAGTTTTTCTTCTCTGCTTTCCTTGTCATATGATGACTAGTGGGATTTTGTAGGGTTACTTGTAATTATTCAGGTTCTGGATGTCTGTAGTATCAGTTGCATTGTATCATTTTATGAGTTATTTCCTTGTATGTATTTCATCTAGATTATAATGTAGTAATAAATAAGGTAAACTGACTATATGTGGTACTAAAAACTGTCTTGCTTTTCTACCTTCTGGTTTGAGCTATGCCTTATTGTTTGACTCATTATTTTTGTTTTTATTGTGAACAATGAAGATGAGAGATTCTAATGTTTAAAGCTTCTCTCACATCTCCATACCATTGGGAGAGCTTTTTTCTTTCTGTTGGTGGTGGTTTGGTTTTGTACATGCAGGATCAGTACATAAATCATATTATGAATGAAACAGGGGCGACTGTCATACTAAAAGGTTGTGGTTCTGGAAACTCGGAAAGCCAGAGTGTTGGAGGTACTTTTTTACTGCATGCAATATAACCTTTGTGCCAGTAATTGTATTATTAATTAGCATGTTGTGGCCTTATTTTTCATTTTGGTACAGAAGCACAGCAACCACTTCATTTATTTTTGTCTGCTAGTAATCCAAAGAGTCTTGAAGATGCAAAACGTTTATCTGAAAACCTTCTGGATACAATCAGTTTAGAGTGTGGTGCCTCCAGGTAATCAAGCTTGTATATTTATTATGTGGATACGCTGCATCCCATGGGTTTATGTTTATGTTCTGCTCCTTCAATTTGGAAGAAGTATAGACTGCTTTATTTTGTTAAATTATATACTTCAACTTGTTTGGGATTAAGGCTTTGTTGTTGATATTTGTTCTATTTTGTAAAATTTTGGTTAGCCCTCATTGTTTTGTAATTGCTTGTAGTCTATGGATTGCAGAATGAAAAATTGTTGTTTCCCACCTATATGTAGTTGATTAATTTTCTGCCACATCCCTCAACCTTTGCTTTTGTCATGATATTTGGTTTCTATTAACGAACATGCTCATAAATTCTTCAATCAGCCATTTATGTTGGTCTTCTCATTTTATGTGACTTACTTTTGTTCATTTCTTCATTGTTACAGGGCTTCGTCATGTAAAGTTTATCATGCTGTCCCACCACCGCAGACGTTAGCTGGAGTTCAGACTGCTGGAATTGAGCACAAAGTAAGCACAAGTCCAATTACTGGCTTGACGCTACCAACAATGAGGTCTACACCATCCATGCCAGCTTCTTTAGGTTCAGTTTCTGGGCTTCCTAGTGTCAGTTCGCAAGGGATTGTATCACAATCTGGGGGAATTTTGAGCTGTGGGCCCCAGCCAAGTGTGGCTGGTTATCCCAAGCCTTTTGTAATGGGAGGAACGAGCTATAGTGGATATGGTGGTATATATCCTCAAGCTACACCTTTGCAACAAGTTGTCTTAGCCCTTAGGCAGCCACTTTTCCCCATCACTTCGACAGTTGTTCCTACGACATCTGTAGCAAATACAGCACCAAATTCGGGAATGAACTCTATTGCTGAAAAAGACAAACGACCTACACAGAAACGGAAGTTCCAGGAAACACCAGTTGGTTCAAAGGGTCCTGCAAAACTTCATCAGGTATCTGTGCACTTTTTTTCTTGAATCATGTCTTGTCTTAATATCAATAATAATTATAGTAATAATTTAATAAACTTAAAAAAGGATCGTAAAGAATTTCTATGACATGAAGACAAGATTAAAAGAAAAAAAAGATAATAATTATTGATGGGCAATTATAATTTTTGTTGAATTTTGCAGATCTTCTCTTAAGACTGCCTTGAAATGAAAATTTTGGGATGAAAATTGTTTATTTTATGTTATATAAGATTTTGTGAGAGCATATGATAGAGAAGGGGGTTTACCTGCATTATTTGTCTTATGGCTGCCTATTGTTAAAATCCTTCGAAATGTGATTGCCATGTAATTTCTTATAAGTTAAAGCAGAGATAGTTGTCATTTCCTTTTATCAAGAGATGGCAGGGGAAACTTGCTGCCTGCCAATTTTGGTGTCAGTTGTATTGCATGGTGCTTGGGGTTTGATTTCAGGATATTCTTAAAGTTAACAAGATTTGGATGGGAAGTTTAATGTTTGATTGCTTCCAAAAATAGTTGATAATCATCTAAGCCCAACAAGTTCTTGGTATCTTGAGTATAAGGGTATAATTTTTTATCCATTATTGTTGGATGAAAGTATTTTTTTCATGATCATTTAGAGGAAACTTTTTTGCCTAGAGTTCAGTGGACTTCATGGTTAATCTATATTTATGAATGGATAACTGATTTTTACTGGCCAGTCATGGTTAACATGGTAGATTAGATTGTCCGTGTATTGATTTAGTTCTTGCAAAGTGTAAATTTTTTCTATTTCTATTGCTTTTGTATATGTTGAATTTTGAACACGAAAATGTTTCGAGTTTCTGCATGCCAGTGTCTGTATTGCTTTATTAGAAAGCATTAATTTGCATGATAATCTCTATTTGTGAGAACTTGCACTACTCATTGTACCTTTGAAGTACCCTGTCTCAGAGATGCAACAATTAAATTACTGTAGAGAATAAGAAGTTGCAATTTTAGTGCGAATTAGATACTGTCTGCGATATTAAATTTGATCAAATAGCATATGTCAAAGTCTTGATTGGAGTACAATTTTGTTTGTTTAGAGGGAGATAGGAAGTTGTGGTTCCTAGTTTTATGTGCACATGGTGCCAAGTCAGGCCAGTCCAGCATGTAGTTGGACTTTCAACATTTGTAATGGAGGCATTTGGGACATTCACCAGTTGCTTGATTCTGTTGTTAACCTGGGCAGCCCCTCATTTGGTACTACGTTTGGCATCAAGTAACTATGTGTTTTTGGCTAGCTGGAAGTTGGGGCAAGTCTATAGAACTCCATGTGTCTAGGGCGATATTTGTTTGGGCATTCCATGAATTATTATGTTCATAATCAATGCTCAGTTTTCTTGGTTTGTGGTCTGATGAATTTATTGGTTCTTTTTTATGTAAAGCATGAAAATATTGATGATTGATTGCTTGTGGGTGGACTGATGTATGTGTCTTTATGTCTGATAACATTTCTTCTATAAAGCACGAATAACTGCATGGCTTGGCTTAACACTTTTTTATTGCGAAACCTTCTTTTGAGGTTATTTATGTCTCAATTCTACACGATATCTTTGTAGTTGAAGCTGACTTTACCGCTTGATATTCCAGGTATTTTCTCTGACCTTCTAAGAAGCTAACAGGCTGATACCAGACCTCTCTGTTAGGGCCATTGGTTTGCATGTTTCACAGGGGTTTTCAGTTTTGATGGCACTCGGCAATGGACTCTCTGATGATTGGTTATATGCTCATGCTATACTTAAGTCATTTATAGTATGTCTCATAGAACACTCATTATATCTGATGCCTGGTGTCTTCACAAGAGGTGCCTCATGCATGTCTGCTGATTTTTTTTGGAGTAAAAATTCTGAATTCCAGCTTTGTAACAATGTCACTAGGATTCTGTGGTGGCAGAAAACTGTTCTTTTGAAGATAATTTATAAATTCAAGTTCTAAGGCCTGATTTATTATCATATAGAAATTGCATTAAATGCAGTAAATGAATAAGTAAAAAAAAAAAAAAGAGAGAGAGAGAAATTAGGGAAAAGTTGCTTAATCTCTTCATCAAGACAAGCTTTGGCATTGGTGTTGGTTAGAATTATGTGTTTAGCAAGTTTTACCAGCCTCACTGAATAGCCACATGCGTGTGGAATGCAATAGGAGATCATAGCCTATGGCCCTATGCACTCCATGCTTTTAGCTGTTTGCCCCAAACTCAAATCTATATTTAACTTTATGGTGCTTAGGGGATGACTTTTGCATTGTATTGAATGTGATTAGAGATTCTTCATGTTTTTTTTTTTTTTTTCCTTTTCTATGTAATTGATCTTGAGAAATTAGGCTTGCACTTTTTCTTTCTAAATCATTAGGGATCAGAATTGTCAAAGCCTGGTGAACCACTGCCAGCAGATTTGGGTGTGAGAAATATATCAACAATGCCAGCTCCAAGGAAGTTGGTACAGCCATCATCCAATGGAATGCCACCCCCCTCCACTAGCCATGCTGCCACCCCCACCACCACCAAAGTTCACTCCATCAACTCCAGCTGCGAAGCTGCAAGACAAGAACAATTTTTGGAATAAAAACAAGTCTGATACTGTACCTGGTATGTTTAGAACTTGAATGCTTTCTCTTTCTGTTTTTTTCTTTTTTTTTAAAAAATTGGGTAGATAGTGGTGCATGGAGGAAAAATAACTTTAGATTCAGCCAATAAATGATCCTTCAGGCTTCCTTCATCAACTTGCATTAAAACATTAGTACCAGACTGTTCACTTTGGAGAAAAAACGAAAGGAGAGTTGAATTATGTTACCTTGCTCCCTTTGGAGTCGAGAGCATTTCTTACCTGGTTTCTTTCACCGGTCTGCTCACTTATTTTACTTAATCTGTTTAGTTGTTTCAGATACTTTAGTGAAGCTGATGGAATATGGCGAAGAAGATGATGATCCTGAGGAAACTAGTGAAGAATCCCCAAATGGGAACTCGAGTGTTGTGGCAGTTAGAAAACCATTTTGGGCTTTATGACCAGTACTTAAGCTGTGGGTTATTTCCTCTGAGCAGGAGGGATTCTTCCACCATATGCCTACTATATGTGTTTGGAGATTATGAAATTCAAAACGCTGTATTGATTTAGTTAGTTGACTTGTGTAGGGACCAAATTGTTTTGTGGTGAGGGAATTGATTGTTAGCAAAGTATTAGGAAGTTCTGAATCTCTTTTTGTCTTGATTCTTTGCAATTGGCGTCTTAGGGCAAAGGAGAGATGTGTGTCATCATGGTCATAATTTTGGTGTAGATGTTGTGTCATAGTTTCCTGTAAATTATATTTTAATCTGAGGTCGGCTCATGTTGAGGAGAACCAGCGTTCCTGCTAAAGACTTGGATTGCTAATGTGTCTTCCTCTTTATTGAAGCGAAATTAACAGCGCTATTCAAAAGTAAATATCAGTATGCTCGAGTTTGGTTCATCTCACCATAAGTTTTAAATAACGGTTGCAGTTGTAATAACAGTAACTAATTGTGATTACATGTGTGGATTTTAATGACTAAATATAATGATTGCAATCTTCATTATTGTGAATCATTTAGCAGTCTTTAACAAGTTTTTATAATACATGTTAATCTCATAGTAGCTTTATTAAATAAATATATAATTTTTTATTTGTACTATTAAAAATTAAATTTTCATTTAACCAAACTTTCAAATATGGTTCATAAATCGTTATAATAAAAGTATGATTTAGTTTCTATTGCGCGCGCACACCATTATAATTCAATAATAATTTGCACTATTAAAAATTAAATTTTCATTTAACCTAAGTTTCAAATATGGTTCATGAAATGTTATAATAGAAGTATAGAATGAAAGAAAAATTGAGTCATAATTTTTCTTTTCTTTTTTTGTGTTTGAAATAAAAGAAAAATGAAAACATTATTAAATTTTTTAAATTATACAAATTAAAAGAAATGAAAAAAAATGGAAAACTAGGCCCAATAATATCTGTTAAAAAAAATTATGAAAAGGTAAGTGCAATTAAAATTGTATTAAAAAAAAAGAAAAAAAGTAAGTGTAATAGATTAGTTAAAAGTACAGATCCAGCTCCAAATATTAGTCTTTTAGGTATAAGTCAAATACTAATGTCTAAACCAATATTATCTTTCTGCCGCCTCCCTCTCTAGTCTCTTTTTTCTTTCTTGTATACGTTCTTCTATTTTGTGCAGCACTTGTTCTTTTTTTTTCATTCAAAACAACATAATCTTTCTTCCTCAAAAATCGATTCTCCCTCTCAAATTTCTAATTTTTTATTTTTTTAATGTTCTAATTAAATCTGATTGAAGATTGAAGCACAAATATGAACATCAACAGAAGATGATGGCGTCTTTTCTGGTAAAAAATTGAGTATAACGGCCGTTAATAACCTTATATAACGGTATAAGTAATGTTATATGTGTGAAAAATAGAAACACCTGCTGCCGATTTTGTTATATAAACTATATATGCATCTCACATAACGGAGAAAATTTACAGAACTTGCTGCAAGATTGCTAAAACTGAACCGAAAAAAAAAAAAGAGAAGAAAGATTTTTTAGAGTTAGTTGTTTAATGATCATTTGGCCTCATATGCAGCCCTTTCTTTTCGTCCTTGGGACAGCTACCTTGTTCATGCTCTTTCACTTTTCAAAGAACTAGTTATATATTTAGTTTTTGAATGTACTGACTATGTTTTGTATCTTTGAACTTGATCAATCAAGGAGGTGCTATCGATCAACTAAACTAACCAAGAGTGTAGTGGAATTAATAATTTTACCGAAATCATTACTTGACAAGATTGTATTGGAGTTTCAGATAACTTTGTCAATCAATCAAAAGCAAGTGTTTCCATCTACTTGAAGATTTTAGCTTAACCAACCAAGACTAGAATTTTTGTTTCATTCATCAATAGAGAAGAACGTTTTGGATTTTTCAGTCTCTCGAAGGATTAAAATTCGACGGCCGTATAAAGACGACCATATAAAGACTATATTGGAGTATTTGTCATAGTCTAAGTCGTCAAAAAAAGATATCAACTTAGTATCAGAGTTTTGGTTCGTTTCCACACGTGTTAGTGACTAACAATGCTTTTACGAAGACAACAAAATCAAGAGACCATGATAGATTTGCAATGTGAGAATGCACGTTTATCACAAAGAATTGAAACGCTTGAGAAAAGGAACTTGCAACGCGAGAATGCTGTTTGCAACGACTTGAAGAGTTTGAGAGAAAGCACTGCTAGGCTCAAGGACAACAATCCAAGCGTGAGGAGAGTAGAGAGGAAAAATTCCAGCAACAAAAAGATGAAGTTGAAGCATGAAAATTTTTACTATTCTAGCTCTCTTGTGGATTGGAATCAACCTCCAAAATTTGACAAAGGTCTTTTCAAGCATGATGCACATGAAAAATTAGAATTCCTTCAATTTATGATGAGGTTGATGGTGCTGACTTTAATGATGCAATAAGAGAGATTGACATTGCTGAATTTAGCGTTGTCGAAATTTCCAGCCATAAAGATGGCATAAATAAGGCTAAGGCTGCTGGAAAGTTGACCAAGTTATTCCCACGTAATGTTGCTGCTCAAACCCGAGGAAAGTTTCCCGATGGTGTTGTTGATGAAGATTAGAAGCGGAGTCACATAATTGATACTTCACTGTCCATTATATCTCCCAATTACTTATGAACGTGCAGCAAATTGCTACATCATGCTTAGAAGATAATGCCAGCTTGAAGGAAAAGGCAACGTATGAACCTTTAAGCGTTGGAATTCATACTTGTCAAACTAATTATAGTGATCCAAAAACAAGTGTCTTGATCAGGGAAGCTGGACCAATAGGGATCGTTATAATACTATCAGCTCATGCTTTTGGGACACCCAGAATCATTATTGTGGACGTGGACGACTATATCATTTATTTGTTGCTAAGATCTTGGTGCTAAGTTCCAAGTGATGGCTGATGCAACTTTGAGAATTCTTGATGTGAAATGTGTCGAGGCCCCAACCTGCATGGGTAATGGACACAATCAATGGGATCCAGCAGAAGCTGTTTTGTTTTGCAGTAGAGCAATATCAAATTATGTTTCAATAGTTGAAGTTGACCCAATGCCCAAGATTAGGACTTTGCTTCTGGAACGTCCTCATGAGCCCTAATTGCTCCAGACAGTATGCTTAATGATCTGAGCATATTCAAAATGGCTTGATACGACATCGGACGGATTTCCTCTATTGTCTTTAGTCATAAAAATTCTCATGAGTGTCGTAGGTAAATCAGAAGATTCTGCAGCAGCTGTAACGGTGGCATTCAGACACATCTGTGATGATTGTCAGAGCAAGCTGTAAAAATATCAGATCTTGGTCAAGAAAAGAAAAAAATTTGATATTGCAGAGAGAGATAAGAAAAACAGAGTTACTTTTTTCATTCATATATATATATATATATATATATACACACATCACTGTTTGGTTAATTTCAAATCCAACTAACGTACTTTGCTTTCTCAAAAACAAATTCCACGAGATAAGGATCTTTACACCTTTATAACTAAATCTTCTGCTAATTGAAGATTATAAAAAATTTATCAAAGTACCTAAAAAATTCTCAAATTCTAACACTCCTCTTTGAGAATTTTCTTAGAGACTCCAAGCCTTGATCTTAGCTCTTCGAACTTGGTTTTGAAAAGTGCCTTAGTTAATATATCAGTATTTTGATTTTTTGAGCTACAATAAACCAAATTGACTTCGTAGTTCTTCTCGACCTTCTTCGATTGCATGAAACTTCATATTTATGTGTTTGGTTTTTCCATGCTACACAAGATTCTTTGAAATAGCAATGGCTAACTTATTATCAACTCAAATCACAGTAGCATCATCTTGGCTTTGCCCCAAATATGTCGACAATTTTCTTAACTAAATTGCTTGGTTTCGTACTGCTACTATAGAAATATACTCAGCTTTTATTGAGAATTGGGCCACCACCTCTTGCTTTCTTGAATTTCATGGAAAGACTCCACTTCCAAATGAGAAAGCATGACCAAAAGTGCTCTTAGAATCATCTATACTTCTTGCCTAGTCACTATTTGCATATCCTTGGAGTTCGTTACTTTCTTTTTTAACAAACCATAAACCATAATAAAAAAATATATTTGATGTACCTTAAAACTCTTTTAGCCGCACCAAGATGAATTTGACTAGGTGAGTCTATAAACCCCGAGAGTAGGCTTGCAGAGGATATTAAATCTAGCCTTGTAGTATATAAGTAGAGCAGAGTTGCCAATCGAGCTTCGTAAATAGAAGCATCCGTTTTGTCGCCAACTTCATTCTTCAACAATTTCTCATTCATAATCACTAGAGTTGTCATTGGTTTGGATCTTTCCATATAAAATTTCTTCAAAACCTCTAGAGCATAACTTTTTTGTGAGATGAAGATTCCAGCTTCACATTGGTGAATTTCCATGCCCAAAAAATATTTCATCTCACCCAAATTAGACATTTCAAAATCACTCTCCAACTGCAACACAAATTACTTCAAGATTTTTGAATTATAACCTATAACTAACAAGTCATTTACATACAAAGAGATAATAAGCCGAACTTTTTCTTGAACCTTCAACACATATAGAGTAACTTCGCTTTCACTTTTTTTTTTTTTTAAATTCTTGTTGTAGCAGATAGGAATCAATTATGCTCGTATCAAGCTCTTGGTGCTTGTTTCAAGCCATAGAGAGCTTTGTGGAGCTTGTAAACTTTGTCTTCACAACCCGAAACCTTAAATCCTTCCGGTTGCTTAATATAAATATCTTCTTCAAGCACACCATTTAGAAAAAGATGACTTTACATCAAGATGATGAATTTTTCAGCCCATCTTTGTCGCCAAAGCCACTAAAAGCCTTATAGTACCATGCCTAGCCACTAGAGCAAAGGTGTCTAAAAAATCAACATCATGCTCTTGCAAATACCTCTTTACAACCAATATGGCCTTAAGTTTATTTATAAAACCATCTAAGTTATATTTGATTTTGACAAATCACTTAACACCAATTATCTTTTGATTTTTAGGCCTATCTACTAACTCTCGTGTTCCATTTTTGTTTATCATTTTTAGCTCCTCCTCCATTGTAACTCGTAATGACCTGTACTTTTGCACATATCATGTGCATGCTTTTGTGTATTTAACGTGATGCCTAATTAAATTGCTTAATGATTGATGCTTAATTTTTTGCTAATGCTTGTGGTTGCAGCTGAAAAGCTAGTCGTGTTAAGACATGCCGCATTCGCCGCCAAAAACAAGCAGATGTCTCGATGCACCGGCTCATTGTCGAAACCGTCACGCCAAGATAAACTTTATTTGTCGACGAAACTCGCTATGTCTAGACTTACTCGCTTTCGTTAACGATTTAATATTTAACTAAGGTTTTGCTACCATAGGCCATGCTAGTATGCTATGTGAAAATGGCTAAGTTTGGACAAACTATTTTTTGTTGACGAAAAATGTTGTGTCCAGACATTCCAATTTACATCAACAAAAACTATCACCGTTGTGGCATCAGCTTTTTCATTGACGAATTTTATATCTAGCCATACATAGTGACATATTAGTCCCTTTATTATGAAAATCACTTAAGGACACATTAATTATGATTTGAGCTTAATTAAGGGACTTGATAGCATGGATTGGACATTTGAGAGGGACTTACTTTTTTTGAGTTAGTGGAATGTTAGGTGTCACCACTATGCCTCGCATAGGTGACTTGGCTAAGGAGATATTGTCCTCTAGAATTTTTGGTAATTTTCTATTACATGGCTGACTTATATAAAGAGAGGGTGAGACCATGGTTGATTCTTTTGGCTATTTGAATAATCTATAAGAGAAAAGAAAGAATTGTTTGAGTGGAAGTCATTGGAGTTGCTATAGCTTACTGGAAGTGCTTGGACCAGCTTTAGTCGTCATTTTCTATCTCCTAATTCTAGACCAAGTGTAATCTATTCAATTACACTACAAGACCTAGGTTTAGAAAATTTTAACATGTTGAGCTTGATTGTTGCTATGTTTATTTCGTCGAATGAAAAAGGGTTAAAACTTGATGTATGTGGACCTAGGATCGATCACTAAGCCTAGAATTGCCATGTAAACCCTAGAAAAATGTGGGTTGAATTTGATGTGCCTTTGTGGCTAAATGGAATTCTTAAATTTCTTGATTGTATCTTGCCATGCTTGGAATGTATTCTGTCGAAAATGCTTGGATTGTATTTTGTCAAAAATGCTTGGCTTGTATTCCGTTGAAAATGCTTAGATTGTATTCTGTCGAAAATCAAAATACTTGGCTTGTATTCTACTGAAAATGCTTGAATTGTATTCGTAAAAAATGTTTGGCTTGTATTCTATCGTAAATGCTCGACTTGTATTTTATCGAAATTGCTTAGCCGTATAATTTTGTCAAAATTACTTAGCTTGTGTTTTTGCTTGAAATGTTGAATTGAGTAGCTGCCATGTTTGGCTATAACTTGCATTGGATAGTTTTAAAGCATAGAGGCTAGTATCACAGTCAAGTTAGTTTGAATTTATTGATGATATTTGGTTGTTCAAGCTTTAACAAAGGCATGTATTCATGGCATGCATGACATAGCATTGGTTTTCATGACTCATGTTTTAAACAAGAAAAAAAGTCATTGCATGAACATGAAAATGTCACCCACGGGAATGATCCGTTGTATACCCAAAGGTTAAACATAAAGAGGCCACCCATGGGAATGATCCGGTGTATACTCCAAGATTGGTCCTCGGTTAGACATTGTCTTATTCCATGGTTTTCGTCAAGGTTTTGAAAGAGGATCGATCATACATTTGGCAAGACATGTCCAAAAGAGGAAAATGAATTTCTTCATGAAATATGCTTTCATAAACTCATGTATGATTGTACTTGTTGAGCGTTAGTTCATTGTTTATGTCTTTTGGTGTAGGTGAACGTAACGATGCTTCGTGAGTAGGCCGCCGCAAAGATGGTGCTCGCTAGACGCTTTTGGAGTTTTTCGAAAGGTGTACTTTCATCTAGACATTTATGTCGTAGGCTATCTCTAGCTTATGTTTACATGTCATAACATGATTTTGTTTGTAAATGTTGAACGTAAACAGACCTTACGACTAAGAAAAGCATGTAAAAAGTTTATTTTGGATGAAATGAAGTATTTTTCCCAAAGCTTGTGTTTCCTATGTTTATGTTGCCTCAAATATTTAGAGATCCCATGTAAAGCATTCATAATGTTTTCACATAGCTAGACCCTTAGTTTCCATTGTAAATTCACATGACAATAGGCTATCATGAAATTACGACGTACTTAGGTCGCCATAGATGCGAGTCGCTTAGCGTAGTTTTACGTCAATGAAATTCCGAGTCGGGACACGACTATTGCATCGATAAAAAAGTTTTAGATACGAATTGAGTTTTTTAAGTAGGCTTTCAAGCCAAATGTCTTCCATGTGCATTGAATGCATCATGCATGGTTTAATGTTATAGGGCATCGACGTGCATTCGACAAGCGTAAGACGTGGCCATGGTGCGCCTAGCCACTACCGGCCGTGTGCATTGCAGCTGCTTCTAGCACTTCGCTAATGTTCGCCATTTTCGTAGTGTCTCGGCCTCCCTCTCGAGGCTTGGGGCGTTACGATAACTCTCCACCCATTTTCTTTACAAGCTTTATCATAACATGTAGGTTCCCGTAATGCTACATCACGTCTCTCATAGATTTTATTAAGTGATCTTGTTCCTTTTACTAGAACATCATCAAATTTATTAGCACTAACTTCATCTCTTATTTCTTTTAGGACTTGGGTTATGGTTACCGAATTTGATCAACATTTATAGCTTCTATTTTATTTTTCTCCCAGTTTCATACTATTGTTTCATCCAATTTGATGTCCCCGCTAACCATTATTTTTTTTTCAAATTGAAAAATCTATAGCTCTTGGAGGTGCTCCACAATTGGTTTAACTCCATACCAAGCCTCAAATGGAGTTTTATTCTTAACATCTTTAGTTGGAAGTTTGTTCAACAAATACACAACCGTGTTAAGAGCTTCGCCCAAAAACACTTAAGCTTCTTCTTTTCAAATAAAAGACACCTTGCCATCTCCATAATGGTTCCATTCTTCTTCTTGCTCACTCCATTTTATTGAGAGTAAGTGACCATTAGCCGAGGTTCGATTCTAGCTTCAACATAAATCCGTGAAACTTGTCCAATATGTATTCAATCCTATTATTCGATCTTATCACCTTGATGTGGCAATTTGTTTGATTTTCCATAAAAGCCTTAAAAATTTAAAACACACCAGCCAACTCTAACCTTTTCTTTATAAATTAAACCCAACATATCCTTGTGTAATCATCTATAAACATGATGAAATACCTACTTCCATTCAATGAGGATGTCTTCATTGGTCCACACATATTAGTATGGATCAATTGCATTTCTAAAGCTCTCCAGGCTTTGTTGATAGGAAACATCTATTTGCTTTGCTTCCAAAATAGATAGACTTGACATACATTCCAAAATGAAAGGTAGTCCTTGAGTTAAGCCTTTGTGATGCAAGTGTTTAAGTGCAAGCATAATGAAAATAGCCAAACCTCTTATGCCACAACATAGACTCGTCAATAACAATGGTATAGGCATGTAAATTAGTCTCTTTTCCTCTAATTGGAAAGCTTTTTCTGTTATTTTTACAGTCATTTAGTCATAACCAACATTATCAACAATGATGCAGGACTTATTTTGAAATGCAAGGAATAATTCTTCTTTAGCATTTGACCCACACTTAATAAACTTTGACTAATTTCGAGCACTAAAAACACATCTAAGATATATTTGATACTTGTTAGAGTCTTAACAATAGTAAATCCCTTGCTTTTGACCCACACTTAATAGACTTTGACTAATTTCGAGCACAAATAACACATCTAAGATATATTTGATACTTTTTGGAGTCTTAACAATAATAACTCCCTTGCCTTTGACATCAACAAAGTCTTTATTTTCAATCTTTACTTTCAACTTGTATAGCTGATCCAACTCCCTAAAATTGCTCAATTCAAGAGTCATGTGGTTTGTACAACCATTATCAATAAGCCAAGTTTTTGTATAGTTGTTTGTTACATGAATTGTAACTATAAGCATCTATTCTTATTGTTGTTAATTTTTAGCCATTTGTGCATGTTATCCTTGCTGATCTTTTTTATTCTTGCATACCTTCTCTACATGACCAAATTGGTTGTATGATCTACATTACACACCTAGCTTAAACTAGTAATAATTATCCGAAATGACCCTTCTTTTGTAATGAGGACATGGAGGATATCTCCATTTGTGACCCATTTTACTTCCTTTGCCCTCATTGCCCTACTTATCTTTGTTCTCACTGGATTGCTTCTTTTTGCACCTTGAGGAGCTTTTCTTTTTTGCTTTGCAAGGAAAGTCCTATCTTCCCGTCTTATTGATCTCTTTTGTTCTTGTGCTTGAAAAGCATGAACAAGCTCGACTAAAAAATCTTGGTTAAATCCTTTGAGTCTTCAGAGAAGAGATCTTGGACTCAAATCTTTTAGACAAGCTCATGAGAACTTTCTCCACAACCCTTTGGCCTCGCTAGATCTTCACCAAGAAGCCGATTTTATTAACAACTTCCATGAGCTTGTCTACATGTTGTTTAATGGATTCATTATCTTTTATCCTTAAAACTTCAAATTCCTTCTTCAACTTCAAAATCTACATTTGCCTAGCTTTGTAACTTCCCATCTACATCTTCTTAAGCTTGTCTCAAGCCTCTTTTGGTGTTTCACTAGCCATAATCCTTATGAAAATTGATTCCGAGACAACAACATGAATGTAAGATAAAGCTCTCAAAGCTTTAGCTTCTTTTTCTTCATGAGCTTTGGTTTGAATGAGGGTAGGATTTTTTTTTCCCAAAGGTGGTATTTGTCTTGTAGTTTCAATCCACTACCATAAATCAAGACCTTTTAGGGAAACAATAATAACTTATGAGGACATAGAATGGCAAAAGAAGCTATAGTTTGGTGTTATCGTTGGCAAGGATCATGAAACCAATTCAGCATCGATAGAGAAATTAAATATAGAATGTAAGGCATGAAAAGAGTAGCATGAGTGTATAGCATGGGCCAAAAGATTGAAGGTGAACACACGAGTCTTCTTCTTCCTATCTTGGCAATATTAATTAAGGCAAGGCTCAATAAATCTATTGCTGAAGATGGTCTAATTAAAAGCAAAGAAGATCTATATGCAACATTGAAATTTTCTCCAATGAAACATAAGAAGAAAGCTACTAGAAAGAAGTATATGAATAAGAGCAATGGCATTATCCTTACAAATGGTAGTTTTGATTTTGAAGAATATGCAACCGATAAGGAAATTAAGAAGCTTATATCCAAGCTGAATAGAGAATACATGGATTCGGAAAACAAAACTTATGATGATCGAGGCAACTTGAATAATAAGACGCATCAAACCAAAGACCACATTATGCAATATCGCAGTTTAGTTCTTAAGAAACTTGTACTTGTTAACGTCGTTTATAAAACTCAACATGATGATGGATGTTGATGCCTATGCAATGAACTACATGGGAATGAGGAGTCACCACCTAGCTTATCAAAAAGAACTAAGAAACCCTAAATGTACTAGTTTGTAAAGGTATCCGGGTAAGGGTTTGGGAATGAGGAGTCACCACCTAGCCTCCGGAAATACACGTCTACACTTTGCTCGACCTCGTCCTTTAAATCATGAACCATTATAGGTATGGAAAACTCATGAAACCCTCCTCATAAAATTCCTCATAGTCATGAAAATCTCATTCCTAAAAACATTTCCAATCACTATTGGAAAACCTCATAAAATATATTTTCATAACTTTAAAACATCTTCCATAAAATTAGGCATGCATATGGATTTTATTGAAAATGCATAACCATTATTACTTTATGAAATGCATGCCATAATGAGATGCATTTATGCCTTGATTTTGCATAATTTAACAACATAAATGCACCATCAACATTACCATGGCAAAATCATCTCAATCCATTATAAATAAGCGCACCAATACACAACATAAAGCAACACAACTTCATCGCCATCAGCATTGTAACTTACATATAACATACGCATTTTAAACTCATCAATTGGCATTTTAAAACTCATCCACACATTAAATTATATAAATCAAGTCACAAACCTTAGATTTCTTAACTTAGGTCGAATGATACCCTAATTTAACCAAACCATTTTCTTTCAATTTTAATACCTATTTCTAACATGATTCCACTCAACCAACATGTAACATCAAGAATTAAATTAATGAAGTGTCAATTGATTAATTTTATGCATAATTTTCAAATTGGGCCTTTGTGGGCTTAAACCTTTACTTCACTAATACGAGCTAATTTTTAGGTTACAATGACATTTTTCATTCTAATTCATCTCATTGCATTATCCTAGGTCCAAAATGGTTAATTAAAGTGTTAAAAACCAATTACACCTAAATCCTAGTTTGCCACATTTTGGGCCGAATGCTACATTAATTCTAACCTTAATTTTTTCTTCCCAATTCATCACCAAATTCTAATACTAAGTCATTTAATTACATATTAACATTAAGGATCAATTTAATTGACATTTATAGGTTAATTTTGGGTATAAAGCCCAATTGGGCCTTAATGGGTCAAAATTGGGCTTAGGTTAAATCAAGCAAATTTCTTCAACTTTCCTAGAATTTTTCACTTTTACTCATCAAATTATACTCATTCAACTATCAATTAACTAAAAATTTATGAATTAAGTGGAAGAATCAAAACCCTAAATTTTAGGATTTTAGGTCGAACGTTAATCCTAAGAAATTCATAAAAGTTTCTTCAATTTAAATGAAAATTTTCATTTTTAAACATTAATTCACACTTAATTAAGTCATAATCAAGCTATATAACATCAATTAAATCAAAGTATCATAAAGTTCTTATTCTCTCATTTGGGTCGAAAGTTCACCACTTCCTAATTGTAGCAATTTTTTATTTCTAAACCTCAAATTTAAGTTCAACTAACATGTTTCAACCTTAATTACATGAATTACTAGCTTAATTGCATTTTCTTCAATTTTTCTTCACTAAGAACCCTAACCCTAATTTATAAAATTAAAGCTAAAAATCATAAATTAAAGCATCCAAGTCACAAATTGACATTAGTTAAACATGACTTATGGTGTAGGTGAAGTTAACTTACTCAATTAAGCTCCAATTTAGCCTTGAAAGGTTGGATGATTTGAGAAATTTCTTCCCCCTTTTTCTTCACTAATTCGTCCTAAGTCCAATTTTTCCTTCTTGATAAATTTTGATCTTCTAGCTTGATTTCCTTGTTTGATTAGTTGATTTAAAGTGTTTTGAGGTAATTTAGTTGGATTTTGGGTGGAAATTCCTAAGAAAATTTTGCAAGAGTTTCCTTTGGGTTTAGCTAATTTTCAAGCATTTTCTTGAATTTCTTGCATCCATATTTATAGCCAAATTTTGGTGGACCTCTCGACCTCATCTCTATCCTTGATTTGCTATAATTTGGAGTGATCCTAATCCTTAAATCAATTTTAAATCGTAGCTCTTCAAATGGATTAATTTTAGCCATTAACCCATCTTTTATTCTTAGCCTTCCATCTTGACTAATTCTATCGTCTTCTTTTTACCAAGTCAAAAATCATTAATTAACGCCTAATCATATAGTTAAAAGTCGACTTGAAGGTTAGAAAAACTCTCAAAATTTTACTTAATTTTAGTCCTTCATTTTACTAATCTTTTATCTAATTACTCCTCCATTCATCCTTCAAATTTTCAATTAATTACTTTAGACCCTTCCTTTAAAGATATCTTAACAACTTTTTAAATCCTTAAATTCATAATTAATTTAATTTAAAAGTTCAAACTTTAAATTTTATACAATTAGGTCCCTAACTCTAAAATTTTATTATGTACTTTTTCAAAATTCAATTTCTCTTCATAATAAATTCAAAAACGTTTTAAAAGAATTTAATCATGATTCACATAATTTTTATACCTTTATTTAGACCTCCAAATTAATTATTTAGTGTAAAAATTACACTATTTTTCAATGGAAAATATTTCTTGTATGTAGGAAAATTCATCTAAGCTTATTTAATATTCCTAAACATCCTAAATGAATTTTTCATACCCTTGAAATAATTTTCTTATATTTTTAAAGCACCTAAATTAATTAATTTATCTCAAAATTACTATTCATGCATAATAAAATGCAAAATAAAATATTCAAAGTATCGAAAAATTCATCCAACAACATAGGATAATCTAACACTCCTATAGTAAATATTCTAAGCAAATAAAATATTTTTCATGCACATACAACATGTATAAAATAATAATTTCACACAAAAAATCATTATTCATGCATCATAAAATCAATAAGATATTCATTGAGTATAGAAAAATTATTCTAACTCGCTCTAAATATTATTTCAACCTTTTGTAGATTATTCCATGCCCTCAAAATATTTTTTCATATTTTTTTAATACTTCTAATTTTATTAAATTTTAGTTTTAATGGGTACTCGGTATTATATGGATAATGAAGAAATATAAGTTTTTTTTTTTTTTTTAAAGTTTTTTAGGTGGTGGACCTTGCAGACCAACTTGAAGATGGAGAAAAAGCTACTGGAAATTTTAGGAGAGATGGAAGACTTTTTGTGTGGAGAGAAAAGTTAGTTTTTATAGGCGAAGTTAGGGCTTTTAGGATAAAAATTCATTTTGGTCCCTAATTTGATCTAATTTATCGGATTAAGTATAATTTGGGTCCTTTGAACTTTAGTGGCACTCAAATTATTATTAATCAAGTCCTTTCTTGAAATTTTTCTCTAATTATATCCATTTTGTTTTTTAATTTGAGAATTTGTTGTTCTTTTTTTTTCTTTTTGCCCTTAACTGTGTTTATTTTGATTCTCAAAATTTCTTTCTTCTCTTTTTTTTTTTTAATTACACTAATTTGAAATATTTATTTAAATTGATTTCTTTTTTCTTTTTTAAATTGATTTCTTTTTATTTTTTTATTTTTCCCTTTTTTTTCTTTTTTATATATTTTTTGTAATAAAAATAAGAATAAAAGAGAATAGTTAGGGGGCAGGGGAGAAATTGGGTATTAACGATTGGCTTCTCTTTATAATGCTTTCGTTACAAAGTCATTGAAAGACTATTTTTTGACTTTGTATAGAAAGTCTTGAAGAGAAAAACTAGAAATGAAACGAAAACACAACGCAAACATAAAAAGGAAAGAAAAGAAAAAGAAAGGATAAGATAATCGTCGAATTTAAATGACAATTAACCATTTGATAAAGAAAACTAGTGATGGGTAAGATTGGGGATGATGGTAGACCATATGGATTGGAAGGATGTGACGTGACTACTCTAGCTTTGGCGGGACATGGAAGACCACTTTGACTTTGGTAGGACGTGATAGATCGTTCTAACTTAGCTAGGTGTGATAATTCACTCGATTTTGGTAGGACGTGACGGACCACTTTAACTCTATTATACTTGACGGACCACTCGATTTGGCTGAAAATGACGGACCACTTTGACTGCGTTGGGTGTGATAGACCATTTTAACTTTGACAGGACATGGCATACCACTCTAACTCTACTAGGTGTGACAGATCACTCTACCCGACATGATAGATCACTTTGACTTTGCTATACTTGGTGGACCACTCGATTTGGAAGGATGTGATAGATCACTTTGACTCCACTAAGTATGACATACTACTTTGACTTTGGCAAAACGAGATAGACCACTATGATTCTACTAGATGTGACAAACCGTTTTGGCTTTGATAGGGCATGACATACCACTTTAACTCTACTATATTTGGCAAACTATTCTTATTTGGTAGGACATGATAGACCACTTTGACTCTACTAAGTGTGACAAACTACTATGAGTTTGGTAGGACATGACAAATTACTTTCACTCTACTAGGTATGACATACCATTATAATTTTGTTAGGACGTGACATACCATTTTGACAACCGCTATACTTGACATATCGCTTTGATTTGACAGGATGTAATAGATTATTTTGAGTTTATCGGGTGTGATAGACCACTTTGACTTTGGTAGGATGTGACATATCATTTTTTTTGGCTTGTAAGTTGTATCTTTTTGTTATTAGAAATATAAGTCCCGACTATTCCAACCACACTCCTTTCTTTTTCTCTAGTGTCACTTTTCGTGTTTGGTATCAAAGTGCAAGGCTTGTTGCTCTCTCTTATGCTAGTTTGATTGATCCTTTTGTCACACTCGGTTTATTGTAGGCCAGCAGATCATATTGACATCACCTAATCAATATTTGGTGGCGTGATGAACTTTTCTTTTCAAAATCGAGATTTTATCCTTTGTATCATCGAGTTTGCTACTTGTGTACATTTTCTTGATTTATTAAAATTGTCTATGATGTCCTACGATTCGCTTTCTAGGCAAGGGTGATTTGGAAGGTTTCATCATACTATAGACTTTAGAAAACCTCTTTATCATGTCATTCTTTGATATTTTGAATTGTTTATCATGTTTTATGGATAATATCAATACACCATTATGCAAAGGATCGAGAAAATAGGCTTTTAGGGATCGATCACATTAGAGAATAAGGTTTATTTATTTATTTATTTATTTTAAAGAGTTAGAAAATCATAGATATGATAATGAAAGGCAATCAAAGAAAATAAGAAGCAAAAGAAAATGTTATTATGTAAAGTAGACTAGCCAAAATTTTGATAAATGCTTTATCACTTTGAATGAAAAGAGTTACAACTCATGTGTAATATTTCTTTATATCATCTCGAATTCACTAGTTTGGATAGTTTGTCACCGTCCATGTTCGATAGAATGAAAGCTTTATTTGAGAATGCCTTTTTAACCATACGAGGACCTTCATAGTTCGACGACCATTTATATTGATCTACCCTTGTATTTGCAAAAATTTCTTCAGCATCGCTTATCTTTCTTGGAAACTTCTCCGATGCATCTTTTTGTTATATGCTCGGTTATTTTTATCCGATTCGATTGGGAGTGGCAAATAGGAGTAAGTAATTTTTTGCTTATCGATTTAGCTATTCATATCGATTTTTACCCACTTTGATTCTTCTAATTTATCTTCTTTCAAGATCCTTAGAGAGGGTATTTCAACTTTTAATGGCATCACAACCTCCATTTCATATATTAGAGAGTAATGAGTTGCTACCGTTAAAGTTCAAAATGCTATTCGATAGACGTGTAAAGTAAATGGTAGCATCTCATGTTAGCTTTTATAAGTCACCGCCATCTTTTGGATAATTCTATTCGGATTCTTGTTTGTCGCTTCCACAACCTCATTCATCATAGGCCTATATGAAGAGGAGTTACGATGTTTTATCTTCCACAGCTTGACATAAATCGTTATTATTTTATTATTAGAGTTCGAGCATTATCCGTCACCAAAATTTTGAGAGAGCCATATTTATAGATGATATCTTTTTTTGACAAATCGACATACCATTTTCCGAGTTACATTCATGCATCGTAAAATCAATAAAATATTCATTAGGCATAAAATGACTATTTTATCTACTTTGAATATTTTCTCTAATCTTTGTGAACTACTTCATATCTTTAAAATATATCTCATATGTTTTTAAATGTTTAATTTTAGTTTTAGCAAGTACTATCCTTAAGCATTGCCTACCAATATATATGGGAAACTTAGGTGGCCTAAATTTTTTTTCGAAATCATCAAAATTAGTATGAAGGATTTGTCTATTTTTAAGAAATGATAGTATAAGTTTACACCCTCAATAGCAATAAGTTGTTTTTCAATTATAGTGAGCTTTTCTACTTTAAACTCAACCAACATCTTGTCTTTCCCTTGATCATCAACCATCGGATCAATAGTGGGGGTTATTCGATCCAAAACATATCTAGTTGCACTAGATAAGTAGGATTTTTGGAAGGAGTTAGTTCGGGCATGTCCCTCAACATTGACGTATTGGTCGGATTGGTAGTAGGGTTGTTCTCTTAATGAGGCATGAAGAATCGAGGCATCTAAGTTGCATGTTGAGAAGTGGGTAGGGGAATGGCGAATGACACTTTAAGGTTAGTAGATGACTATGCTATCTCGAGATTAAGAGGAGGTCCGATATAAGCTCGTGCTTGCATGCTTCATTCAAGTAAAGTAGAAAGCCTTACAACTTCTTCTTTCAATGCTTCTACCTTTCGCTGGTAAGCTTGCTCTAGTTGAGCCCTTTCTTTATTCTCCATTTTTACTTATAGTTTGGTTTTATAGATTATCGAAGGAGGTGTGGTTTTAGCAATAAGACCTATAATTCTACATAGATAAAAAAATAAAATAAAATACAACACATAAATAACATATTGATACAAATGACGACTATTGAAATTGTATATGGAGTAGCCTTCACATAAGGGGTGATAAAAGAACTTAGTCGTTGATTTTTTGATTCTCTTAAGTTTAAAGATGAATTTAAATTCATTATCCGACATGAGGGATGACCTTGATAGTTGATGGAGTTTCACTTTATTAGTTGGATCTGAATCATGATGATATTTAATGAATTTGTTTTTTTTATCTTCTAGATGGTCGAGCCATCTTCATTTTGTGGAGTAAAAAATGGGCACCTCCAATGGAATTTGTATTAATGATGCCAATCATAAAATCAATTCTCATTCAAAGCCATCAAATTATCTCAAATTTACATGATGTATTCATATGAGATTCTCCATCACGGATGAGTCGACACGGTTTATAGAAAGATGTCAAAGCTTCCATTAATCGAATATTCAAAATGATGAGTACGAAGGCTCAAATCAGTTCAAGATACATCATTCTTTTACACATCAAAAAGGAAAGTTCATATAAGTAAAAATAAAATATAAGCAAAAGAAGTGAATTGTCGTAAAGCTCAATCGGACTCCAAAGATCTTTTTTTGTCTAGCCATTTCAAATAGTAGGTAATCATACTTTCCTAGGTAGTTTTTCATGGCTTTACAATCATCTTTCACTCTATGTTAATTGATGGCCGGGCTTAATTTTCATAAGGCTACGACTTCTTTAGGGACCTTTTTTGCTTAGTTATCTAGTACGGCTAGGTGTTCGCCTCGATCGGTACTAACTTGAGCTAAATTGTTGTATATGGGCCCAAGTACAAGGATAGCTTAAGTAATTCTCCTTCTAAATGTCAATTTTCTTTCTTAAGTGCTATGATTTAGCTTTGTGCCTTTGGCATTTATTCGTCAATCCTTGATGATTGTTGCATTTGATGTTTAAAGACATCCGCCACTTGACATTATCTTCTCTAAACCTTTGTACTTCTAACTCCGGACTTTTCAACTCAAGTTCAAATTACCTATATCATAATTATAGCTTGTCAAACTCAACATATTTGGATTCTAATTTCACTTGAGCTCGGTAGCTAATTGATTTCTAATACTCCTCCTTAATAGCTATGCTTTACCGAGTTTCCAAATCTTGCTCCAATCTAGCATCTTTTCTTTATCTTTCTCTCTCTTCTTTTTTCTTCGACTAGGTCACAATTCAGCTTACGGTTCTTGAGTAGCTTAATTCTTTTTTATAAGACCCCGATGGTCCGAAGGAATCAATTATGAAGGATCATCTATTTTTCTCCTTTTTCCTTTAGACTAGCTAGGCAGAATACTTAGAGCTTATAGAGGGATTAGCCTACTCCCTTAGGTAGGCCAGATTGAAGATCTATTTCTCTCAACTTGGTTAAAGCTAGTTAGATGCTTGCAGCCTTTTACTCTACTTGCTTACCATGATAAATATTGGTCTATTACTCGCTAATTTATAATTAACTCGTTCCTCTACCCACCATTCCAAGAGTTAACAAGTCTTATAAAAGTTATTCAAGAAATTTAAGAATGGCATTATCTTTTGGTTTTCCTTTGAATCTATTTAAGCTCATAGTTTTAAGAATAGCTTGCTCATAGCCAAATTGCCTTGACACCATAGAGGAAATGTAACATCTATACCAGTTGCTCCTATTACGAGGATTCATACTTGTGTTCCATAGTAAGCTAGATATGATCTTTAGTTTATCTAAACTATTTTCTATAGAAAACTCATAGTTAACAAATTAAAAAATGATGAAAACCACTCTTTCTCGGACTTGTCTTTTAATGTATTAGCCAAGAATTTCTTTAAAGGTTCTTGATCGGTCCACTAATATGTCTTAAAGATTAATTTATGGGCTTCAATATGATCGATTACCTACATAAATAGAAGTTAAAAATAACATCTTATGCTCCCTTTTTCCAAACCTCTTACAATCACTCGAGTGGGAAAAAAGTTTTGGCTAGAATGGTAGCAATATGATTTATAGAGTGCTTCTTTACCTCAATGAAGACATTAGCCGTATCTAGAGTAATTATGTCATCTAATGAGGGGAATAGCACTAACCTAAAGATCATTAGTTTCATAATTTTAATCCTCTTAGAACTAGCTCATGGATTTTTTAGCTTTTTTTTGAACATATCTAGTAAACTCGTTACAATGCCATCCTTCGATATTCCCCTTGGTCTTGTTATGACTCATGTTTATCTCTAACCAATCTTTTACCCTTCGATATCTAGTTGTCATGGGTATAGATAGACTTTATATGGAGTGCTCAACATGTTCAAGAGTTGATGGTACTCCTCTAAGGTAGGGATCATATCTAGCTCTCCCATAGTGAAACATCTATATGACGGGTCCTATAGATGGGCCAAAGCCTTAAGAGTGAACTTTTGGATCTGGTACCTCTAGCAAAATAGCAAGATTTTGATATTTAATTCAAAACATGTACTCGATCAACGGGAATTAGCATCCTTCAATAGTCTAGCAACTTTTAAGTGTCATTAATCACTAATTGGAAGTATCTTATGGTTGCTCTAAAACTTCGACCCTAGGCAATCCCTTTCTATTTGTTACAAAGCCTCAAAATTTTTATTGAATTCAAGAATCGTGTGGGTTTAGATCCGAGTTCTCTTCTCACCCATTGTAAAACATTCCCGACTAGATTGTTTGGTTAAGGTTTTGACACATCCGACTTACCTAGTGAATTTACATAGGAAAGATAATTCTAGGGTTTGGTTCTAGTCATTATGTGATTGGATGAAAGCTAACTAAGTCGTAACATGGTCCCTTGCAGCTCAGGAGAACTAAGGTTGATCAAGTGTGAAGGTGGTAAACATGGAGACCATCGGTTACCTATCACAATAGTGGTAGGTTTCCAAAAAGATTGAGGTTTTATGAGGGTTACCTTGGGCAAAACCCATCGAGGAGCCGATAATTCCTCCCTAAATCCAAAAGTAAGTATGTGTGATAGATAATATATGTAGTGTTATGAGTAAAGATAGACCCCATGTTGTTAGTATAGATGCTCAAGATTCAACCACGTTTGGATAGTTTTGAATTATTGTAATATTGTATTATTTATTTTATTAATAAAAGAATTCTTTCTATTAATTCTTATTGTTTACATTTATTAAATAAAATTAGATAGAAGTCTATATGATATGGATTACATTAATGATAGATCAAAATATGTGAGATGAATATTAATAAACTTAAATGATATCATTAAATATCCCAAGTCATAGTATTGTCAATAATGGACATTGAATATATACGATAAGACTTGTAAGTGTTATGCTCATGCTATAAGATAGTAGTGGAAGATCTCAATCCTATTGACATGGTGATGCCAAAGCAAGCACTTAAGTGATTAATGTTAGAAAACATATCATTAGACTTGACTCGCCATAAGAACCCATTTGCTTAGTCTATGAAAATCTCATATGAGATGGGTTCAACTAGTTTTTGACTTGAAGTCATTATGGTTATCTCATTCGAGGATTTATGTATTTTGACACTCATTTTGATTGAGTTAGTATAGGGTTGCACATAGGTAATTTGTTGAGTGTACTAGGAATCTAATGTACATAGGTGGATGACTAAGATAAGACATGTCATTCCTTATATGTTAAAGGAGTTATCACATTGCACTTCGATAAATGTCTACTCAAGAAATTTGTGACCATAGCGAGAGTACACCAATAAAACGGACTAATAACCAAGGACGAGATCACACTCGTGATAAATTGACATGAGGACTGAATTATATAGTAACAATGCTCATGAAAGGTAATTAAAAATTAATTAATCCTCCTAGATAATTGGGTAGTCATTATGCCTTAATAGAGTCCAATCTTGATTTATGTATCAAGGGATAAAATAGGTGTCTTTTATTCTTGATACATTGCTAACATATTTAGGAGCCTATTAAGTCACATGCATAAGTTTAAGCATTCATATAATAAAAGAAAAACAAAGATTTTGGAAAAAGGTTTTCAATTGTGAAAGTTTTCAATTTTAGAAACATTTTCCAAAAAGAAAAATTTTCCTATTTTATAAATTAGTTTCCTAATTTGAAAGTCGGTTCCAAATTTAAAAGTAAGTTACCTAAAGAGAAAATTAGTTTCTTAATTTATGTTTAAGGGTAATTTGAAAAATTGCTTCCAAATGTAAGCCTCATAAAAATATCTAACTTAATTTATTTGAATAGTTTAAATTAATTAGTAATTAATTAGGTCAAAATTTTTTGAGGTAATAGGTTTAATTTAAAAGTCTATAAGATATGGTGGTGGAAGGATTAACATGAACTTTATTGGATAATGATTAAGGTTTAAAAGGATATGATTAAAAAAGGCCACCTACATTATAACTCATTGTCTTAAGAGGAAAATGATGCCATCCCCTATATAAATAAGAGGGAGGCAGAAAAGAGGGATAACAAGAGATTGTAATACACGATAAAAGAAAGAAAAATAGAGAGAAAGAGTTTCCCTTCCTAAAAGCCGGAGTTGTCTCATCCCTTCTTAAAAAGCCTCGAGTTGTCGCATAAAACTCGATTTGATTTTTAGAGAAAAATTAACTATAAAAAAAGATTGAAACTAGCACTCTATAAATTATGTGGCTTACTTTGTGGGCTTTTAAGTTGTGCGGATTATTGATGGTGTCCGGACACTTGGATGGGTCCTTTTCTCGCTAAGGTTAAATATTCACTACAAGATGTAATCCTTTAACTCATGCTTTAATTTATATATGTATTATTAGTTGACAACTTGATCTTGAGAGCCTTAAATGGTAGAAAATTTTTATTTTATTTCCCACCTCTATAGGATGCACGATCCTTCAATTGGTATTAGAGCCTCCGATGAATCTTTAATTGTATGTTTTGTTAATTATGATTAACCATATGAATTATCAATTTTTGATTGTAAATTTGATGTTTTGCTATTTTATTTATGTTTTTAAAAGTAATAGTTGGGCTTTAATTGAGTAGGGTGCACAAGGCCAATGTTAGACATTGGTGCTCACAAGCACGATAAGGAGACCGGCTGGTCTTGCCTCGAGCGGATGACAACCTAGGTTGCTTACATACTAGGTACATGATAGGCCGTGTATGCCTAGCTCATGCCAAGCCTCCCGATAAGCTAGTCGTGTTCTAGACATGTGATAGGCCAAGCGGTGGCCAAGCTAGTCGCACATTGGATGCACGATAAGCTAGACGTGCTCGGTGCATACCAAGCCTTTTGGCTAGGCTAATTATGCACTAAACATATGATAGGCCGGACATACCTCGTGCATGCCAAGCCTTCTAGCCAAGGCTAGTCACACATAAGGCAAACGACATGCTAGGCATGCCTCTTGCATGGTAGTCCTATTAGGCGAGCCAATCGCTTGTCGGGAGTGCGACATGGCAAGTGTGTGTTGAGCGCATGTAAGGCATAAAGGCCAAGCCACGACATACTTTGTGCACATCAAGTGCATGCCGGGAGTGTGCATGAGTGAGGCTCGCAAAGGCTAAATGCACGCGAGTATATCAAAAGCCATGGTGACGAGGCCAAGCACACACGAGTGTGCCAAGCCAATGCTAGGCATTGGCCAATTTGCCAGCCTAAGGCCGATGTCGGGCACTAGCCACCGAGCCAATAGCAACTAGCATCGGCCGACTAGTCCATGGTAGCCCATGGGCCCAAGACCCAAAACGTCTTAAATTAAAATTTTAATAATTTTTTTTAAATGTTCAAAATATAGATTTATAATTATGATTAAAATGAAATATGTTTAGTATGCTATATATCAATATAATTGAAGCATGCGTGAATGATGTAGATGAGTCAAACTAGTTTATGGGAATGAATGTTTGTAAACTTTTTATTAAATAGGGCTTGCGTGTCTAGTCTTCATTATCATTCCATTATATTTCTCTTCTCATCTTACTCCCCTTGAATGTAACTCGAGGTTTCTTGTTCAAATAAATGTAAAAGTAGAAGATATGATGTTAGGATAGATGTAAGGAGAAGAAACCAAGGAGTGAAGATAATCCTAAAGAATTTATGATTTATGATAATTTTTCACCGAGGTATTTGACCCATTAGTCTCCTTGTGGCTCAAGAGGGCTAGTAGTAGGAATCCATTGCCATACATTGATCCTTAAGTCATACATACATGAGATGTATGCTTTTTGTTTTGTGATTATTAGTATGCATAGTAGGATTAATATGGTTTATGACTATTATGCATGCTAGGATGGCACCTACCTTATTAAATATCAAGTTAATTACTTTCTAACGTTATAAGGATAAAACTCTCTTGGTTGTTGTTGGTTTGTTGAGATAACTCAAGGTCACTTCTTTCTTGAGAGAATCAAATCATGGTCCATACAATGACCCCAAACATTTGGGTTTAACTTGAAATGAGTATTTGGATTTATTGAGATAACTTAAGGTCTAATATTGAGATAACTTAAGGTCTAATAAATTTACAAGTAAAGATTGATATTCACATAAGATGTGAGATGATAAAGAGTTGTCATGCCAATGAGATTAGGAGTTGTTTTAAATGCTATTAGTGAGGAGTTACCTACCTAATCCTTCGTGTATGATTTATTGAGTTAATTTAAGGTTAATGCATGTTAGAGGATAGGATCCTAAACCCACTAAGGAAAATGAATCAAAAGTTTTCTTGAGTCCTATATTGAAGTTATAAAACTTTAAAAAAATAATGGGAGCAAGCATAGATTTTATTTACGTAATTTATGCCTTGTTTTATTAATGCAATTCAATTAACTAAAACTATACATTTTTCTATCCAATCAGATTACGTAGTATGACTAGCAACATATCGACACGATCAATCATTGATGGATGTAATACCTTCAATGACACAAACGTCCTTGATCGAGAAATAAATTTGAGGATAGTCCTTCAACATGAGAAGACTCTCAATACAATAAAGTCACCTCTCCTAGTTGAGCCTCCTCGGGATCAAGTTGAAACTTACACCTCATGGGTCAAACATAGGGATGATGTGATCATCTCTTAAAATAAAAGTATCATGTTGGTTACTATGACATTGGAGCATAGGTGCCAATACAAAGACATAAACACGTTTGATATCATAGAAAAACTTAAGAGCTTATTTAAGGAGAAGGAGAATACTAGGCATGAAAGCTATAAGAAAGTAAGGAAGATCTTTAGAGCTAGAATGGATGAAGGACCCAATGTTGAAAAGCATATCACTAAGATGATAGGCTATATCAATAGGCTAGCCAAGCTTAAGGTTGGAATGGATGCAAAATTATCCATAGACCTAGTATTGTAATCGTTGCCTAATAGCTTTGGGTAGTTCATCATGAACTTTGACATGATACACATAGAAAAGACTCTTGGAGAGTTGCTATCCATGTCGAGGGAAGCTCAAAATGAGATTAACAAGAAGAATAAAAGTTTTATACTGCTTGTTAATAAGAAAAAATTCATGTTGAAGGGAAAGAAAAAGACCGGATAAAATAAGAAAAAGTTTTTAACCGTACCTACTAGAGGGTAAAAAAGCCCAAGGCTTAGAATAGTTCAAATGGATGTGGTTTGCTTTCATTGCAATAAGAAAGGAAATTTGAAGTACAACTACAAGGAGTACCTAGACGAGGTGAAGAAGAAGAGTTCTACAACCATCTCAGCTATTTATGTTATTAAAGCTAATTTTTCTATTTCTAATCCCGTATGTGATACTATATGTGGTGCTCCCATTTTCAAAATGTATAGGAGCTTAGAAAAACATGAAAGATAGCTTCAAAGGAGTATGACTTGTACGACTACAATGGATCAAGAGTTTTACCATTAATTATAGGCACTTATGAGTTAGCACTACCGTGTAGGCTTACGTTAAGACTCTATGGTTATTATTATTATTCAAAGTAAAGATTAAGGATATTATTTCCATTCCTTGTTTAAAATAATTTTTTCATATTATTTAAGAATAATGGTTATTCTTTTTAAAGATGAGTTTTATGTAGAAATATTTTGATTAATAATAATTTGTATGTTTTAAACATAGCATGACTTATATATATATATATATATATATATATATATATATATATATATATATATATATATATATATATATATATATAACATGAATGCTAAAATACTCAAAATGAAATACATTTGTGGCACTCGTCAACTTGACCATACAAATGAGAATCTAATATCCAATCTATCTATAAACAGATACCTAAAATCATTTGATGATGTCTAATGAATCTTGTTTAATTGGCAACGAGACATGAATCTCCTTTTAATGGAAAGGGAGAAAGTGCCACCGATTAGTTAGACCTTACAAATGTAGATGTATTTAGACTCATGTTTACTCATTTAAGAGGAGAACATAATTATTTTATAATTTTTATTGATTATAGATCATGTTTATGGTGATATAAATAAGACACAAGTCTAAAGCACTTGAAAAGTTCAAAGAATTTTGACTTAAAGTCAAGTAACAAACTAGCAAAAGTATTAAAGTATTTTGATTGGATCAAGGTGATAAATACTTACGCAATGAATTTTAGATCACCTAAAAGAGAATGAGATCCTCTATTAATGGGCATCATATGTTAGACATGATCCGAGTCCATGATGAGTTAAATTAATATCCCCATTACATTTTGAGACAATCACTTCTTACTTTAACCTTTACCTTGAAAAAAGTTCCAACAAAGTTTGTTAATTAGACTCCATATGAGATATGAAAAGGAAAGAAAATGAATTTATCTTTCCTTAAGATTTGGGGTTATAAAATTTTAACAAATGGTTTGACAAAGATAAGCTAAAGCCCAAATCAATGAAGTGTAAATTCATGAGATATCCAAAAGAAATAAATGGATATTATTTACCTACCACTAAAATAAAGTGTTATTGGTGACTAGGCATGCTATATTCTTTGGGAAGGAATTTATGGATGCTAGAAACGAGTGGAAGGAAATTTTGAACTCAATGAGATTCGAGTAGACTCACAAATTGATGCTTTACTAGTGGAACCTTAAATAGATAGCTTATAAAGTATTATAACTACCCATAAAGAAATGCACAAAAACTTCATAAGTCTAAAATTAATTTATCAAAAGATAAAACGATATGATCTTCCTATCTCAACACATGGTGATGTGTACCCTAAAGAGAATAATGAAGCTAAGCTTATGAAATATCAATGTTAGATGTTAACTCCTAGAAAAGGTAAATAAAAAGAATATGTAGATGACACCCTAGTGAACTTACAAATAAGATTTACAAAATGCAAAGGTCCATTTATGGACTTGAGCATGCCTCTAGGAATTAAAGTTGATGTTTTAATAAAACTATCAAAGAGGTTATTTTCCACCAAAAAAAAAAAGATGAACCTTGTGTATATAAAAAGTTAGTAGAAGTCAACTAGTCATGGCTATTTTACATGAAAAATCAAACAGATTACTTCTCATCTATAACATTATCATGTTATGATCTATAAAAGATTAGGTATTCAAGAGTTTCTCCATATATGACATGAGAGGGCAACCTATATTCTAAGAGTCGGGATCTATAGAGATAGATCACTTAAAATGTGAGGGGACTCCTAAGGTAGATATATAGACATGATACTAAAAGGTTTAATATGGAAAAATCAAAGAAATGATTTATTCTAAGGTCACAATACTTGATGGCCAACTACATAGGATCCATTGCATAAGCTAAGGAAACAAGGTCTCATTAAAGATCTAAGCATGTATTGTGACGCTATCACATAATTAGAGAGATTATCGATCATGGTGATATAAGGATAGAAAAGATCCATACCGATGATAACATAGCCGACTCCTTAACTAAGCCTTTGTCACAGCTTGAGATATGACACCCTTACTCGATCTTGAGATATGACACCCTTACTCGATCATCAAGAATAAGGGGCATGGTTGGTTGGCTCTAGTGCAAGTGGAATATTGTTAGTGTAGATGCTCAAGATCGAACCACGTCTAGATAGGTTAACTTATAATAATATTGCATTATCTATTTATTAATTCTTGTTGTTTACATTTACTGAATACGATTAGATAGAAGTCCATATGATATGCATTGCATTAATGATTGATCAAAAGATACGAGATAAACATTAATGCACTTAAATGATGTCATTAAATGTTACAAGTCATAGCATTATTAACAATGGACATTGACTATATGCAATAAGACTTGTGAGTGCTATGCTTATGCTATAAGATAGTAGTATAAGATTTCACACCTATTGGCATGATGATGCCGGAGCAAGCATTTAAGTGATTAATATTAGAAAACATATTACTCGTACTTAACTCACCATGAGAATGTATTTGGTTTAGTCCATGGGAATTTTATACAAGATGGGTATAACTAATCCTTAACTTAAAGTCATCAAGATTATCTCATTAAATGATTTATGTACTTTGACAATCGTTTCGATGGACCTAGTGAAAGGTTACACATGGATGATTCATTTAGTGCACTAGGAATCTAATAGAGATAGGAGGATGATTGAGATAAGATATGTCATTCCTTATATGTTAGAGAAGTTATTACATTGCACTTTGATAAATGTCTGATCAAGAAATTTGTGGTCATAGTAGGAGTACACCAATAGAGTATAGTTGGTTTACTCTAAGAGATAAGATATTTAAGAATCAAAGAAAACTTATGTGATCATAATTGAACGGACTAATAACCAAGTTTGAGATCACACTTGTGATAAATTGATATGAGGACTCGAATTGTATAGTAACCATGATCTTGAAAAGTAATTATAGATTAATTAATTCTTTTAGAGAATTATGTAGTCATGATATATTGCTAAAAGCCAATCTTGATTTATGTATCAAGAGATAAAAGAGGAGTCGTTTATTCTTGATGCATTGCCAATATATCTAGGAGCCTATTGAGTCAAATGCATAAATTTAAGCATTCGCATGATAAAAGAGAAGCAAAGATTTTGGAAAAGGTTTTCAATTTTGAAAGTTTTCTATTTCAGAAAAAATTTTCAAAAATGAAAAACTTCCTAAAATGAAAAGTTTTCTATTTTAGAAATCAGTTTTTTAATTTGAAAGTAAGTTAACTAAAAAGGAAATTAGTTTCCTAATTTAGGTTTAAGGGTAATTTAGAAAATTATTTTTTAATGTGGACCTCCTAAAAATACCTAAGCCAATTTATATGGATAGTCCAAATTAATTAGTAATTAATTGGACCAAAAGAGTTTGGGCCAATAGGTTTAATTTAAAAGTCTACAAGATATTTTGATAGGAGGATAAACATGAATATTATTGGATAAGGATAAAGGTTTAAAAGGATAAGATAAAAAAAAAAAAAAACCCACCTATATATATATTACAACTCATTGTCCTAAGAGGACAAGAATGCCACCCCTATATAAATATGACGGAGGTAGTAAAAAAGGATAACAAGAGAGACAGGTGATACATGGCAAAAAGAAAGAAAAATAGGGAGAAAGAGTTTTCCTTCCTAAAAGCTGAAATTGTCGCATTTCTTCTTAAAAAAGCCTAAATTGTCACATAAAACCCTAATTTGATTTTTAGAGAAAAATTAACTAAACAAAAGGATTGGAGCTAGCACTTTGTAAATTTTGTGACTTCCTTTATGGGTGTTTAAACTGCATGGATTATCGATAAAGGCCAAATACCTAGGTGACTCTTTTTTTGTCGATAATCCTTTAACTCACGCTTTAATTCATGTATGTATGATTAGTTGATTTAACAACTTGATCTTAGGAGCCTTAGATGGACGAAAATTATTGTTTTATTTTACACCTACATAGGATGCATGATCCTTCACATGTCTAATCTCAAAAACTAAAAACAAAGAAATTAAATGAATAAAATCTCCAATATATATAACATAAAAAAAGCAAATAGCTAAAGGCCAGTTATTCATTTAAAATATACAAGCATAGAAGCATAACAAACAACTAGAGATTCATGAACACGGACATTCAAAACTTGACCCTAGTATGACATGGTTCTTAGTGGAATCACCAATTTTATCCACGTAGGGGCCCACACAATGAAATATGTGAAAACAAGGAGTTTCCACTTAGCTAATCAAGGAGAATTAGAAACCCTAAATGTACTCGGTCTATAAAGGTATCTAGATAAAGGGTTAGTTATATATAGAAAAGATATAACATTACTCGTCATCCCGTCCTACCTAAGATAGGTTGCATTGTTTGCATGTGAAAATAAAAATCTGGTTTTATATGTTATGTTTCTATACCTACTCGAATGAATTTATATTATTAGGATAAAATTGAGTAATTTGGCGTTTAGGCTAGTTTGAGATTGATACCTATACTCAAAGGATAAGGGTGGGGGGAATTGGAATTTCAGCTAGTCTTTACCGAATATAACTTATAGCAACAAATAGGCTACTTTCTAAAAGCTGGTAGCCTTTTATTAATATGAGCAACGATTCATCAATAACTTCACTCATGCAAGTGAGAAGCTCCTAATGATTTTGAGTCATGGATTTAAGAAGTTATCGATAACTTTATCACATAAGTAGGAAGCCACAATAACTCTATTTTGCTTCAGCAAGGAGCATATAACTAGTTTAGAAGTCATCAATGAATTCATCACTTAAGTGATAAGCCTCAATGGCTTCATTTTAGATAAGCATACAATAAACAAAAAAATTTCAAAATCGCTTATAGCTTCGTCATATAAGTGGTAAGCCACATGACATCTTTGTTTCAATAATTCAACAATTAAGTACAAATCTAATTTTAGAGCCATTGATAATCCCATCCATATAAGTGGAAAGTCACCGACAACTTCATTTCTATAAACAAGCAACATGAGATAATTGATTAGAAGCCACTAACGGCTTCGACCACATAAGTGGGGAGCCATCGACAATTTCATTTAAGCAAAACATGTAACAAGAAACAATCATAACCATTCATGACCTAACATTTTAAAATCATTTATGATTTAAAATAATCTACGTAAATTTAGAAGTTACTTAAGCATCATGAAAGCATCGAGATCTCCTTCTTCGGATCAATTTGTTTCCTTCATTCTCGATGAAGACTACTTGTTTTAGTTAGTCGAGAAGGAGGAAACAACTATTATGGGTATCGAGGTAGCTACTATATTATGACTGGAATGTTATTGGCTAGTTATAAAATGACCAAAATGCCCTTATGAGTGAAATGACCAAACTACCCTTATATAATAAAATTATGAAAATGCCCCTAGAAGGTGAAGTGTTAACTATGGGCTATCCATGGGTGGTGGAGATTAAGATTAAAATCGACTCGAAGGTGGTTAATTTGGAGGAGGAAGGTTCGGTCGGGTAAACGACTAAATGGGTCTACTTGTTTGGGTAAAGGCATGTTTGGCTATCTCTTTTCCGTTTTTAATGTTTTTTCATGTTCGGGTTTTTTGTGATTTTTTTTGGGTGGAGTAAGAGGGTTGGATGTGTAGGGATGTTGTGATTAGTTGGTCAAGTGAAAGAAGGAGGTTGATGGTGGTTTTAATAGAGGAAAATGAGTTAGGTGATGGAGGAATATAGTGTTTTTGTGGATTTTTTGGATGGAGAAGCTTGCAAACTAGCTTAAAGATGGAGAACAAGCTACTAGAAATTTTGAGAGAGATGGAGGCTTTTTTGTGTGGAGAGAAAAGTTAGCTTTTATAGGTAGTAATTAAGGTTTTAGGGTAAAAAATAGTTTGGTCCTCGATTTCACCATATTTATTAGATTAAGTGTAATTTGGATCCTTTGAACTTTAGTGGCACTCAAATTATATTTAATCAAGCCCTTAAATTTTTCTCTAATTATGTCCCTTTTTTTCATTATTTAAGGATTTTTTGTTGTTGTTGTTGTTGTTCTTCTTCTTCTTCTTCTTCTTCTTCTTTTTTTTTTTTAAAAAAAAATTTTGCCCTTGGTCGGCTTTAGTTTGATTCTCAAACTTTCTTTTTCTTTTTTCCTTTTTAATTAGACTAATTTGAAATATTCATTTAAATTGATTTCTTTTTTTTTTTTTTTAATACTTTGTTTCTTTTTTATTTATTTTTTGCAATTAAAATAAGAATAAAAGAGAATAGTAAGGGGAGAAATTAGGTATTAACAATGGACATGCTTGTGCTTTAGGGGCTAGTGATTTGGCTAAAGGGCCTGAAGAGAGACACACTTTACGACAACTTATCTTGCATGGAGAGTCTGTGGGTGTCAAAAGGTGTTTGTGCTTTGATGTCAGGTTTATCTCCAGAAAAACTAAACTTACACATCTCATCGTTGGCAACAAACCAGTTCACTCGAAAGTTACATTTCATGTTACTGCTTATGTGAGAAAATGTGCTGCCAATTACCATGAGCTTGCAATGCATGTCGTGAAGAAAGTACAGAGGTTGGCGGGATTATGTGTGCTTGACATTGTGAAGGAGCCAATTACAGCAGCAAATTTGTCTTGTCCATCCCTGAATGGTCGTCTTATTTCTCTTTTTTATTTTGGAGGTGGGACCCTTGATGTCACTCTCCTTCACACTAAAAATCTGCTATGGCAAGAAGTCTTGAGTAATGGAGATTTGCAAAGTGTGTTGAACGACAGACTTGTTGATCAACCTGTTGTTGGTAACATAAAACTAGACAGAAGCATTTTTTCCATGAGATGTAATTCTGACGAAGCAACATTGAAGGTAGGACATCAAATCTGTACAACCCTCAACATACGCGTGTTCATGCATATGGAAAGAAAAGCTAGACTTGATCATAGCTACCTGAGTTCGTAGAAAAGAGTTTGAACAATGGATCGAAGGAAAGGGATTGTGGAACAGCGTGCAAATTCTTAGAAAAGGGTTCAAAGGTAGTAGAATTCGTATGTCAGCTTCCTATCATTGGTGGATGCAAACTCTTTAAAATAGTCCCTGAACATGTTAGAAGAAGTCTTACACCATCCTACTATTATTCAAGATCAAAGGTCAAATACTATCAACATAGATTTAGAAGGAGTTGGACTGAATTACATGGATTGCTCGATGAAGCTAAGGAAAACGGGTTGGAAAGTTTTATTTGGACGTCCAATGAATCGATGAAAGGATGAATCAAAATTCAAGATCGAGTTTTCAACAACTTGAGAGTGTTTGACATGCACTGGAGTGTGGTCCAAGAACATTCAACTCGGCCAAAATTCATGATTATATAGGCCAAGTGTTTGTTTTGCAACATCGATCGAATTAAGTGCTTGTTTTAGGTTATGTTGCTTAGTTAGGGTTACCTTAATCCATTTAGGTCACGTTGTTCCATTTATGTTACCTGGTTTGATTTTAAAAATAATTCTTATTACTTTTGGATTCCATATTTGATCTGGATAGAGAAGTTAGTACTTAAAAAGCATGGATAAGATTTATGTTTTCTAGTAGAACTAGACTAAAATTTTTGTAGTCCATATTTTATAAGTTTTCTTTATTCATTGGCCGATGTAATAAGGGATCTTTATCCTTCAGTGGCTGAATACTAATATAAATAGAGACCTCTACAACAATTTGAAAGTTAGCTACGAAACGTTTTCCTACGAATGTATTTTTGTCCCTAAATGTTAATCTTTGTAGACAAAATAAATATTTTGTCCTTAAATGACTAGCGCCCAAATCCCCCCCCCCACCTTGTCCCGCCTCCTTGTTATGAAAAGTACATATTTTAGGATGAATTATACCATTTAGGGATAAAAATATACGTCTTTAAATATTAAGTTATTTAAGGACGAAATTTATTTATTTAAATATCTATTTGGGATGAAAAATGATTGTACCAAAATGTTTGAATCTATAGGGACAAAGCCGAAACGTCCCCTATGTTTGGAATAAAAAATATACCCCTTTTTTTGGTAAAACACTTACTTGCTCATTGGCAAAGCCGAAACGTCCCTCGTTTGAATCGCGAGCTCTTTCGATTAGACTTTCATTCCTTTCCATTCAAATTCACGGTATAACCCACAATCCTTCAAGTAATACTTAGAAAATTAAAGCTCCTCGATGTGATTTACGCTTCCGTTTTGTTTCTCTTCTTTCCCTTTAAAGTTAGAGACAATAATGGTGGGTAATGCAAGCATCATCGAAGATTTCTATCGGAGTAAGCTGCTGTGATTGATTTTCCTAGGAGAATATCGGACTTATGGCAATCGAGTTATCTTCTATGCTCTTTTTAATCTATCATGGCGTTGTCATTTTGTATTCAATAATCATGGGTACTATATTTCTTATTGTTCTTGTGTTTATGGTTTTTTTTCCAGCCTTGCACCTCATCTAAGAAAATTTTGGAGAATATTGAAAAAATTAGCATTTTGTAATTTCATTATTGGGTAGGGTAATGTATCTAGTCAATGGAGTCTGTCATTTTTTCTCTTTGTTGATTTTCATTTTTAGTTTTCCAATTGGTGACATTAAGTGCAATTGGGACTCTTGTAAAATAGTTTATATCTATTTGGACTTTGCCAAATTACCTTATTTGAAGTGTGTAGATCGAGAAAGGAGTATCGGGTAGATAATAGGGCTATAGCCAACATAACTTAAAGAAAAAAAGTGTAGTTAAATGAAGGCATAATTACATACCACAATGAGAATGTTTGTGTGCTTCGAGCAAGATATTAACTCACTTTCTCGATTGATTGTTGATCGTGAAAATATTGGACTAATAGTCAAATTTCTGTTTGATTTTAATATAATTGCTATTTGAGAAAAAGTAAAGGAAGTTGTTGAATTAGCTCTCCAATTTTGTGTCTTGACTATGAATAAATGCTAGTGGTCTTTTTAAGTCTAACAGGGGTGGTAGATACATGTGGTTTACGAGTTCTTAGTGTAAATGGAATATCAAATTCATCAAATAAATGCGGGTATCCTATTGACACATGGTTTCTTATATATTTCTTGGTATGATGAACTTGGGATGTTTTAGTAACCGATGTATCGTAAATTTTTTTAAAAGAGATGTATTTGGACTACCATTAAACCAATACTTTTTAATGCATCTAGTGGTTATGTTTTCAAGGTTCAATGATATTAAGAGTCTCTTTGAGTTTGTATCCTACTGGCAGTAAAAATCGATTGTGGGGTATTTTATTGCTCTCTTCTTTATTTGTGATTTTTCCTTACCTCCCTCATTTTCACCTTTTCAACCACTTAAATATAAACCAATCATAGCCAAATTTTATGTGTATGGTTGTTGTTTGTGGACTTCACAATTGAAATCTGTTTGCTCAATGTAATGCTTTTGATAGAATGATTATGCAATGTTGGGAATAGCTTTTGGTTATGGTTATGTCACATGATTAATGATTTTAGCGGGGTTCCCGAGATTGATATAGCGAGAACCTAAAAGTTTGTTCTCAACGACCTCCGTTTCGGATCGGAGCAGACAGTATTAAAGCTATGGGTCAATGTGTTTTAGATCGAAAAGTGCAATTGATAAATTTCATGCCTAATCTTTCAAGTGAAAGCTAGGGGTCGACGTGGAAGGCTTTCACTCCAAGGAGGCTCGCTATGAGCCAAGCACACAATAGACTGTCCGCCTACTCGCTAGCTCACAATAGGCTCGCCACCCGCTCGCCAACAGAGCTTGCCGTGAGCCGAGCACGTAGGCCTGCTCGCGAGCTAACCGCAGCAGGCTACATGCCCGCTAGTAGGCCTACCGTGATCCGGAATGCAACAGTCGCCTGCGTGTTGCCGCCTACCAACACGCACGCCTGCTACGAGCCAACACATAGCGAGTCGCTTGCACCGCCCGCCGGCTCATAGATGCCAGCGAGCCTACCGCAAGCCACCACACAAGCTTGCTGTGATCCTACAGTGCCGCTCGCCGGAGTGCAAGGCTTCTATACTAGGATTGTATGTGATATTTTTAATTAAAAATAATAAAGATATTTTTGTTTGGGTTTGCCTTTTAATAAGAAATACTTGTGTTTCGGCATGCGGTTTTGTTCTTATAAAAAAAATCTGGATGCGGGTTTTCAGCAAGCAATTCACCAACTTTCTTTCACTTATCAAAAGATTTTTTGGTCTACGCTGGTTGAGGTATGCTTATATTTCATGCTTTACAAATTCTTGTTCAATTTGTATGGTTAACTTTGCTCTATTTCTGTGTGTGTGCTTCTATTTGATGCTTAATCGGAGATGTAGCTATTCCTGAAAAATGTTTTTTTCCTTTTTCTTTTTTTGTAGTTTTGTATCAATCATTCCGTATATTTACTAGCTTTTTCTTCGGATAGCATCCATTTCTAAACATGAGTTCTTATTTGTAGGTTTTATCTATACTTATTTTGTCACATTAGTCTTTATTTTGTTTGGAGACTGAACTAAAAGATAACCTAATGTTTGCATTATAACTTGCTAAAATAGGCATTTGGTCTTTTTTGATAGGCATTTAACAATGGATAAGACTTGGATGAAGGAAAGAAAATGGTCGAATTGATATGTCGAAAAAGTTAAGTCTTTTATGAAATTTGTTGAAGATCATTTAGGGAGAGAGTCCGAAATTAGGTGCCCATGTGTAGATTGTTTAAATTTTTATGTGAAGAGTCGAATGTGGTTTATGATCATCTATTAATTCGAGGGATAGATATGGATTATAGTCGATGGATCTATCATAGGGAACACTCTAATTTTGATGTTAGATCTAATGTTAGTTCTAGTTACCATAGTGATGACTTCCATATTGGAGAGACACCTAATGATGATGAAGAGGACGATGGAATTAATGAGATGTTAAATGACTTTGAAAACTTTAGAGGGAATTATATGGGAGGTAACGAAATCATAGAGCCAAGTCTTTTAACAAATTATTGCATGAAGAACAACAAGAATTATATCTAGGTTGTTCAAAGTTCACCACATTGTCATTCATAGTTAAAATGCTCCATTTGAAGGTGTGTAATAAGTGGAGCAATAAATCATTTGACATGTTGCTTGAGTTACTTAAACAAGTTCTACCAAGTGGTGCGACGTTTCCAAAAAGTCATTATGAGGTAAAGAACATGTTGCGTGAGTTAGGATTAGGGTATATCCTTATACATACTTGTAAATATGATTGTGCTTTGTTTTAGAAAGAGCATGAATCTCATGAATCTTACCCTAAATATGGTACCTCAAGATGGAAAATCAACGATAGTAAAGGAAAGAAGATTCCCCATAAGACTTTGCAATATTTCGCTTTAATTCCCAGGCTTCAAAGGCTGTTTATGTCTACCAATATAGCTGTAGATATGAGGTGGCATAAGGAGAAGTGTGTTGATGATGGTGTGTTAAGACATCTAGCAGATGGTGTGGTATGGAAAGATTTTGATGGGAAGTTTCCATGGTTTTCCCATGGTTCTCATAATAGACGGCTAGGCCTAGCAACTAATGGTTTCAATCCATTTGGTAATATGAATAGCTCTTATAGCATGTGGCCAATCATTCTCATGCCATATGATTTACCACCATGGAAATGCATGAAAGAAAATGTTTTCATCATGTCACTATTAATTCCAGGGCCTCATACACCAGGAAGGAATATTGATGTATTCATGCAACCTTCAATTAATGAGTTAAAGGAATTATGGGAAGTTGGTGTTATAACATATGATGTTTCAAGTGGAAAACTTTTCCAAATGCATGCTGCCATAATGTGGACAATAAATGATTTTTCTCGTATATGGCAATTTGTCTAGATAGAGTACAATGGGTTATATGGCTTGTCTCGTATGTAACCAACAAACTTGTTCCCATAAGCTAAGAAGTAAAATTAGTTACATAGGGCATCGTAGGTTTTTACCACACGACCATAGTTGGAGAAAAAATAAAAAGTTTGTTGGCAAGATTGAACGTCAATTGGCTCCTATGAGTTATCGGGAGATGATATGTTGTATTAATTAGAAAATCTTAAAGATGTTAATTTTGAAAAACACCCAACAAATAAAAAGAGGAAGCGTACTCTCGATGAGTTGAATTGGACCAAAAAAAGTATTCTTTTTGAGTTGCCATATTGGCATACACTTAAGTTAAGACACAATCTTGATGTAATGCATATTGAGAAAAATATTTGTGAGAATATTTAGGAACATTGTTCGGTTTGGATGGGAAAAATAAATATAAATCTAAGGCTAGACAAGATTTGGAGGACATTAATATAAGAAAAGAGTTGCATTTGATGAAAGGAAGTGATGGTAGATATATCATACAAGCGAGCATGCTATGTATTATCTAAGGAGGAAAAACAAAAATTTTGTGAATTTCGAAATTAGTGAAGTTTCTAGATGGGTATGCTTCCAATATTGCTAGATGTGTGAATTTAAGTGATGGAAAGATATCAAGTTTGAAGAGCCATGATTGCTATGTTCTTTTACAACGATTGCTCCATGTTGGCATTTGTGGATGCTTGTCGAAGGATGTTGCTAACACGATAGTTGAGTTGGGAGATTTTTTCAAACGGTTATGTAGTAAGACATTAAAGGTTGAAGATCTTGAGAAGATGAGAATAGATATTGTTTCAATACTTTGCAAACTTGAAATGATATTTCCTCTAGCTTTTTTGATGTAATGGTTCATTTGGCGGTTCATTTACCATACGAGGCTATTCTTGGATGTCCGGTTCAATTTAGATGGATGTTTTTTATTGAGTAGTGAGAAATTACTTACCTAAGATTTTTTTTCTTTCACATGTGAAATTACTTGTAATAATAATTCTTATGTATGATTATTTATGGTTGACGTTTATGGTATTTCAAAAGAAGCTGTGCATAACAAAGCTTACCCAAAAGGTTCAATTGTTAAGGCCTATATCGTCGAAGAATGTTTGACATTTTGTTCCATGTATCTTCATGGAATTGAAACTCAATTCAATAGGCCGAACACAATTTTGGTGTTTTAGGAGATAGTGGTTTGTCCATTTTTTCACATAGGCCTCGACCATTTGGAGCTATAAAATATGTTGATATTCCAATAAAGGAGCTTTAAATATGTCATTGGTATATCTTAAACAATTGCATAGAAGTGGAACCGTATATTGAGTAAGTCAACTTGAAATGTTGTTGAATTATCAAATTTTATTTAGATCTTGAACAATAACTCACCATTGACATGTAATAATTTTCTTAGTTGCCATATAGAAGAGCTTATACAAGAAAGTGAATTAGATGTGGAAGAAAGATATAAAGCAAAGTTCTTTTTGTGGTTTCAACAACGCGTAAGGACCAAATTACAAAAATATTAAAACTTGTATAATAATTTTTTTATTACATCATCTCACATTACCTTAATTCCTTTGTCTTATAGATGATGTATTTATATAATGAACGATCACAATAAGTAAATGAGGCATTATATTCATTAGCATACGGACCTCAAGTTTATGTAAAGAAATATAATTGTTACATCGTTAATGGGGTTCGGTTTCATACCAAGAATCGTGATACATGACTTAAAAGTCAAAATAATGGGGTGGTAGTAGAAGCAAATCATTGTGACAATATGGTCACTTTTTACGAGGTGCTTACTATTATTATAGAGTTGGACTACATAAAAGATAGAAGATTTGTGCTTTTTAGATGTGAATGGCTTGATCTTAGTAGAAAAAAAGCAAGCATACATGTAGATTGTAATTTTACAAGTGTCAATGTTTCTTAAACTTGGTATGAAAATGAGCCTTATGTGTTAGCTTCTCAAGTTAAACAAATTTTCTATGTTGATGACATAAAATTAGGTCATAATTGGCAAGTAGTTCAACAATTTCAGCATAGGCATGTGTTTGATGTGCCAATATTATCAAGTCGGATAAGGGATGAAGATGAACTATCGATCTTCAATGATGAACTATATCAAGAAAATGAAGTGTAAGATAGTGTAGATGTTGATATTATTTCGATTCAAACATAGCTTTATTATATAGAGTTGATGTGGACTCACAAGTTATAGAAGCCAATGTTATTGAAAGTAGCAAAAGAGTTGTAAAAGAAAATGATGACTTTGTTTCCAATCAAAGTGAAGAAGAGGATGATACTTTACTTAATTATTATAGTGATGAGGAAAACCCTTGATATGATGATTTTGATGATTGATAATTCATGTAATTAGAATTCCACTTTTCAATTGGTTTATTATTGTAAATTAATGATTAATTATTCTTTATTAATTCTTGCTTAACTAGGATTCTTTATGCTATGTTGTTCATTAGGTGTATCATACGATGGTTTTGGTGTTATGACCTTGCACTAGAGCATCTAAAGTCGTAGTTGCTTCGCCAACTAGTCCTTCACAATTAGTCGTTAATGGTTCATCTTCTTCAACTAATATTGCAGCAACCAATCCATAAGATGTTCCCAAGATGAACAAACGCCGCCTCCTCCCATTCTTATTGCAACATCGGATAGTGATACTCGCTAATTTGCCTACTCCAAAAAGCGAGTTTAGGTTATATATATATATCTATTGTTATCAATTATTTATAAGTATCTATTTTTTATTAATAACATTTTTCATAAATTTCTAACCTTTTTCTCAATCATTATAGCTTCAAACTTAGTAAAAAAAAACGTGGGGGAACAAGAGGTAAAGGACTACAAAAGTTGAACAAATCAGTTGGGAAAAAGCTGAAAGTTAATATTGACATGGATATGGGAAGACTACTTAATAAGACTCAATCCGCAAGTTATCAAATCAGTTGGGATTCATTTCTCGACAATGTATTCATGTGCCGACTAAATGGAAGGACATGAATGTAGCAGATTTCAACCTTGCATTGGATAACCTTGATATGAGTACTCTTTAGCTCTAATATGAAATTAGGTTTTAAGGAGATTCATTAATTGAATTCCTAGCTCTAATCTAAAATTCATTTTTTTTTCAAATTATTCGGATACATATGGAAGTGAAAGATATAGATGATGACTTTGTTAAAGAAAAAATTGAAGACTTGTTGAAGAATCGGTCTAGGAATGCACGATATCTCTTGCACAAACCTTTTAAGAAGTTCAACTAAGTTGAGGAGGCGAAAGAAAATAAGCCTAACATCAAGAATTTGACACAATTGGAAAGCACCTTGCAATTATTAGGCTAATCTAAGTATTCGGGTACATGTTAAAACATGCATACATCTTTAGCTAATATGGTGGAGTTACGAGCATACATTATCATATATTGTCTAGTCTTTTGAGTTTATAGGTGATTTGTGATTTTTCCGATGCACGCGATGAGGCCTGCTCGCTAGCCGAATAGGTGCGGCGGCACGTAGGCTCGCCATGAGCCGAGCACGCCCGCCTAGCTCGTAGTAGGCGAGCTAGGCTGGCTCGCGGCGAGCATGCGTGCTAGCTCGCGGTAGTCCTGCTCGGCTCGTAGCAAGCATGCATGATGGCTCGCGAGCGGGCTTGCCTAGAGTGCAAGGCTTCTACGATGGGACCGAAGGTAACCATTATTTTTTTTTTCGTTTGCCTTCATAGGCTATATGTGCTAAAAATACTAAAAATCAAAGCAAGCTAAAGTTGCCGCACCACTAGAGATCAATGGCTTTTGTTGTTGTTCGGAATGAAATTGTAAGCAAAGTCCATATAATAGTGTAAATCAATTATGTTTTAATTTTCCAATGTTATTATAGCTTGATCTCACAATAATCATGTTTGGTATCTATGAGATAAGGAGGAGAAGAACAATGGTGAAAAATGTGATAGGGTTTCCTTTTTCAAACATACTCATTACAAGGAAGGGAAGGGTTGGTCAAATTTAGAGGTTGAATCCAAATATGTAAGTATTTATTATTTTTGTTCTCATTCTTCACCAATTGGAACCTTAAGTAGCATTGATTGGATTGCATAAGGATATCATAGGCAATGAATTTCTAGAGATGTTTTGAACAAATATTAAATAAACTAGTCTATATCTAAAGAGCACTTATGATAACCGATTGGATTCCGATTATTTCTCACTTTCTCGCCCTTATGATCATCAAGTCATTCTTTTTCACTTGGACGAGACTCTTTCAATTAAATTTTCACTCAAAATTTAATCAAATGTTTATTCACTTTTGTTACTCAGAATTCTATGATTGAATTGATGGAAAAGTCTATATCCGAAGGCAAGCCATTGAGTGTTGATGAAGTATGTGATAAAGTTCTTGGAACTCGATCGGGTTATATTAAAGGACTTGGATATGGTCCAAAGCCAAAGAGCAAAGTGAGCAGCTCCAACCTTCAAATTAAGAAGCTTGTTGAATCTCTTAAACAATCTCAAGAAACTAATAACAAGTTGAGTGATAAAGTTAAGGATCTCACCACTCGTTTCGAACGATAAGAAAAGATGTTGGAGATGTTTTTTGCAATAGGACGCCATCCATCTATCAATATTTTAGGGTAACCTATACCACTTAAATCACTTTTAATAGTTAAATAAGTGTTATTTGTGGTTTATATTTACGTAGTAAAAAATAATGATTATATATATATATATATATTATTTTTCATGTAGATCATCAAATGCACACGAATGAAGTGGAGCAACTTTTAAGGTCACCTTTTGCTTTCTTAGCTATGTTTAATTTAAATCTAGTATCAAACAATATCTAGCCACTAGAACAACTAGGTTCCATTTTTTAACTTTTTCGTAGAACAACTTTTTTTGAACTTTTGATATTTGCTTGTTTTTAACGTATTGAAGACTTTTCATAATGTAAGCACACACTATATATTTCTTTGTTTATGCATGTTTTGGTTCCTTTCTTTCGTTTCCTCACCAATATCTTAGTGGGTTCATGCTCCATAATTTAACATAAGCAAAGAAAAAATTTACCTTCTAACAAAAAAAGGCAACCAAGGATCGAATATATATCATAAAACACAAGCAATTAGGAACGTAATCTAAGCATTCCAAAATACAAGCAAATCGGTGATGAAATTTGCTATCCAAAAAAAAAAAAAAGCAAGCAATAAAGGAAGAAATTATCATCCCCAATTAAGGTAAATTAGGGATGGAATTTTTCATGTACAAAAATTGCATGCAATTATATATGTATGATAAATCAAGGATGAAATTTATTGTCCCAAAAAAAGTCATTGCGGACAAAATGTTTCGTCACCATTTTATAGTTACATTTGTCGACAAATTTGTTTCGTCAACAAAAATGTTATACCCCACTCAAATCTTCCAAATTTACTGGATGAAATGGACTATTCCGGACGGATATAGATACATTCTAAGACGAAAATAATTTTCCACAAATGATTGACATTCATGGACGAAACTCATATTCATCCGTAATAAATATCCTTTAGGGATGATTTTTACTTTGTGTCCGAAAATACAATTACCTATGCGGCTTTCGGGACGATTTAACTTTGCGTCCTAAAATGTCTTCGCCGATGAATTTTAATTATTTGAGGATGAGTTTTTTGTACTTAAATTTTAAATTTATTGTAGTGGACCTTATGCATGCTTGTAGAGAAACATGTTATTTTGATGATTAATAAATTCCAAAAAATTTCTCTCATCTTGTGCTTTTGCTTAGAACTTATTCTATATCTTTGAACTTGATAAATAAAGGTGATGCTATTGATCATTCAAACTAACCAAGAGTGTAATAGGATTAATAATTTTTCCAAAATCATCTAGAGTTACATCATTTAACAAGATCGTAATGAAGTTTCAAATAATTTGGTTAAAATCAATCAAGAATTAGGGTTTTCATCTACTTAAAAATTTCAACCCATCCAACGAAGCATGGAATTTTCATTTCATTCATCAATTTGGAGAAGGAGGGTTTGGATTTTTTAGTCTCTTAAAGGATTAAATTTGTTAGTCATATAAATAATATCTTATAGTATTTACCTTAGCCTAAGTCATTACAAAAACAATGTCAATTTGGCATTGCCTCTTGAATGGAGTAAATTATATAGTCCCTCTAGTTTTGAAAAATGAATTAATTAATCCTTCTCACTACAAGGAAATAAGCAATGAGTGACGAATTTAATTCCGTCACTATTTAGCTACCGAATAGCGATCAATTAGTGATGAAATTGAAAATGCATCAACTTATGAAGGACCGACGATGGTTTATGACGGTGATTTAGTGACAAAAAACATTTCGTCACTAAAAAACACAGCAAAAAACCACACCAACTTCAATGATGGAATTGTGATAGATTAGCAAGGGCATTTAGTGACGAAATAAAAACTCGATCATTAAAAGGCATTGTTGGCCAATCAAAAAAAATTATCCATTGCAACCCATCGCTAATCAATAACAAATTTTATTCCGTTGCTAATTGCACAAATTCTTAAAAAATTTTGAACAATCTAAACAATCCATTGGAATTCAAATTAGCGATGAACTCTTATTTTCATTGATAATCAATGATTGATAAGTGACGAAAATGCATTCGTCGCTAATTGCATAAATTTTTGAAATTTCCGGACAATTAGAACGTGGTTTGAAATTTAGATTAGCAACGAAAACAAGTGTTCGTCGTTAATTAGTGATAGATTAACGACGAAAACAAGTATCCCTTGCTAATTGTGTAAATTTTTGAAAATTTCTAGATAATTTGGTCGATCATCTAAAAGTGAAATCAATGATGAACACTTATGTCTATCATTAATTAGCAATCGATTATCAATGGAAACCCATTTATCGTTAATCCTAAAGCCTTATAAACCCACAAACCCATTATCTCCCCCTTATTTTTCTCATTTTGCCCCTCTTCTTCTCCACTCCTCCACTCCCGCCACCATTCCAACAAGTCCAAAACACCGCCCCACGCCACCCCACTCCCTCCCCATCGCACTCAATGTAGCGAGGTGCCACTTTCTCCCCAAAAATCACTACGATAGTCTCTCTTCTCCTTTGATAATGTGTTTTCTCTCTCTCTAGATCTTTTATTTATTTTTTAATTAGATTAATTTTTTTAATTGTTAGCATAATTTTGTTAATTATTAGTGTTAGGTTAAATTTTAATTATGTAATTATTTGGGTTATTTAGATAAATTAGTTGACTAATTGTTAGGTTAATTTTGATTAACTATTAGTTAAAATTTTGTTAATTAATTATTAATTTGTTATTTTTTATTTTATTTTATTTTTTTTAGTTGTTAGATTAATTTGGTTAATTTGTTATTTAAAATTTAATCAATGTTTGAATGAGGATTAATGTAGTTAGTTAGGATTAATTTAACTAAGTTAGTTTGATTTAGGGTTAATTTAATTATTATTATTTGAATTGATTGATTGATTTTTAATATTAATTATAGTCCAATTGGTTAGTTAATTGATATTTAAAATTTAATTGAGTTTGAATTAGGGTTAATTTAAATATAGTTAATTATTAGGTTTAGTTGAATTTATTATTAAATTAATTAGGTAAATTTTGATTATTTTATTTTATTTATAATATTGTAATTTGTTAATTAATCGATATTTAAAATTTAATAAATTTTTGAATTAGGATTAATATAGTTGGTTAGGATTTATTTAATTTGGTTAATTTGAATTTATGGTTAAATTTAGTAGGTTAATTTTGATTAAGGATTTAATTATTGATGTTATTTACCTTTTAATGTATTTAATTAATTGTTATGTAAAATTTAATTAGGTTTGAATTAGGATCAATTTTATTATATATGATGTGAATTAGGTTACCATTTTAAAATGACTAACTTCATTAATATTTTATATTTATTGGATGACAATTCACAAAAATAGAATTAAATAATAACAATAGTAACAAATAAACAATTTAATATGGTACTAAATAAATGATTTTATCAACTAAATTACTTAGTAGTTACCATGTCAAACCTTTCACTTAGACTAATAAAATCGAGAAATCCAAGATTAACAATGTCAACAAAATAAATTCAGTATTTAAAAATGAAAAGCAAGAGAAAGAAGATGTAATCATTCTTTAAACAATTATTTTAACAAAAAAAATTCAAATTCTTAAAACAAAAATCCTAATAGTTACCCTTAAACAACCAACATGCTTAATTTTTTTTAAAGAAACTTATAGGAATGTTGATAAAAAATTATTTGCATACATTGTGTAATTTTTACGAGTAACTAAAAAAAAATGAGATTTGATCAGCAATGGATGAATGTTAGGTTAGTTGATATGTTTTTAAATGATGAGTTTGTCAAAGAGATTGAATAATTTGTTTGCTTTTGCTGTTGAGCATCCTAAATGTATGGACGAAACAAAAATTATGTGTCCTTGTAATTACAATAAGCGTCAAAATAAAAATTTTAAGGAGGTTGAAATGGTAAAATACCATTTGTGTTGTAAGGGTTTTATATTGGGATATCATGATTGGATTCATCATGAAGAATTTGAGTCTTATATGGAATCTATTGACTTTTGGAGTAATTATATTTTTGGAAATTATCATTTAGGCGAAGGTAGTTCTAATGAACCCTAAAACCCATATCAAACAATGCTAATAGATGCGATCGGTCTATCCTTCAATCTATCTAGCACAAAGGAGGTGCCAAATCCCAACGCTCAACAATTTTATGATATGTTGAATGCATCCCATAAAGAGATTTTGCTCAATTGAGATAAGCACTTGTAGTTGTCAACAATTGCCCGAATATTGAACCTAAAATTCAAATATCATTTTCTTGAAAAAGTGTTTCGACCAATTATGTGAGCCGATGAATGAGTTGATACTTACCGATAACTATATGACAAATAAATATTATGAAACAAAGAAGTCTGGTTAAGGGGATGAGTTTATTAGTGGAAAGATTCATTATTATGAGAAAGGCTGGATGACTATTGGAAGGAAGATAGTGGATTAGATAATTACAAGTTTCATAAACATCCTCAATGTCGAATTCCTTTTTAGGGATTGCCAAAAGAAAAACATGTTCTAATTAAAAAAAATATACTACTTCCTCCTAACTCCACAACTCGTTATGATTGTATACGTCTAAATGTTACAAGTAAGCACATGATGTGATACACTAAACATGAGCTAAATGATGCGGGAGTAATACATCATCCCTTCAACTTTATTACATGGAAAAGTTTCGATTAGATCAATATTCCTTTTATAGTTTAAAAAGGAACATCAAATTAGGTTTGCATTGATGGGTTTCAATCATTCGATCAATCCGATACCTAATATTCTTCATGACTAGTAATTATGAATCTTTATAATTTTTCACGTAGGATATGTATGAAGGAGGAATATGTGTTTGACAATGTTTTTTATACGATCATAAATGTGCCGGGTGAGACAAAAGACAATGCCAACTTTATGGAAGACTTGAAATTTTTCTATAAAAGGCTAGAATTAGCAAGGAATGAGACATCTAGAAAGTATCCTAAAACTTCTTTTACCCTTTCCAAATAATAGAAAGCAAAATTGAATGGAACAAACGAATTATGTTTCCCGACGGATATATGTCCAATCTAGCTAGATGCATTGATATACAAAATGGAAAATTTTACGGGATAAAAAGTTATGACTATCATATCTTTATGTAGAGGTTAGTACCAATCGTATTTTGAAAGCTTTTATCAAAAAATGTTTGGCAAGCATTTACAAAGTTGAGTATTAATTGACTTCTATAATGATAAGGGAAGAAGATATATTACGACTTCTTGATGAGATATCCATCCTTTTGTACAAACTAGAACATATATTCTCTTTTAGATTTTTTTGACTCTATGCAACATCTTCCAATCCAACTCGTCATATGATGCATCTATTACGGGACTCGTGCAATATCGGTAGATTTATCTATTTGAAAGGTATTGATATTGAATTTTAATATAAAATCAAATAAAATTCTAACTATCGAACATTAAAATAATTTATATTGTAAGTATCTTTGAAAGTTAAAAAATAATGATAAGAATAAGACTAAAGTGGAGAGATTAGTATGCAATATTTGGTTGAAAAAGCTCTCTATTTTTTTTTGCACTATTTTGAGCCTCATATGCATACTAATTATCAAAAAGTGTCATATAACGTTGTGTGTAGTGGAGAAGAGAGCTACCATATTGAAGAGATGCTATTTTTATTCAACTAAAAAGGTTGACCAACTGGTCGACACATAAGATGGAAATTGATAGAAGTCAAACACAGAGCAACCTATCAATATATATTGTTGAGCTATGAAAAAGTAAAACCTTACATTGCGTGAGTTTGTCAAAATTCAATTTCTAAATCATGCATCTTTAGTTACATATCATAATATCAATAATCATAATAGACACCGACTCTCATTTGTTGTTAATCCTCGCTAGTGGATTCCTTGTCGAAATACTACCAAACAATTCTTTCATGCCCGAGAATGAGGCCGATGCTCTAATTGAATTGAATTTATCTTCCGGTTTAGTCAATATATTGAGTATCATCATTTTACTTATATTTTATTAATGGGTGGCATTAATTAAAAGGTAACTGGCATTTTAGAGGATTTGATGTTGAATTTATAAACATAAAATAAAAAAGTAATTTCCTTGTTAAACAATTTCTTAAAAGATCTTACACGAGGGCTATTACTTATTTTCAAGTCGTACATGGGTTTTTTGTTAATGGGTCTAGGTTTTGCACACTTGAGGGTGCTTTGAAAATAGGTACTTTTAATAGTGGTATGTATATTAAACAAACCAATTACGAGTATAGATGAGAGTGACTATTACGGGATATTGATAGAAATTCTTGGAGTAAAGTATCATATATTACCATTCAAGAGAACAATGTTGTTCAAATACGATTGCTTCAATGCAACACCGTAAAAAGCAAGGGTTCATCCATAATACATAATAGTGGATGTTAAGTATAAGAAAAGATTAAATAATCATAAACCCTTTGTCCTTGTATCATTTTCGACTCAAGTGTATTATGCCAACTACCCTAGCTTAAGGTACGAGAATCGAGATTAGTGAGGTCGCTTGTAAGATCAATGATAGGTCTCTGTTTGACTTGTCTTAATCATCCATTTTAGCCTAACAAAATGTTGAACCATTTCATCAAGATAATTTAGAAATCTAATATAAATTGATAGGGAAGTCGAGGACATTATTTTGTTAAATGATCCAAATGGATCATTTTGTAGATACAAAAGTAATTATGGTTGATGAAGATGATAAGAATGAGTGTGACAATACATCGAATGATGTAGATGATAACTTAAATAGTGATTATAATGGTTGTAATTTAATATATTTTTTATTTTTATATTAAAAAAATGAAGGATTTTTTGTTTCTTTATTTGTTGCGTGCACTATATAATATCGACTTTGATACATCTTCAAAATATTAATTATGTATTTTTATTGTGTTATGTTTAAAACAGATTGCTTATTAGGTAATTAGGAAATGTCTAATTTCATATATTTTTTTTAATGCTTGATATTGATAATATATATTTTTTTGTATTTTGTTTAATTTTCTTAGGTTATATTATTCGGCTATGACATGTGATCTAGGCCGATCCCTCACAATCCCTATGGGATCATATTGTAGTAGTCATGGACAAACATCCTTCTTTGACGATAGCCTACAAGGATCCCCAACCGAGTGTCGATCAAGAATCTCCCACTTGAGGCTTTAGATATGGGTCTCGTAGCTCTTACTACCATAGATGTTCTTCTTTTTCCTTCTATGGAGCTAGCACATCTACAACATCTCCGAGCATAAAGGCTTTCTTGCCTATAGAGGTTCCCACACTAATAGAGGTCCCAGCACCAACCACAATGGGAGCATCATCCATCAACATATTTGTAGCTCTAGAGAGTTGCCAAAGCTCCTTCGATCGGTGGCATGTTTTTATTGCTCACGGATGGTATGTAATTTTTTAAAGTTGATGTAATTATTTTTTTACTTTAATATATCATTTCAATAATTATTGATTGTTATTACCTTTTTTATGTTCAATAGTTTCAGTCCACTTAGAAGAGATTATTCCATAAGCATAACCATAACTTTCAAGGAGCGATTGGACATCAATTGGTCAACGTAGACGTTTTTCTTGACGCTCACTAAATAATTCTACTTTAATGAATTAAGGATAACGTATTATTATTATTATTATATTTAAAATATTAATTTAAAATTAAATGAAGTAGTTAATATTATCATTTTATTCATGCATAAACATTTTTACTAGGATCCGACCATTGAGATGCATGTTAGAAAAGCTTGGGAGGCTCTAGCAAGGAAACACTACTCGACTTCATCTGCAACCATGGTTCACTACCCGAGTAGCCTAATTTTATTAGGTAGGAGGTTTAGGACTCATGGCCTCAAGATTTTACAAGACCCGATCATAAGGCTCATTTAGAGTAGGCATCGTAGAACAAGATTCCGAAGATCGATGGCTCTAATGTCGACCTTTCCATGCATATAGGGGATTCATCTCTTTGGAAGAGCATACTCGCCACTTGGTATACCATATCTTATATTATTAAATACTTAAGAAATTTTAATTTGGATCTCATGTTGTTTGTGATTCATTTTTTTTAGATGACAAAATTAAAGTGTGAGCCAATGCGTTTGGAGCTATTTAGGACCACTCATAAGTGGAGAGATAACTCTTTCATTGATTTGTATGCCCAGGTATACGATGATAAGTGTTTTAAATTTTTAAATTTTATAAATGCAAATCTAATCTAATTTTTTAATCTTTTAACATTATAATTATTTTGATTACGCAAGAGCATGTTGACAAGCATATATAGGAAGCTATTGCAAAGTAATCTTGAAGCCACAAGTAGACAAGAATGTCATATACCTCAAGGTCTGCTAGCTAAAAGAAAAAGAGGCTATATGGTGTAGGCATACAAGCATCATATTATCTATCCCAATCAAGTGGCACTAGCTCATCCTCCGTGTCGTTGCATTGTATCGGTGACATTTCCCATATAGAGGTTCGAAGGTAGTACGTGGAGACTAAGGAGGCGATATAGGGGATGCGAGTTCAAACAAGACGAGTTGTAAAACCTTATCATGTAACAATAGAGTACCATAGATAGGCCAAAGGCTCGGTATGAATCATTTACCTTGATGTAGAATAGGCTCGCACAAACATCCAAATTGCTCGTAGATCCATCACCCAACCAAGACTCCACCATTCCTCCCATTGAGTCCCAAAGAAGGAGCTCAAAAAGGAGGAGAGGGGATTAGATTATCGGGATTGGCACTTCTTTTTTTCTTTTCTTTCATACGTACTATACATTTTTTTGTTGTTGTTAATATTAATTTAAATTTAATTTATAATATTTAAATTTTAATAAAAAATAAATTTTAATATTATGTTATCCGTTCTAATTGTTAATTACTACTCGGAATATCAAAAATTTAAAAACAAATAGAAAAAATTATCAATTAAAAAGTACATAATAAACTTAGTGATGGATTGGTGTTGAAAAATAGCGACAAAAATGGCAACGGAATAGCAAAAACTAAATTAGCTTCGGATATTAGCATCGAATATTGGTCATCAATTAGTAATAGAACTTACGATAGAATAGTGATGTATAAGATAACATTTTTGGCCATCAATTAGGGATAGACTATAGTGCTTTAGCGATGGAAAAACCATCTCTAGATTAGTGACATATACTTTTACGTCGTCCCTAGGGTTATAGATAAGCATTTTAATGATGGAATTTTTTTCATTGCAAGTCCATCACTAAACAATTGTAGTGATGACTTTTCCCTTATTAGGGATAGATTTTTTCATCGCTAACTAGCACTTTTCTTTGTAATGCTTGGTTTCAAAAACTATTATTTAGTCCCTTTGATTAGGATTGACCTTACATAATTTAATATTAATTAGTTCTATACAATTTATTAGTTTATCATAAATCTTTTCATATTTTTTACTTTTTTTCTATTTTTCTTTAAATTCAAATAAATTGAAAAAATATAATTAAGCTATAAGTAAATTTAAAAATATAGAAACTGAATAATTAGATCTTGAAACTAGGGGAGTACTTAATTCGTTTCTCAAAACTAGAGAGACGATTTATAATTTACTCTATTTAAATGTAAAGGAGAAAAGCCAACTAACATGGAGAAGGTAAAATGAAATTCGTTGATGAAGAAAGGCAATATTATCGTAAGAAGATGGGTATCTTCCAAATTTATCAATATTATTGCTCAAGAAAATAAATGCTATAAAGTTTAGATGATGTTGGAGGAAACTTTTACAAAGAAAAATGCTCAAAACAAAGACTTTACAATAAGAGACCTTATTAAGTTAAAATATAAAGATAGTGAAGATACTTTAAAGCACATAAATAATTTCCAAAGGATTCGAATCGAGTTGTTATTGATGAATCTTGAGTTAAACGATGAGGTACAAGCACTAATCTTGTAAAGCTTATTGCCAAATAGTTGAAAGATTATGATGGTGTCTTTAAACAACTCTACCTAGAATGGAAAGCCCACTTTAAACAAAATGAAAGACAATATTATCAATAAAGAAAAAAGAAGAAAAGGTTCAATCACTTTAGAGCCATAAGTACTTGTTATAGAGCATCATAGAAGGAATAAAAATAGAAATTCCTATGGCAAGTAAGACTCTAGAGATAGAAGGGCAAGTTGATGCCTAGGGAGAGATCAAAGTCAAGAAAAATCATCAAGTGCTTCTATTATGGTAAGCTAAGACATAATAAGAAGGAATGTAGAAAATTTTTTAAGGATCAAGGAAAACAAAGAAGATAAAAAGAAATAAGTAGACAACTATTATAGTTACGTCGATGGTGATTTTACCATTATTTATGATAAGGCTTATGTTAGTATAGGTGTCCTAGATTCAACCTGTTTGAATGGTTTGAATATTGTATCATTGTATATTTATTAATAAAAAAAATCTTTCTATTAATTCATGTTATTTATAACTCGATTGAATTAGATAAAATTCCATATGATATTCACCGTTTTGATGATTAATCAATATATGTGAGACAAACGCTAATATATTTAAATGAAATCATTGAATATCTCAAGTCATAACATTGTCAAAATTGGACATTAACAAAATACAATAAGACTTATGTGTGCTATGCTCTTACTATAGGATAACGATAAGAGATCTCACACTTACTAACAAAGAGGTGCCTAAGCAAGCACACAAGTGAAAAATATTAAAGAACATATTACTTGGATGTGACTTTCCATGCGAGCCAATTTGATATAGTCTATGAGAATCTCATATAAGACAGGTACAATTAGTCCTATAACTTGAAGTTATCACGATTATCTCATTAGAGGATTGGTTTACTTTGACATTCATTATGATGGGCTCACTAAAGAGCTGCATATAGGTGATTTGTTGGGTACATCGAGAATCTAAGTGAGATATGTGGATAACTAAGATAGGATATGTCATTTTATTTATGCAAAAAGGGTTATCACATTGCATTTCAATAAATGTCCGCTCAAAAATCTATGACCACAATGAAAGTATACCAATAAAGCATGATTGGTTTACTCGAGAGCTAAGACATATAAAGATAAAAAAAAAAAAAAAAGCTTGTATGGTCATAATTAAATAGAAAAAAAACCAAATTTGAGATCACATTATTATAAATTGACATGAGAACTAAATTGTATGGAAACCATACTCGTGAAAGGTTGTTACAAATTAAGTAATCTTTCTTGATAATTGGATAGTCATAATACCTTATTAGAGATCAATGTTAATTTATGTATCAAGAGATAAAAGAATTAACTTTTACTTTTTGATACATTGCCAATATTTCTATAAGCTTATTGAGTGATACACAAAAGCTTGACATTGATTTAGATAAAGAGAAACAAATAATTATGAAAAAAATGAGAATTGAAATAATTGATTTCAATTCAGTAAGCACCGAGAGAATTTTAGAAATAGTTTCTTAAATTGGATTTCCTATAATTTTTGAAATAGTTTCCTAAAATGAGTTTCTAAAATATTAAGAAATAGTTTCCTGAATTGGGTTTCCTAAAATATTATGAAATAATTTCCTAAATTGGATTTCCTAATGTGATAGAGGTAATTTAGCAAACAGTTTCCTAAATTAAGCCTCCCTAAATTGCCCAACTTATTTGCATGGTTCATTTAATTTCTAAGTCAATTAACCAAATGTGTTGGGCCAATATGTTGAAGTAAAAGCTCGTAAGGTGTATTTTAAGTGGAGGGTCAATTTTGAGAACTTTTAAAAAAAGTTTATTTAACCTAATATAGGGTTTATAAAAGAATAAGATGCATTATGTCACATAACTCATAATAGAGAGTGTTGGTTGAAATTCCTCTTGGAAAGAGAGAAAGGTGTGCAACTTTTATAATAGAAAGAAAGGTCTGAAACTTTCATTATAAAAGGAAATTGGTATACAATTTTCATAGAAGAAAAAAATTAGAGTTAGCATTCTTGTTCTTCCGTCACTTCTCTTATGTTGGTGTCTAAACTGCATGAATTTTTAATAAAGACTAGAAACTTAGATGGTTCAATCTATTATCTTTTTATAAGTTCAAGAGATAATGATCTAAACAAACTCTTAATATAATTATATGATTCAATGGTGATATTAGGAGTTTAGATGGAGGAAAATAAATTTTGTTATTTGTTTCGCTCTTCTATAGGATGTCTTTCCTTTAATTGGTGTTAAAGCCCATGTTGCATATTTGGTTGTATTGTTGTTAATTAAGATTAATTATGATTATAGATCTATAATTTTGGCATTTTATAAAGAAAAAACTAATTTTTTTAAACTAAAGAAGGTTGCCTAGGCCAAAGGCACATCATGTGCGATGGTGGGCATTAGCCAATACACATGCTAGGCTAATGTTAGGTGTTAGTTAGAAGGTTGTGCCAGTGTGCATGCTTGTGTTGGCCGAGTGCATTTGTTAGGCCAATGCTAGGTGGTGACCGATGGACACACTTAGGTATAAGGCCGGACCTTTACTAGGAGTAGGGCTAAGCTAGTTTATATGACTCAAAGGGCCAAGGGCCCAACACATAAGGCCTAAGGTATAGAAAAGTAAATTTGAGAAATTTTATGTTTTCCATAAAATGATGAAAAATCATAGATTTATAATTATCATAAAATAAAAATATTTCATTAGTTATTTAATATGTATCAGGTGTGATTGAAGTATGGATGAATGGTATGAATGAGTAGAAATAGATTTTAGGAATGTATGCTTGCAATTTTTTGTTAAATAAGATCTATATGTGTCTTGCCTTCTCTATTACTCTAATGTACTTTTTTTTCTTGTCTCACTCCAATCAACTCGTAACTCAAGATTTTTTTATTTAAAATTTATAAAATTGGAAAATAGATTAGTAAAATGAGTACATGAGAAGATGCTAAGAAAGAAGACGAGATTCAAATCCAAATGAAAATTTAAGAATTATTCACCTAGATTTTGACCCACTAGTCTCCTTATGGCTCGAGGAGACTAATTTTAGAAATCTATTATCATTCATTGGTTTTTGATTCATGTAAATGTAGTATGTATGATAGGTTTAAATATGAGTTTGATGTAACTAAACTTTAGAAATCATGATAGGATTAATTTGATTAATTAAATGATAAGACCTAATAAAAGAAAATCCTTCCATCAAATATCAAGTTATTTACCTTCCAATGTTATGAGGAGAAAACCTCTTAATCGTTGTTGACTTGTTGAGATAATAACTCAAGATCATTTTTTTAAGGCATCAAATCATGGGTCATGCGATGTTCTTGAGTGTTTGGGCTTAACTTGAGGTTAATAGTTAGGTTTGTTAAGATAACTCAAGGTCGAACTAATTTATAGGCAAGGATTGGTATTCTTATAAAATATGAGATGACAAAAGAGTTATCATATCAATGAGATTAAGAATTGTATCAAATGTAATTAATAAGAAGTAACATATCTAATTCTTTCACATATGATTTGTTAAAATAACTCAAGTTTAATACATGATTAGATGGGATCCTACCCCACTAAGAAAAATGATCGATAAATTTTCTCGAGTTCTATATTGAAGGTTATAGAACCCGAAGAAAATAGTGAGAGAAAACATAAACTTTCATTTCTTAAGTTATGCTTTTGTTTTTTGAAAAGCAAACTAACTAACCAAATTGTACTTTTTCTATCATGTCAAGTTGTTATATAATGTGATTGACAATACATAGATATGTTTGATAATTGATTGACGTAATGCCTTCAATAACATAAACTTCCTTGATCGAAAAATGAATATAAGGACTATCCTCCAATATGAGTAGATACTTTATATGATAAAGACACCTCTCATAGCTAAGCGTTCTCAAGACCAAGCTAAAATGAATGTAGCATGGCTCAAGCATAAAGATGATATGATCATTGTTTAGAGCATTATGCTCGATCGCCATGACATTGGAACATAGGCACCACCATAAAAGTATGAGTGCTTATGACATCATAGTAAAGGTGAAGAATCTATTTGAGGAGAATACTAAGCATGAGAATTATGAGATAACCAAAAAGCTTTATAGAGCTAGAATGGATGAAGGATCCAATATTGAGAAGCATGTCACTAAAATGATCAACTATGTTGACAAACCGATCGAGCTTGAATTTGGAATGGATATGGAACTATCCATAGACCTGGTTTTACAATCATTACCTAATAGTTTTGGATAATTTATCATAAACTTCAACATCATACAATGAAAAAGACTATTGAAGAGTTATTGTTCATGTTGAGGGAAGCTCGACCTTAGATAAATAAAAAGAATAAGAGTGTTGTTCTTCTAGTTAATATGTGTAAAGACAAGGTAAATGATAAGACCAAAGCTTAATACCAAAAGAAGAAGCCTTCTACTACACCTATTAGAGGGGTCAAAAAGGTCAAGGCTCGAAATAGCAAAAAAGATGCAGCTTTTTTTCATTGCAACAAAAAGAAGCATTAAAAGTGCAATTGCAAAGAGTACCTAAAAGAGGTACAAAAGAAGAGTTCTACTTATAGCTCGTGTATTTATGTTATTGAATTTAACTTTTCTCGCTTTTAATCTTACCTAATGGGTATTTGATACTCGGATATGGTACACACATTTGTACAATTATGTAGAGACTTAGAGAATCAAAGAAGATTGCTTCAAGGGAGGTTGACCTACATGTAGTCAATGAATCAAGAGTTGTACCATTAGTAATAGGAACTTATGAGTTGGCACTACCCTCTAGACTTGTGCTTAAACTTAAGAACAATTATTACATTTTTAGTATTACTAGGAACATTATTTTTATTTCTTGTTTGGATCAAGAAAGTTTTTCTTTTTTATTTAAGAATAATAGTTTTTTATATATATATATAAAGATGAAGTGCTAGATGGAAATGTTATATTTAATAATAGTTTATATGTTTTAAACATAAAAATACCCATATATAACATAAATTCCGAAAGGTTCAAATCAAATGATCTAAAAAAAAACATATTTATGAGATTATCAACTTAGTCATATAAATGAGAGTCGCATATCCAAACTCCATAAGAATGAATATCTAGACTCATTTGATTGTGAATCTTATGATGTTTGTGAGTCTTGTTTACTTGACAAGAAGACAAAAGCCTTTTTTACTAGAAAAAGAGAAAAGGTTACCGACTTGTTAGGCCTTATACATACTAATGTCGCAGTGCCCATTTCCATTCAAGCAAGAAAAAGGGATATGATTACTTTATAACCTTTATTGATGATATATCACATTTTGGATATACGTATATAATAAAACTTAAATCTAATGCTTTTCAAAAGTTCAAAGAATTTAGATTTATAGTTGAGAAACAAATCTAAAAAGTATCAATGCACTCTAATATGATCAAGGTAGGGAATATTCGAGTGGTGAATTTTTACATTGCTTGAAAGAACATAGTGGTTCTCGCCTAATAGACTCCACTTAGAATGTCATAAATGAATGATGTCTCTCAACGGAGGAATAAGATTCTATTAGATATGGTCCGATCCATGATGATTCTTACCGATAGCCTCATTTTATTTTAAGGATATGCACTCCTTACTATAATCTTTATTTTGAATAAGATTCTAATAAAATCTATTGATCGTACATCATATGAGATATGAAAAGGAAAGAAGAAAAATTTATCTTTCCTTAATATTTGGGGCAAATTTATGAAATATCTCAAAGAAACAAATTGATATTACTTTTACCAACTAGAAGAACAAAAATTGTTTATGGCTAGGCATGACGTATTCTTTGAGAAGGAGTTTATAGATGCTAGAACCAGTAAGAGGAAAGTTGAACTTGATGAGATCCAAGCTAACTCATAAATTGACACTCCTATCATGGAACCCCAAGTACATAGGTTACAAAGTGTTGTAACTATCTAATAAACGAGTTACATAAAAGCTCTATGGATCTAAGCAGATTCATCAAGGGCTAGAAAGATATGATCTATTTGTCTCTATACATGATGATATGCCTCTCATAGAGGATGAAAAACCTCATACCTATGAGGAGGCAATGCCAAACATTGACTCCAAGAAATGACATAGCAAGAATCCAACATTTTGATTTGAGATTCAAAAGCATTGATGTGAGCAAGTATCACTAGATTTATGATGCTTTAGAGATAAAGATGTTCTAGCATGAAAAAAATCTATATTGATGACAACTAATTGGATATGATAACTAAAGCTTTGTCTTTTGAAAAGTTTATTCATTGTATAAAGAAACATGGTATGGTAGAGCCTCCCATACAAGCAAGGGAGGAAGAATTGTTGGGTCCATTTATTTGAGTGAGAAACATAAATACATGCATGCAAAAGATGTAAAAATGAATGCATGCTCTTAATATTGAAATTAAGAGAAAATGAATGTATAATTTGTGTCTAGATTGATGTATGTAAAAGAAATTTCTTGTTGAATGTTGAAAAGAAAATGTATGCACTTGTTGAGAAATTTTGATACATACATACATATATATATATATATATATATAAGCTCCTTAATTTTTAAATTTCAATCAACCTATGACTTAATCACGATTGAGATGAAAATTCAGAATTAATGTTGATTTTCTTATAATGATCTACTTAGTGATTAGATTCCATATGTTGTGAAATCTTGTTGTAATCTTATTCTTTGAAATAGTAAAACTTTTTTGGTATTTTGTGTACTTGTTCTTATTGTTTTGTTATCCCATTGTTTATTACATGAGAAGAAGGTTGTATTATATGAGTTAATGGTGTTCCAACTCGCCAACACAATATGACACATAACAAGGTATCTCGTAAATTCTTATTCCTTGCTTGTCGACCTTCATAATGCATTGCTTGTGATATGGAAGATGGAAAAAGAAGGTAATGTACTACTATTAGCCCGCATAGTTAAAAAAATATTTAGATTACATATTGTGATACTACTTAGCGATTTTTAGGCATTTCTACTATTTTGGTATTTTTGTAGACCCACGTACTCGCTTATAAATCAAAATAATTAAAAGCTTCTACATATTTCTTACTCTTGATTTTGTACTAGTTTCATTTTTTACTTTTATTGATCTTAATATTAACCATCTCGCTTTTAAAATTATCTTTATTTAGTTTTTATTTGACCCTAAAGTGTCATAGGTTTTGTTATAAGTTAACTATATATCTACACACATAATATCAATTATTTGTTATTTATTTTTTCATATTCTAAAATTCATTTTTTAAATAAAATCAATTAGATAATGTTTTGAAAGAACCTCCCAATTATTCAAATACAAATTTTTATGCTAATATTATTAAATATTTTGTTAATAAATATATATAAATCAAACGATTTTGCTCAATATATAGATTCGATTTACATGAATTATCATACATAAAACTTCTATTCGCACTATATCATATGATTCGTTAACTCTACATATATAACAAATGTTTGACCGCAACATAGTGTGGGTATCTAATTAGTAAAGACCAAACAAAATCGATTTAAAAAATAAAAGTTGATATCAAGACAAATAAAAATAAAAGGAAACTAGGACAAAATAAAAAATAGGGAGATGCATAGAAACTTTTAACCCTAATCAAAATATAGATTAAAGAACAAAAGAAGACACAATAAGATTATAGCTTCAGCAGAGGCATAAAATTGAAATTTCGATCTCTTGTTGAAAAAATACAAGTTACATGCATGTGTTTCTATATCTCATTTGCAATGATCTTGGAGATCCTTCCAAGAGATCAAACAAGTAATTCTATAAATCATTAACCTTGTAATCATTATCGAAACCCGCAAATCCTCTTGAAGCCGAGCATTTGGGATTGACCATCTTTTCTTGGGCTCGTAAACCACTTCAAAAGCAAGATTAAAACTCCACATGCATTCCTTCAAAGATGTATTTGAGACATAATCGAAGGGAAAATATTTATCTCCATACTTCAATGAATAAATCGAGGATTGAACTCCAAGTAGCTCTCTCATAGTTCATCTCATGCTCGTTGGAATTTCAAGCAATCTTTCGAATTCACCGATCTCCAAATACAAGATTAAATCTCCAATTTTAACCTTTTGGACCATGCATATAATTGATATTTTAACCTTTTGAAAAAGATTGGAATTCCTTCAAAGCTATCTTTGCGCATCCGGCTAGTAGTTTGTCGACTTTCCAATGTATTAAACTTTTTTGTATTCATTTTGTATTGTGAATAAAAGCGCTTTGCTTCTTTTAGCTAATGTAATAAGACTTCTTACTACCTACAAAAGTATGCTAACCTCTTAACTAAATTTTAGGGAGTTATAATTAAAAATGGTAAACAAAGGTAGCTTTTAATAGTATGGGTAAATTTAACTTTTGTTAACAAACAAAGATGTTTACGTAAGAGTTTTAAGTAAAAAATTGTTCACTATAGTACACGTAGTACAAAGATTACCATCAACTTTTCCAAATTTGCCACCAATGCGCCGAAACCATTGATCGATAATGTAGAAATGTCACAAAGTAATTAGCCTAAATCGGGCCACATAAGCGAGTTGACTCACGATAAGTCATCTATACTTTTTTCGTAGCCTTCGAACTCCTTATCCTCAACCATATCCCAAATAAAGGTGTAAGAGTATAAATTTGTGCGAGAGGCAATTTGACGGATAGATCGATTGATACACTAGACGGATAGTACAATCACATACAGATTGCACCAATGATTTTCACATCGTATTAGACTACCCTAATATGATTTAGAAGTTTATATATATATATATATATATATATATATGAGAGAGAGAGAGAGAGAGAGAGGGTGGGGGGAGCTCAATAATGAGTAGAGCATTTTTGGGTTTCTTTTCTATACCATAGAGTATACATACAAGAGATATATTTATAAAAAAAAATACCTCTTTATCTCATTAAGAATTTGAGCTCTCTCTACGTACAACTCAAATATAATTTAAATATTAAATTTAAGTTTATCAATAGATAACTCATATCTATTTTTAGAAATATATATAAGGTCCAAATAGTGGACCCCATTCGGAATGGTCTATCATGAACGGACCGACTTAGGCTATCTAAGCCCCATATTCCAACATCTCCCACTCACACATGATGGTTGCACGTACACCATCACTTCGAGACTCTTAAAAGTATAATGTCACTAAGACACCTCAAATTAGGTTCATACTACTCCATAAATCGTGAACCAAGCATATAACGAATCGCGAGAACCTTATATCACACATCTATTAGGAATATGTGACATCCCTTTTCGCATAAAGCACTATGTAAAGTAAGTATGCAATACCCTACACTCACCTTGTTGCATTAAGTATCTCATGATCTCTATGGATCATAATATGTACTCATAACTATATTTTGCTAACATAACTGGTCAGCCAATGAATACATGTAAATGCAACATCAAAGTGGTTTTATCTTTCTTGTAAGAACTATAATTTCTAGCTTAGTCACTTTTCTAGATATGCTCCGTTGGGTCGATTCAATCATGACTCGTTGGCGGCACACTAAGCTAGCTAACACAAAGCTAAAAGTTTGAGAATTACTCAAAAGTTAAATGGTATTATTAAGATTTATTAATCTTAGGGCCCATAATAAAAAAATAGAGATCAAAACTTTCCTTAACCCTATTTAATCTACTTTTAGCACAAGTAGTATGAAACACTTGCTACGGTATGAACCCTTTTTCCCAAGGAGCATATGTCTTTCTTATAATACTGTACAAGTAATGGTTTAGAAATACTTAATATCTAACTTGGATCCACCACTCTATTTTTGTCAATAGGATCCTACATAGCTTTAAAACAAGACAATGTATACATTTCGATATGTATGCCTAAGGTCACTTATGACCTCACTCTAACACCAAGTTAAAGTATTAGTTGAGCACAAAGAGTTTCAAGAATTTGAATAAGCTCAACTATTTCTCTAATTAATGAGGACTCATTAATGAGGACAATTGCCTATGTGAGAAGGCTAATCACTTAGTCTATCCGACATACATTAACTTAGCACAATTTATATGTGTATTAAAAAGACATTAAACTAAAATATGGACATGATACTAAAAACGTTTTTGCAACTTTTTCATTAAAAGGGGAAAAATATCATTCAATAAAGTAATATAGAATCACAATCTATGCATCCCTAGATAACTAACATGCTTAACAAACACATCTCTAGGTAGTGATTTTGGAACTCGGATCAACTAACATCTTACATGAAGAAATATACTCCATGTTGAACTCTTTCCATACCGCAATGTCCCTAAAAAATATATATTTAAGTGTCTATGTTATTTGTCCTAAAATGATATATGGGATCCTTTGTGAAGGCAATTGTTGGTTGACTATTTTTATGAATGGTTATAAGCTCAATAACTTCATTTAAGAACCCCATATCATCCATAAAATGCCTCAACCAAACAACTTATTGTAGTCCAGTTCGAGAATGCAATGAACTCATCTTTGATAGTGGAAAGCACTACGCATACTTGTTGCTTGCTCGCTCCAAAAGATGGCACCATTGCCAAGCAAGAAGAAATAGCCTAAGAATAATTTTCTTTTAGCTAAATCACTTTCCTAGTCGACATCTATATAACCACAAAGTTGTAGATCCTTTCCCCGATAGTATGAAGAATAATCCATCATACCCTTTAAATATCTCATGATTCTCTTGAATTTCTTTCAATAAGCCCAACTTGAGTTTGATTGATACCTGTTATCATCCTAATATTATAGCAAATATCAAGCCTAGGACACAACATGGTGTACATCGAACTCCCTATTACACTAGCATAAGGAACTTTTTCTATTTGCTCTTTTCTTTTAGAGTCTTGGGGCATGCTTTTAAACTTAAAGCATCACATTTTGTTATAGGAGTGTGAAGGATAATGCATCCTATAGAGGTGCGAAATAAAATAAATTTCTTTCATCCATCTAAAGTTCTTAAGATTATACCATTAAATTAACTAATCATATATACATAAATTAAAGTATAAATAAAGGATTACCTCTTGTAGCATAGAATTAAACCTTTGTAGAAAAGGAGTTGTTCAAGCATCCATCCTCTATCAATAATTCATGCAATTTAAGAACCCGTAAAAAAAGCACTCAAATTTAGTAGAGTGCTAGCTCCATTATTTCTAACTTTTAGAAACATATATAGGGATATTTTGTGACAACGCTAGTTTAGAGGGAGAGAGGTGGCGTGTGTAAAGAAAGGGAGAAAACTATTTTTTTCTTATTTTTTACTTTTTCCATGTAACCCTAATGCCTTACTTACTCCCTCTATCGCACCTCTCCTTCTATTTATAGGAGGAGAGGCTTCCTTATCCTCCAAGGACAAGAAAGTGGTGGCAACTTATCCCATATGGACTCTAGGTTGTTACTTCCTAATGCTCCAATGATTAGGAGTTATTATGCATGTGAGCTTTTATGATCTTATCATTTTAAACATCCATCCTTATCTAATAATATTTATGTTTATCTTCCTATCAAAATATCTTACAAGCTTTTAAATTAAACCTCTTAGCACAAAATCCTTTGAACCAATTAATTACTAATTAATTTAGACTATCCAAATAAATTAAGTTAGATATTTTTTTAGAAGGCCCACATTAGGAAATAATTTCCCAAATTACCTTTAAACCTAAATTAAAAATTAATTTTTTTTAGGTAATTCACTTCTAAATTTGGAATTGGCTTCCAAATTAGAAAACTAATTTCTAAAATAGGAAACTTTCCATTTTCAAAATCCTTTTTCAAATCAAAACTGGAAACTTTTTTCCAATATCTTTACTTCTCTTTTATTATATGAATGCTTAAACTTATGCATGTGACTTAATAGGCTCCTAGATATGATAACAATGTATCAAGAATAAAAGAAACATTTTTATCTCTTGATACATAAATCAAGATTGACCTCTAGCAAGACATCATGACTATCTAATTTTCTAAGAAGATTAATTAATTCAAAATTATCTTTCACGAACATGGCTACGATATAATTTATTCCTCATGTCAATTTATCACAATGTGATCTCGAACATGGTTATTAGTTTGTTCAATTATGATCACATAAGTTTTCTTATATTCTTAAATGTCTTAGCTCTTAGAGTAAACCAACTATGCTCTATCATTGTACTCCTACTATGGCCATAGATTTCTTAAGTAGACATTCATCGAAGTATAATGTAATAACTCCATTAGCATACAAGAAATGATATATCTTATCTTAGTCATCCACCTACCTCTATTAAATTCCTAATACACCCAATTAATTACCCATGTACAACCCTTTACTCGGGTCCATCAAAACAAGTGTCAAAGTATATAAATCCTCTAATGAGATAACCATGATGACTTTAAGTCAAAAGATCAGTTGTACCTATCTAGTATGAGATTCTCATAAACTAAACCAAATAGGTTACGTTAACAAGTCTAGTCCAATGATATGTTCTCTAATATAAATCATATAAGTGTTTGCTTTGGCATCACCATGTCAATAGGTGTGAGATCTCCCACTACTATCGTATAACTTGAGCATAGCACTCACAAGTTTAATCCCATATAGTCAACATCCATTATTAACAATGCTATAACTTGGAATGTTTAATGATATCGTTTAAGTGCGTGAATGTTTGTCTCATATCTTTTGATCAATCATTAATTCAAATGCATATCATATGGACTTTTATATAATTCTATTCAATAAATAAATATAAAAAATAAGAATTAATAGAAAGACTTCTTTTATTATTGATAAAATAAATAATGCAATGATACAATAACTAAAACCTATCAAAACATAGTTGGATCTTAGGCATCCACACCAATAGAGTGTCTATTGGATTACAATTATGTATATAAAATCATTTAAAAACTTTTTTAATGTGTTATTCTTGTGAAAGAGCCAACAATCTCTTTGAATAATCCATCTTCATTTTAACACCAAGAATATATGTAGCCTCTCTCATGTCTTTTATTCCAAATTTTGGGGAAAGCCATCCTTATTTGATGGTTGTCCATATCATTACTAGCTAATAGAATGTCATCTACATAAAGTGATAACAATACAAATCCATTTTTAGATCTTTTAACATAAACACAATGGTCCTCATCTATTTTAACAAAGTCATATGAGATAATTGCTCTGTGGAACCTTAAGTACCCCTACCTAGATGATTACTTGAGACCATATATTTACCTCATAAGCCCGCACACTCGTGTTCTTGGCTTTTTTGGACAAACCCCATAGGTTGTTCCATGTATATTTCTTTCTCAAGTTCACTATCGAGAAAAGTAGTCTTTACATCTATTTGATGCAATTCCAAGTCCAGGTTTTCTATAATAGATAGAATGTGGCAAATGGAGGAAAATCTCATAATAGGTGAAAAAATTTTCTTATTGTCAATACCTTTATGTTATGTATACCCGTTAGTCGTTAGTATAGGTGCCCAAGATCTAATCATATTTGAATGGGCTTGAGTTAATGTATTATTACATCTTTTGTCCGAATGATAATAAAGAAGTCATTCTATTAATTTTTATGGTTTATGTTTATAAATTCGGTAGAATTAAATAGAAGTTGTTATGATATGCATTTGCAATAGTGGTTAATCGAAAGATATGAGATAAACACTAATGCATATAAATGATATCATTAAACAACCCAAGTCATAGCAATGCTAAGAATGGACATTGACTATGTGTAGAAAGACTTATGAGTGTTATGCTCGGTTATATGATAGAAATAGAAGATCTCACATTTATTGGCATTGTGATGCCAAAACAAACACTTAGGTGATTTATATTAGAGAACATATCACTAGACTTGACTCACCATGAGAACCCATTTGATTTTAGTCTATAAGAATCTTATACGAGATGGGAATAAATGGTTTTTAGACTTGAAGTCATCATAGTTGTCTTATTAAAAGACTTCTTCACTTTGGCACTCGTTTCAATGGACCCATTAAAGGGTTATACATGGGTAATTCATTTGGTGCATTAGGAATCTAATGGAGATAGGTGTATGACTTAGATAGGGTATGTCATTCCTTGTATACTAAAGGAGTTATTACATTGCACTTCGTTAAATTTACGCTCAAGGAATTTATAGCCACGATAGGAGTACACCAATGAGCATAGTTGGTTTACTCTAAGAGCTAAGATATTTGAAAATCGAAGAAAACTTGTGATCATAATCGAATAACATTTATAACCAAGTTCGAGATCACAATGTGATAAGTTGACATGAGAAATGAATTGTATGGTCACTATGCTCATGAAAGGTAATAATGGATTAATTAATCCTTCTAGAGAATTGAGTAATCATGATGCCTTGTTATAGGCCAATCTCGATTTATGTATCAAGAGATAAAATAGGAGCTTTTTGTTTTTGATGCATTACCAACATATTTAGGAGCCTATTGAGTCACACGTATAAATTTAAGTATTCAAATGATGAATAAGAAGCAAAGATATTAGAAAAGATTTTCAATTTTGAAAGTTTCTTATTTGAAAAGGGTTTCCAAAAAATGGAAAGTTCCAAAAATGAAAAGTTTCCTTAATTAGGAAGTTTCCTAAAATGGAAAATTTTTTATTTTAGAAATCGGTTTCTTAATTTGAAAGTTGGTTCCAAATTTGAAAATAAATAACCTAAAATGGAAATGAATTTATTAATTTAGGTTAAAGGGTATTTTGAAAAATTATTTCCTAATATGGACCCCCTAAAATAATCTAAGATTATTTATTTGAATAGTCTAAATAAATTAATTGGGCTAGAATGATTTTAGCCCATTAGGTTTTAATTAAAAGCCTTAAGATATTTTGATGCGAGGATAAACATCAATCTTATTGCATAAGGATGAATGTTTTAAATATAAAAATCAAAAATTCTACATGTAAAATACTCCTAATCCTTGGATGATAAGGAAGAAACAACTTAGAGTCCTTAAAAGACTCATTATCGCTCCTCTCCTTGTCCTTGGAGGACAAGGAAACTCTCCTATAAATATATAGTAGAGAAGAGGTGGGACATATATATATATAGAGACATATACAAGGAGATAAAAAGAAAACAAAAGAAAAAGAAAGAAAAGGGATTTTCGACCAAAATTAAAATGCCACTAGGGCACATGGCTGAAAAAAAAAAAAGAGAAAAAATAGTTTTCCCAAAAGCCTTAGCATGCCATACTCTTTCTTTCTCCTTTAAGATTATCATAGAATTGCTCGGAATTGATTGTTATAGGAAACACTACACAAATTAGAAAAGGTGGAGCTAGCACCCTATTAATTGTGAGTGCTTCTTTGTGTGTACTTGGAACGCATGGATCATCAATAGAGGCTAGACATTTGGACGACTTTTCCGTTACAAGAATTTAGATTTGCACTACAAAAGGTAATTCTTTATTCGTTGCTTTAAATTCATGCATGTATGGTTAATAGATTCAACGGCTTGATCTTAAGTCCTTAGATGGAATAAATTTTTATTTCTTTCACACTCGTATAGGATGCATGATCCTTCATTAGCTATAAGTCGGGTTTTGTGTTGTCCAATGTTACCATCAACCTTGTGTTTGATTTTGAGCACCCACTTATTCCTAATGGCCTTTTGTCCTATAGGAGATCAACTAAGTCTCAAATATTATTTGGTGGACTCTATTTCTTTTTCCATTACGTTAAGCCAATGTTCCTTTTCAAGAGAGGATAAGAATTTATTGAAATTGCTAAGTTCATTATCTTATAGTGGGGCAACTAAGAAACTTCTCGCTTAAACATCGCCAAAATGACATCGGGAAATATTTTCACAAGTACTTCTCTTTAATCTTGAGAAATAAACTCATTGTCTATCTAATTGCTCCCATTCGGATCAAATGGTCCTAGTCGAGCTAAAGATGTGCTATCCAATGGTGGGATTGGGTCATCATGATCCACTATCTCAAAAAAAGACAAGTCACCATTTGTTTCTCCTTTGTTAGCGAACTGGTCCTCAAGGAATACAACATCCTTATATTCAAATTCCGTGTACCCTCCATCTTCGTGTTGTCCAATGAACACATAATGCTTTGAATGGTCTAAGTAACAAATAAAAGTACATTTCTTGCCCCTTGAGCCTAGTTTTCCATGCTTATAAGATGTGTTAAGCACGTAAGTTGTATATTTATATGGCTTTATGTTACTCAAATTGAGCTTTTGACCATCCATAACTCATATGGAGTGGAGGAAAGAAATCTTATGGACACGTGATTTAAAATATAGGTAGTGGTTAAAATAGAATTACTCTAAAAAGAAATAGACAAATTGGCTTGGATCATTATAGACCTAACCATATCAAGAAGAACTCCATTTTTTCTTTCAGCTATACCATTCTATTGTGGTGTGCTATGAACGAGTGAATGGTCTTGCTATCCCTCTTTCATCACATAAATGCTCGAATTGATCGGACAAATATTTTTCGAGTTATCAAAACCTGGATCTTTTGGTCTAATTGATTCTCAATAAGGTTTGAAAACCTTATTAAACAATCCAACAAATTATATTTATGAGCTATTAAATACAAATGACCAAAATGAGTATGATCCTCAATAAATATGATGAAATAATTTTCCTTATGCCTTGCCTTTACATTCATTGGACCATAATTGTCCGAATGTATTAGTTGCAATGGAAATTCTACTCTAGTCCTTTACCAATTGGTTTTCTATTCATCTTCCCAACTAGACAATGTTCATAAACATTCAACTCTACTTTATCAAACAAGCCTAAGAAACTTTCTTTAGCTAATCGATCTAACCTTTGTTTACCAATATGGACCAAATGTGCATTGGTAGAAGTGGATGTATCAAAAAAATAAACAACACCATTCTTAAAATTACTATCATTAATAACATCCAAAACAATAAAACCATTTTTTCAAAAAAAAAACCGAAACCATAAAAAATATTATCCAAAAATAATTGATAACCAATGCCATGAAAATTCAAAGTAAATCCTAAGCCCATCATAACGAGTTTCTTCTCTTTCTTATGATACCATGGTTTGCACTTATGCTTAAAGCTTGAATCCTTTTTAATGTTAGAGGCAACTGCGTATGTCTTTTGCATCAGTCTTATCTTCCTCAAGGTGGTCCTCTTCTAGCTCTAAATGGCACATAACATCATTAAAATTCTTGATGCCCATGTTGTCGTCAAGTGTACCTTTATATGCTCATAATTATGGGGAAGAGAGTATATGATAGCTTTGACTTATTGTTCATCTATCAATTCATGACTAGCTCTTTTGAGCTCACTCACTACATTCACATCGGTCTCAAATGTTATTTCATGGTATTATTCAAATGCTTCTTAGAAGTATCAAATTTAATGGTGAGTTGTCACGACTTGGTCACTAAAATTGCATTGTATTTCTCTTTGATAGAATCTCATATGTCCTTAGCAAGTTCTTAGTTCTTGAAGGATCGCATTATGTCATCAACCATCATACTTAGCAATTTTATGTAAGCAAGTTTATTCTTTTGCTTTCAAGCATAAAAAGTCTCACGATCCCTTTTATGTTAGGTTGGTTAGCCTTCTTCAAGCTCTTCCATGACATTTTTCAAGGTCTTCAGCACTTCTTACTCTTCAAGAACATATTGAATTTTCATGCTTCGGACATCATAATTGTTGTCATTAAGTTATAGGTCCTTATTAAGCTCGACGAATGATATTTTTAGTTGTCGTCATGTCAAGAGATATTAGGGCTACATAGATACAAATATTTTAGCACAATTATAATATTTCCAAATGCACACATAAATATAATAATGATAGTCAAATATTAGAAACAAATGTAAAAGTTCATGATGTTCTCAATTAACACTTGTTAGCCTAATATTCAATTATCATTCATTATTCATAAAAAATATTGTCTTACCTATCATGCTTCCCTAAGAACATTTGTTAGGTTCTCAATCAATTGAAATATGGAATGAGATTTCAATTAAAAAAACATTTATGGGCATTTAAAAATAAATAATTAAAATTTAAAAAATAATATAGTCCATAGTCCATTTACAAAAAAAAAGAAAAAAAAAAGAAATGCCTTTTGACATAGGCCCAATATAAATAATGAAATAACTAACTTTCATTCTTTGATTGATCTGCATCCACATTTTTTCGAACATATGCATCAATAATTTTGAGTATAATACTCATAAATTACGGAGGCTCAAAACATATGTGATATTCCTTTATCCATTTTAAGTAATTCTTTAATATATAATTAAAACTAATTCAATTATAAGGTCATAAATACAAACAAATGAGAATTTGAAACTAAAAAATTAATCTAAATAGTCCACAAACATAAGTGACTCGTTCTCAAGTCATAAAAAAAAATTTTAAATTGCTTCTAAATTTATTTGGATTTTTAAATAATATTAAATATCCAATTTTGGAAATTAAATTTCACAAAAAATAATAGAATACACCAAAAAATGATTCTAAACAGTCGATAATCTCATGTATTTTGTTCAGAATATACCCAAAAAAATTATAAATTTTTTTGGGTAGTTAAAGTAATTAAAACATAGTTAACATCTTTGTTTGATATATTAATTTTAAGAAAAATGATCCCAAACTTCAAAATCTTGTGAAAAAGATCAAAAATACAAAAGTTATTCCCATAACATATTTGGATTTTTTTCAAATTTTTAGAACTGCACAGGTATTTGAAAGGGATTTAAACCTAATATTGAATTTGTAAATACATTTTTAGGATCATAATTAACAAATAATTACCTAAATCATGCAAAAAAAAAAAAATCAATCTAAATAGTCTACATCCTCAATCAAGAGATTTAAAATACCCAAATATTTTTATAATTTTCTAAATAATTTAAGCTATTAAAATGAATTTAATTACCTAAAAAACTTCAAAAATTCATAATAAATCATTCCAAAATAGAAAAAAAAATCCCAAATCTTGCATAAAAATAAAAAATTGACCTTTTGGTTTCAATGGAGCAATTGGTTGTTAAATCCGATATCTCTAAGGTAATGTTTGAAATATACACAAAATTACCGAGAGTGGATGTGTATAAAAAAAATTTCTAATTAACCACAAACTTTAGAAAAAAAAGTATGTGAATCATAAAAAAAATCATAATAAATCATATACGAGATCTACAAATTATGAAAATTTATAAACAACATGCGAGAGATTACCAACTATCATAAAATAAAAAATCAACTCATGATTCGAGCAATATTTTCAAATATTTAAATTAAAATATTCAAATAGAAAATGACTTTTTTAAAGCATCTATTATCAAATAAATCTAAAATTTTAATACGTCATTAAACCCACTAAACATGCATTCTGATGAATTTTCGTGATTTTTTTAAGAATAGATTATTTAAAACGAATTTTCTTTTCTAAAAACTTTGAAAAATCATATTAAAACAAAAAAATCAAAAAAAAAATCATGAAAAATTAGAAAATTTTCATATTGATGTAAGGGATCACTCGGTACCAACTTGGCGCTATGATATCAATGTTAAAGTATACGATTGTGTAGAAGCGTTTTAACCGATGGATTGGTTGGTACACTCGAATAGATGGGGCAATCACGTACGGACTGCACTAATGATCTCCACGAGCTTATTAAACTATCAAAAATTTATTTACGTATAACTCATATCTATTTTTAGAAATATATACCAAATCCAATTAGTGAATTCAATTCAAAATTGTCTATAACGAGTGTACCGAATTGAGATAACTATGGCCCATTTTCTAACAAAAAGGGTAATATCTTTTCAAGTATTTGCCATTGATAGAACGATAGTGATCTTTGTCAACCAAGTATTATGCTCCTCCTCTAAGCACTTTCGATATCACGAACGATCCTTCTCAATTTGGTGACCATTTTCTATCATTTTTAATAATTTTTCAAACCAGGTCTCCTTGAGAATAGTACTTTTTCCTGACCTTCTTGTTATAGGCTCTGTTGGCCTTTTTTTTTTTTTTTTTTTTTAGTAATCAAATTATCCATGGCAGCCATTCTTATTTCATCAAGGTCTTATAACTTGGCCATTTTTTTTTTATCAATATTCTAGATTATCCATGTTACTTTATTGTGCTTGCCTTAAGGATTAAACTGCTAGCTCTATTGGCCATATAGCGTTATACCCGCATGTGAGAGTGAATGGAGAAGTTCCTAGTGCGTTCTTCTGAAAGGTATGATATACCCGCAAAACTTCTTCGAATAGAGTATGCCAAGCACTTGGATTAGATTCCACCACATTATATGTATTGAGAATCAGATTCTTATTCATAGCTTCGCCTTGTCTATTTACTTAGGCATAGTATGGAGTAGAGTGTACAATCTTGAAACCAAATTTCTTCACAAAATCTTGCATCTCTGCTCCCGTGAAGATAGTTCCTTTCCTTGATCTGTGGTTGTTGATTGTGGTATACCAAATCTAAAGAGGATCTTCTCTTTGAAGAATTTGATGACCGTTTCTGAGTGATCAGTTGTAACTAATATGAAGCAATGCCCCTTTTAAGGAAGGAGGGTAGATCTTTCTAATGATACCCATTTACCATTGTTTAAATGGCGATGGTTTGACAGTAGCATGAATCGACCGATAGAACATGTTGTACTGGCCCATGCTTTCGACAAGCGAGGCATTCGATTACATATATCATGCAATCTTGCTATTTTAGGCCAGCGAAATCCGTGATTCATGATCATCAATCTCATCGTAATTCTAGATTGATGTGCGCCACAAGCTACTTCATGCAATTCAGTAATAACGAGAAAAGCTTCTTTTGGATCTAAAAACCATCACAAAATTCTTGTTTTCTGCCTCCTGTACAAGATACTAGCTAGCTAGTAACACACCTTTTTTTTTTTTTAAAGCTTTAAATCTCTTGAAACTTTGATTGATGGGTCTTCAAAGAAAGCTCTAATTTCTATCCTCTAGTCTTTGGATAAGTCCAAAAGGCTTCGTTGGGTCTCACCATTAGTTGCGTGATCTTGACATAGGACTTTAACTACTGGAGCTTCATATGTAAGATCTTGTATGTAGTCAAAGGGTAAATCGAGCGAGGGACTTGCTAATACCTTGACTGGAAAAGCTTTCTTATAACCAAACGCATGCTGAGCTAACTCATTAGCTTTGGTATTATTTTTCCTTCACTGAAAATAAGAAAATTAAATCGGAAAATCTTCCAACAAGGGTTCCGGAAATCGGCCAAGACCTGCTCTTTGACAGCCTTTTAAAGAACATACTTGAGCGTAAATTCGAAAAAACTAAACTCCACTTGCCAATTCAGTCTTGACTAGCAAATAAACCTTGTAAAAAAACTAAGTTTTATGAAATCACAGTATGTAGCTTCTCTATATTGACAAATAAACCTTGCAATATGCTGCTTTATGATTGTGGCAGGTCCTTGTTCACTGAACAAGATGAAATTAGGAAACCAAAAGATAGAAGGATAAAGATATTCCTTATCAATGTATTCTGGATAAGGGTGGCTATAAGTTGGCTTACGAATTTCTTGGATTCTTTGGGCAAAATCCCACCTCTACAACACCTAGGATATATTCAGGATCAGGTTGTAAGGGTTGCACAGGTGGAGGACAATCTAGCCCTTAATCATGGGTAGGCATTCTCCATCTTTTTATGTGATTTGCCTCCTACCCTTTTCATTCGCAAACCTGTAGTTATGATTCCTTACTTTTGTGAAATCATTAAGGTCTACAAAGGATTATTTAGAACTACCAATTTCCACTATCACTATGGGTTTTGGGTGGACATGGTGTTTAGGTTCGAAGAGTGAATTGCCTTTTCCACCAAAGCCATCCACATCTCTATATGAATTACTATAAGCTATTCTATATGAATTTCCCCTATGACTCGTTGATCAACTCCTTTTGTCCATCCGATTTCCCACCTCTAAGGCTATTTGTTTGGATAGTTGGTGAATAATTTTAGACTAGTGTGATTAAAATCACAAATCACAATTTATGTTTCTTTCTTTATCCATTCGAAATGGTTACTCACATCCATTAGGGTCTCGGTTCCAACCTATATGAGCTTGTCTCTCCAAAATTTGCAAAGTATGCAAGTCATGCTTTATTCCTATTATGACATTTTCTTCTTATGACATTTTCTTTTTCTTTGACATGATTCTATCAAAATGTGTGTGGTTCCGTTAGTAGCCAACATTAACTCTTTGTAATGGTTTACTCTCAATTCTATTTTCAATTTGTGCTTATTTTCTATCGGTTAAGTTAAAGCCTAATATTTCTATCAATTTATAAACTTCTTTAAATCTAGCTTCAAGCTAGCTTTGCCTAATTTCAACCGACTAGAGGATAGGGACATCAACTACCTTTTTTGGCCTAGCTGGTTATAACCCCTCTTCTCGTGCAGCAATTATTGTTAAAGAATGATGACTTTCGTCATCTTTATCCCAAGTCGATAGGACTCTTGTTGCTTTATTTGGTGTCATCTAGAATAACACTTGCCCCGTGATTGCCAAAAACTATTTAGGTTTTTTTGTGTAGTCTTAACTAAAAGAACTTTAAAACAAAAGAATAAAAAAGATGTTTGGATAGTGGTATGTAAGGTAGTCTATCTTCCGGACTTGTAAGTGTATGAACCAAATTAATTATCATAAATGTACTAATATTGATTCTAATGATCTTTATGGTGTTTTATCTTAAAACTAAACTAAATAAATTGCAATTGGTCCGTAAACTCTTAGCAAGGGCTTACGACCTACCTAAACTAGCTAGGTTGCAAGTTTGTAAGGAAAATTTTTTTACAATAACGGTTAATCTAAATTAGTAATTGAGCTTATTATGCCAATATGCAATCAAAAAATCAAATCTAAACTAAAAACTAAAGGATTAAGCAATCAAAATCCTAAGAAAAAAGGACTATAATATTTGACAATAATAATGTTCAACAATAATTGAGACATAATATTTTCTTTTCAAAGGGTATGTTATGGGGTCTCAACAATCCCGATGGCCTTTGATACTTGATCTTGACTTGCTAACATGTTAGGTATCTTATTACAAAATCGGTAATGTCTCACTTCATCCCTTTCCACCAATAGTTTCTCTTCAAGTCTCGGTACATTTAGTACCTCCTAGATGCATGGCATAGGATGTAGCATAAGCCTCCCTTAAAACATCCTCTCGAAGCTCCTTATTGGCGAGAACACATAGCCTTCCTTGATAGCACCAAATTCCTTTGCTATCGATGGCATACCCTATGACCTTTTCTTCGACTACATCTTTTTGAACTTTCATCAAATCTGAATCCTATAACCGATCATCCTTAATCCTATATCTTATTTCGGGTTGTAACCTCATTGCATCCAACATCATATCATAGTCTTCTCTTGGCACAAACTCCAATTGTAACATTTTCATATCCTTAACAATTTGGACCTATATAGTTGGCAATGTCTTCTAGCTTAAAACGTCCGCCATGACATTTGTTTTATCGAGGTGGTACCGAAAAACAATGTCATGATCATTTAACACTTCAAGCCACCTCCTTTGCCTTATGTTTAACTCCTTCCGGGTGAAGATGTATTAGAGGCTCTTATGATCGATGTAGATGTCACATTTGACCCTATATAAGTAGTGCCTCTAAAGTAACTAACTCCGGATCATCGATCGGATAGTTCTTCTTATAGTCTTTTAACTGTCTAGATGTGTATGTAATGACTCGTATGTTGCATCAAAATTGCACACAATCCACCTCCGAATGTATTGACATAAACTACGAAGTCTTTATCATCCTTTGATAAAACTAAAATAGATGCATAGTTAACCTAAACTTTAGCTCCCGAAAACTCCTTTCATAACCATCATTCCATTCAAATCTAGCATTCTTCTTTGTCAATTTAGTTAGTTGAGCAACTATCTTAGAAAATCTTTCCATGAATTCCCGATAATATCTTACCATGCCAAGAAAGGCCCTCACTTCTAATACATTCTTAGGCTAATTCCATTCTTACACTACTTACATTTTACTAGCATCAACCTAATCCTTTTCCTTGGAAACAACATGTCGAGGAATGCTACTTCCTTGAGCCAAAATGAACACTTTTTAAGCTTAGTGTACAATTAGTGTTTTTGTAAGATTTGTAATGCCTTAGCTAGATGCTCCACATGTTCCTTATGAATCCTATAATATATAAGGATATCATCAATGAAGACTATGATCAAATTATCCAAGTACTCATAAAATACTTGGTTAGTTCATGAACATGACCGGTGCATTGTTTAACTCGAATAGCATTACAAGGAACTCATAGTGGCCATGTCGAGTTCTAAAGGTCATCTTTCCGATTCATCTTCCTTGATCGATACCTTGATTGTAAGTCAATCTTGAAGAATATCAAACTTCCCCTTAACTAGTCAAACAAATCATCGGTATGAAAAAAAGTGGATACTTGTTCTTGATGGTCACTCGATTCAAGTCTCATGAATCAATGTTTAATCAAAGTGACTCATCTTTCTTCTTAACGAACAATGATCGGTGCTCCCCAAAGAAAACAACTAGGTTAGATATAGCCTTTTTTCTAGCAACTCCTATAATTGAACCTTTAACTCCTTCAATTCTACCGGAGGCATTCTACATGACACCTTTGATGTGGGTGTTATACCTAGTTCTAGTTCAATCTCTAAATCAATTTTTCTTCTAAGAGGTAATCTTGATAAATTGTCGTGAAATATATTAGGAAAGTTCCTTACTACTCGAAGGATCATACATCCTATGGAGGTGCGGAATAAATAAAAATTGTTCTCCATCTAAGGGCTCCAAGATCATGCCATTGAATCTACTAATCATATATACAAGAATAATAAGATAAAACTAAAGGATTACCTCTTATAGCGCAGATCTAAATTCCTTTTTGTTGATTAGTTATCCAAGTGTTCAGCCTCTATTAATGATCCACACGACCCAAATATCTACAAAGAAGCACTCAAAATTGATAGGGTGCTAGCTCCACCTTTTCCGATTAAGTATTTCTTCTAGAAATCAATCACTAATAACTTTGCAACAACTTTAAAGGAGAGGGTATGAGAATTTCTTGCTAGGGTTTAAGAGAAAACTATTTTCTCCCATTTTTCTCTCTTAGCCGTGTGCCCATCTTTTGTTTGGAGGTCGATCGAATTTTTCCCTACCTTTTTTTCTTCTTTTGCCCGAAATTCTCTATTAGGTTCTTTCTCTCTTTTTGCCGCCCCTCTCCTCCTATTTATAAGGGAAGAGTTTTCTTATCCTCTAAGAACAAGGAAAGTGGCAGCCTTGAGTCCATAAAGGACTCTAAGTTGTTGTTTCCTTATCCTTCGAGGATAAGAAGTTATTTTATATGTAGAGTACTTGATGTTTATCTTTAAAACATTCATCCTTATCCAATAAGGTTGATGTTTATCCTCCCATCAAAATTATCTTAAGGATTTTGATTAAACCTAATGGGCTAAAACTATTTTAGCCTAATTAATTTATTTTAACTATCCAAATAAATATTCTTAGATTATTTTAGCGAGGTCTACTTTAGGAAGCAATTTCTCAAAATACTCTTTAACCTAAATTAGGAAACTCCTTTCCTTTTAGGTTCTTTATTTCCAAATTTGAAACTAACTTCCAAATTAGGAAAATGATTTCTAAAATAGGAAACTTTCATTTTAGGAAACTTTCCATTTTTCATTTTAGGAAACTTTCCATTTTTGAAAACTATCCATTTTGAAAAATTTTCAAAATCGAAAACTTTCATAATTAGAAACTTTTTTCAATATCTTTGCCTCTCATTTGTAATGTGAATACTTGAACTTATGCGTGTGACTCAATAGGCTCCTAGATATGTTGGCAATGTATCAAGAATAAAAGACTTCTCTTTCATCTCTTGATACATAAATCAAGATTGGCATCTAGCAAGGCATCATGACTACCTAATTCTCTAGAAGGATTAGTTAATCCATTATTACATTTCATGAGTATGGTTACCATATAATTCAGTCCTCATGTCAACTTATCACGAGTGTGATCTCAAACTTGGTTATTAGTCTTGTTTGATTATGGTCACACAAGTTTTCTTTGATTCTCAAATATCTTAGCTCTTAGAGTAAACCAACTATACTCTATTCGTGTACTCCTATTGTGGCCATAGATTTCTTGAGCGGACATTTATCGAAGTGCAGTGTGACAACTCCTTTAGCATACAAGGAATGACATGTCCTATCTTAGCCATACACCTATCTCCATTGGATTCCTAGTGCACCCAACGAATCACCGACGTGCAACATATTAATGGATCCATCGAAACAAGTGTCAAAGTGCATAAGTCCTCCAATGAGATAACCATGATGACTTCAAGTCTAAGGACCATTTGTACCCATCTTGTATGAGATTTCCATAGACTAAAACCAAATGGATTCTCATGGCGAGTCTAGTGATATGTTCTCTAACATAAATCACCTAAGTGCTTGCTTTGACATCACCATGCCAATAGGTGTGAGATCTCCTATTGCTATCATATAGCATGAGTATAGCACTCACAAGTCTATCTACATATTGTCAATGTCCATTCTTGATGATGCTACGACTTGGGACATTTAATGATATCATTTATGTGCATTAGTGTTTGTCTCACATATTTTGATCAATCACTATTGCAAATGTATATCATAAAGACTTCTATCTAATTCTACCGAATTTATCAAGATATAAACATAAGAATTAATAGAATGACTTCTTTTTTATTGTTAAAATAAATGATGCAATAACATATTAACATAAGCCCATCCAAACATAGTTGGATCTTGGGCACGAACACTAATAACTACCTTAATATCTTTCAACCTCAAGCTTACCTCCTTAACAGTATCAACCATACTCATAAGTATCTTGAACATCCCCCTTGCATTAACTTTCGGGCCTTCATTTCCAAGATAATATTTATTGACACAATCTTAGTCTCGACTAACAACTCGAAAGGCTACTCTCTCGACCTTCGAAAGTTTACCTTCCTTCCCACATAGTTAATTAACGTAAAATTCTTAGACAAGGAATCCATGCCCAAGATGACATCAAAGTCCCGTATCATTAAGACCACTAAGTCTACATGCAAAACATCATCTCTAATTTGCATCTTACAATTCTTCACCATTTTCCAAGACTCAACTAACTCTCCCAATGGAAGGGCCATTTCATATATTGCTTCTAATAATTCAAGTATCACACCTAATCACTTTAGAAAGGACCATACAATGAATGAATGTATGACACCTAAATCTATCGATGTATATGCAGTAAGATTATGGATAAGAACATTACCGTATATAACATTTTCCCGTTCCTTGTCTACCCCTGTTTGCTTATTCCCGAGTCATGTTGTAGACTCATCTAGAAATCTTTTGTTAGGCATTTCTTTCTTCTTTACACAATCCATCGCCAAATGTCTAGCCTCTCTATAGAAATAGCACACATTAGTGCCAATAAAATAGTTATCGATATGAGAACGACCATGTTTTGGATAGCTTGGCTTGCCCCTCACTTCATTCCTTGATGATAGAGCAAGAGTCTTAGCTTTCCCGGCATCTCTTCTAGCATTCCCTTGCCAAGGCCTTAGACATGGTCTCCTCTTTCCTAATGGGCCACCTAGCCTACTAGGAATAGTAGGCCTCCTCATTAGTGGGAACTAGACCCACTCTTTTTGATCCAACTCAATCTGGATAGCTTGATTGATCATCTTCAAATAAGTGTCAATTGACACACATACTAAGCTTCAAATCTTGACCCTTAAGCCTCATAGAAAGTTCTTTTTCTTTTGTGCTTCATTACTCGAAATGAAAGTGCTCGAAGCGATAACCATACTCAAATTGTTGAATATACTCGACCACCATCATATCTTTTTGCTCGAGTTTTAGAAACTCCTGGATCTTCCAAGACTTTATGGTGATTAAGAATTATTTCTCATTAAATACTTCCTTCAATTGTTCCCATATGAGTTTTGGCACATCTAAGGTAACTTTCGCCAACTCCAACCAAACACAGGCATCACCTATAACCATAAAAGTAACACAAGTTACTCTATCTCGCATCTTCTAGTGCTAAGTGCTCAAAGATTGTCTCCATAGAATCGAGCTATTCCTCATCATTCATTAGATATGGCTTGCCTTTAAACTCCTTTAGATTAAACTTTTAAAAGCACTCAATTATATATGTTCGTTGTGACGGTCTAACCACTTTTAAATTTTATTACTCGTTGCTACTATACCTCCATCATTCTTTGCACGTTCGTATCATGTCTTACTAATGTCTAAGTAGTTCCATAAGCTACTCCTCTCTATCCATGGCATCCTTACTTAAACCTATTTCGCAATGATTATTGTTATTTCTCCTTATAGGTGGCATTCTTACTAACTCATATACATAATCGCAAACCTAATTAGTTTTCTTTCTTTAGTTACTTAATACTAATTCAACTATATCTCATTCACATTCACATATGCATTCATATTCTTATTCATGTCTCATAATTCATAGCATTCTCATAACATTTTATGTCATTCAAATAATGATCAAGCACCTTTTAAACCATATTCTTGTATTTCCACATTACTTTATTTGGCATTCTTTACATTTCCTATATATCCGAAGTGAATAAACCAAGCCAAAACGTTTGGAAATAAAGTTACAAGGGACTTAAGAAAAACAAATGGTTTTTTGAAATTTCTCGAGAGGAAGTCATAGGGGTAGAAGCCTATTACATGGCTTGGAAAGCATTTGTGACATACCCGGGCTTGTCTATTGAAGAAGTTCCATTCAAAAAAAGAAATATGGCACACGAAGCACTAGCCCTTTACACGGTTTGATGGGCAATTGAAACATGTCCATGCATGTTTCATGGGGAAACATATATCTAAGGAAGGAAAGTCGGACACGTGTAGAATACTTTTACATGACTTGAAGAATAAATCACACATACTCGTGCTTACTTCATTGTTCAAATACCCATCCAAGAAAGAAATTTGCACATGAACAGAACCATGGCACATGGTTTGAAAGCGAATTTAAACACACCCGTGTGAGTTTTAAAGATTTAATACCATTCAAACATGTAGAGGAGGATATAGGTAGAATTATTCCTCATGGTTTCAAGAACAATTCTCATATGCCCGCATGCATGCAGTAATGAGGCATACATTTAAAATTGAAATTGGAACATACGGCTAGAAACATTAGGCACAGTTTGGAAAGAAATTTCACATGACTCTATACGTACATTAATTGTAATATATCATTTAAAGGAAAAGGAGTCACATGATCAGAACCATATGACATGGTTTGGAGTTCAAATTTCAACGTGATCTGTGTGTGTGCCTTAAAAAGAAAAGCAAAGGATTGAAGGCACATGAGCATAATAGCCCACATGACTTTATATTATTTGAAATATACCTTTTTAAAGGAAAATGTGGACAAGGCTATAGGGAAAGATGGACACATTTTTGTTTATGAATTAAAGCAATCTTATCATTTAAAAGGGACATATCACACTCGCCATATGTATGATTCAAATGAAACTCTATTATTCAAAGAAAAATGGGGGCAAAAAACCATATACATACATACATCATTTAAAAGGATAAAATGGATACACGGGTAGATTTATTTCTCGCGGTTTGGAATGAAAATCTAACATGCCCATGTTCCATGCAAGGTGACCATTTCACCTTTTATTCATCATTCCTTGCAAACTTATCATTCAAAAGAACGTTGGGGCATTGGGACACATAAGAAAAATGCTTTGTCACGGTTTGGAAGGCTAAATGTCATCCTAGTTGTCATGCATCCTTAACCATTTTCATGATTTCAAATAACATTTTTCCTTCACTTTCCTTTAATAACATTTCAAGTTAAGGTGACAATTTCACCATTTCATTCAACATTTCTTTTTCATTCACTTTCCATAACATATTATACAAGTACTTCGCATACCCATTTTCATAACATTCCATGCAATCACACACTTATAAAGCATTACATACCTTTGAATCTCATTTGCAGCCAAGACATGGATTGCATGTGCTTAATTGACCATCCTAACTTAAATAGTTAGGGTAAGCCTTTGCTATGATACCACTTTTTAACGTCCCAACCTAGTGGCCTAGATAAGTCGAGGCTATTACCGGACCATTCCCTTAACATCTCCTTATTTTCTTTTTACACACTAAAAGTATGCATCGGATCATTTCTTTAATGTTTCTTTACATGTCAAGAGTATACACCGGATCATTCCTTTGACATGTTTTGCATACCGAGAGTATACACCGCAGCATTCCCTTAGTATGCCCTTCTTCTTTTACATGTTAAGAATATACACCGGATCATTTCCTTAGCATATCTTTTTTCCTCAAAAGAGGGTGATTAACCCTCTCTCTCTAAACCATAAGAGGTACCAAGCCATTTTCTTTAAAAAACTTTCGGTTTCAATTATTTTTCATCAAATCATGAACATAAAACCTTTTTCATGATCATGATGTACATAAGCATATGCATTTGAATGAAATATATTACAATAAACATGACCATGGCATGCATACCATTATGCCTAAAAAACATATATAAACATTATAAATAATTCACATTTTTCAATAATCAAGTATGCATACAACATAAAGCACTTCATGTACAATCTATAACCATAAAGAATATCATAACAAGGTCAAGTAAGCAAGCATCATAAGCCATGGATTTTCTATATGAACACAACTATTTACATTCCTCTCCAACCTCTAGATCTCACATTTTCATTTGCCTCTTTGTCCTTATTTTTCACGCTTAGTCAAATTTGACCTAAGTGAAGGACAACTTTTATTCTTTCTATCTAGTCCTACGAATGTCTCTAAGAAATTTTATCAAATATACGGTAGGCATTAGGCAAAGTAACTACCAATTTATGCGTATATAAAGGATTATTCATCCACCTTGTTCCTAAAACGAGGATAACATTTGAGCACAAAACCTCATTCAATCCAAACATCATAATTAACATATCCTTAACATGCAAGCATCACTAATCCATTGAAATTCAACCATTAACATGCAATACCCATACCACACTTGTTAATCTTTTCCTCATGTACACTACAAATTAACACTAATCATACCTTCAAACATACAATCTTATGATACAGGTGAAGAGTTATACTTACCTTACTTAGAATCTTGGCCTTTCTCTTACTTTTCCTCCTTGGTTCCTTCTTTCCTCTTCCTTCCAAAAATTTTGACCAACTCGGAGAATTTTTTCCTTCTATTTTCTTGATCTTCTAAGATGGTTTTGAGGTTAATTTAAGATGTTTCTCAATCGATTAAAATGATTAAGAGTGGTGTTCTTGGGTGGTTAAAGATTCTCTCTTTTTGCCTTAGGTTTTCTCTCCTTCTCCTCTCCCTTTTCTTTTTCCTTTTTGTTTCCTTTTCCATCCGTCTCTCTCTCCTCCCTCAAAAATCTAGAATTCTATATTTTTTCTTAACATATTCTTCCCTTAATTTTAACTAATAGGTCCCTCACATTATAGACACTTTACACCTTAGTCCTCAAACTTTCAATCCTTGCAATTGACCATCAATTTATCCCTTATCTAGGCCAATCATAAAGTTAATTCAAGTCCCTAAAGTTTTTTAATTATTTTAATTAAGGACCATGATAGTCAATCTTTGTGATTATACCCTTATATTTTTGTAATCACACCTCTATGCAATGCATTACCATATAAATTAAAGGTATCATTGTCTACTTCATCCTTCCCTCATTCCATAAACCCATTCCATTAATTTTACTTGTGTTTCTTTTATTCTTAATTGAATTTCAAACTTAATCACTTGTTAAATAATTACACATTTTATTAATTAACAAAATATTCATACATCACAATTACATTTCTAAGAGGGTTTTTAGGTCTCGGATATTATATCCTTCCCTCCTTATAAAACGTTCGTGTTCAAAATTCTTTAACTAAACAAATTAGGATATTTTGCTTTAATCTTCTCTTCTCTCTCCAATGCAGCTTCTTCTATGTTATGGTTTCTCCATAACACTTTTACAAAAAGAATCTATTTATTCCTTAGCTATTTCATCTCTCTATCTAAAAGCTGAATAGGTCATTCCTTATAGCTAAGATCAAGTTAGAGGTCCAGTGAATCATCTCCTAAAATATTGCTCGGAGTCCTTTACGTATTTCTATAACATTAACGAGTGAAATACATTATGCAACGAAAAGAGAGATAGAGATAAAGAAAACTTGTATGGACGAGTCTTTAATCCTCTCTAACACTTCAAATGGCTCAATATATCTTAGACTTATTTTTTCTTTTCTCTTGAATCTTATTACTTTTTTCGTTGGTGTTATTCGTAGGAACACCTTATCACCGACCTCGAATTCCAATTCTTTCCTTTGAACATTAGTATAACTCTTTTACCTACTTTGAGTTGTTTTCATTCTCAACCTTATCTACTCAATCACTTTTGTTGTCCGTTGATCCATTTTTGTTCATAGCACCATTCGCCAACATCATCCCAATGTATTGGTGATCGATAACTTCATCCATATAAGGCTTCATAAGCCGCCATACTAATGTTAACTTGATAGCTATTATTATAAGCAAACTCTATAAGTCGTAAGCATCTCTCCCATCTAGGAGACCAGTCTAAAACGCAACCTTATAACATGTCCTCTAAAATTTGATTTACCCTTTCGTTTATCCATCAATCTAAGGGTGGAAGATTATACTCGAAATTCGGATTAATTATTATCACTTGATGTAGAGTCTTCTAAAATCATGATGGGAATTATGGATCTCCTTCTAAAATAATTAAGATTGAAATACCATGTAGTCTTACAATCTCTTTTAAGTAAAGCCCCACATTTTGCTACACGAAATACGTGGATTTCATTATAAGAAAAAGAATTGACTTGATCAATATGTCAATAATCACTCATATGTTGTCGACTTCCTTTTTGGACCAAGGTATTTTTAGTATGAAGTCTATAGTGATGTGCTCCCACTTCAATTCGAGTATGTCAAGGGGTCTCAACAATCTAGATGGCCTTTGATGCTCGATCTTGAATTGCTGAAATGATAGGCATCTTGCTATAAAATCGGTAATGTCTCATTTCATCCTTTTTCACTAATAGTTTCTTTTCAAGTCTTGATATATTTTAATACCTCTTGAATGGATGGTGTATGATAGAGTATGAGCTTCCCTTAAGATATCCTCTTGAAGCTCCTTATTAGCAAGAACACATAGCCATCCTAGATAACTCTAAATGCATTTGTTATCAATGGCATACTCTGTAACCTTTCCTTCGACTACATCTTTCTAAAATTTCATCGGATCCGGATCCCGTAGCTAATTATCATTAATCCTCTATCTCATGTCGGGTTGTAACCTCATTGAACCCGAGTATCATATCATAGTCTTCTCTTGGTACAACCTTCAACTCGTAACCTTTTCGTGTCCTTAATAATTTGGACTCGTATAGCTGCTTAATGTTTTTTGGCTTAAAATGTCCGACACGATATTTACTTCACTAGGTGGTAGTGAAAAGCAATGTCATGATCATTTTACACCTCAAGCGATCTTCTTTCCCTTATGTTTAACTCCTTACGAGTGAAGATGTATTAGAGGCTCTTATGGCGGTTTAGACGTTACACTTAACCCCATTAAATAGTTTCTCCAAATCTTCGGGGTAAAAATTATAGCAACTAACTCCGGATCATAAGTGGAATAGTTCTTCTCGTAGTCTTTTAACCTGTATTGATGCATAAGCAATGACTCCCCCATGTTGCATCAAAACTACACCTAATCTAATTCCCGATGCATCGTTGTAGACTACGAAGTTTTCATCACCCTCTCGGTAAAGCTAAAATAGGTGCAATTGTTAACTCGAACTTTAGCTCATAGAAGCTTCTTTCACTAACATCATCCCACTCAAATCTAGCATTCTTCCTCATTAATTTAGTTAGTGGAGTAGCTATCATAGAAAATCCTTCTATGAACTTTTGATGATATCTTCCCATATCAAGGAAGCTCTTCACTTCGATACATTTTTAGGTTACTTGCATTCTTGCACTGCTTGCACTTTATTAGGATTAACCATTACCCCTTTCTTAGAAACAACATGTCCGAGGAATGCTATTTGCTGAGCTAAAATGCATACTTTTTAAGCTTACCGTATAATTAGTACTCTCATAAGGTTTCGAGTGCCTTAGCTAGATGCTCCACATGTTCCTCATGAGTCCTAGAATATATGAGGATATCATCAATGAAGATTATGATAAAATTATTCAAGTACTTATAGAAAACTCGGTTCATCAAGTCCATGAACACGATCGATACATTGGTTAACCCGAATGGCATTACAAGGAACTCATAGTAGCCATATTGAGTTCGAAGGTCGTCTTCCCGATGTCATCTTCCTTGATCCTCAACTAGTGATACTCGACTATAATTCAATCTTGGAGAACACCGAAGTTTCCATCAACTAGTTAAACAAATCATCAATGAGAGGAAGTATATACTTGTTCTTAATAGTCACTCGATTCAAGTCTCGATAATCAATGCATAACCAAAGTGGTCCATCTTTTTTCTTAACAATAGTATCGATGCTCCCTATGAAAAACAACTAGATCAAATATAGCATTTGTCCAAGCAACTCTTGTAACTCGAACTTTCATCTTCTTTAATGCTCGCTAAAGCCATTCTATATGGTGACTTTGATATGGGTGTTGTTCCAAATTCTAATTCAATCTCAAAATCAATTTCTCTTCTCGAGGTGATCTTAATAAACTTTCAAGAAATACATCGAGGAAGTCCCTCACTACCTTAATATCATACAATCTTAGGCTCTTCTTTTTAACAATATCAACCATACTCACCAAGTATCCCGAAAATCCCCCTTGAATTAACTTTCATGACATCGGTACTAAGATAATACTTATTGGTGCAATCTTAATCTATGCTAGCGACTCGAAAGGTTGCTCTCCTAATGTTCGAATGACTACTTTCCTTCCCACACAATCAATTGATGTAAAATTCTTGGATAAGAAATCCATGCCTAAGATGACATAAAACTCTTGTATCCTTAATACCACTAAGTCCACATGTAAAACATCATCTCCAATTTGCATCTTACAATTACTCACCATCCGTCGGGACTCAACTAACTATCCCGATAAAAGAGCCACTTCATAATTACCTCTAATAATTTAGTATCGGACCTAATCTCTTTAGAAATGACCATGTAATGAATGAATACATAACACCCGAATCTATTAGTATATACATAGTAAGATTATGGATAAGAACATTACCGTATATAACTTTTTCCTTTCCCTTATATGCCTTGTCGGCCTATTCCCGAGTCATGTTGTAGACTCGTCTAGGAATCCTCTATTCGAGCATTTCTTTCTTCTTTGGACAATCCATTGCTAAATATCCAACCTATCTACGTAAGTAGCACACATTAGTGCTAATCAAATAGTTCTCAATATGAGAAATGTCACATTTTAGACGACTTGGTTTACCCCTTACTTTATTCCTTAATGGTAAAGCAGGAGTCTTAGCTTTTTTGGCATCTCTTCTAACATTCCCTTGCTAACGCCTTATAAATTTTCTTCTCTTTCCCAATAGGTTAGCTTGCCTACTAGGAATATTAGGCCTTCTTATTAGTGGGGACTAGACCCACTCCTTTTAATCCGACTCAATCTAGAGAGCTCAATTAATCATCTCCAAATTGGTGTCGGCCAACACACGTACTAAGCTTTGCATCCCAACCTTAAGCCTAGAAGGAAGTGTTCTTACTTCTATGCCTCATTGCTCAAAATGAAAGTGGCAAAGCAACAACCATGCTCAAATTATCGAATATACTTGGCCACCATCATATCTTCTTACTTAAGTTTTAAAAACTCTTAGGTCTTTTGAGACTTCATGGTGTTTGAGAAGTATTTCTCATTAAATACTTACTTGATTTGTGCCCATGTGAGTTATGCCACATCTATGGTGACTTTCACCGACTCCCTCCAAATACGAGCATAACCCCACAAGCATAAAAGTAGCATAAGCTACTTTGTCCGCATCCTCTAGTGCTAAGTACTCGAAGATTGTCTTCATGGAAGCAAGTCATTCCTCGGTAGCCATTGGATCCGACTTGCCTTTGAACTACTTCGCATTAAACTTCCAAAAGCAACTTAAGATGGAATTCAAGTTTCCAAATGAAATTCGTTTTTCAACAAACAAACGGGACCTAAAAGCAATTAAGATGTTTAAAGTATGTACAATTAGTTGTCTCAATTTTTCTAGTTAATCACCATTCTTTGTCATCATTAAGAGACGTGTACATAAACTACACCGATCAACCAATGTATCCAAAAAAATGCCAATAAATCTTTGGTTTCCATACAATTATTCAAGGAATTGGATTAGCTCCTTAGAAACTTTTACCATGATATTTGTTGAGAAAATTGCATTTGAGTGCTAAATTTATTTATTTATTATTCTATTTGAATGTCTAATTTTTTATTTTTTCTATTTGAATTTAATTTTTAATTTTTTTCCATTTAAATTTATTTGGTGATCCGAAACTTGAAATTGCTAACGTGATCAAGAGTAATTGACAAGTAGCAGTTTTAAACTCATACTCGTGATAAAAAAAAAAAAAAAAATGAAAAATTCAAGTGATCATTTTAATACTCAAGCTTCAAATTTCTTCAACCAAACGAGCAAATCATAAATCAATATCAAACAATAACAAGTCAATTCAATTACAAATCAAACTAAACACTAGCAACCAGAATTCAAACAATAATCTTATAATTTTCTCTTCTAAATCACCAAACAAACCATTTATCTCATTAGGGTTCTTCAACTTTAGAACAAACAAACGAGTAAATCAATGGTAAACAACAAGAACAAGTCAAAGCAATAATAAAATCAAACTAAACACTCGTCAACTAATATCAATTATTTCTTTTCGTTCTTCGGTTTAACACCAAAAAATAAATAAATAAATAAATAAAGCCCTAAAGACCTAATCTTTTCCCTCACTTTCTCAAGAACCAAACATAACCAAATCCAAAAAAAAAACAGCTCCCATTAACAAGGCCAAAATAAAGCTAGAGACAATAAAAAAAATAGCAAGAAAAAATGAAAGGTCAGTGATTAAAAGAAAAAAAAATGAAACGGATTTTAGATTTTGCAAGTCGAGAGACAGACAAACAAGCATCCGAATTTCCTAAGATTACAGAAAGCTAACAAGCTTAAACCGACCTTTCTTCCTGTTCTTCTTAAGGCATTTGCAGATTTTTGTCAAGTTATGCAGATTTTGGAGCTACCATCTCTGATCTCCTGCTCTTCTACTGTTTTTCTTTATCTTTATCTTTTTTTCCATTTCCCATTAAAGTGCCGAGTCTAGCCACACTGGTCCTCGCGGAGACTAAAATTCCTTCCAACAGGAAGGCAGGAAATTTCCTCGACAATGTGGCATTTTTGCATGCAAATCTTTTTTTTTTCCTCCTCTTTTCCTTTTTGTTGATTGATTAAGGTCTGTTTTTTTTTAAGAATTTCAGTTGATGTCACTCTTCTTTTCAAATTGGAGGGAAGTTTGTTCGGTTAATTAGGCCCAAAGGCTAAGAAACAAAGGAGGATCCACCTAAATACTTAAGAAATAACAGACAAACGATCCCAATAAAACAAAACCACATGTTTAATCCAAACCCAAATTCATCCATATGGGATCATTTAAGGCACTGGCATCTTGGGTATGAAATGGTTTAGACTAACACAAAAATTCTCAATCCAAACTAACCCTTTTTTTCAATTTTAGTTTTATTTTTTTTTAGAATTACCAGCCCAATTTTTAATGTGATGCTCCTTCATTGACAGAAATTATCAAGTAATTTTTCAATGGTACCTCATCTCTCGTAAAAGCGATATATAATTATATGGCCTCACTTTTATGTTAGGCGATGGAATACAATTATCATAATACTCATTTTTGGTTAATTTTAAAATAAAAAAGTATAGACTACATTTGATTTTTCTTTGTAAGAAAAACATGTTCCATGTTATTCCGATTGTAAAAATAAAAAATAAAATAAACTAATCAGCTTTGTCAAATGGTGCAAAGTAGGATAGATTTTCTGAGGTGACTAAATTCAATTCATTTGTTATAAATCAAAGAAAAAAATAAAAGAAAAAAGTGTTTATTTCACGAGTATCATCAAATCGCATACTAAAAATATAATTATTAAATTCATCTCTAGATATAATTTGATCAAGTATCCGAAGCATTGGATTGTTGGGTCAACATATACGTCATTGAGTTGGGTCAACATATAGGATTAGCAGCCTATTAAATTTTATTTTATTTTTCTTAAAAAAAAAAAAGAAGAAGAAAACCTTTCTCATTTTAAGGTTCTGGTTGTCAAGTTTTTCAGTTAACCTATCAAACAAGCCGATTAGAAGTTACGCTTTGTGAGTGATGGACAGACAGTAGTAGTAGGAAACTTTAAGTGTTTTGTTAATTTGTAGCAATAGGACACATTTTAGAAAAATCATTAGTAAGCAGTATAGATTACATGCACTTTAAGATCTTTTACAAATATGATATTTGAGTTGTAAAATGCACCTCAGACTAATGACCCATCTAATTAATTTTAGGATAATTACATTCTAAGTACACCAACTTTAAATATTTTCTCAATTGAGTATATCAACTTTTATTTTTATCGTTTGAGTATATTAACTTTTTTTTAAATATCAATCAAATTTTTTCATCTAATTTTCTTTCAAGTGTTGGTGTGGTAGTTAACTTGAAAGACTAAATGACTTTTTTTTGGCCTTTTTTCCCTTTTCTCTCACATTATTAGTTAATAATATTCATTTAGAAAATTTTTGCCTTTTTCCCTTTTCTTCATGCATGCTCTACTACTTCAATAACATTCCTCTCTTCCATTTTATCCTTTTTCTGTAAATTTTGAATCCTAAATTCAAAACTCAAAAACACAAAGTTTCTTCTTCACTTTACCTTCCTCTCTTTTTGTCATCTTGAACCCTAAAATCTAAACCCAAAAGCACGAAGATTCGTCACTTTACCTTCTTGTATTTATGTCATCTTGAACTCTAAAATCAAAACTCACAAACATGAACGAGACACATGTAATGTTGATCTAAATGATGTGTGGTTGTCAAAGACATGCTATGTTAAGGACTTTTTAGATTGATATAAATCTTGGTAGGAGATTCATTTCTTGTAAGCATTTTTAGGTAAGCTTTCATTTTCTTCCATCCTTCAATTTCCGACCTTTCGTTTCATGAGTGTTCACCATTAACAAGTTTTTATTGTGTGCTTATTTCAAGCAAAGTGGTTGTGATTTTTTATAATGGATTGATCTCCCAATTTATGAAAAAAAAAAAAAAACGAGTCATTATTCCTAATTTATTGAGAAAAATCAAGCAAACTAAAGCCGAATTAGAGAGGAGCAAGAGAAACAACATAAAAACGAAGTTATGGCTTACAATGACATCAATTGTCTTTCTTTCCGATATTTTCTTCAATATTATTGATGGAGGAGGGAATTAATTGTTGTAATGGTAGGATATGTCCGATGGTTGGTTGAATAAATCAAATTATAAATTTTATGGGTAGAATTGATTTGTAGTAGCAACTAATGGTGGTATGTAGGCAAGTATTGTAGTTAACTAGGCCAATGTTGTTTGTAAAAATGTTTCATTGAAGCTATTTTGTTTATGAATGAAAATTCATATTTTAACCGCTTCTTAGATGTAATTCCGAGTATATTTACATCCAGTTCATTGGATAACTACAAGAGCTAAGGTTCCCCAACCACAACCAATCTCAAGGACTTAATGGTCTTCATTGACTATGACCTAATTGATAATAAAAGAAAACGTAAGCACATAAAAAAAACATGAATATCAAACAATGTTGGTCAAACTATCCAAAATTAATTAACATGCTAATGTTTTCTCAACAAAAGTTCATTAAACATTTAACGAATTAAAAAAGTTTTAAGACCACTAATTTTGAATATTGAAGTTGTAACAATAATTATTATAACAAAACCAATACTTGTCTCATAGTTATGATCTATTATAAAATCTGAAAAAGTTCTTTTTTTAACAAGGTTGAACAAATTAACTACAAACTTCAATCTACTTTCTACAAGTATAGTTACTAATTAACTATAAACTCGTTAGTGTAGGTGCCTAAGATCCAACCATGTTTGAATAGGTTTGAGTTATTGTATCATTGCATTATTTATTTTATTAATAATTAAAAAAGTATTTATATTAATTCTTATTTTTTATATTTATTTATTGAATAGGATTATATAGAAGTCCATATGATTTGCATTTGCATTAGTGTTTGATCGAGAGATATAAGACAAACATTAATGCACATAAATGATATCATTAAATATCTAAGTTGTGGCATTATCAAGAATAAACATTGACTATATACGGTTAGACTTGTGAGTGCTATGCTCATGCTATATGATAGCGAGTAGAAGATATCACACCTATTGAAATGATGATGTCAAAGTAAGCACTTAGGTAATTTATGTTAGAGAACATATCACTAGACTTAACTTGTCATGAGAACCTATTTGATTTAGTCTATAAAAATCTCATACAAGATGAGTGCAACTGATCCTTAAACTTAATTCATCACGGTTATCTCATTAGAGGATTTGTATACTTCGATAGTCATTTCGATGGATTCGGTAAAGGGTTGCACATGAACGATTCGTTAGGTGCACTAGAAATCTAATAAAGGTAGGTGGATGAATAATATAGGATATATCATTCCTTATATGCTAAAGGAGTTATCACATTACACTTCGATGAATGTCTACTCAAGAAATCTATGACCACAATAGGAGTACACCAATAGAGCATGGTTGGTTTACTATAAGAGCTAAGACATTTGGGAATCAAATAAAACTTGTGTGATTATAATCAAAAAGAATAATAACCAAGTTCGAGATCATAAGATTATAAATTGATATGATGACTGAATTATATGATAATCATGCTCATGAAAGGTAATTACGAATTAATGAATTCTCCTAGAGAATTGGATAGTCATTATGTCTTCCTAGAGGCTCATCTTGATTTATGTATCAAGAGATAAAAGATGTGTCTTTTATTCTTGATACCTTACTAATATATGTAGGAGCCTATTGAGTCGCACGCATAAGTCAAGCATTCACATAATAAACGAGAAGCAAAGATGTTGAAAAAGGTTTTCAATATGAAAATTTTCTATTTTGAAAAAGATTTCAAAAAATGAAAATTTTCCTAAAATGAAAAGTTTTACTATTTTAGAAATTAATTTCCTAATTTGAAAGTCGAGTTCTAAGTTTGGAAGTAAATAACCCAAAGGGAAAATTAGTTTTCTAATTTAGGTTTAAGGATAATTTGGAAAATTAATTCTTAATATGGATCTCCTAAAACATATAAGCTAATTTATTTAGATAGTTCAAATTAATTAATTGGGCCAAAGAAGTTTGGATCAATAGGTTTAATTAAAAGCTCGTAAGATATTTTGTTTGGAGGATAAACATGAATCTTCTTGGACAAGGATGAATATTTAAAAGGATAAGATCAAAAAGTCAATATACATAATAACTCCTCATCCTTGGAGGATTAGGAAGCAACAACCTAGAGTCCTTTAAGGACTCATTGCCGCCCCTTCCTTGTCCTTGGAGGACAAGGAAGCCTATTCCCTATAAATATGGGAGAGAGGTGCGACAAAAGTCATGCTGATTAGAGAGGGACACACAACATAAAGTAAAAAAGAAAATAGGGCTACACGAGCATAGATTAAAAACGAGGACAAAATAGTTTTCTTTCCAACCCTAGCACATGTAACTTTTCCCTCTCTCTCTCTTAGGGTTGTCGCAAAAATCCTTGAATTGATTTCTAAAGTAAAAAAATTAAACAAGTTAGAAAAACTAGAGCTACCACTTTATAATTTTTTAAGTGCTTCTTATGTGGATGCTTGGACTACGTGGATTATCGATAGAGGTAAGATGTTTTGACGACTCCTTTTTTGCTAAGGTTAAAATCTATACTACAAGAGGTAATCCTTTATTTATACTTTAATTCATATATGGTTAGTTAATTTAATGACATAATCTTGGACCCTTAAGATGGAGGAAAATTTTTGTTTTATTTTGTACCTCTAAAGGATGTTTGATCCTTCAATTCATATCAAAGTCTTCGTTGAATCTTTAGTTGTATGTTTTGTTAATTATGATTAACTACATATATTAGTAATTTTTTATTATAAATCTTATATTTTTGATATTTTATATATGTTTTAAATTGAAATTTGGATTGAAATAGAGTAGGGATGTGCAAGGCCAACATTGGACATTGACGCTCTTGTGCACAAGATAAAGGTCTGGCTGGTCATGCATTGGGTGCATGACGAGCCGGATGTGCCTAACTCATGCCAACCTTCCTAGCAAGCCATTCACACACTAGGTGTGTGATAGGCCAAGCCTACTGGCCGCAATAGCGTGTAAGGCACACGACGAGTGCACAATAAGCCAAAACCCCACCGGCCCGGTCACGCACCGAGCACACAATTGGCTCGGCATGCCTCTAGCACGTAAGGCCTTTTGAGCAAAAATCGGTCGCACATAAGGCGCATGACATGCCAAGCTTGCTAGGTAAGCTAAGTCGTGTGTTGGGTTTATGACACGATAGGATTATGCTAAACATGCCATAAGCCTAATACACATCGAGCCTACACCGAACATATGCATGGTTGAGTCCTGTAGCATGTCAAGTATGCATAAGTGTGCCGAGCTAGAGGCTTGGGCATGGAAGGCCATGGGCCATCAAGGCCCAAGGCCTAAAAATCTTTAAATTGAAATTTAGGAAAATTTTGATAATTTTATAAAATGACCAAAACATAGATTTATAATTGTGATTTAATATTTAAATGTATTTCATTAGCATGTCTTATTTCAATGTGATTGAAGCATGAAAGAATAGTATGGATTAGTCAATCTAGTTTATAGGAATGAATGTTTGTAATTTTTTGGATAAATATGGCATGTGTGTCTTACCTTCTCTATTATTCTATTATATATCTCGTATCATCTTTCTCCACTCGAATGTAACTTAAGGTTTCTCATTTAAATAAATATAAAATTAGAAGATAATAATTAGAATAGATCTAAAGAGAAGAAGCTCAAAAGTGAAGACAATCTTGAAGAATTTATAATAATTTTTCATCTATGTATTTGACCCACTAGTCTCCTTATGGCTCAAGGGGGCTAGTATTAGAGATCTATTACCATTCACTAATCCTAGAGTTATGTATGAGATGTATGTGTTTATGTTATGTGATTGAATGTTAGTATCCATGGTAGGACTAATATGATTATTGACTAGTATTCATGCTAAGATGAGATCTATCATGTTAAATCTTTTAAATTAAATATCAAGTTAATTTCCTTCCAATGTTATAAAGAGCGAACTGTCTTGATCATTATTGGCTTATTGAGAAAACTCAAAGTCACTTTCTTATCAATAGAAATAAATCATGGGTCATGCGATGTCCCCGAATGTTAGGTCTAACTTAAAATGAGTTATTAGATTTGTTGAGATAAATCAAGGTATAATAAACTTATAGGTAAAGAATGGTATTCATATAAGATGTGATATGACAAGGAGTTATCATGCCAATGAGATTAGGAATTACATTGTATGTAATTGGTAAGGAGTTACCTACTTAATCATTCATGTATAACTTGTTGAGATAACTCAAGGTTAATGCATGTTAAAGGATGGGATCGTAACCTACTAAGGAAAACGAATTGAAAAGTTTTCATGATTCCTATATTAAAGGTTATAGAACTTGAAGAAAATAATAGGAGCAAACATAGATTTGACTTTTTTAATTTATGCTTTGTTTTATTTTATACAATTTAATTAAAGAAATTATACATTTTTCTATCCTATCGAATTGCATAGTATAATTGGCAACACATCAATATGATCGATCATTGATGAAAGTAATGCCTTCAATGGCATAAACTTCCTTGACTGAAAAATGAATCCGAGGATTGTTCTCCAATATGAGGAAATTCTCTATACGATAGAGAAACTTCTTCCAGTCGAGTCTTCTTAAGATCAAAATGAAGCTTATATATCATGGGTCAAAAATAGGGATGATGCAATCGCCTCTCAAGGTATCATGCTAGTTGCTATGATGTTGAAGGATAGTCGCTAACATAAACGTCTTTGATATCATAGCAAAGCTTAAAAGCTTGTTTGAGGAGAATACTAGGCATAAACGCTATAAGATAGCAAAAAAGTTCTTTAGAGCCGGAATGGAGGGATCCAATGTCAAAAATTATACCATTGAAATGATAGGTTATATTGACAAGCTAGCCAAACTTAAGTTTGGAATAGGATGTTGAATTATCTATTAACTTAGTATTGCAATCATTGCCTAATAGTTTTGGATAGTTCATCACAAACTTTAACATGATGCACATGGAAAAGACTCTTAGAGAGTTGTTGTCCATACTTAGGGAAGCTCAGTCTAAAATTAATAAGAAGAATAAGAGTTTTATATGTCTTGTTAATAAGGGAAAAGGCATGGTGAAGGGAAAAAAAGCCCAAGTAAAAGGAGAATAAATCTTCAATCGTGCCTACTTAGAGGGATGAAAAAGCTTGAGGCTCAAAATAGCCCAAAAGATATGGTTTGCTTTTATTGTAACAAGAAAGGTCATTGGAAATGTAACCACAAAGAGTACCTAGAAGAGATGAAGAAGAAGAGTTCTACAACCACCTCGGGTATTTGTGTCATTTAAGCTAATTTTTTATTTCTAATCTCATACCATGGGTATATGATACTAGATGTGGTGCTCATATTTTTAAAATATGCAAAAGCTTAGAAAAGAAAGAAAGATAGCTTCAAGGGAGATGACCAACACAGACTTCAATGGATCAAAAGTTAGACCATTAGTTGTAGGCATTTATGAGCTAGCACTACCATGTAGGCATCTGCTAAGACTCAACTATTATTTTAGTAGAGACTAAGGATGTTATTTTTATTTCTTGTTTTAAATAATTTTTTCATTCTTAAGAATAATGGTTATTTTTAAAGATGAAGTTTTATATAAAAATATCTTGATTAATAATGATTAAATGTTTTGAACATAGCTCCCATGTATGTAACATAAATGCTAAAAACCTCAAATAATCTAAATAAAATACATTTATGGCAACGTTAACTTACCCGGATAAATAAGCATCTAATATCCAATCTACTTATAAATGGATATCTAGAATAATTTAATGATGTCTAAGGAATCTTGTTTACTTGGTAAAAGGACATGAATCCCTTTTAATGAAAAGGGAGAAATACCTATAAATTAATAAGGCCTTACACATATAGATGTATTTGAGCCTATGTTCACCCAAGCAAGATGAGGACATGATTAACACATAACCTTTATTGATAGTAGATCATGTTTCGGTTATAAGAAACAAGTTTAAAGCATTTGAAAAGTTCAAAGAATTTAGATTTAAAGTCAAGTAACAAATTATCAAAAGTATTAAGATATTTTAATTAGATCAAAGTGATGAATACTTAAGTGCTAAATTTAAATCACCTAGAAGAGAATAATATTCTCTATCAATGGACATCACATGTTAAACAAGTTTTGGTCCATAAAAAATCAAATTAATATCCCAATTTTATTTTAGGATAGACGCTCCTTACTCGCAATCTTTACCATGAATAAGGGTCCAATTAGGTCTATTTGATTGGACTTCGTATGAGATAGGGTAAGGAAAGAAAGTGAATTTATCTTTCTTTAATGATTCGGGGTTATAAAACATATGTCAAATGGTTTGACGAAGAAAAGCTAAAGCCTAAATCAATAAAGTGTAAATACATAAGATATCTAAAAGAAACAAATGGATATTATTTTCCTACCACTAAAACAAAGTAGTGTTGGTGACTAGGCATGCTATATTCCTTGAGAAAGAATTCATGGATGCTAGAAACGAGTGAGAGAAAATTAGAACTCAATGGGATTTGAATAGACTTATAAAATGACACTCTATTAATGAAACCCTAAGTAGATAAGTTACAAACTGTTGTAACTATCTCACAAATAAAAACACAAGAACTTCATAAGTCTAAAAGGAGTTCGTCAAAGGATAAAAGGATAAGATCTTCTTATCTTAACATATGGTGATGTGTATCCTAAAATGGATGAAAAAGCTAACATTTATGAAATGGCAATGTAGACATTGATCCTAAAAATGACAAATGAAAAGGATGTGTAGATGACACACCATAATGGTTCTAAAGAACATGTAAAAAAGATTTACAAAATGCAAAGGTCCATTTATGATCATGAGCATGTCTCTAGGAATTAGAGTCAATGTTTTGGTGAAATAATAAAAAAAGTTTGACTTTTTCACCAAAAAAAAAATTAACCTTGTCTACACAAAAAGTTAGTTAGAGCCTACAAGTCATGGTTATTCTAAAATTAAACAAACTACTTCTTAGCTTTGAATATTATAATGTTGAAATCTATAAAAGATTAAGATATCCAAATGGAATTTCCCTAAGTATGACATGGGAGGGCAGCCTACATACTAAGAGTCAAGATATATAGAGATAGATCACTTAGAATATGAAGGGTCTCCCAAGACAGATACATTGACATGATACTAAAAGGTTAAGTATGAAAAAATCAAAGAAAGGATTTCTTCTAAAATTACATGGTCGATGGCCAACTACATAGGTTCCTATCGATGTTGATCCAATAGTATTGTACTCGTGACAATAACATAAATATAGCACAAGCTAAAGAACCAAGGTCTCATCAATGGTCCAAGCCTATATTACGATGCTACCATCCGATAAGAGTGACTACTAGTCGAGACGACATAAAAATAGAAAAGGTCTACATTGATGACAACACAACCGACCCATTAACTAAGCCTTTGTCACAGCTTGAAACATGATCATCGGGATTAAAGGATATAGCTAGTTGGCTTTAATGTAAGTGGAAGATTGTTAGTATAAGTTCCTAAGATCTAACCATGTTTGGATAGGTTTGAGCTATCGTATCATTGTAATATTTATTTTATTAATAATAAAAAATTCTTTCTATTAATTCTTATTTTTTTATATTTATTTATTGAATATTCATATGATATGCATTTACATCAATGATTGATCGAAAGATGTGAGACAAACATTTATACACATAAATGATATCTTTAAATGTCTCAAATCATAGCATTGTTAAGAATAGATATTGACTTTATGTGGTTAGACTTGCGAGTGCTATGCTCATGCTATATGATAGCATTAGTGGTTGATTAAATGATGTGAAATAACCATTTATGCACGTAAATGATATTATTAAATACTCAAGTCATAGCATTGTCAATAATAGTCATTGAATATATGCGAGTTAGACTTACGAGTGCTATGCTCATGCTAAATGATAGCGATAAGAGATCCTACACATATTGGTATGATGATGTCAAAGAAAGCACTTAGGTAATTTATGTTAAAGAACATATCACTAAACTTGACTCTCCATGAGAACCTATTTCATTTAGTCTATGAAAATCTCATACAAGATAGGTACAATCGACTATTAGATTTAAAGTCATCATGGTTATCTCATTAAAGAATTCATATACTTTAAAACTTGTTTCGTTGGACCCAAGTAAAAGGGGTTGCATGTGAGTGGTTCATTAGGTGCACTAAGAATCTAATGAAGGTAGGCAAATGACTAAGATTGGACATGTCATTTCTTGTATACTAAAAGAGTTACCACATTGCACTTCGATGAATATCCGCTTAAAAAATCTATGACCACAGTAGGAGTACACTAATAGAGCATAGTTGGTTTAATCTAAGAGCTAAGACATTTAGGACTCGAAGAAAACTTGTGTGATCATAATTGAATAAACTAATAACCAAATTCAAGACCATACCGTGATAAATGAACATGAGGACTGAATTGTATGATAACCATACTCGTGAAAGGTAATTACATATTAATTAATCCTCCTCAAGAATTAGATAGTCATAATGTCTTGCTAAAGACTAATCTTGATTTATATGTTAAGAGATAAAATAGGTGTCTTTTATTCTTAATACATTGCTAACATATCTTGGAGCCTATTAAATAATACGTATAAGTTTATAAATTCATATAATAACGAGAGAAGCAAAGATGTTGGAAAAGGTTTTCAATATGAAAGTTTCTTATTTTTGAAAAGTTTTCCAAAAATGAAAAGTTTTCTCAAATAGAAACTTTCTTATTTTAAAAATCAATTTCCTAATTTAGAAGTCGGTTCCAAATTTGAAAGTAAATAACCTAAAAGATAAATTAGTTTCCTAATTTAGGTTTAAGGATAATTTGAGAAATTGATTCCTAATGTGGGCCTCCTAAAATACCTAATTTAATTTATTTGGATAGTCCAAATAAATTAATTGGGCTAAAGAAATTTGGGCCAATAAGCTTAATTAAAGCTTATAAGATATTTTGGTGCAAGGATAAACATAAACCTTATTGGATAAGGATGAATGTTTAAAAGGGTAAAATCAAAAAGCCCACATGTATAACAACTCCTAATCCTTAGAGGATTAGAAAGCAATAACATAAAGTCCTTTAAGGACTCATTGTCGCCCCTTCCTTATCCTTGGAGGACAAGGAAGCCTCTCCCCTATAAATATGAAAATGAGGTACGACGAAAGCCATGATGATTAGAGAGGAAGACATGGCACAAAGTAAAAAAGAAAATAGGGCTACAAGGCATAGATTAAAAAAAGAAAAAGAAAATAGTTTTTTCCTCAACCCTAGCACACGCCATTTTCTCTCTCTCTTTTAGGGTTATCGCAAAAATCCCTAAATTGATTTCTAAAACACTTAACAAGTCAAAAAAAATAGAGCTAGCACATTATCAATTTTGAGTGTGTCTTGTGTAGGTGCTTTGACCGCATGGATTATCAATAAAGATCGGACACTTGGACGACTCCTTTTCTACTAAGGTTAAAATCTACACTACAAGAGGTAATCCTTTTTTTATGTTTTAATTCATGCATATATGGTTAATTGATTCAACAACATGATCTTGGGCCTTTTAGATGGAGGAAAAAAAAATTTATTTCGCACCTCCATATGATGCATGATCCTTCATAAATAGTATAGCTAGATTATTTATTAACATCTAAAATAATAAGCCTGGATAGATGACATATTAACATCCAAAATAATGAAAAAGAAGATTTCATGATATCTCCCAAGTTATAGTTTATATAGATTTCAAGTTCTTTTCTTGGATACCACTTGAGACTCTTGAGTTCCAACTTAGCTAGCAGCATTATTGGCCTTTTTTTCTTGTTCCACCGACTTTGCATTAGTTGGATTTCTTCTTCTTCAATTACGGTAACTATTTTTTCTTTTATTTTTTAACACATTTTTTTAGCTAAAAATCAATTTATGATGATGAAACTACTTAAAGCTATTCTTCTTCCCTCATTGCCTTGAGTCCGAAAAACGTGGAAAATATTATGTACAAAACCATTAAGTAGAACCATTTTATGAATAGAAGGACTCGCAATGAAAATTCACAACACTTATATTTAAAACTCATATTTTGAACAGATTCACCATAATAGTGTCTATATCATTTTCTATCCTTAGCGTTAGCCCTTTCCATCCTTTTGCCAACATCCTTGCATCACTTGAACATTGAACATAACCATTTTGGACAACACCCGAACCTTGAGTCGCATCCGGTCCGCGACATGCATTTTTCCTATCCCTAATCTAATTCAAATTCAAAATGAAAATTATGAGTTAACATATAATAAACATATAAATACACTAATACAAAGGAAAATAATGAGTTAACTTACAATTAACCTCTCGATGCTTTTTTATAAGTTCTGAAACTAATGACCCTCTAATCTTTCTAATTAGGTAAGAAATTTTATTATTCCTTGTTTATGACACCAACAACAAGTCATTATTCTTTCTTTTCTTTATAGCTTGCCTATTGTAGACTTTGGCTCTCCTTCCTCTCTTATTCTATTAAGCTTTTTTTTTTTTTCTTTTAGGACATACTTTGAAGAGTGGTGGTTAAAGAAAAGGTTTTTCGGTCCTTTTCCAAAACTCCTTACCATTTACGAGTTTTATCAAAAACTGGTAAGTTTGAAGATATTTATCTTTATGATACCAATCATCAATATAATTATCAAGATGTAGTTTTATGCTCATAAGAGATGTCATAGCATGGCAATAAGGAATTTCAAATAATGACCATAATCTACATGTGTATGTCTTTTCATTTGCATTAACAATGAATTTATTATCATTATGAATGACTTCAAAGCCTTCATCCCCATTCTAATAAAGTTTATATTTTTCAACCAAGTTCACTTATTCCTTAAATTTCCTTCTAATCCTAGGATCATAATTCCCACTTCACTTCAATGCTAAATCCCTATTAGTATGTAGTCTATTCATAACCATCACCCTAATATCCTCTAACATCATATAAATATACTTATATCTAGTCTCAATAATTTTACCATTAAAAGCTTATGTTAAATTATTATCAATGATATCACAAGTGATATTTGTATTAAAAAAAGTCTTACAATAATGTTTAGGATCATTCTTCATCATCGACTCATAGCTTCGTTATAATTTTCTCCCTGTAAGAGATTTGTGAACTTGTTAAAATCGAGCATATGAGTGATGTCGCTACCCGACATTGAACGAGACTCCCCAAAATCAAAATCTCTAGTTTAAGATTTATTTATTTACAAAATTTATTTACAGAGTTTAGAGTCTCCACCAAGTATTGAAAGAATTAGGAACATAAAATGAGCACTAGTTCGGAGATCCTATGGTATGGAGTTAGTTACACTTTTGGAAAGATATCGATCACCCAAAAGCGCCTTTTTCGAAAAAAAGTACCACGTCCGGTTTAGTCCTAAATTCATCTCCTCAAATGTTTTATTTTTTCCAAATTATTTTTCAATTTAGAACTCCAATTTTTCAAGTCAAATCAAGTTTTTATTTTGAGTATGGCATCGTATTGAAACGAACATTGAACCCCTTCAATCGGGAGACACGTCGGTTCAAACATCGGATCCAATTTTCGAGTCTCAACACAACCGATGTGTCGGAGAACACTTGTTTATTAAGAATGATTTTTGGCTAACAACGAGTCCCTATCAAGTAGGAGACTTTATTAAAAGTTTTATGATTTTTTTTATTTTTTATTTTTTATTTTTCTTTCATTTTTTATTTTTTTTTCTTTTCATTTTTTATTTGGTAAAAGACCAGTCATCGGTCTCTAAAGAATTAGGAGACTTGACAATCCTCCACCCATTACTTACCGAGCCTAATTACTAAACAAATAAATTAAAGCTACACTAATTGAGTAAATTAAAAAAAATTAAATACCGAAATTTAAATAACAAGCATGCATAAAATAAATTCAACATTAAAATTAAATTAATTAAAATAATTACGGACAATTAAGACATTAAATTTTAAGTTAACATCAACTAATAAACATGCATAAAATAAACTCAAGATTAAAATTACATTAATTAAAATAATTAAAGACAATTCAATATCTAAATAAAATATGAAATAATCACATGCATGAAAATAATGACAAACATTTTTTTTTAGTCTTTCTTTTTTTCTTTTTCTTTTTTTTGGTTTGGATAGTCCACCCAATTTTTTTATTTTTTTAGGGGCTAGATCGAGCTAAAATTAGCCCAATGCAGCCACGCCCATATGGGTTGGGCTTGTCCAACCCACAAACACTTCTTAATTGTGCTTTTGAAAAAAAAAATAGATCAAGACCCCTTTTTTTCTCCTCTCTTCATCTCGTCTCTCCCTCTTTCTTTTTTCTTTCTTTTCTTTACTCTCCTTCTTCTTCTCTTGACCGACTACCATGGACGACCGGTTCGTCCCTACTTCTCTCCCTCTCCTCTTTCTTTTTCTTTCTTTTCTTTCCTCTCCTTCTTCTTCTCTTGACCGACCGCCATGGACAACTCGGTTTGTCCCTCCTTCTCTCCCTCTCCTCTTTCTTTTTCTTTCCCTTTCTCTCTTTCTTCTCTTTTCTTTCTTTGTCTTTTCTCTCTCTTTTATTTCTTTTTCTTTCTTTGTCCCGAATATTTCTCTCTTATGGTCGAGATCGCCATAGATGAACCAATGGAGGTTCATCCATGGCCACTTAATTTTTTTCTTCCCTCCCACTCTATTAACCCTTCCTTCAAGTGAGATCAAAAGCCCCAAATCAATTTTTGAAGATTTCTCCAATTCGACATAATCCTAAGTTTTTCAATTCTTCAAAATTTTCTTTTAATTGGCCTTAATTGGCTTAATTTCTCTTTAAATCGAACCAAATCCCACTTATTAGGAACCAATTTCTTGAAACCCTTAAATTAATTTTGTTTAAAAAAACTTCAAGAACCCTAAAATTGAATTGAAATCAATTCGACTTCAATTTGGGGTTTAAACACCAAATTGAAACTCCAATTAACTTTAATTGAGTTTAATTCGTGCTTCTCAACCCCGATTTCAATTCAATTTCAAAAACTCCCAAAATTCAAGACTAACCTAAATTGACGAATCAAAAGAAATTCGAATTCAAAGCAAAATTGAATTGATTACCTAAGAGAATGAAGATGAATGTGGATTGATGCTTCAAGAGGTAACTTCTATTTCTCCTTTTTTTCATATTTTTATTATCGCCTAGTTTTTCTTCTTTTTTTTTTTAGATTGATTTCTTTGAATTTTTGGACAGACTTAATCTCTCTAAATTTTAGACTAACCCCTCCTCTACTCGTCCGAATTGTGCATGTATATATATCCGAAATGCTTTTTTGGTTCCCCACTATGATGGTGGAGGATTTTCTACGGGATACATGGGGTATGGATTGGACTATGGTTGTGTCTTGTGATAGTGGTGAGACTAGCTGGAAGTAAGGGAGGTTGTAGGGTGGTGCGGGAGAAATGACGAGCAGTATGGGGTTACGGAGGTTGACTTGGGTGATGAGGGAGCTACTCGGAATTTACGACGAATAGGGTGGATATGGCTTGATATTGTTGATTAGAGGGAGGAGCACTGCAGGGGCAAATTGGGGGTTGATGGGATTGTGGCGGTAGTAGAAGGTGCTCGGAATGGGGTTGTGCGGGGATTGTTGACTTGGGGAAGATTATACGGGGTAACTTGTAGCAAAATGGAGGCTGCAAGTTGTTGTAGAATTAGGACAAGTGAAAGGGTTATGGGTTGCAAGTTGTGTGTTGTCGATTGTGGGCTACTTGGAATGATGGGGAGGGAGTGATGAATTTTCCAAGGGATAATTTAGATGTGGCAAGAGTTACTTGAATAAAGATGAAGGCTATAAGTTGAAGGTTGGGAATATGGCTAAAAACGTCTAAAAAAAGAATTTGTACATAGAGGTGGAGGGGAATTGTCCCTCCATCTCCTTTTTTTTTTTTTTTTTGAAATTCTAAATAAATGAACGAAAATATTTTTTATTTTTTAATTTGATTTTATGTAAAACAAGTATGAATTTAAATAACAAAAAGAAAAATAAATAAAAGAAAAATGGGTAAAATTTTAGGGTATGATAATTGACTTTAGCATATATCTAGTGTTGCTTTTATAAATCCTTTTCTAGGTTCTTTTTTCTTCGGTTTGCATACAAATCCCGAACACAAAATCTATGCTCTACCATTGGCATCATTTTTGCTACAACTCTCAACAATCCTTAACATTTAGCATTAATTGTTATATTTTTAAATATTGAAACAAAAAATTAAGTTTGTAAATCAAACTCGAAAAATAATAAGTGAGTCTAAGTACATCACCTTTTGTTGGTAAGAGATTATTATCTATCCATCACCATCGTTAATACTAAGATCAACTTTCAAATTCTTAAAAAACCATGAACAAATATTAAAAAAATTTGTATCTACCACTCGCCCAAGTTATTAGGAATATTTGGTCACTCTCATCCCTACCAATTGTTGATAAAAGTTACCCTTTACACACTATCTTAAGAAAGCATTCATCAAGTCCTATAATTTTTCTACTACCGGTAAGAAACACTTTCTTACAAGCACTCAAACACAATGTACATTATCTCAAAAATTGACGACGATTGTGGGTATAGTCTAAAACTTCCACAACGGAATCATGTTGTACTTCAAGGATTAGACCTTATTAGCTCACATTTATAATCTTCAAGTTTAGCATACTCCACTTTAATTTCACCTCGATCTATTACATCACCATCTCTTTAGCTTTGTTATATTTTGACAACAATTTTCAGATCATATTTGTCTATCACAAGCATCTCTTAATTCACAAAGTTTCATTAATGGTAGAGCTCTCATTTTATTGAACATATTATTGGTCGGCCACGTACTCGTAAGTTTGTTATTGTATAAAGAGGGAATGCATTAATGTTCTTCAAGGTAAGTTGAGTTTCTCTCATATGATGCATATATTTCCCAACTACATCTTGGAGCCTTACACATTGCCCACGTCATAAAATAATTATTCTTCACACTTTTGAAGAATTGAATGCTTTACCAAAGCCCCTTTAAATTGATTTGGATCATCAAACACCATATCAAGGCAGAAATAAGGTTTCTCTACTTTTGTATCATAAAATGGTGTCTTGCTTCTTCTCCTAATTGCAGTATTATCATATTCATCATCAACTTCTTCATAACTATAATTATCATATTCCGAGATGTGATCAGTCATATATCCTACATTAATATCTAGGATCTCATAATCCTTGTTGGTAGCGACCTTCCCAAAAGTCTTTTTTTGTGCTTCTTTCTAATACTTGACCCTTAAACTCTTTTCCGTAAAAATTCTTCAAACCTTTTTGTTTTTCATTTCATGACCATCATCATTAGAAAGACATGTTAATATAAATGCACAAGATCCAACCTATTTGGATGATTTGATGTATTGTAACATTACGAGTTTAATATTAATAAAGAAGTATTTCTATTAATTCTTGTTATTTATAATAGAAGTCCATATGATATACATTGCATTAATAATTGATTAATATATGTGAGATAAACATCAATACATTTAAATGATATTATTAAATATATCAAGTCATAGCATTTTCAATAATGGACATTGATAAAATACAATAAGACTGCTCGAGTGTTATACTCTTATTATAAGATAGCGAGTAGGAGATTTTACACCTACCGGCATGGTGATACCAAAGCAAGCACCTAAGTGAATAATGTTAGAGAACACATCACTAAATGTGACTCACCATGAGAATCCATTTTGTTTAGTCTATGAGAATCTTATATGAAATTGATATAAATAGTCCTTTGACTTAAAGTCATTATGGTTATCTCATTAGAGAATTAGTGTACTTTGACATTAGTTTCAATGGGCTCGATAAATAGCTGCATGTGGGAGATTCATTGATTGCATTAGGAATCAAATAGAGATAGATGGAAGAATGAGATAAAACATGTTATTTTTTATATTCTAAAGGAGTTATCACATTTTACTTCAATGAATGTCCGCTCAATAATCTATGGCCATAGTAGAAGTAGACCAATATAGCATAGTTAGTTTACTTAAGAGCTAAGATATTTGGAAATAAAAAAAAACTTGTGTGATCATAATTGAATAGACTATAAAGTAAGTTCAAGATCACATCATGATAAATTGACATGAGGATTAAATTGTATAGAAACCATACTCATAAAAAGTAATTGCAGATTAATTAATCCTTCTAAAGAATTGGATAATCATGATGTTTTGCTCGAGGTCATTCTTAATTTATGTATTAAAAGATTTATAAAAAAAGATGTCTTTTATCTTCTTAATATATTGCCAACATATCTAGGAGCTTATTCAGATCACACATATAAGTTTAAACATTCATATGATAAAAGAGAAACAAAAGTTTTGAAAAAAAATTTTCTCGTTTTGGAAAAGTTTCATGTTTTGAAAAAAGTTTCTTGTTTTGGAAAATCAATTTTCTAAAATAAAAATCAGTTTTCTATTTCAAAAATTAGTTTCTAAATTTGAAAGTCGAGTTACCTAAAATAAAAATTAGTTTCCTAATTTAGGTTTAAAAGTAACTTAGGAAATTGTTTCCTAATGCGAGCCTTCCTAAAAATATCTAACCCAATTTATTTGGATTGTTCAAATTAATTTGTATTTAATTGGACCAAAGGAGTTTGGGCCAATAGGTTGGTTAAAAAGCTTGTAATATATTTTTAGTTGATGGTTAATCTTAAGCACTAAAAGATAAAACTTATAGTTTGCAAGGATAAGATCAAATGAGCCCACATAAGTTACATCTCCTTGACCTACAAGGAGAGTTGATGTTTATATAAGAGAGAAGGAGAGAGAGACCATACAAATCTTGTGAAAGAGAAAAAGTGTCTCTCCTAATTAAGAAAAAGGGGAAAAGTTATCGCAAACTCCTTCTCTCAAATTTGCGTAACCCTTGAGTGATTTTGAGTGAAAATATACTTAGAATAAAAATTAAAGCTAGCACTCTAGGACTTCTTTCACTTTTTATGTGGATGCTTAAGCTACATAGATTATCAATAGAGGTCAAACACTTGGATAGTTTCTTTCTATAAAGTTTGAATTATGTACTAAAAAAGGTAATCACTTATTATTATCTTGTTATATTTATATGATTAGTTGATCTAACGGCATAATTTTGAAAACTTTAGATGAAGGAGAATAAAATTATTTATCTATTATGCATCTCCATATAATGCATGATCCTTCAAGATAATCAACATCAATATCAACCAAATCAACTTCATCTACTTTAGAATCTAACTCATCAAGATTTACACCATCTTCTTCACCACTTTTATCAATATCTTCAATGTTCACCCCATCATCATTATTGACCCCAACTTCACCATTAAGCTGCTCCATCATTTTCAACTTCATTGTTGACCCTAACATCATCATTATTTTTAAAACAAGAAAAGACTCTCATATTATCCTCATTTGTCCCACCAACAAAGTTATAAACTACATTCTCACCCATATGTTCATCAAGCTTCACATAGCATTGCTTAGTGAATTCCTCACCTCAATAAAAGCATCTACAATATTATCTCTCTAAAAACTTAATTAACTATATTACAACAAGATCATAATCCAAAGGAAAAGGCCTTTTTTCTATTCCATTAGCGAGGGTTTAAGAAATATATGTCAAGAATATGTTCAACCCTTTTTTCTTTAGAAAAATCAATAATGTCTCATATATATAAGCTATCAATATTTTTAATAAATTAAATGGCTTTTTTATCTTCAAAATATTTAAATTCGATATCATTGACAAACTGTCCACCATAATACAAAACGACTTTAGGTCTTTGCTTCGAATGGTCCCCCGCCATTATAATAGTAAACAAAGATTGAATGAATGAAGAAAATAAAAAGATTGCAAACAAAGAAAAAGATAAAAGAATCGAGATCCTACAAAAAAACCCTAACGAGTAAACAAACCATTACAATACAAAAAAATAAAATAAAATAAACCCACAAAAGTAATTATTCTAGATGTTTCCATCTCATTCACTTTCAATTCTTGCAACTATGTCCTTCTCAAATATTGTTGTTCGTGTTTTTGGATTCTAAATTTAGGGTACAAGATGACGAGAGAAAGAGAGGAAGATAAAGTTAAAAAAGTGTTTGTGTTTTTAGGTTTTGATTTTAGGTTTCATGATGACAAAAATACAAGAAGATAAAGTGACAAATCTTTGTGTTTTTGGGTTCTGATTTTAAGATTTAAGGTATAAAAAAAAAAAGAGAGAGAGAGAAAGATAAAGTGAGAAATAAAATTTGTTTTTTTGGGTTTTGAATTTAGGGTTCAAAAATTGTACAAAAGCGAAAAAAAGGAGGAATGTTATTGACAAAGTACAGTACGCTTAAAGAAAAGCAAAAAAGGAAAGAGAGGAATGTTATTGAAGTAGTAAAGCACGCATAAAGAAGAGAGAAAAAGGAAAAAAAATATTGAATGAAAATTAGTAACTAATATTTTGAGAGAAAAGAAAAAAATGCCAAAAAAAATCATTTAGTCTTCTGGATTATCATTTGATAAAAAATTTGACGAAAAGCTTAATTGAAAGTTTTAAAAAAATTAATATACTTAAATGATAATAATAAAAATTGATATTCTGAATTGAGAAAAGATTTAAAATTAGTGCACCTAGAATGTAATTATCCCAATTAATTTTTTGGTCCACCGTTCTCGCTTGGTTGACTTTCGCAGAACTCCTTGCGCAGTAGGTACGAAAGAGTCAAGTTTATTGCTCGTACAGCCAACCAATATACCTTAAAAAGATAAATATTTCACATGAGAAAATATTTGAATCTGATTTTTCTATATCTTGTCAGAGTAGATCTTTTGGACTGAAAAATTCTATAACTACATGATGCTGGAATGATCCACACCTTTCAATACATTTGTCCTTCTAAAAATGACACATGTCAAAATAATGTGAAATGTGAAGATGCTTTATGCTATTATGGATCTCCTACATACAAATACATTTTTTAAATCTTATTATCACATTGCCTTTATTTCAAAACAAAAAGTAAAAAAAAAAACAAAAATTCTCCTAAATCCCCAAAAGCACCATAACCATGCCGCCATGGACCACCCAATATTGTCTAAGTAGAAAAGAAAATTCATGCTGTTAGTTTTTGAATTTACTCATCCTGCACTTTTATTATTTTTTCCCCATTGTTGGGAGGTAGTGGCGGAGCTAGGGTAACAAAATGAGAGCTAATATGTTCCTTTGTTATACATTTACCCTACTGCTTTTCTTTTGTGTTGCGGAGCCAACATCCCACATTTCTTCTCATAGTGCCCCAACACCCAAAAAGCAATCTTCCTTTGTTATTATTATTATTTTATTTTTTGAATGAATCTTACTTTTATTCATTGTATATAACAGGTACCTTTTGAATAAAAAAACCTTCAAATTCTTTTCTAAATTTTATTTATTTTTCATATTAAAATTTATCTTAAATTGAAATCTTTGCTTAATTTTCACAAATATTGTAGCAACCTATATCCAAAAGCGGTCTCCCCAAGTCTATAATTGGTGTCTAAGCCATTAAAAAATGATTCCCTTTAAAAGGCCAAAAAAATCAATCAAACCCATCTTTTCTCCCTCGCTGCCAGCCACCACTACAAACCCTCTCTCACTGCTGTCGAAGGCCATCCAACCAAAAACCACTAGACCTTAATCAACGAGCTCGACTAGTTTCCTTCTTCTCCTTTACCCGAACGCCCTTCTACCATCACATCCATGGGCACTAACCATTGCTATTGCTGTCTCTCCCACAGCCACACCTCAACCCATCGTTAACCCCAAACCTCTAACAACAACCTTCTCTCCCAAAACAAACCCACAACAACAGCTCCATTCCCACACATAATAAACAATTAAATTAATAACCCATTATTTCCCTTCTTTCACCCTTCTACTTTTTCCTATGTAATGGGATGAGGTATTACACAAATAATCTTAACAAGAAATATTCCTAGCCGGCTAAGCCAAATCGTAAAGAAAAGAAGGGGTAAGAAAAGATAAAAAGTAATTAATCAAACCAAAAAATCTCATATTTTGTTTTAATTTAGAGGTGGGAGGTATTTTCTACTCTCTAAGAGTCATGTTAATCCAGAAAGAAGGACATCATTGATAAATTATCAATGTGTCATTTAATTATTAGGCCATGTCAACATAGCGTGCGAAAAACATATCTGAGATTTGATAAATAGGATCAGCCGACTTGATTATAAAAAAAAAAAAAAAAAGTTATGATATTTGAATTGAAAAAATTAAAATTGGGATACCAAGCAATGTTTTACCGATAGTACAGGATACTATCAAACCAATTAGTCCAAAAAAAAAAAAAAGATAAAATTGTAAGCGAAATACAGCTATAGTTGGTGATTTTGACTTTCACATTAATAAAAAATATAGTTAAACGAAAATGCTTCTCACAAAAATATTTATAGACATATAAGTTAGACTATTTCGTCACTAAATTAAGAGATGTAAAGTTTTAAAGTTTAAATTAAAAAATATATATATAAATTTGAATTAAGTCTAAAATAGTTGTTTAAAAATGATTTTTGGGATTTGATTTGAGTTTAAAAGGTTTCATAAATGTGTGGATGTATTTTTTGGCGAAAAACTTAGAGAAATATGGATTTTTAAGGGTGGCTGACTGTATTTGGTCGGAATCTGGTGGTATTTCCATTATTCAACAAGAAACAAATAAAATGCAATTTGGTCCTTGAATTTTCTAGTCTTTTATTTTACCATAATGCTCATTATGGTCCTCAAATTTTTTAATTGCTTTATATAACCACTTAATACAAGTATTTACGTTTCTAAAGTAAAATTGATCATTGTATGTGCCATTTTATGCTTATCTTTTATGATATAGGTTGATTTGAAGTGATATTTTTGAAATTTGGATAGATGTTTAAGATTAATCGTGGACTGTTTTGATCATCATGTGGATATAAGAACGGTTTGGTTTTGTGGTGATTCGAATATGATTTTAATTATTATTATTTTTCTGATTTTCTAATAAGTATTAGATATTTTTATTTTGAAGTTATTCTCAATTCATATAATTTTCTAATATTATTTTTAATTTATTTTAGATTTATTTCTATTTCTATTTTCTTTTTAAAAATAAGTTTTTTTAATGATTTTTAATTTTCAGTTTTAGTTATTTTATGTAAGTTATTATATTTCAGATATACATGTTTCTTTTTCTTAAACTAGTTTAATTTTATCTTGGTATTTTAAAATTTAATCATGGCTTTTATTAAAAAAAAAAAATTATGCAAAACCTTATGGTCATTCAATAAAAATTATCACACCATTTTTTTATTGTCTATTTTAGTCTTAAAACCTACCTTGAAAGCTATGACATAGTTATTAATATCTATTTTATTCAAATCTACTATTAATAACGATATCCATCTTAGATTAGTTTTTATTTTTATATAAGATACATTATTATTTTTTAATTAATAAAAATTTAATATTAATGCTATTGAAATGATAGAATAAGATATATGGTATATTTTATGTATTTATAAGAAGGGTATCAAAGAATAAAAGGAGAAAAAACAAAAAACGTAAGATAAAATGTTACCCATTTTTCAATTTTCTAATCTATTTTGCAGTTTTTTCTTTCAATTCACAATGCTACTAATACAAATTGAAGGATCAAAGAGCTAGGTCTAGAAACGGGGTGAATAGATCTTGATAGGATACCAAAGAGCTTATAGTCTAGTTGCAATGATCTCTTACAATAAGAGATCACGAGTTTAAATCCTAATAGATTAATTACGTAAAAAGCTATGGGTGCATAAATTAGGAAAAAAAAATCTTGATAGGATAAATAAACTTTTTATGGAGAAATATAAAAACTATGGCAAAAAAAATTAAAGGCAAAACAATGTACAAGATAAAGGCAATATGTATAAAAAAATGATGAACTTAAAATAATTATGCACGAGATAATAAATTAAGGGAGCAAGGATTAGAGTAAGCAGATACAAAGTAAGATTTTTCAATCCATTATGCATTTCTAGTTACACGGGTTATGAACAAAACATTTTACAATTACTATTTTTTCAGATTCAAAAGCAACCCACTTATTGTAGTGTCCAGTTCATTCTAACTAAATTCTACAAAAAACTTTAAAAAGGAAAAGAAAACAAGGGATACGAAATTACTGTCCTGGGCATAGGGCCCCTCAAGCCTCTGGCCCAAGCTCAAGAGATAGAACATGCGTAGTTCGATCGAAGCCCAAGCTCAAGCCTCTACCCACTCCCCAAATGCCCCTAAACTCTTAAGCTCAAATCTAAGCTTAAAAATCATTTTCCAACAACTATTCAACCGAAAATTTAACTTTATACTTTTTAGATCTAAAATCTTCAAATCCAAATATCTCTTAATTTTTTGGCAATGAAATTGTATAAATTAAATGTCTATAATTCTTTGGGATGAAGTCTTTCATTGAATGGTATTTTTAACCAATGTGGTGCGGATTTCCTTCCATCTGCCGCCGGCGAAAATGGTTGCCGGTGAATTTAATGATATAAATTCTTTGGAATAAAGGTATCAGAATCAGATGACTTTCTATCATAAACACAAAAGCTAATTTAGGCTTCTTCTTCTTCTTTTTTTTTTTTTTTTTTAACTGATCGAGGCCTCTTCCACTGGATCGTTGTTGGACAATTTCTTCGTCTATTAATTCAGTTGATTTTTCTCTTTCTTTCTTTCTTTCTTTATATATATATATATATATATATATATATATATATAACAAATATGTAGGTATGTATATACATAAAAAATAAACCTGTTCAAAGTGCGTCCTTAAGTCACGTATTAAAAGATAGATTATTCTGATTTTATTTTTGTGATTATTTAAGAGTGATTATTTATTTAAAAACATAGAGTATCATCCGACGTACGTCTTAAAGTAAATTTCAGAGAAAAAAAAAATTTAGAGAATTCAATAGAGATATCCAAAATAGAGATGCTATTTTGGTTTTCAATATGATTAGACTAGCTTTTGATTTTTTTTTTTTTTTTTTGGCTGAAAATTTTTATATATTTAACAAGACACATTTTAGAAAAATCTAATAAAAAATCAATACAGATCATTTCTGAATTTTCTATCCACCACTGTTGCTTTGGTTGACATTCACAGACTTGTTATATATTATGATTAGGTTGGAAAGTGCCAGGTACATCGCCTGTACAGCTGAAGTACCCAAAAAAAGACTAGCATTTCACAGGCAAAAAAGTATTTGAAACTGACTTCTCAATATCTTGATTGGAGTAGGTCTTCTTCGTGGGCCACATACATTATCTCCGTGAGGAGCAAGCCCTGGCTGAAGCTCCAAGTTCATTTTCTTGCAATGTATCAGAAGACATTTGTTTTTCATAAATACAATTTTCATTTTACAAGTTGCCCATGGTCAGGTCTCTTTCACTTGGAAAGTTTCATGTAACTTGGACAATAACAGGCTCTGTCCTGTAATTATATTTTCTGTCAGAAATTTCTTTGAACATGTTCATTGCATTTAACACCCACATTCCCAACTTGACCTTGCTCTTCTTGTTGCCACCTTCCCTATCTAGCTAGGACATCATTTTTGCTTACAAACAAAACCATTTGATAAATTAATACACCTAATTCTCATATCTCAACTTGGCCTTAATTTTAAGGAGCCTATTTGCCCCAATATGAAGGACACCATATTAGAACAGATTGCCTTTAAACTGTATAAAGGATCATGTGTCTTTAAGCTTCAGAACATGGGGCTGCATGCAATCGCTCTCACTCCTCCCTCCCAAGTTCCAGCCTGTTACCTGGCAACTGCTGCAGAAACATGCAAGGATTGTGGGCCCAATTGCCGCCCGATTAATGAAAGCCTTCTTGTGGTACCGTAGTTCCAGAATAGTTTTCTGACAAATTCTACCTTGACATTTCTTAAGAAAATTAAGAAATTTTACCATGGAATTTAATCGGAGTAAATTATAAATTAATCACTCTAGTTTTAAAAAATAAATTAATTAGTTTCAAAAATCATTATTTAATCTGTTAATTAATATTAATTATATTTAATTTAATATTATTCTTATTCTATAACATCTCTTGTTTTCTCATCGATCTTTCCATATATTTTTTTTCTCTTTTTATTTCTATAAAAAAAAAAAACAAAATTACAAATAGATTTCAAAATATGAAAACTAAATAATTAGTTTTTTGAAATAAGAGGAATTAATTAATTTATTTCTAAAAACGAGAGGGATTAATTTATAATTCACTCAATTTAATCATCAAAAAGAAATCAACATGACATACACTGGAAATTAAACCTGTCAACAGACAAAAACGAAACCAAAAGCCAATAAGATCTGCAAGAAATTACAACCTTATCAATTTATGCTATCAGACGAGAGCAATAATACAGGATGGGGTTTTTTTTTTTTTTCCCTTTCCCACTCACGCAGATTACAGATTGTGGAACCAACTGAGAATTTTCTGACATTTTGGCTGGTGATGATACGACTTAGGCCACCTGTTTATCGATCAAGTACAGGTTAAAAGAGCTGGGAAAAAATAAATTACAATTGCAGAGGGGGCATAAAATTAGAAGCCTAACCTCAGGTTTTAAAAAATTACAAGGTATCTATTACTCTTATCATCTCCTGTGGGGATTATGCAATGATCTTTGAGACCCTTCAAAGAGATCCAGCAAGTAATTCTGTAAATCATCAGCACTGTACTTAATGTGCTTGTCACTTATATGATTGGTATGCCTTCCAACAAATGTCCGGTAAGCCTGAATCACCTTGAGGGATGTTGAGATCTGTAAATCCTCTCGAAGCTGAGTATTAGGGATAGACCATGCTGTCTGGGTCCTGTAAACCTCTTCAAAAGCGAGATAAAAGTTCCGAAACCTTTCTTTGAGTAGAGTTTTTGATGAATTGGAGTTCCCCTCATCCTTCAGTATAGCGAGGATGGAACTCCAAGTAGCTCTTTCATAGTTTATCTCATGCTGTTGGAATTTCCAGTTGTGCTTTCGAATCCACTCATCTCCAAATATAATGCGAAGATCAGAATTCTTAACTTTTTGAGCCATGTAATGTATGTTGTTCATCAAGAATATGTGCTGCAAAGAAGCATCTCTGTATAACTTGGCCTTGTCATCAAGATTGCATTCTAGAATTGAAGCAACTGATCGGAAATGGAGAGCCAATGGTGAACCATCGCATGCACCTTCCCTGGTGCTCTCTTCTTCTGTAGATGGACTCATGTCAGGGGAAAATGACATAGGATCCTCTCCATCAAGGTCCTTGAGGAGAATATTGAGGGTCCCCCGGTAGCCAGTGAGAGCATTGATGTAATTCATGACATACTTTGTGAGAGGATGAATTCCACCTCCTGCAAAAGAATTTGCTGAGATGCTTGTTGCAATAGCATTTTCAAATTCGTGAAATGCTGCCCTTACGGAGTCACCCAATCTCCTTAGGACTTCACGACAGTCAATTCTAACACAAGCACCAGCCTCATCTGCATATAATGAATCTATATCAGGAAGAAGATCTGCTAAGACCTCATACATGCTAAGAATAGGAAAAAGCTTTTCCGGTTTGTGGGGACCAATAGATATGGCTTCACCAAAATTCAATAGTTGCAACATTGAAGCCTTTGAAGCATCAGCAAAAGAAACCAAATTAACTGTTTCTTGCTCCCCAAAAATCTGTTCAGAGAGCAATTTCTCACTAGCAAGATACACCCGCACAAAGATCTTCATAGTACGAACCCATCTCCTGATCTTGGAATTTAAGGTGCCCCACTCCAATCTCAGCACATCTTCAATGCTCAGTTTCTCCATTTCAAGAATAAAGAGGAACTCATCCAAGGCATCCCGTCGAACACTAACATATGCTTGGGAACATTCATGACCATAACCAGAAATGAACATCAGATTTGCAATACATCTGAGCTCAGGAATCACATTAGGATGAATTAAATCAACAATATATTCCTCTGAAGTTCTGCTAACACTATCTCTACGCAGAGATTCCTCAAATGAGTCATCCCCAAGAGAGATTACTGAGCCAGCATCCTCTTCACTAGAACGAAAAGACAAATGTTCTGGCTCAAGTGGTTGCCTGTTTTGAATGAGCATATGCTTGAACTCTTCCTCGAGCCTTGCCATTGCAATTTGAAGAACATCATGCGCCCTCCGTAACAGCTCCTTTTCTCCATCATCTTTCAAACACATAGTCTCCAGCCTTTCTGTCAATTTACGAGCTTCATCAGCAGCATTTATGTACTCTGTAGCTTCATCAAGACCTAAGTCCCAGATCATAGATTGATCTGTCTCCCAAATCATAATCTTTTCCTGAATAACACTTAGCCTGCCTTCATCATCACTTATTTCGTCTACACCGTTTTCACTGATGGTGGTTATGGTAGTCATTTGGGCACCAAGGTCCGCCAAGATTTTCTTGGCATCATCTGTAAGGTTCTTTTTCGACCCTAATGCCCTCACAATTTGTTTTGCAGCTGCAATTAAGTTTTCTTCTCCTTCTAATTCAGGAATTGCAGTCTCATACTCCCCCATAGCTAGAAAATTCCCAAAGAACAACAATCACAAACTCCCAACCAATCACTTTTTTTGGTCAACAACCAGAACTGAACCCCAAACCTGTAATCACCCCTCTTAATAGTCGCCTTCCAAACTCTGAGTAAAGGCAGAGTAATACATGCTACTCTCTAATCTTGCCTGGAAACCCAAACATTGATTAGTTTTCCAAACCAAAATCCAAATACTTTTGCATCCAATGCTAAATGGTAAGGAGATAAGAAGCAAAGCTGAAAAAGGAAGCCAAGCGTGGTCGATCAAAGGAATGCAAAATCATTAACTGATTCAAGAAAAGAAAAGCAATTGCATAAGCTTAAGAATCAACAATGTTAAAACCCAACTTCCAAATTTTACAAACAGCAAGAACAAAGAAAGACAATAAAAAACCCAGTTCATTCAGCACTATTAATCTACCATTCACACAAAAAAAAAAGCTAAAAAGGAGAGAAAGAATCACAAACACACAACAGTAACATAGAAAAATATGAACAGAAGACAAATGGTGTTCTAAAGATTTGGCATAATCATGGAAAAGCAAACTAAAAATAAGCATACAATACTAAATATATATATATATATATATATATATATATAAGGGCTTCATTTACATCTAAAAAAAGATGAGCAAGATCTAAAAGCAGTAAAAGAAAAGTGAGGCAGTCTAAGACAGAAATAGAAACATCAAGTGTAGAGACAGTAGAAAGATGAAAGTTGAACTGACTGACCTTCCTTCTTGCTCGCAGACAGCAATTTCTAAAGCTGATCTCTCTCTTCTCCTTTATCTGTCTCTCACTTCCTCATTTTATTTTAAGGAGGAGGGTTGAAAGAAAGAAAGAAAGAATAGAAGTCCTTTTGCTGTGCTGGTTTCTTTTTGTCCACCAAGGGCGCTTTTCCGTGCCATCTGACCGTACATTTCTACGCGGAAAAATAAACGACTTTCTTTTTTTAGTCTTTAACTTTAAGATATTTTTTAAATTTAATCCATATAAAAAACTTATCGTCACTTGATTTTATTTTTAAAAAATTATATAAATTGATTCGCATCTGAACTAATGTCCTATAATATTACAATTACAAAAAAAAAAAAAAAACGAAAAGAGATGAGGTGTTCACTATTCATTCATTTACTGTAACTGTAGCTGCGCACTCAGTTCACCTGTTCATCATTTTCTCAGCTTTGTTTATTGATTTCTCTGATTTGTTTTTTCGTTTCAGTTCTTTACTGTACAAAAACAATTGTTTTATATTTTTTTGTTTCAGCCATCCGATCTAACTTAATTGCTTTGAAATCGTCCGATCAAACATGGTTTTAAGATCATCGACAGTGTGCTGTCTCTTCAGCCGTTTGATCTTGGTCCGTTTGATTTCTTTTATTAGATATCACCAATAACTAAATGCCACGTGTTCAACCTTATCTCTTAAAATCTAATCTTATATCTAACATATTAAAACGCACTCTCTGTGAGATAGAGAGAGGGTAGAGAGAGAGAGTCAAGGTGAGCGGTGAAAATAGATCTGGAAAGCTATGACAGTTGCAGAGGAAGCTGGAGGAGAAAACTTGAGATCTCACATCCTTCCATCATCACCCCTCACCCCCGGTACCTTTCTTTCCCTACCTGATTCGATGACTCCTCTCATGGTAGTTTCTTTTTTTTTTTTTTTTTCAACAAGTGAGAACTTCAAATAATCATTCTCGGACATTGGTTAGTAGCCCGGCCCGGTACTTTATGCCTTCCCTTTAAAACCCTGAAACCCTAAACTTGGGAATCCATTTTTTCGCTGCAGGCAGCCTTCTCTTCCTTGAAAGTTTTCAGCTTTAGTTTCTAGAGAGAGAAAAGAGACTTTTAGAGAGAGGAAGGAGAGATAATGGGGGCGAGGAAGAAAGAATAGTTTGAAGTGGAGAAAAAGAAGAAGACCAGTAAAAAAACCAAACCCACCAAGAAAAAGAAGCTCAATACAGAAGAATCTCTACTCCATCAAAAACAAGAAGACACAGCAACTGATTACAAGGTGTGCATCGTTTCACTTTTTTGTATTCTTTCTCTTTTAGGTTTTGATGGAAAGCTTGAAATATTTCTACCTTCCGCTGAAATAAACACAATTTGTGCTCATATAAACTTCGATTTTTGTGCTTTTATAGCTATTACCTCCATGCTGGAGTGGCTATTTTGTGTTAAATACTTTATGGGTTATGGCTATTTTGGTTTTTTGAGTTGTTAGTGTTGTGTTTGTTTGACTATTTGTTATTGGATGCTTACTGTGTGTTCTGTATAACTTTAATGAGTTTTGAGTTACTTTTTTATGGTAGGAATTTTCTGAGGATGATGATTCTGAGAATTATAAATCAGTAGGAGAGTCGGAAGCTAGCAATAGTGAATCCTCTGGAGATGAGGTACATGGTAATTGCCTGCGTTTTCTTTCCATTTGCATGTGCAATATTTACCAACATATACTTCAAAAAAAAAATTTAATAAATGTTGATGTTATCTAGCAAGTGCTATTGTTCAAAAACAAAATGAAACAAAAAAAAAAAAAAAATGCATGCTGTGTTTCAGAGCAAAACAAATATTAGAGAAGGCTGGTTAACTTTGAATGAGAGATATTCTTTCTTTGTTTAATTTTTCACAGTCGGACAACTAAGGTTTTTTATATTTGCAGTGCTTGGTAATTCATATTCATATAATGTACCTTAAGCTGGAGCATGGATGCCTTTCAAATTGATCGCTTATGACATCTTTTATTAGAATGAAATGAGTTGAGACTTTCTAACTGACAAATTTATAAAAAAAATACTCTTTAACTTCAGTTTCACTTTAATTTCATTCATCAGTGCTTCTTTTATCGAAATATGAATATGACGTTAATTTGCTTTTAGTAGTTTTTTTGAAAAAAACAAAATTTGGTGGGGCAGGCCGTAGATCATCCGATCTTGCAAACTCAATGATTTTGTAAAATATTAGATGAAATTTTTCATATCCCATTTATCTAAATTTGGATTTTCAAGTTAAGAAATAAGACTCTCAACTCGATACACTTAAAATGAAATAAGATTAAATTTAAAAATATGAAAGATTTTTTTTTTTTTTTTTTTTTTTTTTTTGTGAAGTTTAAAATCAATGAAAATGTTATTTACAAGCATCATTTAAATTGTAAAATAAGATGCATAGTTGAAATGACATGATATGTTTTATGCATTATAGGCTACTGCTGGCTTGAGGTCATTAGAAGGCTATACATCTTAAAGGATTCTACAAGCAGTAAGTATATTTATGTTTACAATTATGTTGAACAATTACTATCTATTAATTAATACTCTGTCCACGTTCACATGCTTTATCATATGATATTGAATAATTACTTTTGTAATGAATTTCCTGTTTGAAAGGGAAGGGATCTTTTCCGATAGAAGCAGCCTGAAGTCTGAGCCATATGGGATTTCGATTTTGGGTGGCTCTCAAGAGGGTTCTTATATGTGGGTATGTTGCTTATTTAACATTTACATAATTTTGTATATATTGGGGATCATAGTGTTTTCATGAATTTCATCTCTTCTTCAAGCAACTGCATTTTTATTGTTATATTAATGATTTTTGAAGAGTGATTTTGTGGTAATTAATTAACTGTTGCTCTGCGCCTCTGCCTATCTGTCTGGGTGTGCTAACTTTTCATAAACACTCTGGATAAGTTTCTTGGTTTTTTTTTTAAAAAAATGCGACCATCCTATAAGAAAATCAGAGCTTGCTTTAATTTTTTATAACTATTGTTGGTAAAATTGTGAATTTCCTTTTTTTTTATTTTTTTGGTTTATTGCATAGTGCTTGACTACTTATTGCCATTACCAAAAAAGCTGCTTCTCAATCTTCATGGAAGGAGCATTGGTGTTATATTTGATAATTGGATATTTGCCATCCACTTGAATCAATGGTGACAGCTTGGTTGTGGGATTTTTTTGTGAGGATTAGAGGGGTATTTGCCTTGCTATTTCTTTTTGAAGTTGATTTCTTTATTAGATTTATTATTGTTAGGATAACATTGATGTCAATTTCTTTATCAGACTATCTGTCTTCTCTTACTATTGTTGTTTTCCACAATGTAATGAAATGCCATTATAGATTTGTTGGAATATAAGAGACGTAGTTCCGATGGAGCCTCCGTATGGTTTTTTTTTTGTATGCAAGTCAATGCAGCAGAGAACAAACCATTTTATTTCTTACATGCAGTGTATGGTAAGTACGGTTTAACTTGCATATATATATATATATATATATATATATATATAAACAATGTGTATGATTTATAAACAAGTGTTTTATGAAAAAAACATATGGTGCCAATATATATTATTATTTACAAGGGCTGGTTTGTTTATCGGATTTATCTTCACATACATACTTTGTTGAGAGATTTAACTCTTTTGAGGATAAAGCAGCATTAAACCCCATGTATTGGTGATACATTATAGTTTTATGCATAAACTCATCAAGGTACCTAATGTTGTTTTATTGATTATAGGTTGGAGTGAGCATTAAGGTGGTGTCAAGTACACTTGGGAGTGTTGTGAGAGCTAAAGCAAGGCAGAACGAGGCCAACTGGGTTGTCCTGGACAAGTAATTATATGTAAAAAAAGAATTTTCTTATTTCTGAGCTACTAATATAGTAATTGGTTTGTCGATATTGAGTCGTTTGCTCTTCTGTTCCCTTTGGTTAGTAGTATTGATTTTAGCCATGCTTCATAGAATTCTATTGAAGTTAACGGTAACCAATCATTGTAAGATTATGTTTGGTAAATGACACCACTAGGCAATTTTATCCTTGGGTTCCTGGCTAATCCCACTTAAATTGGTTGGTTTTGTTTTTTCAATCCTATTCCTATGGTATTGAACACCATAGTCATGTCCTGATGATGCTTGATTGATATTTGCTCTTGGAAAATGATAGAATTTTGAATGCTAAATGATACTATTATTGTTATTGATCTGAATGCTAGTAGAAATTCGAATCATTTCCAACTGTATATTGATAAAATAAATGTGGTGTGTTTTTATTTGGCATATGGTAGCCGTGAAGAAAAGTTTTAAATACCAAGAACTTTTATAACCTCCAGGTTATAGAAATTTTCCTCTTTTGGTTGACTTGGGACTACATGCTTGATGAGTTTCAGTTGTGTTAGTAACATGTTGCTAGCGTTGCATCTTGACAGGCATATAAACTTTTGTCTTGCTAAATTTTTATGGTTTAACTGCTCACGTAAAATTAGTGGTTTTGTCAGCCATAATGATAATCATTATTATAAATAATAAATCAATAATGTTTCATTATTCACTTCTTACCGCACTAAGACTTAAAATTAAAGCTTCGTTATTATCATGTCTTAGTCTGCTAATGCAGAAAACTCAAGCAAGTGCTTAAGCATTGCATAGAGGAACTTCGCTGCAACATTACTGTAATGAAAGGTTCTCAAACAAAAGTTCTTAGGCTTAACTTGGGATGCTCGAATGGAGTCCAAACCCCATGCTATTCTACTGCTGCTTCACCAAAAAAGGATGTTGGAAGGCTGCTAGGTCACAATATGAAGCATTCTACTCCTGTAAGCAGCCTTGAAGAACCGAGTACTTCCTACTCGAACTATAGAAGGTTAATCATCGCCAAGCTATGATACGTAAAGGCCTCTTTTTCTTGGGTGTTCTAGATAATCAAGCATTGGTTGTATTTCTTTCACATAAGTAGCATGCATTCATCTGAATAGATATTAATTAATTCTTGGAAATTCTACAATAAACTTCTGAACAGTTGAGTGATGTTGTCAAAATAAGGTGGGTGAGATCAGGAATTTGAATCTAACCTTACAAAGTACAACTGTTTCTTTTGATGAGGAAAAAAAGGTACAATTATTTCCATCCATTTTTTTTTTTAATTTATCCATTTTGCACTTTTGTTTTACTTAAGTTTTCTCTTGCAGACAAAATATTCGGGTGTGGAAGCAGCCATTGAATATATATTGAATATTGAAAAAATAAGATAATGCCATAAAAATTATTTTACAAATAAAGTTTTTATAATTAAATTTCCATATATATATATATATATACACACTTTTAAAATTTTAATTATTTAAGACAATGTTTGTCAAATTAACTATATTGATATTGTAAGTATAACTACGTTAAAAAAAAAAAAATGTGAGCATCCTTATCCTTAAAAAAGATTATTAAAATAAGTGACGTTTTATTTACTTTTATTAGCAAATTTTATAGTGTTAACAATAAATTCTTTTAACACTTTCTTAATGATGGTGAACATATTGATTAACATAGCACGACAAAATGGTGAACCAAAAATTATGAATCGAAAAATGTTATCTCACAAAATAATTATATAAAGTTTTATTTTTTATTTTTAATTTAACATCTTTTGATTGGTCAACAAAATACATACAATTAAATTAAATAAATATATTTAATTCACTGTGTTATATACCGTTGGAAGTAAAATTAAATTAAAAAAAAAAAGATATTTACTATTTATTTTCTGTCATTTTAGATTTAAATTCGTTGTTTATTGTATTACTTGATTTTTTGCTCTCTAACTTTTCGTTAATTTCTTTTTTGTCATTTGTTGGATTTGATCAACTTTATTTTTATCCTTAAATGATTCTCCTTTTTATTTTCTTTTTAGGCATTTTTTCATCATTTCTTCTATTGAGCATTTAAAGCTTCTATTTTCTTTTAATGTTTTTTTTTCCTTCTTAGTTTCCACAAGTGAAGCCAAAGCCACTTGCTATTCAAGAGTAAATTATAAATTAGTCCATCTTTCTTAGAAAAACAAATTAGTTAGTCCTTTTGGTTGATTTTTTTTATTTTTGTCCTTTTTAATTTATTTTTATTTTTTGTTTTAAGAAATAGAGAAAGAATAAAAGAATAAGTAAAAATATGAAAAATATATATTTTATAAAATGAAAATACATTAATTGTAGACAACATTGATTAAAAATATTAAAAAATTATTTTTACAACCAAAAGAATTAATTAATTAATCCATTTCTCAAAATAAGATGAACTAATTTATAATTTAATCGATAATTCGAGAATCTTTTTCTTCGTAAATTAAGAAGTAAAATTTATGAGAACAAATTTTATAATAGTTTTTATTTTAATTTATTAACTTTAATATATTTCATACAACTTAGATGGTTTTTTGTTAAAAAAACTATTTATACTATATACTTGAATCAATTAAGTATGATCATAATATATCATTAGTTTTGTTAAAAATTATATATATATATATTTATTATGTATCTACACACACAACATCAATTATTTGTTATTTATTTTTTTTCATATTCTAAAAGCTGTATTTTTAAATAAAATAATTTAATTAATGTTTTGAAAAAACCTCTTATATATATATATATATATATATATATATATATATATATATATATATATATATATATATATATATATATATATATATATCATTATTTTTGTTAAAAATTTATTATGTATCTACATATACAACACCAATTATTTGTTATTTATTTTTTTCATATTCTAAAAGTCTGTGTTTTTAAATAAAATAATTAAATTAATATTTTGAAAAACCTTTTAATTATTCAAATAGAAATTTTTATACTAATATTATAAATTATTATTATTATTATTATTATTATTATATATATAAGTTCACTCAATATATAGATTTGATTTATATTAATCTTCAAAAACAAAATATCTACTCGTATCGTATCATACGAATTGTTAACTTTGTGTATATAATGGTTCTCCCCACAGCGTATCGTGGTCGGCCTCTCTCTGTTTTTTCTTTTTTTTTTTTTTTGGGTTGGCCTTCTCTATCTCTTTTTTTTTTTTTTTAAAGGGTCAATTTGTCATTCACTCGTAGCAGTACCATTTTTTTCTCTTTTAATGACTGACCTTTTTTTCCCTTTTTTTAAAGGAACAAATTAATAATTAGTTAAAAAATTCATATGCTTTATTTGATTATATATATATAGAATTTATCGTAACCAATTTTATAGTAGTTTTTATTTAAATGTATTCACTTTGATATATTCCATGTAATTTGAGTTGATTTTTGATATATATTTTTATTTATTTTATAGGCTCTCATTCGACTAAGTAATATATATATATATATATATATTACTTAGCGAGCTCTATATAGTTTTGCCATATATAAATTCGATGAGCGGGAGAGAGAACTAAAAATGTATTTTGAATTATTTGACTTTTAAAAAAAATAATTATTAGTTAAAAAATTTACAAGTTTTATTTGATTTTGTATATATATAATCGAATTTACCGAAGCTAATTTTATAGTATTTTTTATTTAAAACTATTTACTTCGATATATTCTATTCGATTTAGGTGGATTTTTTTATATTTATTTATTTATTTATTTATTTTATATACTCTAAATTTATCAAGTAAGATATATATTGTTTTGTTATAAATTAATTATATCTACACATATAATATCAATTATTTGTTATTTATTTTTTCATATTCTAAAATCTATATTTTTAAATAAAATATTTTAATTAATGTTTTGAAACAACCTTTTAATTATTCAAATGCAAATTTTTTATACTAATATTATAAATTATTTTGTTAATAAATATATATAAATCAAATGAGTTTGCTTAATATATACATTCGATCTATATTAATTACTAAAAATAAAAAATTTTATTCGCATTATACTATACGAATTATTAACCCTATGTATATACGGTTGTACGCACGTAGCGTAGCGTGGGTATCCAACTAGTTTTTACTAATTAGATTTCAAAAGGGGGGGAGTTGAACTTGGTTTGTATGGCCGGTAGCATAATGCCATCTTTCGATTCTCTTTGGTTACTCGTAATGTAATTTTTAGTTGTTACCAAATATGCATTGTTCTTTTTCTAGAAAAATAAATATGAGATAAACAATTTGAATTATTTGAATTTCAAACTATTATTTACTAAATAAATGTTATTTTTTATCTTTAACGAGTTAAAATGTTAATTGTTAACTCGAAATGTAATTTAATGACAAAATTTATATCCAAATTATTAAGATTGTGGTAAAATAAAGTGTATACTTTTAATTTGAACTATTTGAATTTCAAACTATTAATTTTATTAGCAAATTTTATCCTTTTTTATTATTTTTCACAATCAAAAAGTTGATTATTAACTAAAATATTTAAAACGATATCGTTTTTAGCATTTCAAATTTTTTTAGAATTAAAATTAATTTTAAAAAGTTAATATTTCAATTTATTTTTTTAACTAGATGGATCCATATGCATCATCAATTATCTAATAACAAAAGCAAGATCCATAAAAAAATTAAAAAAAAAAATCATTAGCAACCTTAAAGCTAATTATTATTAAATATTTTTTCAAAATTAAATTTAATTCTTAAAAAATTAATAATTCAATTTTTTATTTTTTACTACATGGTCCATTACATATCATTAATTATCCATTAACAAAAGTCAAATTCATAAACAAACAAAAAAAAATCATATAAACTTTTTTAAAGCTATTAAAACAAATTAATTCTAATTCTAAAAAATAGTTAACACTTTGACTGTTAGAAGCGATTGAGAAGGATAAAATTCATCCAAAAACTAATACTTTAGGGTCTAAATAACCCAAATTAATAGTATAGATTTTATTTTGTCGAATTTCGAAAGTTTAAGGATAAATTTTGCCATTAAATCATATTTTAGTTAACGATCAACATTTTGATCATAAGAGATAATGAAAAAAAGATAACATTTGTTTCAAAATTAATAATTTTTTTTATCCAAATAGCTCAATTTAATAATATAAACCTTAAATTGCTATAACTCGATAGCTTGGGGTAACTTTTGTCATTCAACCTAGGTTATTATATTGGCTAAAGAGGCATAAACGGGTTTAATACTTTTTTATTTTTATTTCATATTTAAAGAATTTTTCTATCAAAATTTTTTCCTTGATAAAAACCTTTTACATTATTTTTTAATACCCATCATATATTTCTAGGTTTAATGGCATAATTTACCCCAAAACCATTATAATTGTGACAAAATAAGACGATACTATTAATTTAAACTATTTGGACTCCAAATTAGTAATTTGTAAACAAATTTTATCATTTTTTATTATATTTAATGGTTAAACTCGTAACAATTAACTCAAATCATCTTCACGTTGTCATCAACAAACCCATAATCTTCACTTCATCACTCGAAGAACTCTCATTTCTCCTAAACTTGCTATGTTTTCACACTAAAGACTTAATAGAACAATCACATGTAGACCCAAAATCTGAATATTTATATGTTGAATTTGACCAATTCTAAAAATCACACCCCAACATGTGTCCCTTACAATTATGAAAGAGGCTCTCATTTGCTTTAAATATACATACACGGGGCCTCTCGTATCGAAAGAACCCCTATAACCGACAACTTCGTTTGCTCATCTCATTAGTAACTCTTCGGCTTTAGTACATTCTCCTATATATTGGGAAGAAACATAGAGAAAATATATTAAATGAAAGATATCGCCTCACATGTCATTTCTAGAAATCATGGCATATACACCGATACTCATAAAATATTCACTTAAAAGGATCTTCAACTAGTAGGAACTCTAGTCGGAGTTTGTTGCAAGCCAAACGAAAGACTTGTTTGCCCTTAAGAGAAAGACAAATATACCTTCTACTCTATTCTAGTTGAACATTCCTAACACTATATAATGATACATGTTAAAAGAGATTTTGTTTCTACGGTCAACGATACATGGTACCGTATCATAACACCACAAAATTAATAATCTAAACTTAACTATTATAGCTAGTAATAAGTGTAGATTGATCTCACGAGGACTAATCTGATTGCTTTTATGATCTTTATTTATGTTCAATCCAGGTGAATAAATAAAAGAAAGGAGAAGGTGTTTTGCGGTTTGCTTCATTCAAGGAGACAAAGAATTCAATGTATGAAAATAAAGCAAATTTGAGAAACTAATCAATAAGAAAGAATTCGATCCAAGAATAAAATTTACCTTCAAATTATAAGCTAATCATTGATGACACTTATTCATTAGTTACCATTTAGTCTATTTCAATCTAAAAGTATAGATTAACTATGTTCTTCTTACTTAATCATCAAACCCCAAAAACATGCAATTTGAATTTTTATTATCGAACAATATAAAATGTTAACACCTAATTTTTACCCCACTTAATTTTTTTAATCTTGTGAGAAAATATAAAAAAGAAAAAAAGAGAATAATTTGGAAAAAATGATTTAGGGGTTCAAGTAAAAAAATACAAAGTGTAAAGACCAAAGAAAACTCAATCAAGGATGCAATTGAAAAGGATTAAGACCCAAGATTTTAATTGATAGATAGGGAGTGTAATGCACGGTAATCGCTAAAATAGGAATGTAATAAGAGTTTAATATTAAAACCGTTTGAAAATAAATTAATAAATATATATTTTTGAGAATGAAAAATAATTACTAGAAACTTAAAAGAATATTTAGGAGAGTTAAAATAGTTTTCCATGCTTAAAGAATATTTTAGTGATTTTTCTATACATGAATAGTAGTTATTGCATGAGAAAATTAATTAAAGCATGTTGTTTGTGTATGAAAAATATTTTTTTTGTTTAGAATAATTTTTAGAAGGGTGTTAGATTATTTTATATGATTTTATGAATTTTTCTATATATCGTGAATATTTCATTGAATTTTCTAAGTGTAGGAATAGTATTTGTAGAGGTAAAGAATTTAATTAGGCACCTTAAGAGTATGAGAAATTTTTTTAAAAGCATATAATATTCCTATAGGATGTGTGAGAGTGCCTATAAAATTTAAATTAATTTTAGTAAGTATAGGAAATATTTTTTTTATAGGAAATAGTGTAATTTTCACACTAAATAAATAAATTGAAGGCTCAAATTAGGGCCCAAAATTATGAAAATTTACATAAAACTCCCTTAATGAATTTTTGAATTTATTATAGAAATAAATTTTATTTTTGAAAATTATAGAATGGAATTTTAAAAGTAGGGACTGAGTTGCATAAAATTAAAAGTATAATAATCCAAATTAAATTATGTGATAATTTTAAGGGTTAAATAAAAACTAAAAATAAAGTATTATAAGTGAGGTTTTGCATAAAAGAGGGACTTAGGAAAGAATGGCCTGTGAAAAAGTCTAGAAACTTGGAGGACCAAACGTTTTTAATTTCCTCCCAAATTTGGCCGACTCGGAGAATTAATTAATTCGAATTCCGAGTAAAAATTATGGTAAAAAATAATCAGTGTGGAAGGATTAATAAAAAGGTGAATAAATGGCTAAACATTGGGACAAATGCAAATGAATGATTGCAAATTGAATTAAGAGCTAATATTTTCCCACATTAAGGGTAGAGATGGGGTAAATAATTTCACAAAATTTCACATAAATAGGGGTGCTGAAAAAATAAAAAAGGGAGGAAAAATTGAAAAACACAAAAGAAACTCTTACAAACTTTTCACTTAAAAATCACCCAAAATTTTTTTTAATAAATTCTATCCACCTTTAATCGATGGAAGAAGCTTGAATTTTAAGTGGGAAATCAAAAATCTCACGGAAAAAATTCAAAGATCAGATTCAAAAATTTAGAGGAAAAGAGGAGGAAGAGAAATCCTTCATTAATCTACCTTTTTAGAGTCTAATTGGACCTCAAACAAGTAAGTTAACCTCACCTATACCACAAATATGCTTAATTTCAAGTCAATTTCATGTTTAATTGCTTGATTTGATTTAATTGCTCAATTAAGAAAAATTAGGGTTATGGTTCTTGATGAACCAAATTTGGGGGGTTTTGAATTATTTTTATTTAATTGGTATTTTGGCACTTTATTATGACTTATTTAAGCATGAATTAATGTTTAGGAATGAAAAATTACACTTTGATTAAAGAAAAATCCACTAATTTTTAGGAATTTTATCCCACCTAAACTAAGCAAATTAGGGTTTGAGTTCAAAGTAATTTGATTCTGGTTTGATGGGTCATTCACACTTGAATAAGCATTTTTTGATGAGTAGAAATGGAAAATTTGCTAAAAATTGAAGAAAATGGGTTTTATGGGATTGGGCCCAATTTCGGCCCATTAAGGCCCAATACGGGTTTGGGCCAGATTTCGGATCTCAAATTTCAATTAAATTAAATTGTATAGTTTTTACATATCTAGGCTACTTAGTGTTAAAATGGTGGGACAAAATGAGGAGAAAATGTTAGGATTCTAAAGAGGTCAAGTTTAGGCCTAAATGAGAATTTTGGAGAATTAGGTTTAAACCAAGTGTTAAAACTTAAATTTGATGATTCAGACTCAAAACACAGTAAAAGGATGATTTAAAATGAAAAGAGCTAATAAAAATTTAAAGGAAAATTGGGTTAGGAAAAATTGGGCCTTAGGCCCATTAAGGCTCAAACCGAATTGAACCTCCTAAATCAATGAAATAATACCTAGTTAGGTCAGAAAATGAAATGATACTTAAATTGGTAAAGACCAAATATGGAAGCTAAATAAGAACATACGAAAAAGAATTTAGGAAAGTAAAGTGAAAAGTAAGTTTAATGAACAAAGAAATGGAACAAAAATGTTCATCTCCCTTTATGTTATGGTTCGTTCTTTCAAATGCTATTTGAATGCATTAGGTTATGAATAATGGTTATGCTTGAATGCGATTGATGATGAGAATTGGATTATGATGATTGATGTGCCAATGATGGCGGTGTTGATTTATATTGGATTGATGTTATCTATGCTTTGTTATGCTTGTCTAATTTTATATCAATTTTTATGACTTGGTTATATAACCATTCAAAGTAAGCATTTATAAATTCATATAGCATGCTGGTTCATTGCAATTGCATACGTATGCTTAGCTCATGAATAATGTTTTAAGTCATGAAAATATATGTTATGTCATGGTTATCCGATAGCAATTGGAATGATTTTAAAGGAAAAGATTTTCATGACTTTGAGGTTTTGAGTAAAGGAATTCATGGGTTTTTCATACATTGATGGTAATGGTTCAAGGCCGGGCGAGTGCGGACATGGACTTTTAAAGGCTTGGTAGGGCGCGTCCGTGGATGGGTCTAGTTCGCCGGACATATATGATGGAAACCCCGAAGTACCTAAATGGGACATGTCCAAAGACGGAAAAAGAATTTTCGGACTTGTTTATGAAATATTTTATGACTTAAGAAAAAAGGATTCATTATGCATATCGGTGTTTTTGCATGCATACACATGTACGTATACTACATGCATATGTTAACTTATTGAGTCGTAGCTCATACGAGTTCCTTATGGTGTAGATAAATAAGATACTATGGCTCACTTCTCTACGAAGCTAACTAGCGAGGGAGGCATCGAAGCATGTAGCTTGGATGAGGGTTTGGCTTTCGGGTAGACCCATTACACGAGTAGTTGACATAGAATCGATCATGTATATAAATAGTTAAGGTATGTAATCGAATCGGTAATAATAAAATAATAATATCATAGTAATAGTGTAATTACTTTAAATTATCCATTGCATATTGACATGATTAGAATTTTAGCAAACATGTAAAATGAAATAAATTAAAATAAAATATCATGGTAAATAAATGCGACATAAATGCGAAAAATTTATAGCAAAGTTGAAGTAAGAAATAGGACCTAAACGTCATTAAAAGATTTTTGTGACGTAAATATTCTTACATATGTTACAATAAGATCATAATGCCTTATAACTTATATTCATTGCACTTCAAATATGACTAACGACAGTAATATTCTCAACTTATTAGGTCCTAGGTTGAGGATGTTACGGGGAGGGTACTATTTAGGGAAAAAACCAAGCAAATCAATACCGAAATTTGAGGAGACGTTGAATGTGGTCGAATTTGAGGAGAGAAAACCTATGACCCTACCCATTTGGATACCTAACCAATTCTCCCAATTCCAACAAACCATTAACTTACTATCCCTCATCCTCTAAGAATTTCCCTTTTCAAAAATAATGACTTAAAATCAATGAAATAGACCTAATTAAAGCAAACCTGTTTCCCAACTCGTTTGATGTAACCCCGGCCTAATCGATCGATCGAGGTCAAATCAAACCTCCTAACCACTAGAAAAACATTCCTCATAGTCTTCTAAGTAGATTATGTCTTATATATGCCTCCTCATGGTTGGGAACATGATAGAAGAAAGAGCCAAAAAGAAGTAGATTCGAGTACCATCGATATCTCTCATTCGATCGTAGTGGATGACACCACCAACACCAAAAGAGAGATAAGATCTAGGCGTATCTTTCCCAACCATCCATATGCCCATGCATCACCAAACAATGATTAAAGCTATTAACAATAACGTTGGGGATTTCAAAGACATTTTGGTAATTTTGTTATATAGAGGGATTTTGGTCATTTCACAACTAACAAGGGCGGTTCAATAATTTCATAATAGCATCTTTAATGCTCCAATGAGTAGTTTCTCTCCTTTCTCAACTAATTAAATAATTATTTTTCATCCGGGATGAAGAGAGTAGAACCGAACTCAAAGAGGATTTTGGACAAATTCAACACTTTACAATAGTTATTTGGGTAACATTCAAAAAATTATACCCATTTGCTATCATTGATTATTCTTTATTTTAGAAATATAAAATTGTTTTGGTTGGGATTGTTGACAAATTTGAAATACGATTAGATATATTGTTGTGTATCAAACTCGAAAAGGTCATCAATCTTGGGTATTTTAAATAGAAATAAGGTAGATTGATCAATGCTTCACGATGAAACTAAAAGAACGAGTATGAAATTTAATTTTAATGATAGATCTAAGGCAAATGTTAGACTCGGTGGTTGCATTTGAATATGATGCTTGTGCTTGTATTGTGATGTGATTGATTTGGTATGCTTGGTAAGATGTTCCGAATACATAATATTCATGTCTATTGTATGATTTCTTGATTTTTTATGCATTTGAAAGGAAGTCGCAGGTGACTTTTCACCTATATGGATAAAGTCTGTTAGTGATTTCTAAATCATTTTACACGATATTCTATGCACTTGAAAGGAAGATGTCGGTGGCTTTCCACCTATGTGAATGAAGCTATCGGTGGTTTCTCAACTAGTTTACCAACTTTATGTTTAAGTGAAAGAAAGTTGCCGAGAACTTCCCACTTATGTGGATGACGCCACTAATGGCTTCCAAATCGGTTTACTCGCTTTATGAGTTGAGAATAAAGTCATTGGTGGTTTCTCACTTGTATGGATGAAGTCGTTGATGGCTTCCCAAATGATATAATGTAAATTCACTAGTGACTTTCTAAATGTTATGGGAGAAACTCTCGGTGGCTTCTCAAATGATGCAATTTAAAGTCATTAGTGACTTCCTAAATGTTATGGGAGAAATTACTAACGTCTTCTCACTTGTGTGGACGAAGTCATCGGTGGCTTCCCAAATGACATGAGTTAAAGTCGTCAATGGCTCCTTAAATATTATGAGAGAAGTTGTTAGTGGTTTTCTACTTATGTAGATGAAGTCATTTGTGGCTTCCTAAGTAATGTGATTTGAAGTCATCAACGACTTTCGAAACTTATGATGTGAGGTCGTCGGTGGTTTTTCATTTGTGTGGATGAAACCATTGTGGCTTTCAAATAATTTTTTAATGTCTTGCTATTGTGTGAATTAAAATTATCGATGGCTTCCTACTTATATGATGAAACTCATGACTCGAAGTTGTCGATGACTTCCCACTTATATGAATGAAATTTTCGGTGACTTTTTACTTATTTGATAAAGTCGTCGATGGCTTCCTAAACTCATGACTCGAAGTCGTTAGTGACTTTTCATTTGTGAGTGATGTCATCGGGGACTTCCTTTTCATATAAATATAGGCTTTTCATTTTTAGAAATGAACCTATTTAATGATATAGGTTTGTGTTCGTTAGAAATCAACTAAAATTTTAATCTCTACTCACCTCTTTCCTCTTGGATACGGGTATTGGTCTTGGACTGACCTAAACCCCGAATTACTCTATCATTCCATCCTAACAGAATAAATTCATTCTAATAGGTATAGAAATATAATATAGCATAAACCACATTTTTATTTTCCTATATATTTAATGTAGCTTACCTCAAGTAGGACGAGATGACAATGATGCTATATCTTTCCCATATATATCCTATTCCTTACTCGGATATCTATACAAAGTAGTTTATTTAGGCCTTCCTAGTTCTCCCCGATTAGCTAGGTGGTGACTCAATTCGCTCACGGACCTCTATCGACATAGAATAAGCTCTTTATATGTAATTTAATAGCATTAATGATTTAAAGAACAATCAAAATAGATAATCAACATTCAAGCTCGATTCGCTTAATTTTTACTCTTTTCTTTTGGATTTAAAATGATATAAATATTAGAAACCATTTAACCTCATTGCTACTTATAAAGAGGTTTATTAACTATTACATTTTATAGATCCTATTCTAATAATTATTCATTAATCATAATTACCTAATAGGTCTCTTAAGCAATTACAAACAAGAATATAATTTAATTAATTTAGAAGAATAAGAGATAGTAAATAGGAATAGATTACTAAATTAAATAAAAAGTCTCATAGTTTGTTCTACAAAGTCATGTTTTTCTTGAACCGAAAAAGAAAAATTTAGCCTTACATCTTAAAAGGAAAATGCAAAAACAAAGTTTTCTTATTAATCTAATTTATTATGAATATGTAGCCTTAAAAGCTATTTATAGATGTGTAGAGATAGATATGATATTCCACAAGACCTATTTAAGATTGTTTCTAAAATTAATTAGGACTTCTAGCTTAATAGAACTTTAGATTTTATTTTGTAACTTCTACATTGAATTCAAATAAGATGTTGGTCGATTTTCATGGGCTTTTCATAAAAGTTGTAAGTCCGGATGTCTTCATTTTTTAGACTTCTAAATAATCTTAATCCAATATGTGAAACTTTAGATATTGTCCAAATACTAGACGAGTGTTTTAGATTGTCACAAAATCCAAATTCGATTCAATTTTATAACCAAACCCAAAACATAATCAATTTGTGTGTTTAAACCCAATCTAGAAAGCTTAAGACGTCAAATTCAAATCTTAAGAAGGCTTTTTATTATTATTATTATTATTTGAATATCTAAGAAGGTGAAATTCTTGTATCTTATTCTAAAGGTCATTCTATCGGCAGTGAAATTTTGCCCTAGTTAGCTCACTTTTGTTCCTTAGCCTCCAATCTTCGCTTAAATTATAAAATAAACATTATTTAGCACTTATAATCTAAAATCACATCCAAAAGACTAAATATAAGAAAATAAATATAATTAATAATGCTTACTATCAATATACAAAAGTCATATACTACCGTATATCTTCTCCAAATATAGCAAAATATGTGCTAACTTAGCCATGAGAGAATCCTTCAAACACGAGAGAAAGATTTATTTTGCAAGTACTCATCATAGATTGCCAACACATGGAAAAATCTCTACTTATGATTAGCTAAGAAAAACAACATCCAATTGTTCGGATAATTAGAGGATCATGACCTTATCGGTGACATCATCCGTAAGAACTAAGCAAAAAGCCATCCCCTAAATATATTATTTCTCTATCAACAAAGTTCTCTATAGCTAAGAACCAAGAGACTCCATCATGATCCATGTCGTTTGATTTTGCTAGCTCTAGTGCCTTTTCAATCGATATAGTGCGGTTGTAGTGATACACTCGAGCTATTAATTAAGGCCTACATATTGACTCAATAGCGAGATAAAATTATTAACTCCTTTATTACTAATTTTGTAGATGTAACAAAAGCCTCTATGTGGTCCTCTCTCATAAGTTTTTATTCTATCAATGGATCCACTTTAATCAAACCTACCATGCTAAAATAGACCACCTTCTAGCAATCAAGAAAGGAACAATCAGATATAGTAAGTGAGATGCAAAAAAAAAAAAAAAAAAAAGATTGATGTCACTCCCTAAAGCCTCACAAAGGCTACTACCTCGGCTAAGAGCCGATCAACTAAAGCTTCCAAAAAGAAAGAGAAAGGATGATGAAATAGAATATCATCATAATGCTAAAAATATGTATAACACATCCGGAAACTAGTTTAAAAATCTATACAAGAATAGCTCCTCTTCATCCCAAATCTCTTTGATGAGCCCTAAAACCAAGCATCAAAGGAAAGAAAAGTGACTTGTGATTACCACTATACAACAATAGCTAAACCACTATATCCACAAACTTCTAACCTTTTCACTCATTCTACAAATATTAAATGCAAAACTCTCGAGAGAGTTCTTTATTAAAAAATAAACCTAGACATCTACGATGGCACAATCGACCTTTGGAACATGTCTAGAATTTTTAGAGAAATCTTGAGCTAGTCATCAAAAACTAGAATGCAATGTGTAAAGTACTTCCTACCTTTTTTTAGAAAGTGGTACAATAATTTAGATCCTGAATAAGTCCTCAATTTTGAAGTCTTATACTATAGTTAATGGCTTGCTTCTCTACTAGTATTTCAATCAAAAAGAGTTTGAGAGATTTGTTCTCAATCCGCCAAAGAGAAAGAGAAATCACTCTTACTTATCTCTCTTACTTCTATGACAAAATATATATGAGTCAATGGATTGTTGGAACCTATTACTATCAAAACCCTAATAATAGGTGTTAGTGACTCTAATTTATGGAAAAAGATCTACACTTTCCCTAGTAAAAATCTCTATCGAGTTAAAAAGGTTATAGAGAGCTAGATCTTGGTACAAGAGGAAATTGTCATCCGACAAGCATAATCACACTTCTAACTACCTATAGTAAAATGGAAAAATATTTTCCAACGCACCGAAATCCAAAGAAAAACCCTAAAGAACTTATGCACAATCGTCTAGTCTTCCTAAAACTCTAAATAACTCTCCTACATGCCTCATAAAAAAGGAACCTTATGCCACTTTCCATGCTCTAATGAGAAGTATGCCACACATTTATAACTAAATAAGGTATTGTTTGTACCACTAAAATGTCGGCCATGACACCGAAAACTACTATTTCTTGAAAAAAGAAATAAAAAGGCTAATAGCTAGGGCATACCTCAAGTAATTCATCAAGGTAGACGGGGGAGGCTAGACCAATCATTACTAAGCAAGACATTCTAGAAGGCAATGTCCCCTAAATTAATGTGATTTTAGAGGCAAAATCACCAATAAAGCCTAATAAAAGGATAAAAAGGTCTTTTTTGGTCCTTTTCATCGAGTAGAAACCCGACTTTCTAGCATGATCCTATCATCTTCACTAACATAGATGCGAAATAAATAACATTTCCCCATAATTATGGTAATCGCAATGATGGTTTTCGACCATAAGATCCATCGATTTTTATAGATATGCAATGTCATCAATGTCCTATCATAAAACGTGTTCGACTCGTATAATGATATAGCCTTTAAAGCCCTTACTAGTTAACAATCTATTGAAAGAGATAGAGGAAGGAAAATTCTTGTAGAATGAACCATTTTAGTCCTTGTAACCATGGACATGTCCTTCTAGTTTGTGACAACACACCACATCTTCATGGTTATTGTTAGCACCAAATTTTTACCCTAATTATTTTTTTGCAAAAAAAAAACAAAAACAAAAACAAAAACAAAAAGAAAAGAAGAAAATTAAAATAAAAAGATGAGTGAATGAAATTATTTCTAGGGTCTAATTGAGAAAAATAAGAAATGTGAGTAATAAAGAAAATTCACTTGAGGATGCAATTGAAAAAATCAAAGTAACCATCTCAACACCCTCCTCCTTACTAGCCACCAACACCCAAAAACACCTCTTTCATTAGCTACCATTCTACCTAAAGCCACCATCACCATTCTTTAAACCACCATTAACACTTGAGACCACCACCAACCTCTCCAAACAAACCCCATAGTCAACCCTACCAATTACAACACCCGAAACCCATATTACCACCAACCAAACATCTTTAACCTCTATTTAAACACCATTAAACAACATCGGCCACAATCTCTAAACAAACCCACCCAAACACATCCGAAGACCTCTATCAAAACTAGCAAAAAACCACCCTTACACCTTCATCGAAAAACACTAACCTAATACCCATATGTCTTTCATTATAATTGACCACCGGATAGGCCACAATCGACGTCTTCTCTTCCCTTTATATAAAAATCACTAAAAACTCCATTAACCATCATCCTCTTCTCACACGACCTCGACAAGAACCTACATCCACCATCCCAAACAGATCATTCCTTAAATCGATCCTAAAGATTCGGAAAAAAATTAAAAAAAAATATAACTTGCTATGTGTTGATAGTAGACGATGAATCGAAACAAGTTTTAGACAAAAAATATATATATAGAAAAAATGAAATTTTTTATGGATTTTGTGTTGTATTGTTTGAAAGGAACAATTTGAGATTGTAAACTACATTGTATTTGGATTTTTTCTTTATTGGTGTTGAAACAATGAATTAGATAGAACCCAAAAAATAAGGAACAAATTTTTCTTGTGGTGGAATATTGGATCGGATGAACAGAACCAAAAGAAAGCTTACAAACGAGTTGCTTTTTCTTTCTTGACTAGTTGAAATAATTTCAGTCTTCATCGAGATTGAAAGAAGTAAAACTGGCCTAAAAGAAGGGCTTTTAATATTTTCATAACACTTGGTTAATTTTAAACATATTTTAACTATTTTAAGATAAATGAAAATGGCGAAAATATTTTTTTATGGATGAATGAAATATAAATGGCTTTATTTATGATTGTTATTACTTGAAGTGTGTCTAGATATGCTCGTTGTGTATTGAACTTGAAAAGGGTCGGAGACCCGGATATATTGAGGTGAAATAAGGTTGATTGATCGGTAAAATGATGGGATGAGCTTGGGTTTTAATTTTAATGGTCTATTTGAGATGAGTGTCAATTTTAATGTTCGTATTTGAAAATGATTATTATGTTTGTGTGAATGATATAATTGATTTGATATGTTGGTTGCAACATTTAGATTGTGTGATATTCATGTCCAATGCATGAGCTAATTATTCTATTCAAGTGAAACAACACCGTTGATGATTTCCTACCTATGTGCTCCAAGTTGTCGGTGGCTTCCAAACCTTTTTATCTAATTATTATGTTCGCTAAAACAAAACGAGTTAGTGGCTTTCCAATTATATGGGTGAAGTTGCTAGTGTCTTTCAAACCTTTTTACCTAATTGTTCTATTTGTTAAAATAAAGTTGTCAATGGCTTTCCACCTATGTGGTTGAAGTTGCCAATGACTTCTAAACCTTTTTGTCTAATTATCCTGTTCATTGAAATGAAGTCGTTGGTAGCTTCCCACTTATATAGACGAAACCACCAATGAATTCCAAACCTTTTTACCTAATTGTTTTGTTTGTTGAAATAAAGCTATCGGTGGCTTTCCATCTTTGTAGATGAAATCATCGGTGGTTTTCAAATCTTTTTATCTAATTGTTCCGTTCAATCGATATGAAGTTAATGACGGCTTCCCATCTATATGGATGAAATCACTAGTAGCTTCCAAACCTTTTTATCCAATTGTTCTAGTCATTGAAATGAAGATATCGATGGCTTCCCACTTGTATGGATGAAGCCGCTAGTAGCTTCCAAACCTTTTTATCCAATTATTCTATTTGTTTACTAAAACTAGTCGGTGGTTTCACACCTATGTGATCGAAGTCGCTAGTGGCTTCCTAGCATGATTACCTACTTTCTTTTTTAGTGAAATAAAATTATTGGTGGCTTCCCATCTATATGGTCGAAGGCGCAATGGCTTTCAAATTTAGTTACCTAATTTCTACATGGCCGAAATAAAGTTATCAATGGTTTTTCACTTATATGAATGAAGTCATTGATAGTTTTCTAAATTCATGATCCAAAATCAACGATGGCTTCCCACTTATGTGGACGAAGTCATTGACGACTTCCTAAACTAATGATTTAAAATCATCCATGGTTTTCCACTTGCATGACTCAAATTGTCCGTGACTTTCTATTCATGTTAATATAGACTCTAAATATTTAGAGACTCACCTATTTATTGATATAGGTTTGTAATTACTAAGGATCAGTTAAAATTTCAATCTCTATCCAATTTTTCCCCTTTGAGTATACGTATAGGCATTTGATCGGTTCAAATCCCAAATTACTCTACCATTTCACCCGAATAAAACAAAATTATTCAAATAGGCATATAAACATACTAGAGTAAAACCAAACTTTTATTTCATATACAAATAATACATCCTACCTCAAGTAGGATAAGATGATAATGATGTCACATCTTTTCCATACATAACAGACCCCTTACTTAGACATCTATGCGGACTAGTTTTGTTTTAACGTTTCCTAGTTCTTCTCGATAGCTAAGTGGTGACTCTTCTCGCTTGGTGGGCCTTTGACAATAATTATAAAGATAAACTTGTCATATAATGCCATATTCCGAAGGCCTTTTCTTTATAAAATCAACACCACCATAACACATACTACCCGACACTAAAGTTCCCAAGTTCTAAAGAAACAACCATAATTAGAGGTATCCGAATCATCTCACAAAGATACTCCTCTTCTAGCATGAAGAAAACCAAAAAATAATTAAAAGACCGAGCAAGAGAGGATAAAAACTAGAAGAATGAAGAGCATCCTAATTCTTCCATACAACCCGAAACATTCTAGTAGCAAACCCCTATATACAAAAACATATATTTATAAAAGCTTTTGCTTTATGAAAATTGCTAAATCCGGTTATGCCTATAAAGCATAGAAAATACAAACCAAAAAAGGGAAAAAGAGAGTCCCGAATAAAAAAAAAAAGAAGAAAGATCACCTTATGTATTATGTAGGAATATAAGTGCCATAACCACCTTGATAAAGGAAAAATAAGAATTTTCAAATGCAAGTCTAAAGACACCATAAACCTTTATGAGAACCAAAACTCTACTTTTAAGATCAAAGGTCATCATTATCCATTGAAATCCAAAGAAATTCAAAGAAATGTTTTTTTTTCAACAACATAATAAGAACAATAAATTCTTAGAGTTGAATAATGTGGTTGTTACCTTATCCAAGTATAAAGGTATATCTTGCCTAAGTATAAAGACACCACGAGCCTTTTTAGAAGCTAAAACCTTTTCATTTTAGGGTTAAGGGTCATCACATTCCATTAAAATTTAAAGGTGTTCAAAACAAAAAAAGATTTCTCAATAACGCAGATGGCAACAAGTAAGTTCAAGGGTTGTATAAGGATCATGGCATATCATACCTCACTCAAGTGTAAAGGCACCACAAACCTTTTTAAAGAATCAAAATCTCTCTAAAGTTCTTACTTAGCTTGAACTTAAAAAATTTTTAGGCCTAGAAAGAAAAAAAAATCTAAACATTTAACATCAAACTTTGTGAGTTCAAAACTTTAAAATTCATGGTAAATCATAGCTCACCTATATCTAAAAACATAATAAATCTCTAATATCTAAAAACTTACCCCTATTAAAAAAAAGAAAAAAAGCAACAAATCAATCTATGATCCGGATGTAGAGGCATCTTAGCTAATCTAACCGAGTTATAATGATTATCAAAGATACAAAGGACTACTCGAGAAAAAAATAAGCTCATAAGTTTTTAGGGTTGAATAAAGTTGCAGTTATTGCATTTCTCATGCATAAAGGCATCCTTTTGCTAGGTCTAAAAGCACCATAAACCTTTCCAGAATCAAAATCTCTTTTCAAATTAGGGTTGATATCTATATAAATATAAAGCTGATCATACACAAGTTTGAAGAGATCTAAATACAAGGAGAAAAGACTCAAACTAGTCAATAAAACATTACCGGTTTAAAAATCTTAAAGATATCCTAACTTGTTACTTGATCTAGATACTAAAAAGCATCACACAAAAGCCTAAATAAAAGCGATCATAGCTAAAGAAAATTGAAAGAATAGAACAATGAAGTCCTTCATAAAGTTCAAATTAAAGGAATGTTGGATCCCATGTAACAAAAGTCAAGGGACATTAGATATAGTACGAAACAAGTAAAAAAGAAGAAGCTCTATGTAGAGAAAAATCAGCTAGAAAAACTAAATAATTTTATAAAAATCTAAGATATGTGGTTAATTCAACAATACTATGACCAATAAAATAAAAAACTCAAAATTCTAATGTAACTTCACCAAGTCGGTAGTAATGCTCCCGGACACTAGCCTTCAAACACCCATTAAAGGGGAAAAGAAATAGAAGTTAGAGCAACAAGTAAGAGTAAGAGCAGAATCAACACAAGCACTAGAAGACTTTTCAAAGAACGAAGATGAAAGAGGAATGTTAGATGTCACATCAACTCCTAGGTGAAAACCTAAGTGAGATCGGGAAGAGAGTCTAATTCTTTGTTATTATTGTGAATCTTATAAGAAGAAAAGGGACAAAGGGACTAGTAACCACTAGGAATGAATTGACCTTTATTAGCAGACGAGTAACCCTTTCTAGATACAATGCATTAAAATCAAAAACTAGTTCTACACCAAACAAATTATAGAAATCAATACAAATCCCATTAACCTTCTTAAAGAAATAAAGGTCCAACATGACCACCAACACCCTATCGGTTCTAACTCGAAGGAATCCAAGCGTACGGGTGATAAATTCATCATAATGCCTCTTAATTTCCTCCAAGGAATAAAGCCTTTAAAAAATAGCATCCCTCTATTAGGCTAAATTATTCAAGCCTTCACTATAAAGAAAGAATAATTTGTCGCCTCTTCTAAAGCCTATATCAAGTCTAGCTCCCAAACAACAAATGCTCCTCGTCTAGAAAAAACTATGGCTAGAGAATCATTTAACTCTCTTAATTGGCTCTCTATCTTTATACAAAAAAAAGATCTCTCTTCTTTTAGTAGATCCCATCTCGATAATGATGCATTATTTGTAACAAACTTCCTCTCGAGGGCTTCTAACCTCCGAAGCCCATAAGCCTATACTTGGAGTACTTGTGGAAAAAATCATGTCAATCATAACAAATAAAGAAAAGTCTAGGAAGTAAAAAGGAAAAATACTTACAACCAAAGATAGTTGGATCCCTCTCCTCATATTATCAACCAAAGGATGTCCGTCTATGGTCGGCATATCTCTAGAAAGCGAGTGAGGCTAGCCCAAGATGATGAGCGACCTCCTCCCTATCCTTATTCCCAAAGTGGAATAATCTCCAAAAATATTTTCCATTGAGTGAGTTCCTTCTAGGATAGAAATAGGGACAACCCTAGGCCCATAACGAGTAGAAGGGTTTAACTATAATTGACTCTTGGGAAACAAGAGAGCCAACCGATGTATTATTTCTTTAATATCTAGGGAAAGGAATAGCCAAGTAAAGAAAAAACCCTCCATAATCGGATAAAAGGTAATGACTGGAGCAAAAATAGTGACCACCTTACCAAAAGAATAACTTAAAGGTATAAGCTTAGGCATGAAGAACCATTTTTTGCTATAAAAAGAGAAGTAGTCCTCCTTTGCTTATTCGTATGGCTCTAGACACCACCCAAGCCCACCCTTCTAGTAACAACTGGTCTAAAAAAGGAAGAAAAGGCCTTACATTACTAGAGGTTTTTCTCAAGAGAAGGCCCAACTTAACTAAACATGTTTCTATTGAACGAAAGAAATGTGCCAAGTTATTGATTGCCAAAAAGAAAAGAAAAGCACGTTAAAAACCAAACAAAAAAAATAACAAGAGTAAAATACGGATAAAAAAAGTCAGCATAACTACCCTACATGCACTTGGCCAAACAAAAACTCTAAGTAAGCGGAGTTAACTCCAAAGACACCCTTCAAACTCTTCACCCGACTCTATAAAGATAGTTCTTCACTAGACACGAGAAGAATGTCATTACTAGCCATCCTAAAATTTTTTCAATAAAGAGAGCATTCCCATATGCCTAATTCTCTTCATTAGGAGCTGGTCGTTCATATCGGATGGTGAACAACTCTCCCCTCCAATCATTAGTAAAAATAACATAGCCAACAAACACCCTATTCAACGGACTAGCTTTTTTGGAAAGAAGATTGTACATACAAAAACACCTATTTCCTTATTTGCTTCCTTATTTCAAATAGAAAGAAAACAATAGGTGCCTTAAAGATTAGGAGATTCACAACTTAAGACCAAAATTTACAAAAGGCACGAATATGGCCCACCCTCCAAAAAGAAGCTAGAAAACACTTATATCAAAATGGTGAAAATACTCCTTAAAAAACCTAAAAAGGATAAGGTTGACCCCATAATCCATCATATAATTAGGAATAGTAATCTCAATGTTTCCATCAAAAGCTCCATTACCTCAACCTATCGAGTAGGGCTTGGAATGATTGCATAATAGTTTGGTCTAAGAAAACAATAAAAAAAAACAACTAAAAATCTTATCCTTTCACTAGCAACCATGTTAAGACCTTCATCAATGCCGATAGACATGAATCTAGGCACTTTAGAAGGAGAAGAGACTACTCTTACCCCTTCGAAGATGATGAACACCTTCACACAAGGGTTTGATCTCTCATCATTAGGGTTAACTCTTTCGCCATGAGAAGCAACAATTGGTACCTCCTTAATTCTCTTTAAATCTTCTCTCTCTTTTTAATAAACAAAAAGGGAAGAAATTATTACCTACTAGAACTCTAACAAGTATGGATCGAAAGAATGTTTTCGCTTAAAAGAAGAATGTGACAAAAAAATCACCCGAAGATTTTCCAAAAAAACAAAAGAAATACGGGCAACTCCAAACACTAGCCAAGATGACTTTTACCAATGTGCTAGAAAGCTCTCAAAAAAGCAAACAATGCAAGTTAAAAAAAAACAAAAAAATAAAAATAAAACGGCAACTTGTGGTTATTTATATACGCAAATAAACAAGAACTCTTTATGAAGTATAATTAGAGGCCCAAACTCAATGGACAACACTTTTCAACATTGACCAATCAGCCATCGCCAATCGTCCTATTATGGATAAGAGACAAGTGGAAATAGGAAGAGTTCGATAGGCCGCAAACTCTTTGTTTCCCACAAAACCCGACACATGTGATCAATTAGGCTTTCTATGTGTGAACGTAACATCATAGATTGTGAGCATTTAATGAAGCCGCCACATACCAACCATTATCTAATTTGAACAAAAACAAGTGAGCAATCGACAAACACATAAAATTTTGCCAAAAAAATTTCTCGGAGGAAAGTAGTCATCAAACACAAATAATTTTTCCAAAGACTATCGGGAGGAAAATAGTTATTAAATGACAAGAATTTCATAAAAAATTATCCGGATGCTATTTGACTATTCAATAAGGCTTGCTCACTAAAGACCTAGAGAGGCTACCGATAGAAATCACACCTCAACACGTATTCCTCACAACTCTAAAAGACACACTCACTTGCTCTAAATATACATACACAAGACCTTCGTCTCGAAAGAATTCCCATAATCGAGAACAATCTGTTTGCTCATCTCATCAATAACTCTTTGGGTTTAGTACATTCTCTTATTGAAAAAAAGTATAAACAACAAATGTTAAATAAAAGACGTTACCAAAGAGCTTGTAGTCTAGTGGTAGTGGTTTCTTGCAATAAGAGGTCACCTGGTTTAAATCCTAACAAACTAGTTCTGCTAAGCCTTAGGTGTGTGAGGTAAAAAAATTAAAAAAAATAAATAAAAGACATTGCTCTATATGTTACTATAAAAAATAATGGCACATATACCGATACTCTTAAGACATTTTTAAGAGGATCCTTAACTTGTAAGAGCTCCAATTAGAATATATTGCATGTTAAGAAAAATGCTATTTTGCCCTTAAAAGAAGACGATTGTGCCATCTATTCTATGTAAGTTGATCATCCCTACCTTTATATAAATGTTAAGTTAATAGATGTTAAAAGAGATTCTGTCTTCTATACTTTACAATACAAGAAAGTCATATACTACTATATATCTTCTCAAAATATAACAAAACATATTAAAAAACCTATTCAGGTTAAACTCTTAAAAATATGCTATTAAGGCTATTCAAGTCAAACATTTCTCCTTATACACTATCTTAGCCATTAGTCTTCCAAACACTAAAATAAGATTTATTTTGCAAGTAATTGCCATAGATAGTCAACGCAATGTGAGAGTCTTGTAAATACTAAAATAGGAAATACTAAAATAGGATTTATTTTGCAGGTATTAGCTATAGATCGCGGACACAATGACAAATCGTAGCCTGACAATTAGCAACAACACTCAATCGTTTATACAATCCAAAGATCAGAATCTCATCAAAATAATCTCTACTTTTTACATAATTAAACCCATTTTCCGATTAATTTTCTCAAATCCACTGGCAAATTAATCAATTTTGGCCGTTGATTAGTCCGAACAATTCCTGGTCGTTCATCTGAAGGGAATTTCAATGGCCCATCATTTTCATTCCACAAGTCTTAAGCTCCTTCTTCCATGGACTGATCAGCGAGGGCTTTGATGTGCGCTTTGGGGCTCATGGAGTTGTACTTATTTGGGTCCGGGTTCAAGCGAGTCGGGTTGGCCGGCGAGTTTGGAACGGATTTGGGAACCCATCTGCGCTTGTTAGAGTTGTTTTTCTTGGTTAAGGGGACGTTTCTCTTTTTTCTGTCTTTTTTCTCGTGGAGGCAACCATTGCCATTTGTTTAGACCTCCAAGAAGGTTCGTGGTCCGGCACCAATTATTTGGACGGAGATTGCGTCTCTCTATTGAAATATTTGAGTTTAACCATTATATATATTAAAAAATAATTTTAATTAAAAAAACAGAAATTATTAAAACGATTTCATTTTAATATATTAGTTGGTAAACATTTTGACTTTCAATATGATAAAAAATTATTTAAAAATTAATAATTTAGAATCTAAACAACTCAAATTAATAGTATAAATTTTACTCAAATCAATATTATAAATTTTATTTTATTTTAATTCTAATAGTGAGAGTAAAACTATGCTATTAAATTTAAACCTATGTTTCTATTAGTGGATGAAACTAACATAGTTAAATATAACAATTAATTCCATAACATATTGACATTTGTACAAATAATAATAATAATGATAATAATAATAAATTGTCTTAAAAAAAGTAACAGCTAAACTATACCTAATCTATTTATTTTGAATTAAACTGTTATTTGAATATAATTTTTTTTTTGAATTTTTTTTTAATGTATGTGTCAACATGTTTTGTAGTTAAGGATAAAATTTAATTATGTTAATCCTATCCATTAATAGAAGTATGGGATAATAACACAAAAAAGGTTATATAGCTAATATTAAGACAAAAAAGAAGTACCATTTAAATATGAAATAAAGAACGAAGATTATATATGAAAGCATTAATTCGTCATTACTATACAACTAAAACAAATAGGATTTTTGAATAGTAAAAATTACTATTCATCTCCTCATAGATCACTATTCATTATTGTAACTTAATATATATATATATATAATTTTCAAGTTGTTTTATTTTGATCCTTAAAATTTTAAAATAAAAATTTTAATTCTCTAATTGATGCACTACACGTCTTTTTTTTTCTTTGGTTTTTTTCATTAATTTATGTTCTTTTTTATTTATTTAATTGGGTGTTAAAATTTTGAAAAATCAATTTTTCCTTTTCTTTTGTCCATCAATTTATGTTTTTTTTATTTAATTGGGCGTTAAAATTTTAAAAAATCAATCCTAACTTTTTTTTTCCACACAAATTGGTAATTATATAATATATCTTTTTATGTTTTAAAATTAACATATACCTCAGTTTATATTAATCTTATTATTTAAATTTCATTATTTGAATTTATCATTTTTTATGAAAATTCTCATCCAATTAATATTTTTTATATGAAATTTTATTTACCGATAAATATAATTTATTTTTCTCTATGTTTGAATTTTAGAATAAAATTTTAAAACATGATTATTTTTTCTTTTTTAAAAATAAATTGTTTAAAATATACTTTTAATCTTTTAGAATAATATATATATATATATATATATATATATCTCGATTCACTAGGTATAGTTAAGGCGTATAAAAAAACTATTGAATCGATGATTTTATTAAAAATTAACTATACATCTTCCAACATAATACAAATTATTTACTATGAATATTTTTTTAACATTATAGAACCAATTTATTTGAAATAAATAATTAAATAAATATTATGAAAATTATATTTTAAATTTTTTTTAATTCTTAATTAATATTTTAGTTAAAATTATTATAATTTTTAATTTTAAAATCAATTCATAAAGAAGAATGATTTATGATTTTTTATAACTAAAAAAATTATAAAAAAACATTAGAAAAAATTAATTAAATAAAAAATTATAATTAAAAAAATTTTAAATAATTTTATTCTACCGGATCAAGACAACCGGTTAGTAAGTACTAAAAGGCTTGACTTATTATTATTATTATTATTTTGGTTCTTGGTTTTTCTCTCTTGTCAAGTACCTACCTACTTCAGGTGAATTGGGCAGGGATGATCTAATTCTTTTCTTTTCTTTTTCTTTTTTTAGTGAGATTATCAGGGTTTTTTTGAGAGCACAGAACTAAAATAACGATTCAGATAATTTTTTACATATATAAATATCATTTGTTTAAATAATTAGACTCTTTAGCTATAATGGAATCTCCTTTAATTATATTTTAAACACATGCAATCTGTTTCTTCACATGAAATACTTGTTGGGAAACATAAATTTGATAAGATCAGATCAAGGCGTGTTTCTTTTTAAACTAGGGTTGGAATGATCAACGTGTTAGTAAGGTGTCAACGAAGACAACACCAGCAAAATATCAAATTAAACGCCACTTTTATACCTTGAATCACCATTCCATAAACAAAATTGCAATTACTGACAAATGTGAAGTCATGAGAGTACATGGGCTGCAAAAATGATGCTTATCTAAATAATAATCCTTCCATGACAACTATGCAAAAGGTAGACAGGCATGATATTTTAGGACCAAAGAAAGCAACTCAATCAAGAAAATGCTGACCAGTCAATGTTCATAGAAGAAATCATAAACTAAGAAGCTATAATTTCCTTTCCAATTATTCCCACCAAATAATTTGATTGAAAACAAGATTCAAACTAATGCACAAATTAAAAACAAAACCCTCTCACTGCTATTACACAATCAAACTCTTTCTTCCTACTATTTTGCGTCAATGGTCAACTAAAACTGAGACTTCCCTTTGTCCACCTTACAACAATAACAATACAGAAGAAACTATGTTTCACAAAAATACTGGAGATCTTTTCTTTTTTCAAGACTTAGGAAGGGGCTGCCCTTTCAAAAATGATCTGAATAGCTGAAGGGCTGCTCTTGGCTTGAAAAGTGGCACTTCATGACCAGCCCCTCTCACTGTTGCAAATGTCAGCCCTTCATATACCTCTGTCCAGCCTCCCACCTTCACAAAACCACACTAGTTATTCTTTATTACAACAAATTCAAAAATGCTTCTAATTAGTTTGAAAATTTGGACCATGCTACTACCATGCATTACCTAACTAAGTATTAATTAAAGCTGAGCAGGTAAAAGACATTGTTCGTATCTGTCGCGATTAAACCTTAATTAGAATCCAATGTTAGCTATTGATAGCTACGCAAACGTATCGGAATGGAGAACAAAGAAAACAATAATCAAATGATGTTAAATTTTCTAATCACGGACGAAGTTTGTTAATGTTAAGGTGGATTGGCATAGACTTTGTGTTCCATGCTCAAGTAGTTGAACATATTGAATAAGGACTAATTCTGGTAGGTTTCCCTAGCTAGTGGGCTATTATTACAACATTCTATCAAATCAATTCCAGTCTAACATAAACAAAGAAAATGGGACAGAATACTGACCTGTTTCTTAACATACCAAGGATACCATGGAACTTTTGTTGCCAACTTAAGTTGTGCAAGGGAGTATCTAGTAGCTGTAACTGGGACCACTGAGTCGACATCGCCACTGCATGCAATAGTTGGATAAAAAGGAAAAAAAAAGCGATTACCTGTTGAACATTAATTATATATGAGAAATAATGCTGTATAGAATCATTGGAGTAGCCAAGAAAAATATCTCACCTGAATACCCAAATCCTCAATCCACTAGCAAGCATTTGTCTGTAAATTGGGAGGACGGAAACATCTGTATCGTTCCAGTTGCGATTTAGAACTTCACTGTATAAACAAAAAAACATCAGTTTACTTAAAGAAAATGTATAGATTCCCTTTGGTTTTTTTGCCCAGCTTTCTGGCAATTCACCTGCAAGCAGTCCACTTGTAAGGAATTTTGGTCACGTTGGCATGAAGTGCTTTCTGCACATCTGGCCTATTGTAATAAATCTCAGCGTATTTTTCAGTACAAGGATCATAGCCAGATAAGGGCCTGAAAACCTGATGGTTACAGAAACAATAGAAGATATCAATCAGGTTGTACCTAAACATGTAACATATGGCTTTTTGACAAAATTTACACAGAAATATTATCTTATCAGCATTGTTAATATTACTCTGTGTTTAGGAACTTGAAATATATACCTGATGGGGATGGTGAGGCAATCGAATAGTCTGACGAGTGGAGGTGCTACCATCAGAGTTGTTACAAGGGGGTGCATAAATGTTGTACTGATCAATGTTGCCGAATTCTTGATCCATGGCATAGCTATACAATGATTCACATTCGTCTGATTCTTTTTGCCTTCCCAAATCACAAGAGTTGATGAGCTGCCGATATGTTTTATCGGAGATCATCGCGTGGCTCCACCAGTACGTCACTGTTCCAAGGTTGTCATAATAGGTGTCTGTAACTGCATTCCCAACCTGGATACCGGTTCATATCAATTTATTGGTTGCAGAAATGCAATAAACAGGGCGAGAAAGCACAATTAATCATTAGCTTTTCATTTATAGAATTGAAACTCCTTTAAGTCCTACACAACCACGCATTGCAAATCATACTGTTTGATAGATGGGGCCTGGGAAATGTAATATTAATAATAGCCACAAAAAAACCCTTTTCTAGGAACAGAATGTTTTCGTCTAGCTGTGATTGTGTATAACACACAAGTGAAAACAAAGCAATGCAAATGGAGCTATTAGGTAGTTCTAGCATGTGGATAAAAAGTTACCATAAATCCTTTGAGATTTATTGGATGCTTGGACCTTTTGTTGTACGTCACAATTTCTCTAGCCAACTGAGGAACATAATGGCCTGCATAACTCTCTCCGGTAAGATATACTTCTCGGTGCTTGTATCGTGGGAATCGATTCATCCATCCAACCAGAAATTCCAATGAGTCCTTGGCTGGTCACGATCACCAAAAAAAAATAAAAAATAAAAAATAAAAAAATCAGACAAAAATACAATAAATACAATCGCGAAGACTGAAACATACTCATCAATGGCAAATTAAATAAACTCCCCTATCTCAGATATTCCTAAAGTGCACTAGTAAGTCAAATGGCTAACAAATAATGGCTTGCATCAGATTGCAATTATGTGATACCAGATCAGTTAGGTTCAGATATTGCACACAAACACTACATTAGAGTTCCATTACAGATACAATACACAGATTAAGCAGTCCTAAAAGGGTTAAATTACTATATCAAACTTCCCCCGGCATTGATCACATGCACTAAATGTGGACCAAAGGTCCATCCTATCCAACAATATGCAACTATACATGGGGGCATATCTTGTTAAGCATTAATTGGACAAATCATAATCATAAAGCAGCGATTAACTTGCTAAATTCTAGTCGGTGAAGCAAATTACTTTCCCACCAAATATAAACACCAGGACCTATGGTATCATCATTATAATGTAGCGGTGCTGAATAGTCTTTCAAATTATTTCTCAACAAAATAACCTATATGCACACTTTCTTTCTTTTACAACTGAAAAACAAAGCAATAACTTATCAAACTGCGACACAAAATGAATTTTACCAGTGCGAATATCGCCAGTATCAAGCAAATCAGAGGACCGGTTGCTGTAAGAGAAGCCAACTCCAGCAGGAGCTTCCAAGAACAAGAGGTTGGCCACAGAGTTCCATGAGAACTTGTTAAGGTACAACCCTGAAGCAGTCTTGTTGACTCTAAATGGGCCTATTTCCTCAGAAGCACCATATGCCACAGAAGAGCACCCAGGACCTGCTTATGTACATGTAGAAGGAAAAGAAATTAAAACCATGATGTAAATGGGATGGGGCCCAAAAAGAGATACCAGATCATATTGTTTTGTTAGAAAGGGTAAAAGATTGTGCCAATAAATTTGACGCCATATCACGTCTATGCCTTAATATGCAAAGTTTCTCTTACACTCAACCCAATAGACTCAGTGATATAAAGATTACATTGCAGAGACAGATATGTTGAGTCTAAGAATTGGATAGAGAAGACAAAATGGGAGGTGCTATAATTTGTTGGTTTTGTGAATGCATTGATGGTGCGCCTATTAAAGCTGAAAAAGATGCCAAAATGAGCTCGTAATTGATGTAGCCTAATAATGAGGCCTCATTTTTGGTAGCTTTCAAGCATTTATCTTTCTGATCACTCCATGCAGACAGAGAGGCTCAGAGAGTTCTTGTATTTAGACATGTACGTATTTACTTTTTTTGTAGTTTTCTGTGATGATTTATATGTATTTGTTTTTTCTTTTTTTCAGCTTTGTGAAGGTGTCAAATTTTTCTATTTTCTCATTGGCGGGTAATAAGGGTGAGAATGAGCCTACTCATTCTATCATTTATTAGTAGTTGGGTCATCATTTTTAGCCATTGGTAGGCCATTCATGTAGGCACTGACCACTCCCACTTTTCTTTTCTTCCCAGTTTCTGCCTGCTGCATGAAAACGAAAGGTACCTCTAGGCAAATCAACTAGAGAAATTAAAGTAAATGAGTTAAATTTCCATGCCTCTTTACAGAGGTGTTCAAAAATTGTAAGTACGTACGTAGTAAATTAGCAACTTCTTCTAGTTCCAAAAGATAAAAAAGTACTCCTAGAAGAATCAAAGAATCTTTATCATTTATTGTCATGTCGGCAACAAAGAAAAGTTACTGACACACACACATATACGGATATATATATATCCGTTTCAAAGGGGAAAAAAAAAAAAAAAGGAGAGAGAGGAACAAAGAAAGTGTTAATTACAAGAAAATGCATGTTGACACTAAGTAACTGTAATGTTTTTTTCGGAAGACGACTAAGCATGGATCCCTAATGACCAATATAACAGTACCAGCAAATTAAACTAGTGATGCACAGAGGCCTGTTGAGAGAGAGAAAGATAAGAAAGAAGAGAAAGGGTGTAACCTCCATTGAGCCAAACAACCAACGGTTTGGACAAGGGGTCATGGACAGCCTCAGCGAGCCAGTAAAAGAGAGCTCTACCAACAGCTTTGTTAACAGGAACATAGCCAGAGAATTGTTGAAAAGAGACCTTAGGCTGGCCAGGAAGTGAAGATATCCTGTCTGCTTCTTCTTCTTCTTCATTTACTGCATGGTGATGACTAGCACTAGAAAAAACAACTAAAAGCAAAACAAAGAGCATGGAAACAAAGATCTGTTTCTCAGCCATGGCCATGGCCTCAATTAGTGGAAAGAAGAAGCAGGACTGAAGCAAAGAAATGGGCTTGTCACTTGCCAGTTGTGTGTATGGAGTGTTTCACTGAGTTTGGATTAAATAGGAGAGAGGCAGCAGGGGGAGGGAAGTCATGATCTATGAATGTCTTCACCCAACAATTTGGCCATTTGGGCACCCATTGTATTTGCTATAGTAGAGTCCAATTCGAAAAAGACAACACTAACCTTACCATTTTTTACTCCATAGCTATTGATTTTGGTCAAAGCTTCCAAGTTCAAAGAAAAAGAAAATGAACTCATTAACCTGGCGGTCGATCGAGGAGGGAGGATTGCAATCTTTTATAATTTTTTGAATTGATGCTTTTTTAAATTGACGTGAAAGCTGATTCAACATATTTTTAGTGAAAAATAGAGACACGAAAAAAAAAAAAAAAAGATTTTGAATCCATGAGGTGTCTATATAAATTCTCTCTCTTTTTCAAAAAAAGAAAAAAGAAAAAAAAAGAGGGAGGTCTTAATTTCTCTGTCTGTGGCAAATGGGATTGGGATCACATGGTTTTGGCATGCTCATGAAACAGTCCCTTTAATCCTCCATTAATTACTCTTGTATTCATGTATGACACTTTGGCCTATCCTTTTCTTTATTGCCTTCATCCATTACTATCGCTTCCTTTATGTTTCTCTCCTTTTGTTTTGTTATGAGTATGTCCTGATTTCGGATAAGCTTTAAGAAATGGAAAAGTTGTTTTTGCCAATAGAAATGATAAAGAAAATTGTGTTTTATTTTGTAACAAAAGAAAAAGAAAGAAAATTGTATTTTGTCATATACGGTAGTTGTTCGACAGAGTACTGTATTATTGTAATTTTCAGCCAATAATTATTGTCTTCTTGCAAAAAGATTTGTGAGGTTTAACAGCCATAAAAGTTACCTAGTAACAGAAAGTCTTTTAAAGAGGAAAAGGTACCTTCATGTTGAATTTGTGTTCACATGAGTTTTGATTCCAAAGCTCATATAGGAGTTTAATTCGTGACGTAATTTAATTTTGATATACATGTTTAAAATTCTTAATTAATTAATTTAATTACAAGATGGTGGTAGTAGTAAATGACAGTTGATTTATACGTATAGTTATTAAATAACAACTGATTTATAGGTAGATAAAATTCATGATTTGATTACGATAGTTAGTATTTATAAAAATTTATTTTTAGAATATCCAAAATCATGTATTAGTAAATGCTCCTTAGCCATGTTAAAAGAGAAATTAGCTTCGAAATTTATGAAAATTAACCCGAGACATTCTTATTGCTGAACCTAAAAAAAAAAAAAATCTAAATTAATTTAAAATGATTAGACCTTATTTACATACTGAAATTCTCTACATGTACTCACTTTCAATAGATGCAAGATTGAAAAGCAGTGATAGAAACTTCTTTCATTGTGGAATTGAAATTCACCAAGTTTTTAAAATAATTATTTCAGAATTGAAATTTAGAGGTATACCATAAATTAGTGTTTCCACAAAAGGTTGAAATATATAATTGTCCCGTGAAACTTAGAGACCCAACATTTTGTTTATGGCAACATTTTTTCTTCTATAAAAATATTTATCATTTCATTGATAAATAGTTTTTTTTTTTTTCAAAAAGAATTAATGAGTGTAAAATTAGTAAGTAATTAGTGAAGTGGTACTTCTTGATTTTAATTTATGTAATAAAGGGCTTTTTCTCTGGGCCTCTTTACGTGCACGCGAGAAGAGCGTTATTGAATTCCATAAATAGCATGGTGTGTGGCCATGGTGATGATGGCTAGTGATGATTACTGTTTTGATCGCAGATCATCATATATATATATATATATATATTGTGGACTCTTTATCTTCTTTGCTCATCTTTCATACCTTTCCATCAAATTTAGCATTTTATGCTCACATGATCATATGTCCACAATATTGCTTTAATTAGTAACTACTTGATTATGGATGGGCTATGCATGTTTGGTCTTGCTTGCAAATTAATTTTCTAATTTCATGCAAACTTGCTATTGAAGATTCTTTTACTCAAGTTTCTAATTTTGGTGTCAGATTCTTTGGCATTTGTTTACCCTCGTACGTCTCAACCTGTATTCTTTTTTTTTTTTTTTTGGGGGGGATCATTGAATCAGTAAACCTAGAATTTAAGGTTTACTGATGAATAATTTAACTAATATATATGATTCGAATTCAAACTTCTATTTTGTAAAAAGAACGAAAAAAAAAAAAAAAGAGCAATCATCTTATATGATATCGAGAACAATTTACAATAAACAAATAAATTAATAATTTGTGGACAAATAGCATACAATTTGAACAGGAAAAAAAACATATATGATAGTTATAAAAAAAAAAAAAAAAAAAAGAGTTACAATTCAATATTTATTAGTTTTAAAAAATCATGCTTATCTTTTCTAGTTTTTTTTTTTTTTGAAAGAAAAATATCGATTTCATTATTCTAAATAAACCATAAATATATCACTATTTTTATACTACAATAAAAAAAGTTACAATTTATAATTTGAAAAGATAATCCATAATACCAGCAGATATTTTTCAAACAACAATCATCTTATCTACCACTGGATGCAAACCACACAATCATAGATGGTTTGAGTATGGGAGAGAAGAAATTCTTTGTTTCTCTGAGAATAGCTAGGAATGGCGTTAAATGTTAACCAGTATAGTATATGCAAAGAAAAAAAAAAAAAAAAATTCTTCATCTATATACCAAATAAGTAGAGAACAGAAATTATTTCAAGTATTTTTAGCTATAGTTAGATATTCATAATATTTCAACTAGTACAAAAAAAAAAAAAAAAAAAAAAAAAAAAAAAAGGGTTTGACTCAAATAGACATGAGATGATTATTTTCTAGAGCACAAAAAGTCGCATACAAGATTAAATTATTTGTAATAATGTGTTAGTATTTTTGCAAAATGTTTCTTGTTTCTTCCAAAAAAAGATAAAAAGTACCTTTTCTTATAAAAATTAATTATTTAGTTTTTTTTTCTTTTTATATTCTTTTCATATTGTTTTTTTTTTAAAAAAAAAGATGTTATGAAAAGATTATAAAATAATTCGATAGTTTTTTAAAAATTGCTTGATCAACACTAATTAAAAAAATTAAATAATTAATTTTTAAAATAAAAATTAATTAATTCGTTACTAAAAAAATTTAAAAATTTTTATTTATAATTTATTCTAATAGACTAGCAGCACAAGATTTAGCTCTAATTGTGATTGTGATATTCATGACCCATGCAGTAGGAGAGAGTAGAGCGCAAAGCACAGAGTGGTTGGGGGCAGCGAGTCCTTAGAGCCCTAAAGTTAGAAGTGAAGGCCTAAATGCATAGGCCCCCCACACTCAACACTGCCCTACGCTACAGCATTGGTATTGAAGAAAGGGAAAAAGATAGAGTCGCTCTCAACTTAGTCAATACCCTCCATATATCTCACAATACGCGACCCTGCCCTACAGAAACCTTGAAATGCTCATATTTTTCAGTGGAGCAGCAGGGCAATGTACACCCATTATTATCCTACAAGAAACACTACTCAAACTTGATGAAAAGTATTTTTTTCTTTTTACTCATACTCAAAAAGTTGGTATCTTCGTTACTGTTAGGCTCTGATGCATGCCACCAGAGATAAATAATGGCAAGTCAGACCGGTCACCACAGTTAATTTCTTAACCACAGCGTAGAAAGACAGCTAAACACATGTGCCATTGACATGATATTCAAATGCTGTCCGATCAGTGTTGGATAAACTGTGCCACCAATGGTCAAAGCCACATTCATCGTGTTTTGCATGGCTAACTTTTGGCTTCGGTTACGTCACATTAGTGGCGTTGCTTGCGTTAAATACGGTCAATGATGCCAGCCTTCTTAGTAAAATATTTTCTTCTACAATATAAAAGGAGAGAATAAATTTCCTCACGTGAATAGACAATTTCACCCGATCTTAGCATCAACAATTCAATTTGATTTAACGGATCAAAGTGGATATGACTAAAGTAGGACTTGGTTTCATCTGGGTTGGGTAACAGATAAGGTTTAGCCATCTTGGTATCTTTACTATTTTTTTAATTTTTTTTTTAATATACAACTATTACAAATTCTATAACACAAATCTAATTATCCCACTTGTATAACTTCTTAACTAAATTATACTTCATAAGTCACAAAAATTCTATTACTTAATTTTTTAATATATGTAATATTATTCCAATACTATATTGCAAATCCCATAAACATAAATCTAAATTTCTAACTTTACTTTATAATTATGAATATATGATAATGAGAAAATGTAATTGATCATTATTGATTAAGGATAAGTAAAATTAGTATATTAGTATCATTTGGTATTAGATGTAATATCTTCCATTCAAAAATTAAGTGGTATATGATGTAAGTTATGTACTTCGTGCATTCTTTTTTAAAAAGGTATTTAGCAAATAGTAAGTACATAATTCAACATTATATATTCTTTCTGTTTCAAAGAGATTATCGTTCTTTTTATTTATATATGTCTCAAAATATTTATCTGATCAAAATTTTTAATACTATGCTTTCTTAAAATACTCCTATTTTGAATGCATGATTAGATTATATAGATTTTTTTCCTTTAAAAAAAAATATTTTAGAAAAGCATTGTTAAAAAATAATGATATGACATTATAATTAGTCAATTTTTTAAAGCTGTGTGAAAGGTCAAAAGAAATATCACTTTGGGATGTAGGGAGTACATGTTTTTTTTATATATAAATGAGTCCCCGACTACTAAATTTGGAATGGCAAGAGGGATCCACCAAAGAGATTTTCCTCCCTTTCTTTTTAACTTTGTGTTAGAGGCCCTCTCGGTTTGGTTTAGAAGAGATGTTAAGAAAGGAAATTTTTAATGGTATAGCTCTAGGCGAGATTTTTTTTTTTACTAGTCATTTTCAATACAAATATGACTCTATGATCTTTTTCCTCATGAATGATAAAATTTTGCATAATGTTAACCAAATATTAAGGTAGTTTGATATATGTTAGGTTTGAAGGTTAACTTTCATAAAAGCTTTATCATTGTTATTGGTATATCTATAAAAAAATAGTAGGACACGTTAGTAGTTATGCACTTTACTTGTGGAAGATGCTAAAGATATCATAAAAAGGTACTTATGGAAGATGCTAAGGATATCATAGAAACGGTGTAACGCCTCGAGCCCCGAAAGGGAGGCTGAAACGTTATTGTAGCGTCGAACATTCGTGAAGTGTCGGACGCAACTCGCAGCACATGCGGCTAGCAAGGGCTAAGTGAGTCGCGACCACATCTTGCGCTCGTCGAACTCGTATCGATGCCCTATGACATTAAACCATGCGTGGGACATGCAATGTACGACGGAAGACATTTGGCTTGAAAGTCTACTTGAAAACTCAATTCATATCCGAAACTTTTTCGTCAACGCAAAAGTTACGTTATGACTTAGAATTTCGTTGATGCAAAATTATGCCGAGCGAGCTTAAGTCTATCGTAATTTCATGACAACCTACTATCATGTGAATTCGCAGCGAAAACTAAGGGTCTAGCTATGTGAAAATATTATGAAAGCTTACAAAGAATCTCTAAATATTCGAGGTAACATAAACATAAAGAACACAAGCTTTGGAAAAAATACTTTATTTCATTCAAAATAAACTTTTTACATACTTGTCTTGGCTATAAAGCTATATACATTCAATATTTACAAACAAAATCATGCTACGACATGTAAACATATACTAGACATACCCTACAACCTAAATGCCTAGATAAAAGTACACCTTTCGACAAACTTCAAAAGCGTCTAGCAAGCACCATCTCGTGACGACCTCCTCATAAGCATTGTTGCGGTCACTTACACCACAAGATATAAAGAAATGAGCTAACGCTCAATAAGTGCAACCATGCATGAGTTTATGAAGCATGTTTTCGTGCGAAAATTCATTTTCTATCTTTTAAAACCTTGAAGAAAACCATGAAACTAGACAACGTCTAGCCAAGGATCAACCCTCGAGTATACACCGAGATCATTCTCCCGGGTGGCCTCTCATGTTCAGCCACTTGGGTATACACCGGATCATTCCCGAGGGTGACTTTTCTTGTTTAAAACATGAGCCATGAAAACCAATGCCATGCCATGCCATACCTCTTTTAAAACCTTTACGAAAACCATAAAACGAGTACCAACCCTTAGGTATACACTAGATCATTCCTATGGGTGGGTTCTCAATGTTCGACTTTTGGGTATATACTAGATCATTCCCACGGGTGGCTTTTCTTGTTTAAAACATACATCATGAAAACCAATGCTCGCTATGCCATGCCATGAATGCATGCCTTTGAATGCTTGAGCAACCGAATATCGTCAATAAATTCATGATAACATAACGGTGCTACTAGTTTCTATGCATTAAAGCTAATCGAAGACATGCTATAACTTATCAACCCAAGCACTTTTGGTAGAATACAAGCCTAACAATTTTAGCATAATACAAGACAAGCAATTTCGACGGAATACAAGCCTAGCAATTTCGATAAAATACAAGCCAAATAATTTTGACGGAATACAAGTCAAGCAAATTTAAGCATTCCATTTGGCCACAAAGGCACACCAAGTTCAGCCCACATTTTTCTAGGGTTTACATGACAATTCTAAGCTTAATGGTCGATCCTAAGTCCATATGTATCAAGTTTTAACCTCTTTTTATTCAGCGAACAAACATAGCAACAATCAAGCTCAACATGTCTAGAATGCCTAAACCTTGATCTTGTAATGTAGTTGAATGGATTACATTTACATGGTCTAGACATGTGAGATTGAAAAATGCTTCAATATACCATAATAGACCCTCTTTGCACTTGGTTCAGCTCTTAGCCAAATATGGTAGTAACTCCCTAAGTTACAGCGGCTCCCACTCAAAGTAACTCTCCCTTTTCTCTTGTAGAAGTCTCAAAGGGCCAAAAGAATCAAGTCATGACCTCACTCTTTCTTTATATAGGCCAGCCATGCATAAAAAAAAATACTTAAAAATTCTAGAGGATGACACCTCCTTGGCCAAGTCACCCATGCAAAGCATGGTGGTGACACCTAGATTCCCACTCACTCAAGAAAAAGGTAAGTCCCTCTAATTTGTTTAATCTATGTAATCAAGTCCCTTAATTCAAGCACAAATCATAATTAATGTGTCCCTAAGTGATTTTCAAAATAAAGGAACTAATATGTCATTATGCATGGTTAGGCTTAAACTCATCAACGAAAGCAACTCTAGACGAAATAGTTTTGTCGACGAAATAAGCTTATCTCGGCGTGGCGGTTTTGACGGTGAAGCCGGCACGTTGAGACACTACTCGTTTTCGACAACGAATCCGGCATGTCTTGACGTAGTTGGCTTTTCAACGGAGATCATAAGCATTAACAAAAATTTAAGCACCAATCATCAAGCAAATTAATTAGGTATTAAGCTAAACACACATAAGCATGCATATGCTATGTTTCAATGGTCTCGGTCATTACAACCTCTCCTCCTTATAAAAATTTCATCATCGAATTAACTTACTCAAACAACGTGGGATACTTAGCTCGTATCTCGGCTTCCCTCTCCCATTTCGCTTCCTCAATGTTGTGGTTCCTTTATAAGACCTTAACCAAGGATATCTCTTTGTTTTGTAGTCTGTTTAGTGTCTTGATCTAAAACCTAAATTGGTCTTTTATCGTAGCTCAAATCTACCTTCAATTCCAGCTGACTCAATGCTAAATACATAGCTGGAATTGTTGATGTATTTTTATAGCATCAAAACATGGATCACATTATGTACATCAACAAGTAGTCGGCGATAACACCAAGAAATAAGCCCTATCCTCGATTCGTTCTAAAATCTCGAATGGCCCTATATATCGCAGAATTAGCTTGCATTTCTTATCGAAATGCATCAATCTTTTCATCGACGCAACCTTTAGAAACACACCGTCACTAACCCAAAATTCTAAGTCCTTTCGTCTCTTGTTGATATAACGTTTTTATGGATCCTAGGTCGCCTTCAATCTTAACTCGACTTGGCATGCAATCTCGGCCGTTTGCTTGCACCATCTTGAGCTCAAATAATTTCTTTTCGCCAACTTCGTCCTAATGTAACGATGATCGATATCTCCTTTCATATAATGCCTCATATGGTGGCATTTCGATGCTAGCTCGATGGCTATTTTTATACGAGAATTCAGCCGACGGTAGATATCTCTCCCATTTTGCTGACTTTCCAATACATATACCCATAGCATATCTTCAAAAATCTGAATCACTCTCTCGGATTGCCCATCCGTCTATGGGTAAAAAGCGATCGAAGTCCAAATTCATCCCCATGACGTGGTGTAAGATTTTTAAAAGTTTGATGTAAATCGTGGGTCTCGGTCGACACTATTGACGTTAGGATATTGTGCAACCTCAAAATTTCTCTCATGTATAATTTAGCATACTACCGTATCGAATACATCGACTTTACGAGCAAAGAAATGTGTCAACTTTGTTAATCGATCCACGACAACCTAAACACCATCTTCCCTTTTTCGGACCTCGGTAGCCTAAAAATGAAGTCCATCGTTACGTGCTCCCACTTCCATTACGGTATTTCTAACGGCTTTAAAAAACCCAAGGACCTTTGGTGCTCGGCCTTGACTTGCTAGCACGTCAAGCACTTAGCTACAAACTCGACAACATCCTTTTTCATACCCTTCCACCAATAAGTCTTCATTAGGTCTCGATACATCTTCATACTACCGGGATGAATGGTGTACGAAGTAGCATGAGCTTCCCTCAAAATACTTAGATGTAACTCTTGTTCGGTTGAAATACACAATCTTTCGCGGTAGTGTAGAACGTCATCACCGTGTCGTGGCAAAGCTCGATTCCCGCCCGATTATCATTTTCTCGTCGAATTTTAGCCAAGTTTGAATCCCTCATCTATTTTTCCTTGATTTCCTATCTTAAATCTAACCCCAAAACCATCGCACACAATAGACCATCATTTCCCTCACTTGGTAGAAATTCCAATCGCGGACTTTCCAAATCGTCAACGATTTTTGCTTGCAATGTAGCCTATGTCTTTTGACTCAATGCATCCGCGACAATATTTACTTTTACGGGGTGATAATAAAAAATAATGTCATAATCCTCCAAGCACTTCCGACCACTTATGTTGCCTTATGTTCAGCTCCTTTTGCATGAATATGTATTTAAGGCTCTTGTGATCGATGTAAATTTCACATCAAACCCCATATAAGTAGTGTCATCACACTTTCAATGCAAACACCACTACTGCTAGCTCTAAGTCGTGCGACTGGATAATTTCTTTCATAATTCTTTAAGCGTTGTGAAGCATACGCGATCAATTGGCCGACTTGCATCAAAACGACTCCAAGCTTGATTTTTGATGCATCGGTGTAAACGATGAAATTTTCGTTGTCCGACGAAAGAGCTAATACTAGCGTCGAAGTTAATCTAGATTTCAACTCTTGAAAACTTTTCTCACACCTAGCATCCCATATAAATTTAGTGATCTTCTACATTAACTTCATGAGTGGAGTTGCGGTTTTTGAAAATCCCTTGATAAAATTTTGATAGTAACCTACCAAACCAAGAAAACTTCATAATTCGACATAGTCTTCGACTATATCCACCCCTTTACTACCTCAATGTTGCTCGGATCAACGGTAACCCCATCATTAGAGACAACATGACCAAGGAAGAACACTCGCTCGAGCCAAAATGCACATTTTTTGACCTTAGCATACAACTTATGCTCTCATAAGGTTTGCAATGTCAACATCAAATGTCTTGCATGCTCCTTCCAATTACTTGAGTAGATCATAATATCATCGATAAAGGCGATGATGAAGCCGTCCAAATATTTTCGAAAGAACGATTCATCAAATCCATGAACTTTACAAGAGCATTGGTTAGGACGAACGACATCACCATAAATTCGTAATGCCCTTAGCATGTTCAAAAAGCCATATTCTTAGCATCCTCTTCTTTAAACCCCGACTAAAAATACATGGATTACAAATCTATCTTTGAGAACACGAGTGCTACCCCTCAGCCGATTAAACAAGTCATCGATGCGCAGGAGTGGGCACTTGTTCTTGATAGTAACTTGATTCAGCCCATGGTGATCCACACACAACCACAATGTTCCATCCTTCTTCTTCACAAATAATACTGGAGCTCCCCAAGGTGAAGAGCTAGGGAAAATGTAGCCCTTATCTAGTAAATCTTGCAACTAAATTTTTAGCTCCTTAAGTTACGGAGTGCTATCCTATACGGAGCTTTCGAAATTGGTGTTGCTCCTAGCTTAAGCTCAATCTCAAACTCAACATCTCATTTCGGAGGCACCCCCATTAAACTCTCAAGAAAGACATTTAGAAAGTCATTCATAATGTCAATATCTTTTGGTTTGGTCTTACCTTCTTTTACGATATCCGTCACATTGACTAAGCAACCCAAGCAACCATTTTGGATTATTTTCCAAGTCTGCTATGGCATAGACAATGCCCATTGTTTTCGGTTTGTTCTCGACCCAAAATTCGGATGGCTCTTCCCTTGATGGTCAAAATTCATCCCTCTTCACTAGACAATCAATCGATGCTCCGAGTGTGGACAAGTTATCTATTCTTAAAATCACATCGAAGTCTCGGATCCTCAACACAATCGGATCAACCATCAAGATCCTATCACTAATCTATAATTTATAATTTTTTACCATATTTCTAGACTCCGATATCTCCCCCGACGAGAGGCCTACCTCGTAGACAATATTAAGTGCCTCGAGCACAAGACTCTATTTTTATAGCATATAACATGCAATAAATGAATGCGTGACATCCGAATCAACAAGAGTATATGTAACTAAGTTAAGGTCAAGAATATTACCATAAATAACCATCATGTGCTCCTCCTCGGCTTATTCTTATGTCATTGTGTAGACTATCCCCGAAACCACTAGATGCATTGCACTTCTTTGGACGAGTTGTTCTCCATGTGCTTGAGTTGCTTGCAAAAGTAGCAAGTGTTGGTGCCGACCAAACAATCTCTAATGTGTTTGTGATCACACTTCACACAAGTTGGCTTGTCTTGTGCCTCGACCACTTTGGGCCTCTTAGCACCATTTTGCCACTCGCCTCATATATTGACATCTCTTTGTAGATTGCTCGATAAACTTGGGCGTCGAGTAAGGTCGTTTGGCCTACTATAATCTTGCGGCTTTCCTTCGATCTTCCTCAATTTCTAATGCTCGGCTAACCATGTTGCCATAATCATTTGTAGATACTTACACCGGACTTCATAGCTCTAGGTTCAAACCCCTCAAAAAATGCCCCTTCTTACGTGCAAGCAACCCCCAAAATAAAGGTAAAAAATCCACATCCATTTTGAAATTATGGACATACTTAGCTATTGACATATCCCCTGTTCTAGCCTTATAAATTATTGGATCTTTCTCGATTTCACACTTTCGGGAAAGAACTTCTCATTAAAGACTCCCTTGAATTGTACCTATGTAAGGTTAGGCACATTCAAGGGAACCTTTATCGATTCCCACTATGCTCGAGCATCGTTAGTCGACATGAATACGGCACATGATACCCTACACGCATCACCCATTACCATGTGCTCGAAGATCATCTCAAGAGACTCAATCCATTCCTCGACCACCATCGGATCAGCCTTGCCCACAAACTCTTTTGGACTAAATTTTTAGAGCTGCTCCACTATGTCAACTCTTTGCGGCGGCTTAGGCTCTATTCGTAGCTACTCGCATAGACATTAAGACTTGCATCCGCTCATTATGCCTCTATTGTTGCTACCATAATAGTTCAAAGACATGTTATGTCGACATCCCATTATTCATAAGTTTATTATTCCCCTCACAATGGCCAACCCTACGACTTGATCCCTCACCGTTGTGATTCCTCTTCGCAACACCCTCACCATTATGATTTTTCTTAGCCATACTCGTTACGAGTATAACCATTTCTATACGATCACTATGATGCATAATGCCATACACAAGCATATTTAATAATATCGACGAGGATCAAACATACAATATCGGTAAGTATTAAACATATTGAACAATTTATCATCAAGTAAACAAGTTATGCATTCATCAAGTTTCCAAACATATCACATATTCCATCATGAGAGAAATATTCATACTTGCTACGCAAAATTCATAATTTCATATCCAACGAAATTTAAGCACTTACACATCGATGATGTCGCTAGAGTTGAAGTTTGCATGCACTTTCTTAGCCTATTAGACCGACTTGCTCTAACACCACTCTGTAACGTCCCGAGCCCCCAAAAGGAGGTTGGAATGCTATGGCGACATCGAACATTCATGGAGTGCTAGACGCAACTCGTAGCTCACGTGGCTAGCAAGGGTTGGACGTGCTGTGGCCATATCTCACGCTCATCGAATGCACGTTGGTGCCCTATGACACTAAACCATGCGTGAGACATGCAATACACAACGGAAGACATTTGGCCTAAAAGCCTATTTAAAAAATCAATTCGTATCCGAAACATTTTTGTCGATGTAAAAGTTACATTGCGACTCATAATTTCATTGATGCAAAATTGTGCCGGGCATCCTAAGTATGTTTTTGTAAGAAAATTCATTTTCTATCTTTTAAAACCTTGATGAAAACCATGAAACTAGACAACGTCTAGCAAAGGATCAACCTTTGAGTATACACCGGATCATTCCCATGGATGGCCTCTCTATATTCAGCCCTTGGGTATACACTAGATCATTCCCACAAGTGATTTTTCTTGTTTAAAACATGAGTCATGAAAACCAATACCATGCCATGCCTCTTTTAAAACCTTTCAAAAGGCATAAAACGAGGACCAACCCTTAGGTATACACTAGATCATTCTTATGGGTGGCCTTTCAATGTTCAGCACTTGGGTATACACCGAGATCATTCTCGCGGATGGCTTTCTTTTTTAAAACATGCATTATGAAAACCAATGCTGCTATGCCATGCCATGAATGCATGCCTTTGAATGCTTGAGCAACCAAATATCGTCAACAAATTCATGATAACATAATGATGTTACTAGCTTCTACACATTAAAGCTAATCTAAGACATGTTATAACTCATCAAGCCAAGCAATTTCAAAAGAATACAAGCCAAGTAATTTTGACGGAATAGAAGCCTAGCAATTTCAACGGAATACAAGCTAAGTAATTTCGATAGAATACAAGCCAAGCAATTTTGGCAGATTACAAGTCGAGCAATTTCGACGAGAATACAAGCCAAGCAATTTCAACATAAAATAAGCCAAGCAAATTTAAGCATTCCATTTGGCCACAAAGGCACACCAAGTTCAGCTCACATTTTTCTAGGGTTTACATGGCAATTCTAAGCTTAGTGGTTAGTCTTAAGTCCACATGCATCAAGTTTTAATCTCTTTTCATTCAGCAAACAAACATAGCAATAATCAATCTCAACATATCTAGAATGCCTAAACTTACGTCTTGTAGTGTAGTTGAATGGATTACACTTGGTCTAGAGATGTGAGATTGAAAAATGCTTCAATATACCACAATAGACCCTCCTTGCACTTGGTTCGACTCTTAGCCAAAAATGGCGACAACTCCTTAAGTTACAACAACTCCCACTTAAAGTAACTCTCCCTTTTCTCTTGTAGAAGTCTCAAATGGCCAAAATAATCAAGTCATGGCCTCACTCTTTCTTTATATAGACCATCCAAAAATTTTGGAGGATGACACCTCCTTGTCCAAGTCACCCATGCAAAGCATGGTGGTGACACCTAGATTTTCACTCACTCAAGAAAAAGGTAAATCCCTTTAATTTGTTTAATATATGTAATCAAGTCCCTTAATTCAAGCATAAATCATAATTAATGTGTCCCTAAGTAATTTTTAAAATAAAGAGACTAATATGTCAATATGCATGGTTGGGCTTAAACTCATTAACGAAAGCGACAATTACGGACGCGAGCGGTTTCGTCGATGAAATAAGCTTATCTTGGCATGGTAGTTTTGACGGTGAAATTGGCTCGTCGAGACACTACTGTCTTCGATAGCAAATCGGCATGTCTTGACGCAGCTGGCTTTCGACGAGTAATCATAAGCATTAGTAAAAATTTAAGTATCAATCATCAAGCAAATTAATTAGGCATTAAGCTAAACACACACAAGCATGCATATGCTATGTTTCAACGGTCTCGATCGTTACAAAGGGTAAGGAGGTAAAAAAAAATGAATAAAGTGGAACCTCGAAGAAAGTCCTAAAAAATATATGTTTAGTGAAGACACGCTCTAACAATCATTCTAGTCCCATCAATAACAATATGATACATCTTTCATATATATCAACCCATTTATATGTCCCACCAAAAGGTACAAATGAGTTAAGTGGGCTCAAGACCTTCAAAATAAATTAGCTACATACTTTTAGATAGGTCACAAACTTTCAAAAAAGGCTTAGGGATCTTTATGTTTAGGAGCATCCTGGCTCGAAAAAGAGAAAGTCGAGTATTCTTCTACCATCACCTAGAGATGAAGCATTAAATGAAGAATTTGGCATATCTTGACGCAAGTGGCTTTTCGACAACAATCATTAGCAAAAATTTAAGCATCAATCATCAAGAAAATTAATTAGGCATTAAGCTAAACACACACAAGCATGCATATGCTATGCTTCAATGTTCTCGATCGTTACAAAGGGTATAAAGGTAAAAAAAATGAACAAAGTGGAACCTCGAAAAAAATCCCAAAGAATATATGTTTAGTGAAGACATGCTCCAACCATCATTCTAGTCCTATCAACAACAATATGATACATCTTTCATATGCATCAACCCATATATATGTCCCACCAAAAGGTACAAATCGAGTTAGTTGGGCTCAAGACCTTCAAAATAGATTAGCTACATACATTTAGATGGGTCGCAAACTCTCAAGAAAGGCTTAGGGATCTTTATGTTTAGGAGCATCCTAGCTTGAAAGAGAGAAAGTCGGCATTCTTTTACCATCACCTAGAGACGAAGCATTAAATGAAGAATCTTTGATGACAACATTAATTAGATCATTACTCATTAGAATTGCACTATTGTAGTCACATAATTAAATACAATAATGACAAAGCAATAACACATGTTGACTCCTTCACTAACCCAAAAGGAAGGAACACCCATGTCTTTTCTGCCATGTAAGTGGCCTCTATCATTATCTAATGGCAATAATTACAAGAGAATAAGAAGAAGCAATATAATAAAAAAACTACAAATAGGTTCTAAAAACACTTTTCAAATTGGTCAACCCTATACACCTCCCACTTTTTTACTAAATTATGTAAAAACTAGTATATACTTGCATAAAAAAACCCTTTCAAGGCCAATTTGCTACGTTTCGACTACTAATTTGAGTGTTGGAGGGCCCTCCACACCAATTAGAGAGACTTGTTTTGCAAGTACACGACATAAATGGACTTCAAATCTCACTCCATAATCATTTGAAAATCACCACTGCCATTATGATTTACATGTCCTAAATTTGTTAGTAGAGTCGATCGATGACTCATCAAGTAGCGTTATCTATAAAGATCTTACTAAAAAGCTAACTAGATTCCTCATATCTTTATTTTTATATTTTTTAAGTTTAAGCATGGTAGAGTAAATAGAGATTACTAATCACACTACTCCAATAGACATTGTTAATTCCACCACCCTTCCGTATATATTGTTCAATTACCGTAGAACATCCAAAAGCTATCCGAGCATACTCTTGAGAACTTAAGCACGGATAAATATGTTAACATCAATAATGGCGAGCCATCCACAATAACCTCCATTTGAGATAAAAAAAACTATTTTCTTTTGAAATAGGATAAGAATAACATAGGATAAAGATTCCAATAAGGAAAAATATATTCGGGAACAAGTCGACAACCACAATTTTGAGAAGAGATAAAAAGTTGACAACTTAAGGCCTATCCCAAAATGATCTCGGAATGACTTCGATCAATAAACTTTTATTCTAGATACGAGAAGCAAACTATGGCTAAGTCATTGCTTTTTGCCTAAATCCGGGCTATGAAACTCTCAAATGAGTTTTTCTCTTTGCAACCAAACCTACTAGAAGTATGATGACCAAGCAAGCCCTTAAGTTCACATGTAGAGCATCAAAGAGACACTCAAGCTTGTAAAATGTGATTTAAATGCCATATGCTAAATTTTATCAACCACCTTCAAGGGAGTGGTTTGAAAATAGTACGATCATAAGGATCCTAACTCCATAGATAGTCTAGAAGATTTATTCTCATAGTTAGCAATGTGGTTCTCCCTCAACATCTCTCCAAAGGTGAAAAAGACAATTATGAAAATTTTCATGTCCTATTTGCTTGACATGTTATCTGCTATTGATGTTAACAAGATACTAGTCAAGTCTTAAGCTCCTATTTATGCCAATTACTTTTGCAAGTTCTATAAAAATAATGGACATGATATTGATGGTTGTCATAAATTTCATCAAGAGGTACATACCCGAAAGATCATATATCCTATGGACGTGCAAAATTAAACAAAAATTTTCTTCATCCGAAGGGCCCAAGATCATGCCAATGAATCAACTAATCATATATTCATGAATTAAAGTGATGAATAGAAAATTTAACTCTCATAACATAGATATAAACCTTTATAGAAAAGAGCCATCCAAGTATCTCAGCTTTATCGATAATCCATATAATCCAAACACCCATAAAAGAAGCACTTAAAATTAATAGAGTGCTAGCTCCATCTTTTCCGACTCGTTTAGTATTTTTTTTATAGAAATCTAATAAGGATAATTTTGTGACAACCCAAAGAAAGAGAGAGAAGAAAGGTGGCATGCTAAGGTTTGGAAGAAAATAATTTTCTCCCGAGCTTTTATTTTGAGCCATGTGTTCCTTTTATTTTATGTGTGTCAAATTTCTCTCTCATTTTTTTCTCTACTTATTGCCATATCTCTCCTCTTATTTATAGGAAAAGAGTTTCCTTGTTCGCCAAGGACAAGGAAATGGGGTGGCAATGAGTCCTTATTATACTCTTGGTTGTTGCTTCCTAATCCTTCAAGGATTAAGAGTTATTTAACATTTGGGCTATTGATCTTTATCTATAGAAAATTCATCTTTATCTAATAAGATTCATGTTTATCCTTTCAAAAAAATATATTTTAGGCTTTTAATTTAAACCTATTGACCCAAAACTATTTTGGCCTAATCAATTAATTTGGACTATCTAAATAAATTAAATTAGATAATTTTAGGTGACTCACATTAGGAAACAATTTTCCAAAATACCTTTAAACCTAAATTAGGAAACTCATTTCTATTTTAGATTATTTACTTTCAAATTTGAAATTAACATGTGGCGTCCCGACCTCGGTTCACTCGTCTATTATCCAAATAAAAGTGACTAGGTAAGACGCGTCATGCTCGACACTACCTAGACCCTAATCATGTCTTGTACGATGTACTTAAAAATTAACGACACATTACATAACAAAGCCGCATATAGTAAAATTTTACATGACATAACTAATTACGGTAACAAAAGATTACAAATAGCGGTTGATTCCGTACATATTTCATACCCCTAAATTACGGACAAAACTAGTTTCGGCATTCCGTGTTACACATAAGTCTCTTAGGAGGAGCCGGCAGCATCCTTACGATTTTTTCGTTTTCCTATCACATCATAAAAATAACGACGAGGTGAGTCGAAGCTCGGTAAGTGGGGTGATGCACGTGATATGCAATGCTTTTCTAAATTCCCACCCTACTTATCAATTTTAATTATGGATACCACGGGTATTAGCTAGACTATTCTATTTTTAATCCGGTGATTATCAAATCACTTTCTGCTATAATGGAATTATCCCTTGTTGTAGCCACCGTTAGTGGGAATCCATTGCTTCACATTGCGGGCACACAACTTAGAGTATGCATATAGCTGGACTCGCTAATATCCATTTTTTTCCTGTGAGATTACCAAACCTAATCATGTAGACCGATTCTCATTCAATTGACTTCATTTGTCCCATAAAACACATGATGCACTTGATGTTATGCGTACCATATTAGACATATCCAACCAATACGGGATCCGACTTCATATATTTTCATAGGTCCAACCCACATAAGGTTTCGGACATGCTCGGACCTCTTATCATCATATTTTCTTTTTTTTTAGAATTAAAACCAACGAATGATATTGATTTAGTCATGGGTCTAATTGTGTATGTGGGAACTTTCCTTTTGTTTCCTATCATAATTCTAATCATTAATTTTTTCCACTATGACTCGAATAATTATTAGCATTTGAACCCATTTTCACTCATTTTAAGATATATTTTTCTATTTTCATTTTATATCTATTTGAGCCTAATTGACCATTAATTATGTTATCTTGGTGAAAAGGAATGGAAACCAAGTAAGTATGAAGTAAAAGTGGTGAAGTTTGAGTAACTAGTGAATTACATGGGTAAAGACACGTCCGTGTAGGAGGCGATGTAATCTGTCGACTAAAGAAAAACACCTTTCTTCATTACAAGGGCAAGGACACGCCGTATGGAAGGTCGTGTAACTCTCTCATTTCAAGGAAAATACATTTCTTAATTACACGGGCAAAGACACACCCCGTGTGGGAGGCCGTGTAACTCTCCGACTTCAAGAAAAATACATTTCTTCATTACATGGGTAAAGATACGCCGTGTAGGAGGCCGTGTAACTCTCCGGCTTAACATTTGCTCCACAAAACCCTAAAATTTCATTTTTCTTTCCTGCCTACTCTATTTTATTCATGCCTATATAAGTTCCAAGTTCGCCCATCATGTTTTGATCAACCACACAACCTAACTAACATAACTAAGCCAACAAACACCTCACCACCTATACACAAGCTTAATCAATTACAATAACATCAATTGAATGACATGAAGCATTAAAGAAACTTACTTATATAGATATTCCATAATAACAAACAATCTTATGCTAACCAAGCATAACAAGACCAACACATCAATATAACACAACATAATTGGAAGCTTAAGCAAGTACATCAATTTTCATGGAAGGATCAAATAAATGACATAAACAAAAACCCACTTGCCTAATTTGGATGAGGTTAGGTTCCCTTAGATTTTCTTCTTTTTTTCCTTTCTTTTCCCTTCTCTCTTTCTTTCCTCTCTTTTCTCTCTTTCTTTACCATTTTTCTCTTCCTCACACTTGGTTTTTCTTCTCTCCTTTGGCAGCTACTAGTTTTTCAAAAATGTTAGCCATTCCCTCTCTTTCTTTATATATATGTTTCTTACATTTTCTTTCATTAAATAGGTCTATATGTGTCTTGAATTAATTAGGCAAAGTGTAAAGTAACTTGGTGAGTCATGGTGAAGGTGGCGAGGTTTGTGTGCAAGTTGTGTGAGCTAGCTCTCTTGTATTTAATGAAATGGCTTAGGTGTCCTAAATAAGGGATTAGACTAATTAAATACCCTAATTAACTTAGCTTCAAGTAATTAACATATTTCCTTCATAGATTTTCATAAATTCTCCCTCTAAACTCGAAAATTCCCTTCCCTTCCATTATGATATTTTCAAGAAAAATATTCCTATATTCTCAAAATTTTATACACACCCTTATTTCCCTTGTATACCTTGTCCCAAGTACTTAATATATAACGAGTGGTAATTAATTAATTTTTTTGAAATTTCATCCCAAAATTCTCATATAAGTGCCCCAAAATTTCCACATAAGTATTAATTAACCATCATCACCAAATAGTTAAAATGACACCTATAATTACACTCGTACTTAATGTATATTTACATGAATATTTCAGTATATATATATATATATATATATATATATATATATATATATATATATATATATATATATGTCTCATTAAAGATTTTTGCGGGGGTTATATTTCTCTCCCTCTTAAAAGAATTTCCTCCTCGAAATTGACCTATTTCAATAATTCGGGGCATTTATCTTTCATTTCTTCAAGATCATGGTTTTCCCATAAAACTTTAACAAGACTAATCTTCTTATTTCTTAGTCGCTTGATCCGTCTATCAAGAATTTGGATCGGTCTTTCTTCATATGTTAAATGCGGGGTGAGGTTTGATGGATCCGTCTCTAGAATTTGACTTGGCTCTCCTACACACTTTCTTAACATAGACATATGAAATACATTATGTACTCTCGCTAAAGAGGGTGGTAGCAACGAGGCGGTGCGCTTTATTTCGTACTCGATCCAATATCTCGAATGGTCCTATGTATCATGGGCTTAACTTTCCCTTTTTCCCAAACCATAGTACGCCCTTCATCGATAAGACTCTTAGAAATACGTAATCATCGATCATAAACTCTAGATCCTTCCTCCTTTTATCGGCATAACTCTTTTATCTGCTTTGACCTACTTTCATCCATTAGTGAATTTAGTCTATTACTTCGACTGTTTCTTGCACCGGTTTTGGCCCTTGTAACTTTCTTTCTCTTATTTCATCCCAATGCACGACGGATCTACATCGTCGTCCATATAAAGGTTCATAGGGAGTCATCCTAATTGAAGCTTGATAGCTATTGTTATATGTAAATTCAGCTAAGCGTACATATCTCTCCCATTTTCCGGACCAACCCGAACGCATGCTCGAAGCATATCTTTCAAAATGCGGATTACATGTTTCATCGGTTTATGGATGATAAGCTATACTGAAATTTAGCTTCGTACCCATGACTTTATGCGGACTTTTCCAAAACGCGAAGGTAACTGCGGGATCTCGATCCGACACAATGGAAATTGGAATTCCATGGAGTCTTATAATTTCATCCAAGTATAACTAAGCATACGGGTTTAAACTATAGATGGTTTGAACCAAAAAAAGTATGCTTGATTTAGTCAACTTGTCTACGACTACCCGGATGGCATCCGATCCTCTTTCGATCTTGGCAATCCCATGATGAAATCCATTGATATATATTCCCATTTTCACTCGGGAATCGCCAATAGTTTTAACATTCCCGAGGGTCTTTGGTGCTTTGCCTATACCTATTGGGAAAATTAACACCTCGCCATAAAGTCGACTATATCTCTCTTCATTCCCGACCACCAATAACACCGTCGTAAGTCCCGATACATTTTCGTACCTCCTGTGTGTATCGAATATGGGGTTGTGTGTATTCCTTCAATATCTCATCTTTTACATCCACCATCGCGAGAACACATAGCCTTCCCTTGAATCTAATTATTCCTTTATCATCCATCGTAAAATTAGGCTCTTTTTCGGCCTCTCGTACTCTTTTTTAACTCTAATTTTTCGTCCGTTTATTGCCCCATTTGAATTCTTTCTTATAGCATCGGCTAGATTAATAGCGTTGATAGTATGTTCTTGTGGCCTATAGGAACTATCTCCAGTTTCAGCTTTTGTAGGTCTCTCACCATCGGTATCCGAATCACTTGTATTGCGACGATCAATTTTCTCGCTTAGGGCATCGGCAACAATATTGGCTTTGCCCAAGTGGTAATTGATTATACAATCATAGTCTTTAACCAATTCCAACCACCTTCTCTCGCCTCATGTTCAACTCTTTTTGTGTGAAGATATGCCATAAGCTTTTATGATCCATATATATTTCACACTTTGCCCCGTATAAATAATGTCTCAAGATCTTCGGGGCAAAGACTACCGCTGCTAATTCTAGGTCATGTGTCGAGTAATTTCACTCGTACTCCTTTAATTGTCATGATGCATAGGCTATTACTTTCTCATCCCGCATCAATACCGCTCCTAGCCCATTTTTTGAAGCGTCACTATATAGCACGAAGTTTCCATCCACGGATGGAATGGTTAGTACGATGGCCATGACCAACCTTCTTTTTAATTCTTGGAAACTTTTCTCATAGGCATTCGTCCACTAGAACTTGACATTCTTCTTCATTAAATTAGTGAGAGGCATTGCTAACTTGGAGGGCTTCAACAAATCTTTGATAGTAATCAGCCGACTCTAAGAAACTTCGTACCTCGTCACACTCTTCGGGGTAGGCCAATTCTCAATAGCCTCTACTTTCTTCGAATCTACCGTTATACCCTCCCTCGTCACTACGTGACCTAGAAAAGTTACCTATTCCGGTAAAAATTCACATTTTTTGAATTTGGCATACGATTGTTGTTCCCTTAACGTCCGCAAGGTGGCTCTCAAATGCCCTTTATGCTCATTTTTACTTTGGGAGTAAACTAAAATATCATCTATAAATACGATGATGAATTTATCCGGGAACTCTTTAAAGACTCGATCCATCAAGTCTATAAAGGCGACTCGGGTGTTGGTCAATCCAAATGGCATCACTAGGAACTCATATCGGCCGTATCTTGTTACGAACGTCGTCTTTTTCACATATTCCGATTTTACCCTTAGTCGGTGATATCCGAACTGCAGGTCTATTTTTAAAAATACCATCACTCCTTGCAATTAGTCAAATAGATCATCAATCCAAGGTAACGGATAATTATTCTTAATAGTCATCCGATTTAATTCTTGATAGTCGATACACGACCTCATACTACCGTCTTTCTTTTTCATGAACGATACCGGAGCTCCTCGAGGTGAGAAACTACGGCGTATGAATCCTTTGTGCGATAAGTCCCGTAACTACACCTTTAACTCCTTTAGCTCGACAGGAGCCATCCTATAAGGAGTTTTCGAAATCGAAGCCGTGCCCGGTTCTAGTTCAATTTCAAACTTTGCTTCCCTTCCCGATGGTAACGTTGTCAAATTCTCTAAAAACACATTTAAATATTCTCGCACAATCTCTATATCTCTCGGTTTTAACTTTTGCTCCGCTCGGCTATCCACCACATGCGCTAGGTACCCTACATACCCTTTTTCTAGCATTTTTTAGGCTTTGATGGCCGAAATGATTGGTGCGATTCGAAGCTTTGAATCGACCTTAAATTCTAACTGTCGACTCTCGGGTAGCTCAAAAATTACTTTTTTTCCTCGATAGTCTATGTTGGCACCATATCTCGTCAATCAATCCATCCCCAAGATCAAATCAAAATCTTGGAGATCCAATACTATTAAATTGGTTACCAATCTCTTATCCTCAATCTGCACTGGACACTCTTTAACTATACTCATCGATTCCATAGTTTCATTAAAGGGAATCGCTATAAGATATCCTACGACTAATGTCTTAGGTTTGACGCCTAAGCTTTTTACTAATGTGCTTGATATAAATGAATGTGTAGCACTAGAATCAATCAAGACATAAAAAATCAAACCAAAGATTGAGACATTATCATAAATTACTGTTGTATCCCTCTAATCTTCTTCTTCCTAGGTCATAGTGTACACCCGACAGGTACCCTTCTTGAGCTCGGTTTTTATGCCTATGAGCAATTATGGGATATGTGTCCTAGCTTGTGGTATACAAAGCAAGTTCTTACATCTAACCGACATTCCCTAGTGTGAAATATCCCACATCTATTGCATCGAGGTTGATTACTCATCATTAGCCTCGGTTAATTCCACGATAGTTGCCTCGAGAGAATAAGGTGGTGGTTTGGTAGCCCATTCTTAGACCACCGGTTCGGTTGAAATTTCTAGGCCAAACTTGTCTTTGTGGTCTAGAGGAAGAGGCTCCGGTCGAAATGATTGCCTCCTCTCGTTGGACTTCCTTTGCCATTTCCCTTTTATCCTCATCTGCCAACATAGATTTATCTACCATTTACGGAAAAGTGTTGACGATAGACATCCCTACCATGCTTCGTACTCTTAGACTCGGCCTTGTTAAAAATCAATTCTTCTTCAAGTTATCGTCCCCTACAATGAATGGGACGAATCGACATCCTTGCTCAAATCTCCTTACATATTCACTTACGGATATCCCATCTTGCTTTAGTTCTAGGAAGTTTTGTATCTTTTTATCCCTCGCGTATACGATGAAGTACTTGTTATAGAAGGCTTCCTTAAATCCTTCCCAAGTTAAGGTAGGCACATCTACCGTTAGTCGTGCACTCTCCCACCATGTGTGGGCATCCTTAGTTAGCATAAAAATGGCACACGACACTTGCTCTTGGTTGGTAAACCGTAGGTATTCAAATATTGCCTCTAGGGACTTAATCCACTCCTCGGCTATCTTTGGGTTCACTCCCCGGTAATCTTTTGAGGGTTCATTTTATGAAATCTTTCTACCGTATCATTTACGTGTCTGGGGTAGAGGTGGTTGTTGTGTAGCTAAAAGCTATCTCATATGTTTAACATGGACTTATTGTTGTCGTTGTAGTGTTTGTTCGTCTGTCGTCGTATGATTTCCATCATTCGGTTCAACGTTTCTTGTTAGTTCAAGTTATTAACATTGGAGGTCCCTTCGATCATGTGAGGTTCTTTACGGGTGGCATGGTTTATCTTTACATGCATATTAAGTTCAAATTCATTTTAGTACGAGTTCTAACATTTAATATAAATCATTCATGTTCGTATAAAATTATACATTTTTATACATAGTAAGCTTTTCGTACACAAATTTACCTTTCGAAGGATTTTTTTGCGTGTTATATTTACAATCGAAGCACTCTTATTTATATCCTAGAACACATAAAAGACATCGTGTCATATGGTAGAGTCCCTAATAACCTACATATCGGACACATTGGGGGAAAGAATACTCGACCCTCCACCGATCAATAATGTCGTCTAAGGCACGATGTACTATCTCTCGTGTAAGAGGTAACGGTAGACCCTAGTTGTACATCAATCAAGTACGGGTTTGCTTAACTCGCATCGAAAGGAAGGCTCGGACCAAATTCCTATAGCAATACCTATTTATCGGACCTTCCTAAACCTCGTTTAATAGCCGTCGATCTCTCGATGTTAGAGTCCGACGTAAGGTCGACCTCGGAAAGTCCATGCTGCGAGTACTACTGGAAGGAAGCATCGGCGAATATTATTTGCTGAAGTAAGTCATGCACCAAAGTAACATGGGCTACTATGTCCTAATTCGAGGTCATAACCGGGTTGTTTAGCTCGTCCGATAAATGGCTAAAGTGGCACATTGTCGACGTGTCCTAGCAACACAGGGTGTACGAAATAGATATGGCATTTACAACACCAATATTGACTCTTATCAATATTTTCAAGCATAATTGTACATCAACATCTAAACACATAATAACAATTAAACATATTAATCAAAGAATCAAAATTGAAGATGATAATTATATTTTTTTTATCGAACGGCACCCGGTCCTCAAGCTCATGTAACACATGAGATTCTACTTCGTTATTTAAACCGTAGCTCTAATACTACCTTGTGGCACCCCGACTTCGATTTATTATCTATTACCTAAATAGAAGTGACTAGGCAAAGCGCATCACACTTACACTACTTAGACCTTAATCATGTCTTGTATGATGTACTTAAGAATTAACAAGACATTACATAACAAAAAGGCATATAGTAAAATTTTACATGACATAACTAATTACGGTAACAAAATATTACAAATAACGGTTGATTCCGTACGGATTCCATAGTTCTAAATTACGGACAAAACCAATTTCAGCATTCCGTGTTACACATAAGCCTCTTAGGAGGAGCCGGCCGCATCCTTACTATTTTGTCCTTTTCCTGTCACATCATAAAAATAATGACGAGGTGAGTCGAAGCTTAGTAAGTGGGGTGATACACGTGATATGCAATGCTTTTCTAACTTCCCACCCTACTTATCAATTTTAATTTCGGATACCACAGGTATTAGCTAGACTACTCTATTTTTAATCCAGGTGATTATCAAATCACCTTATGCTATAATGGAATTATCCCTTGTTGTAGCCACTCGTTAGTAGGAATCCATAGGTTAATAGTACGAGCACACAACTTAGAGTACGCACACAACTAGACTACTAATACCCATTTTTGATGTTAGGTTACCAAACCTAATAATGTAGACCAATTCTCATTCAACTGACTTTTCTCCATTTGCCCCACATTGCACATGATGCACGTGATGTTATGTGTACCATATTAAACATATTCAACCCATACAGGATCCGACTTCATATATTTTCTTAGGTCTAACCCACACAAGGTTTCGGGCATGCTCATACCTCTTATCATCATATTTCCTTTTTTCTTTTCAAGAATTAAAATCGACGAATGGTATTGATTTAGTCATGGGTCTAATTGTGTATGTGGGTATTGATTAGCATTTGAAACCATTTTCACTCATTTTAAGATATATTTTTCTATTTTCATTTTATATTTATTTGAGCCTAATTGACTATTAATTACGTTATCTTGGTGAAAAGGAACGAAACCAAGTAAGTATGAAGTACAAGTGATGAATTTCGAGTGACTAGTGAATTACACGGGTAAAGATACGTCCGCGTGAGAGGCCATATAACTCGTCCGACTAAAGAAAAACATCTTTCTTCATTACACGGGCAAGGACACGCCCGTGTGAGAGGTCGTGTAACTCTCGACTTCAAGAAAAATACATTTCTTAATTACATGGGCAAAGACACGCCCATGTGGGAGGCCGTGTAACTCTCCGACTTCAAGAAAAATACATTTCTTCATTACACGGGTAAAGAAACGCCGTGTGGGAGGCCGTGTAACTCTTTGACTTAACGTTTGCTAAAAAAAACCCTAAAATTTCATTTTTCTTTCCTTCCTACTCTATTTTATTCATGCCTATATAAGTTCCAAGTTCGCCCATCATGTTTTGATCAACGAAACAACCTAACCAACATAACTAAGCCAACAAACACCTCACCACCTATACACAAGCTTAATCAATTACAATAACATCAATTGAATGACATGAAGCATTAAAGAAACTTACTTATATAAATATTCCATAATAACAAACAATCCTATACCAACCAAGCATAATAAGACCAACACATTAATACAACACAACATAATTGGAAGCTTAAGCAAGTACATCAATTTTCATGAAAGGATCAAATAAATGGTATAAACAAAAACCTACTTACCTATTTTGGATGAGGTTAGGTTCCCTTAGCTTTTCTTCCCTTTTTCCTTTCTTTCCCTTCTCTCTTTCTTTCCTCTCGTTTTCTCTCTTTCTTTACTTGTTTTTCTCTTCCTCACACTTGGTTTTTCTTCTCTCATTTGGTAGCTATTAGTTTTTCAAAAATGTTTGCCATTCCCTCTCTTTCTCTATATATATTTTTCTTTCATTTCATTGCATTAAATTGGTCCATATGTGTCTTGAATTAATTAGGCAAAGTGTAAAGCAACTTGGTGAGTCATGGTGAAGGTGGCAGGTTTGTATGCAAGTTGGGTGAGTCGGCTTTCTTGCATTTAATGAAATGGCTTAAGTGTCCTAACTAAGGGATTAGACTAATTAAATACCCTAATTAACTTAGCTTCAAGTAATTAACATATTTCCTTCATAGCTTTTGATAAATTCTCCCTCTAAATTTGGAAATTCCTTTCCCTTCCATTTTGATATTTTCAAGGAAAATATTCCTATATTCTCAAAATTTTATACACACCCTTATTTCCCTTGTATACTTTGTCCCAAGTACTTAATATATAATGAGTGGTGATTAATTAATTTGTTTGAAACTTCATCCTAAAATTCTCACATAAGTGCCCCAAAATTTCCACATAAGTATTAATTAACCATCATTACCAAATAGTTAAAATGACACCTACAATTGCACTCATACTTAATGTATATTTACGTAAATATTCCAGCATATATATATATGTCTCATTAAAGATTTTCGTAGGGGTTACATAACATCAAAATTAGGAAACTAATTTCTAAAATAAGAAACTTTTTATTTTAAAAAAACTTCCACTTTAGGAAACTTTTCATTTTAGGAAACTTTCATTTTCAAAAACCTTTTTCAAAATAAGAAATTTTCATAATTGAAAATTTTTTCAACATCTTTGCTTCTCTTTAATCATGTGAATGCTCAAACTTTTACGTGTGAGTCAATGAGCTCCTAGGTATGTTGGCAAAGTATGAAGAATAAAAGACACTTTCTTTTATCTCTTAATAAATAAGTTAAGATTGACCTCTAATAAGGCATCATAACTACCCAATTCTCTAAGAGGATTAATTAATCTATGATTACCTTTCACGAGTATGGTTATCATACAATTCGAGTCCTTATGTCAACTTATCATAGTATGATCTCGAACTTATTTATTAGTCTTGTTTGATTATGATCACATAAGTTTTTTTATCCTTAAATGTCATAGTTCCGAGAGTAAACCAACTATGGTCAATTGGTGTACTCCTATTATGGCTATAGATTTCTTGAGTTATTCATCAAAGTGCAATGTGATAACTCTTTTAGCATACAAGAAATGATATATCCTATTTTAGTCATCCACCTACCTCCATTAGATTCCAAATATAGCCAACAAATCACCCATGTGCAACCCTTTACTAGGTCCATCGAAACTAGTGTCAAAGTACATAAATCCTCTAATGAGATAACCGTGATAAATTCTAGTCTAATGACTCGCTTATACCCATCTCATATGAGATTCTCATAGACTAAACCAAATGAGTTCTCATGATGAGTCTAGTCTAATGATATGTTCTCTAACATAAATCACCTAAGTGCTTGCTTTGGCATCACCATACCAATAAGTGTGAGATCTCCTATTACTATCATATAACATGAGCATAACACTTATAAGTTTAATCGTATCTAGTTAATGTCCATTCTTAATAATGCTACGACTTGAGACATTTAATGATATTATTTATATGCATTAGTGTTTATCTCACATCTTTTGATCAATCAAGTATTTCAAATGTATAATATAAGGACTTTTATCTAATTCTACCGAATTAAAAAACATAAAACATAAGAATTAATAAAAAGACTTCTTTATCATTAATAAAATAAAAGATGTAATAATACAATAACTTAAACTTAGCTAAATATGATTGGATCTTGGGCACTTACACCAATAATCTCCTACTTACACTAATGGTAACCGACCATATCTCTTAATCCCGACGATCGAGTAAGGGTTTCATATTTTAGCTCGTGATAAAGGCTTAGTCAAGGGATTAGCTACATTGTTATCGGTGTGGACCTTTTCTATCCTTATGTCACCACGAATGATAATCTCTCTAATTAGATGGTAGCATCGTAATACATGCTTAGACCGTCGATGAGACCTTGGTTTCTTAGCTTGTGCTATAGCTTTGTTGTTGTCACGAGTATACTACTATCGGATCAATAACGCTAGGAACCACTTGTAGTCCAAACAAAAATTTATGAATCTAGACAGACTTCCTTAGCTACGTCCGCAATCGTAATATATTTAGCTTTAGTTGTTGAGTTAGCAGTTGTTTCTTGCTTAGAATTCTTTCGACTAATAACTCCACCATTCAATTAAAAAATGAATCCCGATTGTGACTTAAAATCATCATGGTTAGTTTAAAAACTAGCATCGGTGAGCCTTTTCACCATTAGTTCATCTTCTTTATAGACTAGAAAAGCATTTTTAGTTCTTCTTAAGTACTTAAGAATGCTTTTAACATCAATCCAGATGGTTTTCACTCGGATCGGCTTGATATCTACTATATATACTCATAGCATATGAGACATTAAATCACGTACATAATATGACATACATAATAGATCCTATAAGCTGATGTGTAGGAAATTCGATTCATTCTTTTCTTTTCATTTTGTGTGTTAGAACGCTCAACCTTAGAAATTTTTATGGCATGTAACATTGGAATAAATCTTCTCTTGGATTCTTTCATACTAAATCGTTCTAGTATTTTATCAATGTACTTGCTTTAGGATATTTTTAACATTTTTCATGATCTATCTCTCTAGATCTTGATTCTAAAATGTAAGTTGTGTCTCTTATATCTTTCATGGAGAGGTTTTTGGATAACCAATCTTTTATAAATTGCAACATGGTAATGTTGTTGCTAATAAGTAGTATATCATCTATATGTAGCATAACGAAAATAATTAAGCTCCCATTAATCTTCTTGTATACACAAGGTTCATCCTCGTTTTATGAAAAGTCAAACTCTTTGATCATTTCATCAAAATGTTAATTCCAACTCTTTGATGCTCGGCTTAAGTCCATAAATTGATCTTTGTAATTTGTAAATCTTATTTACATATTCTTTAGTGACAAAACCATTAGGTTATGTTATGTACACATCCTTATTTAGTTTTCCCTTAAGGAATATAGTTTTTTGACTTCTATCCGTCATATTTCATAGTCGTGATATACAACAATCGCAATTGTAATCCAAATGAATTTAACCATCGCTATTGGCGAAAAAGTCTCATTATAATCAACTTTTTATTTTTTATGACATCCTTTTATCACTAATCTAGCTTTATACGTATGTACATATCCATCCATATCGGTCTTCCTCTTAAAGACCCTCTTACACCTAATAGGTTTGACACCTTTAGGTGAATTAACCAAAGTCCATACTTGGTTAATGAACATGGATTTCATTTCGAATTGCATGACCTTATGCCATTTTTTGAAATCAATGTCTAACATTGCCTCTTCATAGGTATTAGGTTTATCATCTCGTATAGTAGACACATCTCTATGTGTAGAGACTAGAAGACCATATCTTTATAGCTCTTGACGAATCTTTCTAGACCTACGAAGTTCTTGTGTATTGGTTTATGAGATAGTTATATCGTTTGTAAGTTTTCCACTTGGGGTTCCTACTATGAAGTGTCGATTTGTGAGTCTTCTCAAATCTTATCGAGTTCAACTTTCCTCTTACTAGTCCTAGTATCTATATATTCCTTTTTAAGAAATACAACATGCCTAGCCATAAACACCTTTTGTTCTTATGATTGGTAAAAGTAATATCCATTTGTTTCTTTTTGATATCTTATAAATTTATACTTTATTGATTTGGGCTCTAACTTATCTCCGTCCAAATCTTTGACATATGCTTTATAGCCTTAAATCTTAAGGAAAGAGAAATTTGCTTTCTTTCCTTTTCATATCTCATACGGAGTCTAATCAATAGACTTTATTGGAACCTTGTTCAAAATTAATATCGTGAAAAGGAATGCATATCCCCAAAATGAAATAGGAATATTAGTTTGACTCATCATGGATCAAACCATGTCTAATAATGTCCTATTCCTCATTTCAAACATACCATTCATTTACGGTGTTCCGGTGGGGTCCATTGTGAGAGAATACCATTCTCCTTTAAATGATCTAAAAATTCAATGCTTAAGTATTCTCCACCTCGATCCGATTGAAGTGCCTTAATACTTTTTTCGTTTGTTTCTCGACTTTAAACTCGAATTCTTTGAACTTTTCAAATGCTTTAGATTTGTGTCTCATCAAATATATATAATCAAAAAGTGATCTTTCATCGACAAAGGTTATGAAATAATCATATCCTCTTCTTACTTGGGGGTGGACATGAGCCCATATACATCATTATGTATAAGGCTTAATAAATCGACGAGCTTTTTCACCTTTTCCACTAGAAGGGGATTTCATCATTTTCCCAAGTAGACAAGATTCACGGACATCCAAAAATTCATAATCAATTGATTTTAGATATCAATTTTTATGTACTTTGGATATGCGATTCTTATTTACATGGCTAAGTCAATAATGACAAAAATAAGTTTTATTTAAATCATTAGTCTTGAGTCTTTTCACATTTATATTATATATAAGTGTATCTATGTTTAAAACATATAAACCATTATTTATATTAGCATTTCCATATAAAATATCATTTTTATAAAAGGAACAACCTTTGTTCTTAAATAAAAATAAAAAATCATCTTAGTCCAAACAAGAAATGAAAATGATATTCCTTGTTATACTAGGAATATAATAATAGTTTTTTAGTATAAGCACAAGTCCATATGGTATTCCTAACTTATAGGTGCCTATTGCTAATGGTATAATTCTTGAGCCATTACCTACTCGTAGATCAATCCACCTAAAACAGTTTTTCTTGCTTGTTTTAGTCCTTTTAAATTTGTATAAATGTGTGCATCACATCTAGTATTATGATATTAGACTAGAAGTAGAAAATTTCACTTCAATAACATAAATAATTGAGGTGCTTTAAGAACTCTTCTTGTGCACCCCATCATGGTAATCCTTATCATATATCATTAAAGAATTTTCTCATGTTAGAGGACATTCCTCTTATTCATTTTCCAATCAAGAAAGTTCATGTCATTTAAGGCATTACTCTCATTAATCATCGATCTCATTGACGTATTACCGATCATACTATGCAACAACCTTGTCAAGATAGAAAAGCATATGGTTTGGTTAATTAAATTGCCTAAATAAAACAAAGCATATATTAAAGAAATAAAATCTATGTTTGCTCTCACTATTTTCTTTAAGTTCTATAACCTTCAAGTATAGGACTTGAGAAGACTTTTGATTTGTCTTTCTTAGTAGGTTAAGATCCCATCCTCTAGCATGCATTAACCTTGAGTTATCTCAACAAGTCATATATGAAGGATTAGGTAGGTAACTCTTTACCAATTGCATCCAATGCAATTCCTAATCTCATTGGCATGACAACTCCTTAACATATCACATTTTATGTGAATATCGATTTTTGTCGACAAGTTTATTAGACCTTGAGTTATCTCAACAAACCCAAAACTTGTTTTAAGTTAGACATAATGTTTGAGGATAACACATGGCCCATAATTTGTTTTCCTCAAGGAAGAAGTAACCATGAGTTATCTCAACAAGCCAATAACAATTAAGAGAGTTCCCTCCTCGTAACGTTGGAAGAGATTTAACATAATATTTAATTTGAAGGATTTTAATTTGGTAGGTCTCATCTTAGCATCCATATTAGTCAATCACATTAGTCCTAATATGCATACTAACATTAATTGTATAAAATAAAATTCATACTTCTCATGCATGACATAAGGATTGATAAATGGTGATGGATCTTTAATACTAGTCCCCTCGAGCTATAAGGAGACTAGTGGGTCAAATACTTAGGTGAAAATTTAGTACAAATTCTTTAGGATTTGCCTTCACTTCTTGGCTTCTTCTCCTTGCATTTATTCTAATTTTCATCTTCTATTTTTTCATTTATTTGAATAAGAAACCTTAAGTTTTGTTCGAGGGGAGTAAGATGAGAAGCTTGGATGCACGGACCCTATTTATCTAAAAAAATTACAAACATTCATTCCTATAAACTAGGTCGACTCATCCATACCATTCACCCATGTTTTAATCACATTGATACATGACATACTAATGAAATACATTTCATTCAAATCACGATTAGAAATCTATATTTTGGTCATTTTATAAATTTATCAAAATTTCTTTAAATTTCGAGACTTTAAAACTTTTTAGGCCTAAGGCTCACTTTGGGGCCATGGGATTTTAGGCCTTGAGGGCCCACGGGCTTGGATGCCCAAACCCTTGGCTTGGCACACTCTTGCCCATGACTAGCGATCGAGTGTGTGAGTGCTTGGCCTAAGGCCTTGTGCATACACCTACCCTGCGAGTCGACATGCAAGTGTTTAGCTTGTGTGCTTAGTGTGCGAGCGCCTAATATGCTCGAATGCCTAGCCTACAACACACGGTACTTGTTTGGGAGTGTGACTACCGGCATGCCATATTCGCACGGGAGTGTGAGTAGCTAGGGGCTGTTGTGTGCCTAGCACGTGACCAACAAAGGGTGTTCGTGCGTGCGAGCGTTGACAACCAACGTCGACCTCGCACATCACCATTGATTTTTAACCCAAATTAATATCAAATACAAAAAATATAAGATTTATAATCGGGTATATCTAATTCACGTAGTTAATTATAATTAATAAAACATACAATCAAAGATCTAACGGAGGCTCGATACTAATTGAAGGATCATGCATCATATGAAAATGCGAAATAAAATAAAAATTTTCTCTATTTAAAGGGCTAAAGTTCATGCTATTAAATTAACTAACCATCTATTCATGAATTAAAATGATGAATAGAGAATTTACCTCTTGTAGCACGAGTTATAAACCTTTGTAGAAAAGAGCCATCTAACTATCCGACCTCTATCAATAATCCACACGATTCAAGCACTCACAAAAGAAGCATTCAAAATTGGTAGAGTGCTAGCTCCACCTTTTCGACTTGTTTAGTGTTTCTTATAGAAATCTACTAAGTGTAATTTTGTGACAACCCAAAGAGTGAGAGAAGAAAAGTGACGTGGTAAGGTTAGGGAGAAAATAATTTTCTCCTAGTTTTTATTTTGAGCCATGTGTCCTTTTTAATTTATGTATGCGGAATTTCTCTCTCACTTTTTTTTCCTCTACTTATTGTCATACCTCTTCTCCTATTTATAGGGGGAGGTTTCCTTGTCCCCTAAGGACAAGAAGAGGAGGCGGCAACTAGTCCTTATTGGACTCTTGGTTGTTGTTTTCTAATCCTCCAAGGATTGGAAGTTATTTAACATATGAGCTTTTGATCTTTATCTATAAAACATTCATCCTTATCCAATAAGTTTCGTGCTTATCCTCCCACCAAAATATATTTTAGGCTTTTAATTTAAACCTATTGGCCCAAAACCATTTTGGTCCAATCAATTAATTTGAACTATCTAAATAAATTAAGTTAGCTAATTTTAGGTGGCCCATATTAGGAAATAATTTTCCACAATACTCTTAAAAATAAATTAGGAAACTCATTTTCATTTTAGGTTATTTACTTCTAAATTTGGAACTAACTTTCAAATTAGGAAATTTATTTCTAAAATAGGAAATTTTGCATTTTCAGAAACTTTTCATTTTTGAAAACCTTTTCCTAAATAGGAAATTCCATAGTTGAAAATTTTTTTCAAAATCTTTGCTTTTCTTTAATCATATAAATTCTTAAATTTATGTTTGTGACTCAATAGGCTCTTCGATATATTGGTAATATATCAAGAATAAAAGACACCTCTTTTATCTCTTGATACACAAGTTAAGATTGACCTCTAGCAAGACATCATGATTACTCAATTCTCTAAGAGGATTAATTAATCTATAATTACCTTTCACGAGCATGTTGACCATATAATTCGAGTCCTCATGTCAACTTATCACGAGTATGATCTTGAACTTGATTATTAGTCTTGTTCGATTATGATCACATAAGTTTTCTTTGATTTTTAAATGTATTAGCTCTTAGAGTAACCAACTACGCTTTATTAGTGTACTCCTACTATGGCCATAGATTTCTTAAAAACGGATTCATCGAAGTGAAATGTGATAACTCCTTTAGCATATAAAGAATGATATGCCTTATCTTAGTCATTCACCTATCCCCATTAGATTCTTAGTGCATCGAATGAATCATCCACATGCATCCTTTTATTAGTTCCATCAAAATAAGAGTCAAAATACATAAAGCCTCTAATAAGATAACCATGATGAATTTAAGTCTAAGGACTAGTTATACCCATATTAAGATTTTCACGAGACTAAACCAAATGGGCTCGATGGTGAGTCAAGTCTAGCGATATGTTCTCTAACATAAATCACCTAAGTGCTTGCTTTGGCATCACCATGCCAATATATGTGAGACCTCCTACTGCTATCATATAGCATGAGCACAACACTCACAAGTCTAACCGCATCGAGTCAATGTCCATTTTTAACAATGCTATGATTTGAGACATGTAATGATATCATTTATATGCATTAGTGTTTATCTCACATCTTTCGATTAATCACTATTGAAATGCATATCGTAAGGACTTCTATCTAATTTTATTGAATTAATAAACATAAAACATCATAATTAATAGAAAGACTTCTTTATTATTAACAAAATAAATGATGGAATAATACAATAAATTTAACATATCCAAACATGGTTGGATCTTGAGCACCTATACTAATAAAATTATCCTAGTTTTGGGCATCTTAAGGATAGAAATGGAGGAAAAAGAGTCAAAGAAGCCTTTGTATGTTGCTGATCTATAGGACAATGATCCGGGTTTAAGCCAACCATGTTATGCTATGGTAGTGAACATTTTAGAGATAGAGAAAGTTAATGTTAAAAGTGAAATCATATAGCTTGAGTCGGTGCTTTATACCTTAGAAACAATGGTGCTTCCATGATTTGTTGCCAACATGCTTGGAGATGTTTCCAATGTTGACTAGCTTGTTCATAAAATCAATAAGAGGGAGAGTTGGATGACTAGTCTAATGAAGAAGCACCTTTTATATTCAAGGCTAAATAATTTCTTTATCGAATTTATCTATCATGCTTTCATATGATGTTAATTTATGGGATTTTTAAACTGCATGGATAATTAATAGAAGCTAGACATCTAGATGGTTCTCTTTCTGCATAGATTGTTTCTATGCCATAAGAGGTAATCACTCACTATATTTACATTCATATTTATATATGATTACTTAATTCAATGGCATGATCTTGAGAATATAAAAGGAGGAAGTTTTTTTTTTTTTTATTTCATACCTTTGTAGGATGCATGATCTTTTAATTATGAGGTCCAATTAAATTGGAGTTGAAAGATTTGGTCGAGTAGTGCCAAACGGGTTAGGATTGAGCTGCCAATCAATTGTCATTGATTTAGGTGTTTTTTTCCTTAATTATAAAAGAGGAATAGTTACTGTAGGCTTAAGGAAGTCTTCCGTGATAGTGGTAACTCTCAATTTGGTTGAAAATTTCCAAATACAAGAGAGAAGAAAACGAGTTGGTTGGACTTCTCCTCTTTAATTTTTGGTGATTTCTAGTGTTTTAAGGTTAAAGTTTTATAAGGTTTTGGTTGACTTTAGGTGGGGAGAAATTCAGGTTATTATGGGAGTTCAATTTTGTCAAAAATTGGTCGATCTATGAGAAGAAAATCAAAATACGTCCGGCATGTAAACAAGCTGGCTATTCGGAGTTCTTTGGATCCTCCTCCTCTCCTTTTTAGGGGTCGTTTGGTCCGGGGTATTTATAGTTAAAAATTAGGGTTTGGAAAATTTCATTTTTATTCCCTAGTTTCTCCGTATTAGTTAATTTTTATATAATTTTATTTGTTTACTTTTTCATTACACGTCTTAATTAAAATTAATCACGACCTATTCCTTTAATTTTTTTTCAATTGTACCTATAAATCTTTTTTTCCTAATGATTTTTTTTTTGCATTTTCTTTTAACTCATAAATTTTAAGACTAGTAAAAATTAGGATGCAAACGAGTTGTCCCTTCTTTATAATGCTCATGACATAAAATCATTGAAAAATATTTTTCTTTGCTTTGTATAGTAATCTTTTGAAGAAATAAAAAGAAAATTTTGTATAAAAATAATGGGTCGGTAGATTCGATAGAGTATGCGTGTGACATAATCGGAGATTTAACTAAAAATGTAAGGCATGGCCATGACTTAACTAGAAATAAGGTGATAGACCACATCAATTTGCATGAATGTGATCGACCACGTTGATTTGAAAGGATGTAACGGACCATATCAATTTAGAAAAACATGACGAGACCACGTTGATTTGGAAGGATATGACAAACAACGTTAATTTAGAAGGATGTGATAGACCATACTGATTTGGAAGGACATGATAGATCATGTTTTTTACTAGATGTGACAAGTCATTCTAACTTGAAAAGACATGACGAGACCATATTGATTCATAAAGAACGCAAGCAAAACACAAGTAGCCAACTTAGAGTCTTTAGAGAAGCATAGGTCATCATTGCCAAGACATAGGTTTCTTCTTTTTTTCTCTTCATTTGTGTGTTATCTACCTTGAATAGGCTTAAAGTTCTTAGCTAGTCTGCTTTTATTAAACTTGTTTGTTTACACTTCTAATTAAGCCCTATGTCCTTGTGTTCATACGAATTACTACCCGGACCACTACCTACATCATTTGAGTGGTGCTTGTTCCTTTGAATGAATAGGAGATCACTATTCTTTTGTGCCCTTATTTTGATACTATCTTCAAACACTCACACTTTTAAAAATGTGTATAAAAAATCGACCTCAAAATAGTTGAGATGGTTTTTTGTGTTAGTTGTCTATAATTCATCATGAAGAAGTTTGTAATCGATTTCATATAGACAAACCTCTTATAGAACAAGTTCTAGTAAGATCCTTGTCATGTTATCATATGTTGATTTGATGTAATATTATATTTTTTGAATAATATCAATTATAGGATTATGCATGAGACCAAAGAAGAGGTTTTTTTCTTTTCGAGGGATGATTATACTTGTGAAAACAGATTACATATTTCTAGTGTCTAAAAAGGTGGGTTTAGCTTCACCTATCTTTCTTTACTTTGATATTATTATTGGATTAATCTATCTAGCATCCAGTAGGTTGTTCAATAGCTAGGGAATTAATTAAGTATCATATATTTGGTTAACGAATTGCTAAGGAAAGATGGGGAAAACATACATGTTATTGTCTTGCGATGAATATTTATGTTAACGATAGGTTAATAATTGAATCAATAATCAACGATTAAACCAAAAGTGGATATGAAACTTCAATCAAGGCCTTTCCCATTATTGTTATTTAATTTTACATTTGGTTTCCACACAAACATAAACCCCTATTTAATTCCTTTGGTCTATAGAACAATTAGATAATAGAGAACATTAATTAGGCCACTTCTCTATTGGTTTGACCTTTACTTTTTCTATCTACACCTTTATGGTTGGGTTCCATAAGAAAAATATAAATAACTAATTTATTGGCGAACAATACGCTACCAAATTTTGACGTCAAGGAATTATGTATAAATTGATTGTTTCTTGATATTATGGTTATTTTTATCTAAATTTTTAAACATGATTAAGTATTCTCAATAGTTTGGCTCTCAATATGACCTACAATCTAAGAGATTTGAAGAGATAAACTTATCTATTATTGCATAACGATTTCTAAACTAACCTCTCTAGTATGTCAAAAGTTTGTAAGACATGTGCAACAAGTCTATAATTATGGTATATGTTTTATGACGGGGCATTCATTTGATAGTTGTTCAATGCTTCTAGAAATACCTATTGGTGTGTATTATACCATCATGAAACTTTCAGAACATCCATAGTACTTATATAATCCCTACACTAGCTTTTGTACTAGTTATGGGAATCAAGTGGTTGATAATGCAATTCATTATTGTTATAGATATAAGCAAGTGCAACCATAATTCCAAGCTAGATAATAAGTTACTCTAAATTCAAGTATATCTCTTAAAGATATCTTTAATTCTCTTATGACTGATACTATATAATTTTAACAAGAAACAAGAGTAAGCCTTTAAATTTGGAGACTCGAGTGTGTCAATTAGCTACATTGATAGGTAAGGTAGAAGCATAAGCATTAAGCAACTTTTCCTTCAAAACATAAATGAGTTTGGAAGAAAATTCAAGTGCAATAAGAGAGGAAGAGGATGTGTTGAACGAAGAGCAAGTTGTGGAAGATCTCAAAGTAGAGCCAACTTATAATGAAGAGCCGAACAAGATTGTGGTTGCTGAGAAATAGGCCAAGCAAGAAAACAACATTAAGCGAGTTGGACTTGGACAATATTCATGATATGTCCACTATTAAATTTGTCCTTCCAAATGAGTTCAATAACGATGGTAACAAAATTAAGTTTTTCTTACCATTATTGCTTCTAATTTTGTAGGTTTTGTTCATGCTTTTATCACTTTTGATTCTTCATTATTTCAAGATTTGAGCAAGGATTTTCTTAAATTATGTTATGTGACATATCATTTAGGACTAAAATTGAGGAGCCACATGTGAAAAATGCTTGGAAGTGCACTTTGGGTGTCAAGCTTGACATGACCGGATGGCCATTATGAGGATTGAAGGGTGCCAACGTCAAGCTAATGATGTTAAACAAGTACTCTTATTGGGAGATAACCTAATAAATTCAGTTTAAATTTTGTTATCTCGGTTCATATTTAAATTAGTTTTTGTTTAATTTTCTCTAAATTCCCTTATTGTTTCACTTGATCTTAAGAATGTATGTAGCATTAGTGATTTTGGCTTTATAAGAAAGAGAAGGAAGGGAGACTACAAGCTGTAGTAGGAAGAGGAATGACAAGTGAATTGGCAAAAACACACCCATGTGGGAGCCTTGCATTCTAAAGTTCACTTTGAAGGAGACGAGGCATGGGCGAAGCATGATACATGGGTTGTGCACTGAATCTAGGTATGTCCATGTGTCCTAAGCTTGACATTTTAACTTCCAATAAAGAATATGCACACGGACATTGAAACATTACACAACTTGTAAAAGAAAATCCATATGTCCACGTGGGTAATAAGCTTATGCAATGATAAGAAAGAAAGAAAAGAAACCCGAACGAAACATCAAGGCATGATTTGTGCACTAAATTAAGCTCGGGCATATGTCTTAGGCTTTCCCTCCATTTTCCATCGCCGGCTCCCTTTTGACTACTATAATTCTAGATTTGATCTCTTACCATTTCTTTTTCAATTTTATACGCCTTTGATTAATTTTACATTTACTTTAAGGACAACGTAAAATTTAAGTATGGAGGGAAGGATTTAGGATTATTTATAACTATTTATGTGTTTGTGCTTTAGCTTTAGGTTATATATATAAATGATGATGAAATTGAAGGATCATGCATCCTATGGAGGTGCGGAATAAAACAAAAATTTCTTCCATTTGAAGCGCTCAAGATCATGTCATCGAATCAACTAACCATATATTCATGAATTAAAGCATTCAAAAAAGAATTACCTCTTGTATTATAGATTTAAACCTTTGCAAAAAAGAGTCATCCAAGTGTCCAACCTCTATCGATAATCTACGCGAGTCCAAGCACCACATAAGAAGCACTCAAAATTAGTAGAGTGCTAGATCCATATTTTTCGACTTGTGTAGTGTTTACACTTTAGAAATCTAATCGGGATAATTTTATGACAACCTAAATAGAGAGAAAGAAGCTAGCATGTGCTAGGGTTTTTAGGAGAAAACTATTTTATCCTTATTTTTGCTCAATGTCGTGTGCCATAGTCCTTTTTTTCTTCATACCATTTTTTCTCTTCTAAGAAAAGCTCTCATTATCGCACCTCTCTCCCATATATATATATATATATATTGAAGAGGCTTCATTCTCCTCCAACGACAAGGAAAGGGCGATAATAAGTCCCTAAAAGACTCTAGGTGGTTTCTTCCTAATCCTCTAAGGATTAAGAGTTAGTATGCATGTGGGTGTTTTTTATCTTATTCTTTAAAACATTTACCTTATTCAATAAGGTTCATGTTTATACTCTCCCTAAAATATCTTTCAAGCTTTTAATTAAATCTATTGGCTCAAACTATTTTGATCCAACTAATTAATTTAGACTATCCAAATAAATTAGATTAGATAATTTTAGGTGGCTTAAATTAAGAAGCAATTTTTCAAAATACCTTAAACTTAAATTAGGAAACTAATTTTCTTTTTGGTTATTTATTTCTAAATTTAGAATTGACTTTCAAATTAGAAAATTAATTTCTAAAATAAGAAACTTTTCATTTCTTGAGTAGACATTCATCAAAGTGTGATGTGATAGCTTTTTTAGCGTGCAAGGAATGATATATCCTATCATAGTCATCCACCTACCTCTATTAGATTCTTAGTGCACCCAACAAATCACCTATGTGTAATCCTTTACTAGATCCATTGAAACAAGTGTCAAAGCACATAAATCCTCCAATGAGATAATTATGATGACTTCAAGTCTAAGGACTCGCCCATCTCATATCGGATTCCCATAGACTAAACCAAATGAATTCTTATGACGAGTCAAGTCTAGGGATATGTTCGTTAACATAAATCACCTAAGTGCTTGCTTTGACATCATCATGTTAATAGGTGTGAAATCTCCTACTCGTTATCATATAACATGAGCATAGCACTCACAAGTTTAACCGCATATAGTCAATATCTATTCTTAACAATACTATGACTTAAGACATATAATGATATCATTTATATGCATTAATATTTATCATATATTTTTTGATCAGTCATTAATACAAATACATATCATATGAATTTTTATGTAATTATATTCAATAAATAAATGTAAACGATAAAAATTAATAGAATTTTTTTATTATTATTAATAAAATAAATAATGTAATGATATAATAACTCAAACCTATCCAAACTTGGACGGATCTTGGGCACCTACACTAATAGTCCCGCCGATGGAAATAACTATTTTCCCTTTGATAGAGGAAACCTTTCTCTTTGAAATAGGCTCTTCAACTTGGAAGAGTAAAGGAAGATGATGGTGTAACTATTCCTATTTTTCTTGACCTAGAAGTAAACCTTTGGAAAGATAGAGCTTACCTTTTCTCTTTATCTTCTCTAGAATAGCTAGAGCCTTACTTTTTATGAAAGGGCTTTCGGCAAGTACACTAAAAGGAATGCCTAAAATAGTAACAAAAATAACTAGAGATATAAGTAAGGACCAAAGAAAAAACAAAGTCTAGGTACCTTTAGGTTTTTGAGTCCTTAACTTTTCTCTCTATCATGACATCAATTCTAAAGGGTTTCCCATATCCCTTCAAAGTGTTAAAGATCTCCTCCTTTGTTAGAATGAATATGATAGGGGTATAATTTCCAATGAGAGCTAACAAGAGAGAAAGGCACCCCCACACATCCATAAATTTGTTATATGTCAAAACTTTAATATAACGCATAATGAATCATTTTCTTTGCTAGTCATTAATACAACCTTTTTTTCTTTAGTTAATAAGTTCACTAAATAATTCACCCTTTACTTCATGAAAGTATAAAACCAATGGTCTCTTGATTTACTTCTAATGCTTCTAGACATAATGAAACGAGCCCTAAAAAGTCTAAAAGTAAGGTCAATCCCGAGGAGTTTGCATAATCGAGCAAAGGCTAAAAGCATTGCACTGCTCATTAGGATGAAGATGGCTGATGAATAAGCTATATTGATGAAACACGAAACTAAGTGAACCAAAAAAGGAGACCATGTATCTTTAAAAGATCTCACATCGAAACATAGATGTCATGATACCTTTTTACATTCAAAGGGTTGCGCACTTACCCTATCACTAGACAAAAATTAACATTAGCCTCATACTTAGTGCCTAGTCCACTATTATACACCAATAATCTATTGACCCTTACTCCATTAAGATAGTCATCAACTGTTAGAGACAAATAGTGGTCTAACTACCCTTAGGGTAACATTGAAAACCTCATGCTCTCAAATAGCCAAAGTCTATTACTAGAAAAAGCCTTGGAACCAATTCTCATAATATTAACATTGGACATGGTTCATTATTGAAAAGATGAAAAAAAAGGAGTAGCAAATAACCTAATTAAAAGAGCTTCTATTAAATACAAGTCTAAAAAAAAACCTCTATAACACCCTTTTTATAGAAGTTACACACTAAAAAGAAAAGGAAAAAGATTAAAATAAGGTAAGAAGAGTGGCAAACTAAAAAAATGCCCTAATTTGTGTAAGCCACTAAGTTTTCAAATCACAAAATGCTCTCAATGTTACTTTACATCGAAACGTGTCCTCAAAGGAGAAAGAAGCGACATTACTAATGGTAGGCCCCTATTTCATAAATTTGAAAGGCGCCAATAATTTGCATCCTTAAGCTCCCTTACACAATTTGAATAAGGTGAGAAGACTCGGCAAAAAAGAAAAAAGCCTTAATTTATGTAAGCCATTAAGGGCTTAGATCACAAGATGCTCTTAAGATCACCTTACATCGAAACGTGTCCTAAAAAGAGAAAGAAGCGACACTACCGATGGTAAGCCCCTCATTTTAAAAATTTGACGGAGTTGCCAATAATTTGCATCCTTGAGCTCCCCTACACACTAATTGATAAAAAGCATTAATGATAGATAATAATAAGCTTTTGTCTTTAGAAAATGATAAAAACTTAAGGGAGATAATTGGTATACATTGGAAAAACAATAGGACACATCAACGGTTGTGCGGCTTCATTATGAAAGACACAAAAAAGTATCATAGAAAAGGCCTAGAGGTAAAAAAACAAACAAAGACGATCCTAAAAAAATCCTAAAAGGTATGCATTTAATGAAGGCACGTTCAACCATCATTCAAGTCCCATCAACGAGCATATATAAACATATGTAATATGCATCAATCCACTTACATATCTCACCAAAAGGTACAAATTATTTAGGTGGCTCTAAGACCCTCAAAATATATTAGCCTCATGCATTAGTTGGGTTATTGCTCCTTAAGAAGGGCTTAAGGATCTTCATGCCTAAAGCATCCCAACCTAGAAAAGGAAAACTCGAAATTACTCCATCATCACCTAGAAAGAAGACATTAAATAAAGAATCTTCAATGATAATATTGATCGGATTATCACTCATTGTCACCACACGACATTGAACGAACTCTTGAAAAAATTAGTTTTTCGGATATTCACATCTTATTTATGGGTTATTTTAGGGATACGAGTTATTATGTAATTTAGAGTCACCACCTTGTATTAAAAACTAGAAATCTAAAAAAGACAACTGGTGTAGAGATTCTTGATTGAAAAGTTAGTTACACTTTGGGAAGGTATCGGTCATCCAAAGATGCCACTTTCTTAGAAAAGGTACTTGCGTCTAGTTTAGTCCTAGGCTCTCGATCCTCGATTTTAGCCAATCGTTTCTCCTTCTTTAGCTAAACATTCCTCAAATAATCCTTCCTAGAGGGCTTGAACCCCGAGTCCAAAATGGTGATCTAAGTTAGCTCCATTCAAAGCACGATTTAGTGGGAACCTATAATTTATCAAGTATTTTACTCGTCATCTTTACAACCACATATAATTCTAGCTTTCTTTTTATTCACAATTTCAAAGCATATAAATTGCTATTTCAACTCCTCATAGCCTCAAATAGGGTACAAACATATTTTTAAATAGAGGTAGTGTCTCTTCAACCATTACCGTAACTAATTTATCATTAACCATATATTTCAACCTTTGGTGTAGTGATGATGCCATAACATCGACCGATTCGATCCACGATCTCCCTAGAAGCATAGTATATAACGATTGAATGTCGATGACTTGTATAATGGATTAGAACTAGTTGGTTCTAATATCTAAATTGATATAAATGTCTTTTATCACTTGTTTTAGAGACCCATCATAGGCTTTAGCCATCATACTATTAAGATGCATGTGAGATACATCCATAGGTAATTGATCTAGGACCATCTTAGACAGGACCATTACAGTAGATCCATTGTCAACCAACATCTTAAAAATCATATGCTCTTTATATTTAACAATGATATTTAGTGGCTCGTTATGACTAGTGCCCTCAAGGCCCAACTCATCTTTAGAGAATGATCGGTAGTTGGTAGCTCAAATTCTTCCTACCAAATGTTTCATAGTACCCAAAGTAACACCTTGAGGGGCATATACTTCATTTAAAATCTTTTACAACACTTTTTGATGTGGTTCTAACCTCATAATTAGTGACAATAAAAAGATTTTAGCGAGTGTCTGCTTCGGTTGGTCCACCATACTATAGTCATTATTTTTCATCACTGCGAAGAACTCAATGCCTTCCTCGTCATCAATGGGTTTATTCACCTCTCCCATTTTGGTAGGTCAATCACTTCATTACCCTTTTCTCTTTTCAATTCTTCCGAGGTAAAACACCTTCTACTTCATGTGAGATTAGTAATATAATTACTAAATGACGTGTTCATTATTGGATAAACATGGCTTAATGTATTATAAGGCGAGGCTAAATGATTCTTTTATCTTCATAGAATTATTCTTAAAAGCATGTTACTTATAGATTGGTACCTACATACCTCCGAATAACCACCCTCGATGGTGAGACCATTCCCATTATTAGTCCCTCTCGAACATTCTCAACTTCCAAAGTTCCTAGAACCAACATGGTTTTCACTTCCTTGTGAAACTCCTTGCAACTATCGATACCATGCCTTTTTTTATGATATCCGTAATACTAATTCGGCCATCTATATTTTGATTATTTGCTTACCTTTTGAGACTATCTATTTGTACAAGTATCGAATACGGATTATCCATTGATACTTTCATATTTCTCCCTTCTCTCCTACCCTTCGTTTCTTTAAGAGTTATCATACTCTCATTACTCCCTCCAATGGCATGATGTAAGAGTGGATTAGTATTGACATTTTGTATAGTTGAATCATTGAAACTTATCAAATTATGTTTGATAAAAATATTCACCATCTTCTTAAAAGTTAACCATTCCTTGATTGTTGGATACCGTTATGGAATTCACATTACTCGGTATCTTTGTACCACGATGTGAAAGGAGGTCATATGACTACTATTAGAATAAGGACTATCCGCCCTATGTTGACGAGCCAATGGAATAGTGTTTTCAAGGAGATAGGGAGTGGTGGCACCGGTTCGTAATCCTCTCGTTTGTAGTTATTGTGAGGGTTTGGTTTCTTGGTAATTGGTTGAAGTTCAATGGACCATGAGGTGGTCTAACCGAATAGGTAAGGGTGTTCGTTTGGTTATTCGATTCGGTTTTGAAATATTTTGGATGGTTTTTGGTTAATCAAATTTTCAAAAAAAAAAAAAAAACCAATGTGACATGTTATTTGGTTTTTTAGTTCGGTTTTGAAGTATTTTGATTTTCCTGTTCGATAATTTAGTTTTTATCCATTTTATTTTATTTTATTTTTTAAAAAAATGGTTGATTCTATTAAAGTTCCAAAAATCTTTGTTGAAAGTGGATTTCTTTTTGCTTTGTGGACTACTACTTAGAAAACTAAGTTGCATCCAAAAAATAACAAATGCACTAGTAGATAAACAAATAATAAATTATCTACTCAATAAGGCTTGAATTTGAGGCAATACAAAATCTATCAACATATTTGCTAGTTTGTGTACATCTATAGTTGTAGTAGAGATAAAAAAAAGCACGTACGAAGTCTGTAGGAGGAAATGCATTTATGGGAGAAGGGTTTTTAATTTGGGGAAGTATCGAGTGATCTAGCTTAAAAAAAGATACATAAACATACACACACACACACACACACACACACATAGATATAGAAAAATAAAATTATTTTGGTTTGGTTTTTTATTTTAATTTCTAAAAAAACCACAACAAAATTGGTATTTTGATATGGTTCGGTTTGTTTATTCGGTTTTCATCGAATAGTGAAAACCCTACGAATAAGAGAATTAGTTATTTTGATAGGTGGGTATGATTGGATTATATTGGGGTGATGGGTTTGGTTGGTATGGTGAGTAGGCTTGATTTGGTATGGCCGATCTTGTTTAAGTAACAAGGAAGGTAGCGGCTATGGCATATGTTTGGTAAAGTGTGTGGAAAGTAGTTGTACTCGGTATTGGCTCGATGGATGTATTATTTTAGGTTGTTTCAATGGCTTTTGGGCCTATGGGTGGCCACTTGGTGAACTTCCTTCTCGCTCCTTTTAATTCCCATACTCGTCCTTTCCTCCACTCCTCAAAAAATTCTTCTAGCTTTAACAACTAATTCGATTCTTTTTGTAATTACCAATTAAATATTCAAAGTATGGTGTTTTGAAAGTGTTTGAGAAGATTGAGATCAACTTAGATTCCGTTAACAATAGATAAATGCGAGTAGCCATATCGCACCATTTTTGCACATATTCCTTGATTGTCTCCTAAGGCCCTTTTTCCATTCCTTAGAGATATGATCTATTTGAAGCTACCTCCATGTTATATTTGTACTATATGAGGAAAGCATCGGCTAAATCTTTTCAATTTTTAATCTTTGACCCCTTTAACCTCATATACCGACTTAGAGCCGATTTACCTAGGCTTTCATAAAAGAAATGGATGAGCGACTTTTCATCGTGAATAACTTCTATCATCTTGCTATAGTAAACCCTCGGATGGATCATGGGACATTGGATTCTAGTGTATTTAGAAAAATTTGGCCCTTTGAACTTCCTTGGGATTACTATATTGAGCATCAAACACATTTTTGAGGCTATAAGCTGAATCATAGATATCTTCCCTCTCTACTACTCTTAGACGTTCCTTGAAAGCCATTAGTTTGTCCATACTTGGATCTTTTACTACCTTATACCCATGAGTCTCTTCTTCTTTAGGATCTATAGTGGGTGTTTACTAGACTCGTAGGTCCACTAGATAGGAAAACCTTCCTCACATGATATGAGGTTTCGGCTTGGAAAACCATTTAATTTTACGTTGGCATGGTAGATGGCCTAGTTTAATTAGGCAATGGGACAATATATGGAATTTTAAGTTGTGTTTGCCCTTAATTTGAGTTGCTTCCCCCACTTAGTACCTTTTCTAAAAAGATTTTTAGTTGAGCCACATACTCTTTTAAAGAATCAAAATCCTACCGACAATCTTATTCTTATTGTGATCTCTCTTCATTCTCCATTTGATAAGTTTTGAGTACGGTATTATGGACGAGTAGAAGGGATTGAGTGGAACAACCTATATTTAGTACCAAAAAAATTGAGGGTAAAAAAAAATATACAATGAATACAAGATGCAAATACATGATTTGAACCGGGTTATATACCTTTTTTTCATTTTATTGCATATTAAATCATAACAAAGTTCTTGCTGAGGAAGGGTTAGATTACGCTAGTACTTGTTGAGGGCAAAATTACCCTATAGATACTTAGGTGATTTAGGAGATATATCTACCCCTAATTATAGTCATGATTTGAATATTCACATTTCTAAGCTATCTACATTACCATCGGGGTAATTCAACCTCTAACCTTATGCATGAGCGAGTAGAGGAAAGTTGTTCCACCATTTTCTATGCCCATGATGAGTTACGGTCCAAACGAGAGTTTAAAAGAGCATTAGTAGACTTTCATCATACTTACCTCCGGATCTCTTTATCTACATCATAGTATAGTTTTAGCTTGAGTCCGGAGCTCTTATGGGTTTCCTTTGTGGAGTGTGCAACGGTTCAAAGAAAGCATCCAACCCAATTCAAAAAATAAATATACGGCGAGAAAATAAATTACAAAAATTAAAATATATACACGAAATAAATAACTCAAAATTAAATAAAAATAAAATAATTAAAAAAATAAATACAAGAGATAAACGTAATTGACTAAACCTATAGCCTAACTTTAAATCCCCAATAGAGTTGCTATTCTATCGCTACATGAGATCAAATGGGACTTTTGAAAAATCTAGTTTTTTATATATTGGCATCTTGTTTGTTAGTTATTCTACGGATACAAGTTATTATTTAATTTGGAGTCACCACTTAGTATTGAGGAACTAGGAACCTAAAAATAGCATTTGTGTAGACATTCTCGAGTAAAGAGTTAGTTACGCTTTGCAAAGATATCAATCACCCAAAGACGCTCTTTTAACGTAAAGTACCATATCTAGTTTATTCCTAAATTTATCTCCTAAAGTATTTTTATTTGTGTCAAGTTATGTTTGATTTAAACTCAAATTTCCAAGTTGAATTAAGTTTTTTAGTTTTAGGTGTGGCATCGTATTAAAACGATCGTCGGTCTCCTTTATTGAGTAACATGTCGGTGCAAATATCGGATCCACTTTAAGCCTCAACACAACTGGTGTGTCGGATCCTAAATTACTAAAAATGATTTATTTTAGCTAACAATAGTCTCTATTAGATAAGAGACTTTGTTAAAGATTCTATGATTTTTATTTTATTATTTTATTGAAGGAAAATCATTATTAGTCTCTAAAGAATTAGGAGACTTGACAATTCTCTACCTATTAATTATTTAGTCTAATTACCAAAAAAATAAATTAAACTTACATTAATTAAGTAAATTAAAGGAAATTCAATTACTGAAATCTAAATTAATAATAAAACATGCATAAAATAAATAAAGATTAAAATTACATTAATTAAAGTAATTACAAAAAATTTAAACATTAAATTCTAAATTAAATGTAAACTAGCAAGCATGCAACAAATTTAAGATTAAAAATATATTAATTAAAAATAATTAAAAGACAATTAAACATCTAAATTAAATATGGAATGATAAACATGCATAAAATTTAAACTCTAGTCAAACATTTTATTTTATTTTTTTGTTTAAATTTTCCTTTTTTCCATTTTTAAAATTTTTTTTATTACCCTTTTTTATTCTTTCTTCCCTATTTCTATTTCTTCACTTTTTTTTTTAAAAAAAAATTATTAGTTTTTTATTTGTTACTTGTGGGGAAGGGGAGGGCAAAAGCGACACTGAAACTAGTCCAGTCTTTTTTTTTTTTTTTTTACACTCTGGATTGGGTTAAGGTTAAAAACATGCCTAGCTGCAAATTTCATTTCATTTTCAATCAAATGCCCTTCTGGGCCATCTCTCTTTCACTTGTTCTTTATGTTGTTCATTTTCTCTCTCTATTCATCATCTCTTTTCTTTTTTCTTATTTAAAATCGTAACTTTGCTTTTAAGATCAAAGACTGATTGATTATGTTACATTGTTCAAATAACCTGTAATCTAATGTCTAAATAACACATCAATTAATAAAATAATAAGAATTTAAAATGAATGGAAAATTGGAAAACCCAAGAGCTGGCCTAGGAAACGGATAAAGAACATGAAGAACAAACCCAGAAAAACCAGGAACCATAAGTGCAGAAACCTCGTGAATTTTCTAACTTTTACTCATGATTTCTTCTTTTCTTCACCCAGATAATAAAAATCCTCCTCAAGAAAGAATTAAAACCCTTTCGATTGACCTAGGAAATGAAGAATGCGAACCTAGAAATGAAGGACAAAAAGAACACACTGCCTAGAAAATTTAAAAAAGAAACCCAAAAAAAAAAATCAATTACACCCTAAATCCGAAGAAATAAAGTTTCCCATACATGAAGGTGGCTTAGGGGTGAAGGATTTAGGTGAGGTGATGAAGGCCATGAAGGGCAAACTGGCTTATGCGTATCTGTTTAACTCTTCCTTATAGAGCACTTCTATCTGAGCTATGTATAAAATGCCTGTAACCTTTCCCTCCATCTCTTGCATAAAAAAGCCTTTGTCGTCTTCCAATCACTAATTTGGATGTCAGATGGTTCCTATTCCAATCAGAATGAATGTTTTATAGATATATAGCACAAGAGAACTCCGATCTCGCTCCACAATCATTTTACAAATGCCACTGCTACCATGAACCTTGAGTTCTAAATTTATTGATTGAGTCAACTCATAAATCATCAATAAGAATTGTTTGTGGGATCTGATTAAAAAGGCAACTAGATTTGTCATATCTTTGTTTTTAGATTTTCCAAATTCATATATAGCGAAACAAATAGAGATTACTAATCACACTGCTATTGAATGAGAGGTCATACTATTGAAAGACCTTGAGGTTACATAACATTTTTAATAATATAGATGATTTAATATGTAAAATAGGTTCTATCAACTTTCTCGCGTTAATAAGGAAATGAATTAAGTAACAGATTGTAACTATGTAGAGTTTATTGAGACATAAAGAACTCTTAGCTTGGCTCTAATATTTTACTATGTAATGCTTGTGTTTCTTTAGAGCCACTCCTTTGATGGCCCTATAATATAAACTTGATTTTCATCCACGAAAAAAATTAAAAGAAAACTACATGCTTTTTAAATATAAAAGAGATATTCAAATGATTCATATATATAATTATACTAATTACTAATGATTTATTAATTAATATGGATCACTAGTAATATTTAATGACATAATTTTATATGAAAAAATTACATCTACTATTAATATTTTAAATGTGACTTAGAAAATAAAATTATTGTGTATGTGAAGTTTTTCCCCTAATTTATAAGGATGTAATTTTGTGAGGTGCTATTTAAAATTTAAAGAGATATTAGTTTTTTTTTTCTTATAAAAATTCAAGTTGAATCCGGTGCTTGTGAGTGCATCATAGGTGAAAAATACCCTTCACTCGATCGATTAAATGGGAATCCATTAGATGGAATGTGAATGATGGTTATGGATGTAGCAGATTAGATACAAATACATTTAAAAAAAAAAAAAGAAAAAAAAAAGAAGAGAATGTCCTAATTCGGAATAGTGATAAATTTCATGAACCAAGTATAACAAAAGAATAATGAATGAGTGACCTTTCTAATTAAAATAAGACTCTTTCTCAGAATAATCAAACTGTGACATCTTTACCCTTAAAAGACCCTCCCAAGTATGCTTCTTTTTCATGAATTTCATTTAAGTTAGGAATCCAAATGTAACCACTATTGCATTTTTTACATTATGTAGCAATTTCTTTACGAGTGGTTCGAAACCGTTGTATATTATAATCGGATGCGACGGTTTTGCAATAGTTTCAAACCATTGTAGTCAAAATTATTTTTTCCATACTAAATTACGTAAACCGCTACAAAAACGGTTGCTTAAGATTTAATTATGCGAGTGGTTTCTATAAACCGCAACATAAAGGTGTTTTATACAATGGTTAGGAACCGTTGCAGTTGAAAATTTTAATTGAAATTTTTAATACAATTCATAACCCGCTAAAGCTTAATTTTCATTATGTCTCCCACAAACACACATTGAGAAATCCTGTCGCTTTCTCTCTTTCTCGGGCTTTGTGTTGCTCTATCTCTCTTCAAATTCAAAATACATTTTCATTTCATATTCTAGCCTCTCTTCTCCTCTCGTGAATTGAAGCCTTAGCAACTGGGTAGTGTTCTATTAGAAGATTAGGCAAGATTAGGGTGAAGTTCTATCTTATTTGAGGTATGTAATTTTCAATCAATTTTTCTCCCTAGGTCTTCATATTATATGTAATTTTATTTTGATTGATCTCTTTAGGATCGAGTATTGGATTTCTATCCTTATTTATCAACTTTTGCTAGTTTAGGACTTGGTTTTCAAGTGTCGGTGACTATTTTTGTTGAATTTCTCTCTTTAATAAATGGGTTTTCATATATTTTTGTGATTTTCTTTTTTGGATCTCGCTTAATTTGTGTTCTTGGTTAATGGATTGTTGAAATTTTAGTTAATTATTTATTTTCTTTCAATGTTATGGATATATAAATTTAGTGTTTAGATTTTCCTTGTTGAGCAAAAGCATTTTGATGATTGAAGGTCTGAATTTCTTTAAGTTTTGCAATGTCAAACAAGATTTTATTTCGGTTGTTTTCTTCTATGGACGTTCTCCGATTTGAATATTTTATGAACTCTGTATTGTCTCTTTGATTTGATGATCTTTTGCCTATATATGCCTATGTAATTTTGTTATTTTATGATACTTGTAATGATATATTTGATTTATTGATTTAAATATCTTGTTATTTTGCCCATGCATGCCTCTCGCGTCCTGGCAGGCACACCGACTTATGGGTTGGCGTGTTGGCACACACACTAGCTTATGGGATGGTGTGCTTGGAGCGCACGCTAACTCCGTGGGCTGGCATGCGGGGGCACTAGCAGCACACTAGCCGATAGGTCGGCGAGTCTGTTGGCTTGGGGGTTGGCATGCTTGGTAGGCATGCTGGCTGGCTGAGCTAGCATGCTTGGCGCATGCGCCGGCAAGCACGTTGGCCTGTGGGCTGGTGTGCTAGCAAGCATGTTGGCCTATAGGTCGGTGTCTTGTTATCTAATTTTTTTAAAAAAAAGGATAGGAGAAAATTTTTTCAATAGTTAATGAATAAGAAAACTTATAGAATGAATAAAATTGAAGAAAATAGTATGATTTGATATGTGCATGAGCTTATAAATTAAGTGGAAAGAATAATTCTACGTCCTAAATCTCGATTAATTGCTATTATCGATTTTCTTTAATAGCTAGTACAAATGAGGAAGAGATTCATGATTATGATAGTGGACGAATCAATAAGTCTCGAACCAACAAGTTTGAGACTAATTCCTAATTTGTAACCATTGCATTATAAGAGTTCAAATGTTGTATAGCATGCCGAGCTAACCATTACATTATATAATTAAAGCGCTTCATAATATTTCATATAAACCGTTGCATTAAATGATTTCAACTGCGGTATAAAATATGACAATAACCGTTGCATATGATATACTAACCGCTGCAACCGTTTTGACCAAAACCATTGCCTTCTCATACCGCAAACCGTTGCATAAAATACCAAGGAAACCGCTGCAATTTAAGGGTTTTATGCAACGGTACGTGTTCCGTTGCAAGAGCATATGGAAAGCTGTTGTATTAACCTATTGTAGCGCCGTCGGATGCAACGATTGGTAAACCGTTACAATAGAGGTAATGCGGCAATTGAATGTTTATTTGCAACGATATTCAACTCGTTGCATAAGGCTTTATATATTTTAGTGAACCTAGCAGTATATACTCAATTAACCTTTTTTTTAAAGTAAAATAAGATTTGAGTCTTAGGTTTTTTTTTTTTTTTTTGTGATTATGTAATGGAAGAAGGCTAAAAAAAACATTTGGATTGGATCAGTTTAATTCATTACTAATTAGTAATTATAAAAGAATCCTCGAAATTAAGAAAATGTAAAAAATGAATCAAATGATAATTGAGAGGCTATGAATTGTAACGTTTTTTTCATTAAAAAAATAAAATAAAAAATTAGAGCTTTGACCCATGCAAAAGACCTTCTACAGATAAGAAGAAACGAAGGTTGATTTATCACCGAAAGCTATTTAAAAAATGTGAGGAATTCTAATCCATCTCCTACCTGCACTTGATTATAACGAATTTTGGTTATAGTTTAAAACTATTTATACCTAGCCATCATAATTAGAAGTCGCCCATAATAGTATCCCTTTTCTTCTTAAGAATACATTCTCTCAACCTAACATAGAAATTTTCTCTCTCACATTGAAATACAAATGAATCCTAGGTGAATGACGTCTACCAAAATTCTTGTAGTGACCAAACAGCATTCTTCTCTGCCGACAATCCAATTCAACAAGCATTGGATGATCGACTAAGTTCCTAACACGCGCGCATCCACCAATATCTCACCCAAAGTTGAGATATATGTCTCTTGTTTGATATTCGAGATCTTTCAGAAGTTTGACGGAAGACAAATCAATTAGTGAAGGTTTTTATTCTATTTTAGGGCATGCTTATTAATTTATCAAATTAATTGAGAAAATGGGCTGACAGTCCTTTGTATTTTTTTGTCTAGCTTTAGAATTATGCAATTAATCAACGATTGCATAAATTTCATTTTTTTTCTCATGGTTATCATTTGGAGGCATTAATGGCGAATGACTGTAAGATTTTTTTTTATATATATATACATTTAATCTGTCCAAAAGTGTCAAATCATCATACTTTTTTGTGATGTACACTTTCTTGGTATGTTCTACATACGTAACCATCAACTTGACATTTCCAGATGGCCAATAATTGCGCAAACATTATTGTTTGTCAAATTAGACGTAACTTGACTATAAAATATTTGGTTTATTTTTGCTCCAAACGTTCTATTTGATGTAATATTTAACTAATGAGTTCTTTGAGTTGCTAAAATGCATTAAAGGGGTGCACATGCTGTTCGCAATAAGTCGCTTGTCATATTTTCTACATTTGTGCGAGTTTGTGTTGATAACACATAAATGATAATGTTAGAGTATTGTTATTATCAGAGAAAAACATAAAATTATTTATGATATTTCATTTAATATTTTAAAATTTTAAGTTAGATGATATTTCGATATGGAATGATGATTTTAATAATAAAATGATCACAAGTTCAAATATTATAACTTTCATCCTTTCTTATTAAAAAAAAAAAAAGTTAAGCACAAGGTATTAAATAGTCACAAGTTTGAATCTCACTATTTTTTTTTTTCAAAAGCCAAGTAATTAAACATAAGGTAATTCGAGTATCATAACTCACATTCTCTCTTGTTAAAAAAATCAAGTACAAAGTGATCAAATGATTACAAGTTCGAATCTCACTCGTTTTTATTCTTTCTTATTAAAAAAATAAATAATTAAGTACAAAGTAATGGTGAAGAGATGTGTTACGGAATAATATAAAAATAAAATCATTAGGAGATATCATCTATCGACTTTATCTTTTGGGTTGATCCTTTGATAGTTACAATATTAATACTAATGTACATTCCAACATTAGATTTAAGTTTGATGATTTTTTTTTTTTTTTTGGTATTTAAATCTAATAATGTAGATAGTATCAACATTTTATTATTGCTTGAATTATAGACTCACCCATAATTCTATAACTTGACATTATCTCTTCCTCCTCACATTATTTTGATATGTAGTATTTTTAAACTCTAGAGAGCTAGATATCCTTAAACTCGAGGATGAGTATCTTTAGCACTATTACAAAATTGTAATTTTAAGGTTTTGAAAGTTGTAACCAACATCAAGAAAAAAATTACCACATATTATTTTAGATATGTAGACTAATCCGTGCAAATATCTTATGAACTATAAAAGTTTACTATATAAAAAAATCATGAACTTTATATTTTTTAATCATATTAGTAATGTTTTCAATATTAGATAAAAAAAAATACATAAATTAAACTTCTAATAATCATATTAGCATGTGTGAATTTTTTTAGCTTAAATTTCATTTTCGGCTAACGTGGGGTGGGAGATAGAATAACAACAAGACATAAATGTGACTTAGGATTCTATATGGTTTATATGAAACATTTACTCCTCAAAATGAATTACATGTCAATCAAACACAAACTCAATTGGGTTTCTAAAAATTCATAATCCTTCTCATTGCGATACCCAAACCCGATCTTCTTTAACCCCTCTTCTAACTCGACCTCTCCCTCTCGTTGTCACAAACCTCAACCTTTCTCTTTGCCATCGCGAACTCTAACCTAGTCTTCTTCAATCCTGTTCATTGCATACTTGAAATTAGGGGAATTTAAATTTCTTAATGATTTTTTTCCCATTGAAGTATTTATTTAGTTTATTAAATATGTCGGTGCTTGATTAATTTTTAGCCTTTTAAATTTATTTATAGACCTCAAGACCAATGTTTAAGTACCTAAATTGGTGCGAGTTTTTGTTTTTGTGTTAATTATGTTGCTTAACTAGTAAATATAAATTCAAAATTTGGCAATGATGTCTTTAATTGAAGGATCAATTTGTGATGATAATGTAATATCATTTTTTAGTGTTTTGTTGGTTGTATTTCATATTGTTGTGGAAATAGTTTTTTTTTTTTTAGTTTTTTGTTTTGTTTGACGAGATGATGTAGGTGGCAAATATAATGAATTTGGTTATTCAAAGCTTCTTGAGAAAGGGAATGAAGATAACGAAAATGCACCAATTTTTCGTACGAGATTATGAAAATCAATTGTGTTGAAGCAATCTTCGATTGCAAAAGCATTGTCTCGTTCTTGGCGACGATGATGAATATTCCATCAATTCATGTAATTGCTTCTTGTTTATTTTATTTAATTTGATAAAAATGCAATTTATATATGTAAGCCCTTAGGGAGTGGGTTATGTGCATCTTATACAATAGTTGCTAATTTTCTAGATATTGGTACTAGTTCAAGAATGAATCCACTTCAAAAGTCATTTCAATTACTCGTTGGTTGATATTTCAAATACAAATTGCACAACCGATGCAAATAATAGATAAGGTCAACGTTGGTAGAGGGATTGAAGAAGAATGGGTTTGGGTTTTGCAATGAGAAGGATTAGAGATTTTTAGAAATTCAATTAAGTTTGTGTTTGATTGACATGTAGTTCATTTTGAAGAGCAAATTTTTAATATAAGTCATATGGAATCCTATGTGTTCATTTATGTCTTCGTTGTCATCCTATCTTCTATGTTAGGTTAGCTAAAAATAAAATTTAAGCTGAAAAAACTTATATATGTTAATATAGTTACTAGAAGCTTAGTTCATGTATTTTTTGCTGAATATTAAAAAAACGTGTTAATATGATTAGAAAGAATAAAGTTCATAATTTTTTGATACGATAAGACAATTATAAATTATTTTTATCAACACATTTTGACTTATTATATATGTTTTTTTATTTCAACTCTTGAAATATAGTATGTTCCTATCACCCCTTACATCATATTCCATCCATTTTTTTATTGAATAAGTTATGATTTGCACATGTTTCTTTATAAATATCAAAATATTGTTAAAAAAAATTGAAAAAAAAAACACATAATAGAAGGGACATCAATCAAAATATTATGTCAATGCTAGTGAATTGTAGCTCAAGTGACATTACTTGTCTTTCCTTCTTTTAAAAATATTGAGTTCGAAACTCTTTTATATAGAAAAAAAAATTATATTGGTTATACATGTGTTTCTCATTTATTTAATTATAAAGATGATATTAAAATTATATATATATTTCTTTTAAAAAAAGAACTAATGTTGTCATGGGTGAAATCATCAACGACACCTAATGAGAATAAAGGGGAAAACAAAAACTCTATAGTGACAAAGAAAATGAGAATGGGTAATATATGCAATTTATCCAATGGCATCTAGTGTTTGCACTTCTAGATCTGATTTTTGTTTTTGTTTTTTTTTGGTTGATTTCTAGTTTATCTAGTATGATACTAAATTTTGATATTTTAGTTTTATTTGTTAGTTTGTTTGTTTCATACTCTTCATGTGGATTTGTTATGCTACAAATTAAGTAGTTTTTTTTTTTTCAAGATTTTGGTGGTTTGACAACATGATCTATTGAGCAAAAACCTATAACAAGAGGAAATGTTTTCATGAGATAGAGCTACCAATGGATTGTTAGGGAAAAAAAATAGTGCACCAAGCCCCCATTCCTCATATATCATAGTTTATTTTAATTTGAGAAATCTATACTAGTTTTTGGCTATACTATTTTTTTTTCTTGTAAAAATGTCTTTTGTATGATTTGGGCGTGTATAGTGGCATCAAAAGCCATTTTATTTTATTTTAGAAATACCAATGTCTATTGAATTGGTTTGGATTCGAGATGCAAAGGCATTTTGATTTTCATATGAATGACATTGATCTATCTTTCAACACCCTCCCCCATTGAGCATGCAATGGCTTTGAGGGGTTTTCAAAAGAACGTGATTTGTTGAATATACTCATCATCCAATCAAGAAGGGGAAAAAAATCTCTAAACCAAGACAATGACAAATAGTACCACTATTGAAATTATTCCCCAACCCTACCATTATATCGTTTCCTAACTTTTAAATCTCCGATGGTTCTATAATTCAATGGTCTTTGTTTTACTAATTTTGCCAAATATTTTGTGCAACAACCATGTATATTTTGTTCACATTTAGTCCATCCAATTGGATGTGATGGCTATCTAAAAGAGACGTTAATTTGATGGTTGAAATGCGGTTATTGGGTTCACCATTTACTTAGCTTTTCTTTTTTTTTAATAGCATACCATACCTATTTTCTTCATGATTTGTTGTTTTCCCGTCAATACTAAAAGATTTGAATTTGAAACCATATATATATGAGAAAAATACATATTAATTGACACAGAAAGTCTTAAATATTCAAGAGATTTTAAGTCATCTAACAAATTTTTTTTTTTAATTTTGTCTTTTAAATTTTGTTAGTAGATATTTAGAGAAAAGAAAAAGAATTCGAAAGCCTTAAAGTGCTCAAATCAGAAAGATGCCTTCATGAGTATTGAAGAGGACATCTTAAGGATTCTAAATTGGGTTTATGTGTACAAATCCTAGTTTGTTTGGTTTGTCTAAAATTATTTCTAAATCAGACCAAAAATCAATGAATCTGTCAAACTTGAGGATTGGTTAGTGTTTAATTTATACATGAAGATTCATGTATTGGATTGATGCGAATCCAAAGCCCCGCGAAAGAAAACATCTAGGCCTACAACTTTTGTAAGAAATCAGATCCAAGTTATTTCCTCTCCAAGTCAGAAATTTCCATGCAAGTTTTTGTATGAATCTAGTCCGAAAACGGTATTAGTTGAGGAGGTGGAAGAATTCTTGTGGAAGTTGGTTTTCCTATTATGTAGGTATTATTTCCTATAGGATTCTTATATATTTAAAGTTGTATACTAATGTGGGTCTATCTTATTGGACTAATTATAAAGTTCTTAAATTAAATGTGGATTATGTAAGAGAGTCCTTTTTGCTATTCTAGTGTTAGACATTGGCTAGGACTAGGTTTTGTAGTACTTTTAGGTAAGCTTTGCTCAAACTGTCTGGTCATTAGGAATAGTATAAATAATAAGGGTTATGCTACATTGTATTGCCTTTTGCTTCTTTTAATTTTATAAAAACTTTTTTTGTAAACATCCAAATATTTTGGCTTTGTTTTCTTCTTACATCATTGCTGAATTGTTTTGTAGCTTTGGGAGGAGATCTTTGTCGAGACTAAGGAGCCATTGCCAAAGTTTATTGCTTGTTGACTTTGAGAGATAATAACTCAATCGTGCTTGAATAGCTCAATAAGTTATTGATTCGTTTTGTAAGTATCTTTTATCTTTACTTGTGGATCTCAAGATTCCATATTAGGACTTCCATATTTGAACTTTGTATGTGATTGAATTGATTGTTAAAATTAATCAAACCTAGTCTCTAGGCTTAGAGTATTTTGCCTACGTTGACCATAGGGTTGATTTTTTTGATTTGAAACTCTGCAATTCATATCGTTAAGACCTAATTAGAGGTTGTACAAAATTTGGTGACAATTAGATAGGTGAGAGTAAGGTGGTGCAAGCTTTAAAGTTTCTTAAGAATTAAGGATTACTTGTACCGAAGATTGCAATTCGCTCCTTGCTAGGGTTAATTATGGAATATATGTATTACTACTTGTCCTTATTATTGATAGTTTATTTCGGCCAAGAAAACTCGATGGAAGGGTTTGACCTCTGTTGATCCATGCATTTCTTGTATTTATTGATTGAACTTCTATAGAGTTTGGTGGTCTCCTGTTAAAATCAACATCAATAGGTATTAAAGCTTTTAGTTCAGCTTTCTTAGCTTGTTTGACCGAATTGTTAGGATGCGACCAAGAAAGGATCCGACTAATAAGATGACTATGCTTGACTTACAATGAGCTATTGAAAAATTACAATAAAAAAATGATGAGCTACATTAAAGAAGTCGGGAGTCGGAGTAACCTCCGGGTGTAAGTGAGGAAAAGTATGTTTGGGTGGTGATAGATATCAAAGTGAACTTTCAAAAGAGGATCAAGAGGAGAACCTTTTCAATAATTTGAATGCCAAAGGTCCTAAAGATGAGGAGATAGCTTCTTAGATTGTGAGACCATGCCGGGATCGGTTTGAGACTATAGTAACTAATTATAAATCCTCCGAGTTTGAAGGGAGGCTAAATTTGGAAGTGTTTAGTTAACGGTTACGAGGCTATGGAAAAGGTTTTTAACTTTTGGGATGTGCTAGATCATACAAAGGTTAAGGTTGTAACATTGAAACTCTCCAAGAATATAGCTATATGGTGGGAGAATAAAAAAAAGAATAGGGTATGAAAAGGCAAACAGAAGATGGTGACTTAGGATAAAATGAAGAAGGTTTTAAAGAAAAAGTATTTGTCCGACTACCATAAGTAAGACACTTTCCTTCGGTTACACAATCTAAAACAAAGTTCTCTTAGTGTGGAAGATTATGTTACGGAGTTCGAAGAGCTCATGTTGAGGTGTGATTTGAATTAGTTAGAAGATTACATCATCATAAGATTTTTAAGAGCATTGAAAACTAACATTACTAACATAGTTAAACTATAACACTATCGGACTCTTCAAGATATGGTCAAGATAACCATGAATATGGAGAGACAACAAAGAACATCTAGGTGGAGTGGTAGAGTTTCGTTAGAAAGGGTGTGTTATCGAATCCAAGTGGTTCGACTAAGTCTTCGATGCCCATCTCAAGAAAGGTTTGGATAAGAAGAGAGACCTAATCGAATAGAGCCAGCAAAACTAGCATGAGGAGTTCAACCAATAGATCCATATAGTGTTTCAAGTGTTTAGGTATAAGGCACACTTGCTTTAGAATGTCATAACCGAAGAGTGGTGACTTTGGTTAAGATATAAGGGATGAGGCTGAAAGTTAGCATTAAAGGTGACCTAATCGTGGAGGGTGAAAAAGAGTTTATGCTGATGATGGCATGCACATTGAAGATGGAGGTGAGTTTTTGTCCATTCAACCTATTAAAGATGATAAAGTCATTAACCCAAAGGATGAGTGAAGATAAGAGACCATCTTTTTTTCACATTATCGAATGGATGGAATAGTTTTTCGGATGATCATTGATAGTGGATCAAGTAAGAACTTGATGGACAAGGCTCTAGCTGAAAAATTAGATAGACCCTGTTTAAACATCCTAGGCTTTATAAGATATCTTGGATTAATAAGAGTGGAGGTTCGAAAGTGACTAATAGATGCCAAGTTTTTGCTACTATAGATGTAGGTTATGCCAACTACATTCGGTGTGATGTTGTTCCTATGATATTGAGTGACATACTTTTGAGAAGGCCATGGCAACTTGATCTACAAGTTACCTATGATGGGTATGCAAACACCTACACATTGACTTACTATGGAAAAAAGTTATGTTTTAGAACCTATGACTAGGGAGCATTTTAAAACATATGGATATCCTTGTTCAGCAAGTTTTGAGGCTTATGTGATTGAGCATGATTATGTTAAAAAGGTAAGTGAGTGTGTGGATCATAGTCCAAGGTATGATGTCTATAATGATGGTGATGTAGATCTTTTATATATTATTGATAGTAGATTAGATGAGAAGATTTCAATTGTGCATTATGAAATAGTTGCACATGGTGAAATGCTTGATGGTTTCGGATGAATTATGATGTGAATGAACCTATCATTAATAGGAACAATTCTATAAGAATGGGGTTGCTATAACATGTGTGTTAGAGGAAAAAAAAAACACATGATAAGAGGCTTTAAAAAGGATAGAACAAGCTACTAAGACAAATTAGATTGCTCTTGAGAGAGTTTATGTTATTATTGAGAAAAAGGATTGTTTTAGAGCAATTACTATTGAACCAGAACTAAATTGGTTCATGAGTGCTATTGTCAAAAGGAGTGCATGTGGCGGGGGAAAAAAGAAAGGCTAAAAATAGGATTGAAGTTGCCAATTTGTTGAGAAAATGTTAGGTGACAACCATGGTGATTTTGAGAGCAACGAACCTTGGATTTGAGTCTCTAGATTTCGAACTAAAGTAACTTACAATAAAGGAGGCATGGTATGGATTTATATGAGGGAGAAGTAGATTACAAGAGGTAGGTTTATCAAGTTTGATGAAATAGAGGGTCCATTTTGAGTAGAGCAAAGAGTGGGCGAGCTTTCATACAAGGATGGTCTATCTAGAGCTTTATCTATGTCGACCATATTCAACAAGATTCATCTTTTTCCTTACCAAGAAGATGTAGAAGATGTAGACTAATATGTCAAGGTTAACTCTTCTCCAATTGGAAGAATATGACACGAAGTGTCCAAACTCCAACATGACCAAAAATTTCAAAACCTTAAAAGGTTAAGAGATTTTAGGTCTATATATATATCTTTTACATTGGTTAGTTGATTTTTAGAAGAAAGAAAGAGAATTCAATAGCCTTAAAGTATTCAAATTAAAAGGAGGCCTTCAAGAAGATGGAAGAAGAAATCTTAAGGATTCAAAGTTGTATGTATTTATAAAAATCCTAATTGGTTTGGGTTGTCAAAATTTATTTCTAAATTAGACCAAAAAATATTAAATCTACCAAACTTGAAGATAGAGCGAGTGTTTAATTCATATCTAGAGTTATAAGTATCTTATTGATGTGAATCTAAAGCTCAATGAAAGAAGACATTTAGGCCTACAACTTTTGTGAAAGACTCGGATCCAAATTATGTCATCTATTACTCTAAAATTCGTGTGCAAGTTTCATTATGAATCTATTCTAAAAACAACATTGATCGAGGAGGTGGAAGAATCCTCGTGGAAGTTCGTTTTCCTATTATGTAGGCATTATTTCCTATAGGAGCCTTATATATTTAAAGTTGTATACTTATGTGAATCCATTTTATTAGACTAATTATAAAGTCCCCAAATTAAATATGGATTACATAAGAGAGTCTTTTACATATTTTAGTGTTAAGGATCGGCTAGGACTAAGTTTTGTAATCCTTTTAGGCAAGTTTTGTTAGGTCCGGCTCATTATTAGTAGTATAAATAGTAAGGTTTATGCTACATTATATTGATTTTTTCTTCTTTTAATTTTATAAAAACTTCTTTGCAAACATCTAAATATTTTGGTCTTTTTTTCTTCTTACATCATTGTTGAAATATTTTGAAACTTTGGGAGGAGATCTTTACCGAGATTAAGAAGCCATTGCCAAGGATTATTGCATGCTGAATTTAAAAGGTAATAACTTAACCTTGTTTGAATAGCTCGATAAGTTATTCATTTTTTTTTTTGTAAGTACCTTTTTATCTTTACTTGTGGATCTCAATATTGCATATTAGGACTTGCATGTTTGAACTTTTTATGTGATTGAATTAATGGTTAAAAGTAATCAAACCTTGTCTCTAGGCTTAGAGGATTCAACCTACATTAACCATGGGTTTGGGATTAATTATTTGATTTGAAACTCTGCAATTCACATCGTTAAGACTCGGTTAAATGTTGTACAAAGTTTGGCGACAATCGGATAAGTGACGGTAGAGTAGTGTTGGATTTGAAGTTTATTGGAAATTAAGGATTATTTGGACTTGTGATTGAAACTAGTTCCTTGGTTAATTATGGGCTAGACGCATTGCTACTTGTCCTTATTATTGATGTTGATTTTGGCCAAAAAGACCCTAGGGAAGGATTCAACCTTTCTTGTATTGGTTAATTGAGCTTCGATGGCTTTTGGTTGTCTCCCGATAAAATCAACTTCATCAATTACTATATTTACCATTAAAGGTTTTCAACCACATAAGAAAAGTAAAATAAATAAATAAATGAGATTCTAAGTATATATTATGATAAAAAAAAAAAAACATTGATCCATGTATCATCCTTCTCCTATTTATTTATTTGCAATAGGTAGAAAGGAAGATTACGTATGCTAATGAATTGCCATCCTCGTTTCCAATTTAGTATCTTGGGCCAAGTAAAATGTTTTTTTTCTAGCCAATATAACTTGCCATTTGTAATATATGTAATGGACATTAACTAAATTTATTTTCCGATAGAAAACCTACAAAACAAATAACAAATACATATAATATTTTTTATGAATCATGCATCCTATGGAGGTGCAACATAAATAAATTTTTTTCTCCATTTAGGATTTCTAAGATTATACTATTGAATCAACTGATCATATATACATGAATAAAATAATTGTGAGTGATTACCTCTTGTAACATAGAATTAACCTTTGCGAAAGGGAGCCGTCTAAGTATCCGAACTATGCTGATAATCCATGCAGCTTAAGCACCCATGCAAAAAGTAATAAGAAACTAGTGAGTGCTAGCTCTACTTTTTCTAGTTAGTTTATTTTTCTTTAGAAATCAATTCGGGGTTTTATGGAACAACCTTAGAGAGAAGAGAGAAGTGGCGAGTTAGGGAGAGAAAACTATTTTTTTTTCTTTTCTTTTTCCCTTTTGTGTATGGCTTTTTTCTTTTTCTTGGTTGGTTATTTCTTGTCGCCTCTCTCACCTTTATTTATATAAAGGGTGGCAACCTCTCCTTCTAGGTCAAGAAGATGTTTCCAATGTGAGCTTTGTCTAACCTTATTCTTGTAAGTCTTAAGCCTTATCCAATACGACTTAAGTTTATCCTTCCACTCAAATATCTTGTAGATTTTTAAATCAAGCCTATTGGCCTAATTAATTACCAATTAATTTTGATCATCCAAATAAACTACGTCAAGTATTTTAGCAAGGCCTACATTAAGAAATAATTTTCTAAATTATCCTTAAACCTAAATTAGCAAACTAATTTTCTTTTTAGATAACTCGTCTTCCAAATTTGTAACTAACTTCCAAATTAAGAAATTGATTTCTAAAATAGGAAACTGACTTTTCATTTTAGGAAACTCGACTTCCCAAAATAGAAAATTTTTCATTTTAGGAAAATAACTTTCCAAAATACCTAAAATAGGAAACCTTTCATTTTAGGAAACGTTTTTCCAAAATTGGAAACTTTTCAAAATAAGAAACCTTTTCCAAAATATTTGTTTCTCCTTTATTGTGTGGATGTTTAAATTTATACATGTGACTCAATAGACTCCTAGATATGTTGATAATTTATCAAGAATTAAAGACACCTCTTTTTTAATACATAAATTAAGATTGGCTTCTAATAAGGCATCATGACTACCTAATTCTTTAGGAGGATGAATTAATCCACAATTATCACGAGTGTGATCTTGAACTCGATTTATTGTCCGTTTGATCATGATCACATAAGTTTTCTTCGATTTTCAAATGTCTTAGCTCTAGAGTAAACCAATTATGCTTTATTGGTATACTCTCACTATGACCATGATTCCTTGAGCAAACATTCATCGAAGTACGGTGTGATAACTCTTTTAGCATATAAAGAATGACATGTTTTATCTTTATCATCCACCTATCTCAATTAAATTCCTAGTGCACCCAACGAATCGCTCACATACGACTTTTAATTGAGCCCATCAAAATGAGTGTCAAAGTACATAAATCCTCTAATGAGATAATTGTAATGATTTCAAGTTAAAAGACCAGTTATACCCATTTCTTACGAGATTCTCATAGACTAAATGAAATAGGTTCTCATGACAAGTTACGTTTAGTGATATTTTTTCTAATATTAATCATCTAAGAACTTGCTTTGGCATCACTATGCCAATAGGTGTGAAATCTCCTCGCTATTATCTTATAGAAAGAGCATGACACTCACCAATTTTACCACATATAATTAATCTTCATTCTTGACAATGCTATCACTTGGGATACTTAATGATACCATTTAAGTGTATTAATATTTTTCTCACATCTTTTGATCAATCATTAATGCAATATATATCATATGAACTTTTATCTAGTTCATTTAAAAATTAATTTTTAAACTTTTAATTTTGGGTTTGATCTTCTTTGAACTTCATTTATTATTAGTCCATCCTAAACTATCACCACACTTTAAATATTTAAATTATTAATATTTTGAGCTAAAATTTTGCAAACAATTAGAAAAACATCCAACACATTTTTTGTAACAATCCTTCAATTTTTCAAAATCAAAAAGTATATTGCTTTATTTTCTTAACATTAAAAATATAAAAAAATTAGAAAAAATTAAAAATAACGTGAAACAAATCCCAAATATTTTAGAAAGTTTCAGATAAATCTTCCTTGTATACATAGTTCTGAATAATGTTAAACTATGTGGTTAAGGAAAGATAGAAAAAACTCTTCGTTATATACATAATTCGAAAATCACCTTGTATAAGTTGAACTTGTACATAAAAATTAATTAAGAATTTAGTTAATTTTAGGGTAAATTGATCGAATCTTTCTTGAATTTTAGTTCATTTAAAAATTAATTTTTAAACTTTTAATTTTGGGTTTGATCTTCCCCGAACTTTATTTATTATTAGTCCATCCTCAACTATCGCCACACTCTAAATATTTAAATTATTAATATTTTGAGATAAAATTTTGCACACAATTGGAAAAAAATCCAATAAATTTTTTGTAACAATCCCATAATTTTTTTAAAATAAAAAAGTATATTGCTTTATTTTCTTAACATTAAAAATATAAAAAATTAGAAAAAAATTAAAAATAACTTGAAAAGATCCCAAATATTTTAGAAAGTTTAAGATAAATCTTATTAAATTATTTTCATCATTGAGCAATTTATGTGACCATTATTTCTTATAAAAAACTAAAATATGGAATTGTTTTCTAAATAAAAATAAAATTTATAAGAAGTCAAACCTTATATTAAAGTTTTAGAGACTAATTTTTAAATAACTTAAAATTCAAGAGAAGTCGACCCACTTAGTCTTAATTTTATAATGTAATAACTCATGTGATTTTACTTAGTTTTGATATGGATTCAAACCACACAATGAATGAACTAGATTGAGAATGGGTCTCACCTAACACAAGGCTTTGAACCATGCAAGGATCGACATGGATATTCTAGTAGGGCTACTGTCTATATCTTATCTCTATGATGCGTTAGTAAGATTTACTTGATGGGTTCGGAACATGATTCACTAAAGGAGGCTCAATTGTTATTTCATTTAACCTTTTCTAACAAGTTGAAGTAGCTTTGCTCAAAAGAACTTAATTTCTTCAAATCAAATTTGATTTTTCAAACATGTATAAATTAACATGATTCTAATGATGAAGGATCATTCATGATTTACAATAAATACCAACTTTTCATCATTGTAAGGGGTATTCTAACTTTTTTATCTTAAGAAAAAAATTTAAACTCTCTCTTTTCTCTCAAATCTCTTTTACTAATGCACTCGAAAATACCTAAATTTCAATTTGTTTGGACTTTAGCCACTCATTTACTTGTCACTCGACTCGCTTCTTGCTAGCATTACTTACTTTTCCCCTCATTGCTCTCACTTGCATTTCCTCATAGTCATCAATCAGTTCTCAAAAACTCATTCACACATACCTATTGAACTCGGACAAGTCTTCTAATTGCATAAGAGTTTCTTTTTGGTTAGCGCTCTTTCTCCTTATTATTATACATGATTTCTCCTTACTTTGGTACATATTCTTCTTTGAGGTCTACTAATTTGATTATTGTCAAAAGCAATACTTATTAAAAATACAACATTCCAAATACCAAAAAATCATAAAAAATAAAAAATATATTTAATTAAAAAATAACATATATTGATATCATTATTTGAATAATGTTTTGTAGTAAGGACTTCGTTTTATCATAATAAAAGAGATAAATATCATATTCAAATTTTGACTAAACCATCAATGATTAAAAATAAAACAAATGGGTAGATCGATAGAGAAATTGGATTTTTTTATATTTTCTTTTCCAAAAGTTGAAACAATGCTATCAATGAAATAGAATGATAAAAAAAAAAAAAAAAAAAAAAAACATAGATATAAGCATTTCTTTGAATTTTGAGTAGTTTCTTTGACTTGATTTAAGTCTTTCTAAAAGTTTTTTTCAAAACTACCATATGCACACCATAATGTCTAAAAGAACTTTTATTTATTTATTTATTTTGAGAAAGTAAACTATTATTGTAAAATACTAAGAAACATAATTGATTCTATCATAATTTATGATTTACAAAACTTGTCAAAGAGATCCTAGACAATTTATTCCATAAAACTTCTATATAAAAGCCTTATCTTTTTTTTTTTATTTAGAAAAAAACCTAATTTTTCAAAACAAAAATGGCTTGTTCGATTTTTAACTCATTCTAATTCCTATTTAAGATTTTATAATTTACAAAATATACAGTATAAAGATCATAACATGTTTAAATTAATTTTTTTTTAACAAAAGTATTTAATATTATAAATTTGGGTATATTATTTGGTACAATATCATGTATGAGAGAAGGCTTGTATTCAAGGAGATGCATGGACCTCCTATCCACACTACATTAAAACTACATGCATGAGGATTTAATATAATGATGGTCACTACTTTAACCTAAACGTTTAGTCTATTAGGCTATGATACCATTTTTGTGCAAATGATCGATTTAAAAATAAAAATTTAACTAAGTAATTTAATAATTATATACTAATTCATGTTATTTTTCTTAGTTCGACATTGATACTAGATCTACAATAAATATATTGGATCGATAATGAGCTTCGTTCAATAGTAAATTCGAACTATGCAAGGGTGGATTCGGGTATTTTGATAGGACTAGTGTTCATTCCTTGTATTTAGGAAGCATTAGGAAGATTGTTTGGTGGGCTTAGAGTAGGTTTGCTAAAAAGGCTCGATTATTATTTTCTTTATGCATTACTAGTAAATTCAAGTTGTTTAGTTCAAAAGAATCCAATTTTCTATTAAGTCTATTTTCTTTTATATCTCAAATCCTATCATCTAAACCTCGAATAACATAGCACCATTTTAGCAATCAAGAACCATCCTCATTTCACTATAAATACCAATCTCACATCAATTGTGAAGAGATTCTAATTTTTGCTAAACAAAACTTTCTCCGAAAGCTCTTTTCTTTTTCTCTCTTACAACATTTAACTTCCAAAAAGGAATTTCATGATAATCACATAGTATAATATTTTATGTAATTTAATTAAGCTTGTGGCTATGAGCAAAAAAGAAGAAATTTTATGATAATCATAATAATATAAGCTAAGAACTTTTAATTAATTTTGATAATCCCAAGTACATGTAAACTCAAGGCATGTAATGAATGTTATGCATTTCTTAAAAATAAGATACATTCAATAGATAACATATTTACGATAGATATTAGGCCAAATCACCACAAAAACCTTAAATCTTTGAACCCAAAACACATTCCATACTCAACATTATGTTCTAATAATATTATTCTTAGACAATTACTATAAAACTCATTGTCCGAGATGCCCTACCTAAGGGTCATGGGCGAACTAATTGCTAATCAAACTTATATCTTTTTATTAAACTTAAACCTTACTCCTAATTTAATCTCATTCATCATTAAACATATCAATTAAAACTTGTCATTGATAATATAACCATATGATCATCTCATTAATCTAGCGAAGCATTTTGTTAAATTTCATTCATACTCTATCTTAATATCATTACCACTATTCATCATGGAATTACGAGAGCATCCTTCATCATTGTTTAAATATTCACAAACAACATTAACCTACTGTTCATACTTAGTTACAAAGTAATAATTTCCAACATTTAGAAACTTAATATTTTTATAATTACTATTCATAAAAGTATTCATAAATTTTAAACAATCATACATAACTCATATCATTTCATTAAAACATAACACATTCATTATTTTTTTAAAGACTTTCAAAGGCAAGAAAATGAGTTGTTGGTCATTAGAAACAACATTAATATCCTTAATATTCGTATCGATACCTACACTATAGAATGAAAGAGAGATACAAATATCTCAATAAGTACAACATAGATGACTTTACATTAAAATCTTTTATTACATGAATTCTTTAAAATTCCTTTTCTCATTTGAGTATGTTAGAATATGCTAACTTAGTGCACCATATTTCATTTGAGTATGTTAGGATATGCTAACTTAGTGCACCATATTCCTTGAGTTTGACTTATCCTTCATGGGTAAGCCTCCTCACTATGACCAATGTGTTAGTAGGTCCAGCCTCAATAAAAACATGTAGTCACATTAACCTTGGCAATTCATAGTCAAGCCTCAACCTTTAAGCCTCAAAATTTAAGTCTCAATAGGCAATCTCAACATTTGAACATCAATAGTTAACCTTTAACTTTAAGATTAAAACCTCAACATGCATTCAAAACATTTTCTACCATAAACTTTATTTACTCAAAACATTTCATTTCATCACAGTCAATATGTATAATATATGTATGTATAGAAATACACCTCCAGATTATCACGTCACATCATTCACATTAAACATATAGCATTTATGTCTATAGTATATATGAGTTATTCTCAACTGATTCACTAACCATAACCTTTTTTCTAACGAGTCGGTACCTCAACTCGATTTAATACTTGGAACATGCACATCATATAACATAAGTAATTAAAAATCATCATATAACAACATTTAATTGTATTAGTTCTGGTTTTTTTCATAATTTCTTTCCTATGACATTTATTATGACAATTGCCTATTAATTACTTGCATCCGCTTACTCAATTGTGTTTTATCATTGATTAACATTCAATTTCATACCTTATTATCAGTTTCATCCATTGAATCCCAATTTCATCATCAATTTTTAATTAAATCATCAATTATATTCTAATTCACTCAATTCTCTTTTCATTCATCTTTAAGTATATTCCTATAACCTAATTCTTCATTTTTCTCAAATTCTTTTTCCAATTCAAAACTCTAATTAAATCATCAATTCTATTCTAATTCATCAAATTCTCCTTTTATTCATCTTTAATTGTATTCATATAACCTAATTCTTCATTTTCACCAAATTGTTTTTTAATTCAAAACTTTAATTTTATTAAATTCGCAAGTAAACTTCTAAATTCTTATTTAAATTCACTTAATCATCTAATATTCACTATAAATTTAAGATTCTTACATTAAATACAATACCTATTTAATCAGCCCTAAATCATAAAATTTCGCAATTCTATCTTACCTAAAATCATCCGAATGCTTAATCACCAAAACCTTGAGTTTTCTTCTTAATATCTTTTATTTCTCTTATCTTCTTACTCAATTGTAATGCCTCTCTCTTAATTTTATGTTTTTTTATATAGTGAAATATGTTAGAAATGAGTGAGAGATAATGAAAATAAAGTGGGAGGGTTAGGTTTTGAGAGAGAGCAAGAGAAATAAAGAAAATGAGGAAAAAAACAAAAAAAATACCAATTTTCGTTATTTTCCAACCCTTTAAAACAAGGACCCCTACCCCTCCTTTTTATTTCTTGGTCCTAATAGCCTATAGGGTCTTTAAGGTCATAGGAATTGTTTCTATTAGTAAAAATACATCCTACGACACCAAAAACACATCAAATTCTACCATCAAAGACCTAACCATCCAATCCCTAATGCATAAACACATCAAAACATGAAATTAAATACATAATTAAAGCATATTTGTACACATAATTATGTAACATACATAACATATTATCATGCAAAGTCTCGAGTGTTAAAATTCTCTCTTCCTTAAAAATTTCATCTTCGAAATTTACTTATCATACAATTCAAGATATTTTGCCTTTATTTCTTCTTTTCGTCCCCATTGTCTTTTTCAATTTCATGATTCCTCCACAACATCTTTACTAATATGAATTTCTTGGTCTTCAACTTCTTTACCTCTCGATCCAATATCTATATCAACCTCTTTAGATATGAAAAATATAAAGTTGACTCCATCGATTCCATCATCAATACATGAAAAACGTGATGGACTCTTAAGAGATAGGAAGAGCCAATCCGTATGCTCCATCACCCACTCTATAATGAATCTCATAAGACTCGATGTACATAGGATTCAGCTTTTCCTTCTTCCTAAACCTTACTACACCCTTTATGGTTGTTACTTGCAAAAACACATTGTCATCAACTTCAAGCTTCAAATTGTTTCTTCTCTAATAAGCGTAGCTCTTCTACATACTCTAACTTATCTTCATTCTTAGTCTTATCTTTTATATCACTTTAGTCATTTTTTGAACTATCTTTGGTCCCAACAATTTCCTTTCACCCACACCATCCAAATAAACCGATGATCTACACCTTCTCCCATATAGTGCGTCATAAGACGACATCCCGTACTTGTTTGGTAATTATTATTATAAGCAAATTCTACAAATGATAAATATTTTACCCATTTACCTAACCAATCAAGTACACAAGCCTTCAACATGACCTTTAACGCTTGTATCATCCTCTTTGACTATCAATCACTCTAGGGGTGAAAAGTAGTGCTAAACTTCATCCTAGTATGTATTATTTCATGTAAACTCTTATCAAAGATTGATTTGAGCCTTAGATTTCAATCAAATACAATAGAAACTAGTACTTCATGTAACCTTATTATCTCTCTCATATGTAACTTTTCACATCGGATCATGCCAAAAGTCATCTTCACTAACAAAAAATGAGTCAACTTTGTCAATCAATCTATAATGACCCAAATGTCATTAGTTTTGCTTTCCCACCTCGATAATCCCACTATAAAATTTATATTTATGTGCTCTTAGATTAATTTAGGTATTACCAAATGTCATAACAAGCTCGATGGTCTCTAATGTTTGGCTTTTACATGTTAACATGTCAAATATCTAGCTACATGATCTACTTGTTAGTGTAAATGCCTAAGATCCAACCATGTTTAAATGAGCTTGAATTAATGTATTATTGTATTATTTATTTTAATAATAATAAAGAAGTCATTTTATTCATTCTTGTATTTTATGTTTGTAAATTTAGTAGAATTAGATAAAAGTCCTTATGTTATGTATTCGCAATAGTGATTGATTAAAAGATGTGAGATAAACACTAATGTATATAAATGATATCATTAAATGTCTCAAGTCATAGCATTGTCGAGAATGGACGTTGACTATATGTGGATAGATTTATGAGTGCTATGCTCATACTATGTGATAGCGATAAAAGATCTCATAACTATTGGCATAGTGATGCCAAAACAAGCACTTAGGTAATTTATGTTAGAGAACATATCACTCTGGACTTGACTCGCCATGAGAACCCATTTGGTTTTTAGTCTTGGGAATCTCATACGAGATGGGTACAAATGATCCTTATACTTGAAGTCATCACGGTTGTCTCATTACGGGACTTATGCACTTTGACACTCGTTTTGATGGACCCATTAAAGGGTTACGAGTGGGCGATTCATTGGTTGCACTAGGAGTCTAATAGAGGTAGATGTATGACTAAGATATGACATGTCATTCCTTATATGTTCAAGGAGTTATCACATTGCACTTCGATAAATATCTTCTTAAGAAATCTATGACTATGGTAGGAGTACACCAATAGAGCATAGTTGGCTTACTCTAAGAGCTAAAACATTTGAGAATTGAAAAAAACTTATGTGATCATAATCAAACAAGACTTATAACTAAGTTTGAGATTAGATTATGATAAGTTGACATGAGAACTGAATTATATGGTAATCATGCTCGTGAAAGGTAACAATAGATTAATTAATCCTCTTAAAGAATTAGATAATCATGAGGCTAATATTGATTTATGTATCAAGAGATAAAAGAGGAGTCTTTTGTTATTGATACATTGCCAATATATCTAAGAGCCTATTGAGTCACACATATAAGTTTAAGTATTCATATTATAAATGAGAAGCAAAAATATTGAAAAAAGTTTCATATTTTTGAAATCGGTTTCCTAATTTGAAACTTTGTTTCAAATTTAGAAGTAAATAACCTAAAATGGAAATGAGTTTCCTAATTTAGGTGAAATGGTATTTTGGAAAATTGTTTTTGAATATAGACACGCCTAAAATAATCTAAGATTATTTATTCGGATAGGCCAAATAAATTAATTGGGCTAAAATGGTTTTGAGCCATTACGTTTAATTAAAAGCCTTAAGATATTTTGGTGGGAGGATAAACATCAACCTTATTGGATAAAGATGAATGTTTTAAAGATAATGATTAAAAGTTCGCATGTAAAATAACTCCTCATCCTTGGAGGATAAGGAAGCAACAACCTAGAGTTCTAAAAAGGACTTAATGCCGCCCATCTCCTTATCCTTGGAGGACAAGAAAACTCTCTTATAAATACATGAAAGAAAGCGAGGTGCGCACTTAACATAAAAATAAAAATAAAAGGAGAAGAGAAATTTTGGCCAGCCCAAAAATAATCACTAAGGTACACGATCAAGAGAGAGAAAAATAAGAGAAAATAGTTTTCTCCAAAACGCTAGTAAACCACCCTCATTCCTTCTCTTTTAAGGTTATCACAAAATTGCCCAAGATTGATTTTCTATAGGAAACACTACACAAATAAAAAAAATAGTAGAGCCGGCATCGTAATAATTTTGAGTGCTTCTTTGTGGATACTTGGACTAAGTGGATCATCAATAGAGGTCGGACACTTAGATGACTTTTCTAATAAAAGAATTTAAATCTACGTCACAAGAGGTAATCATTTATTTTTTTTAAAATTCATGCATGTATAGTTAGTAGATTCAACAACTTGATCTTAGATCCTTAGATGAAGGAAAAGATTTTATTTATTTCGCACCTTCATAGGATGCATGATCCTTCATCTACTACATCCTTCTTCATTCCTCTCTATCAATACACTAGTTTTAAATCATGATGCATTTTAGTACTATTCGGATGTCGTAAATAAGTGAAAATATGTTGTACCGCTGATAAATTTGATTATTTATTTGCACCTCACTTGGACCTAATTACAAACTATAGTTAGGGTGAGTTAGGGTCGATTCCACGGGGAAATGGTTCAATCAATGTTCATTTTCTTCGACTTGAGAGACATCTTAGTCTTGACACCCACATGAGTGTGTCACTTTTCTTACGTAAATTGTATTAATTGCTACTGCATATGTGTCTTTTTTGTTAAACATCCACATGTTTCTTTCTTTGTTTCACATGGTCAATAGCTTTTTTCTTTTATAGGTCACACGACCATGTGAATTCTTTGTTTCCTTGGTGGTTTTACCTTCTTATACACTTTGGTTTGGTTTTATTCATTATGATTTACCATTTTTTTTATAAAAACCTAAAATCATTAACTTATTCTTATTTACCTTAATATAAAATAAAAAGCACTAGTAATTTAATGTAAAATGTTATAAAAGTTATGTAAATTATACACCAATCAAATACCCCCACACTTAAAAATTTGTTAGTCCTCGAGCAAAACAAATAAAACAAAAACCTAACTCGCTTTTGTTGGAATCACGATTGCATTTAGTATATGGAATAAGTATTTAAACCCCTAGGTTACCCCTAGTAGACAAGTTGTGTCTCCTAAGGGTCTTTAGAAGATAAATCCATAAAATCTTAATGAATGTCATGTCAATATGCTTATCCTTTAAACATTGATTCTTGATTTGGAATTCAACAAAATAAAATAATGAAATCAGTCATGTTTAACAATATTGTGCCCACATCCATGCATGTCTCTAAATCGATTTGTGTGTCTTTATAACTAGTTATAATTTGAGCACCCAATACCTATTTTACCCTTACCCTTTCCGCTACTACAAGTAAAAATAGTAATTCATAATTTCTCTTTTTTAAATTTTTTCTTATTTTAGCATTCCAATTCTTTTTTAATGCCTTTAGCAACTCTTCCTTAAGCAATCATTCACCTTTTTAAGTCACTACTAACATTTGTGATGAAAGTAATCGAGTTACTCAAAAAGTCATACACTCAAAATGTTTTACATACTTATAATTCAAATCATCATTTGACATAAAAGTAAACATTTATGATGAATACTCCTAGTTACTAATGAAGGATCATGCATCCTATGGAGGTTCGGAATAAAAAAATTTATTTTCACCATCTAAGGCTCTCAAGATTAAGTCATTAAATTAACCAATCATACATACATGAATTAAAGCATGAGCTAATAATTATCTCTTGTATCTCAAATTTAGCCTTTACAAAAAAAGAGTCATCCAAGTGTTCGACCTCTATCGATAATCCATGTAGTCCAAACACCCATACAAGAAGCAATAAGAAGTTATAGAGTGCTAGCTCCACTTTTTTCAACTTATTTAATTTTTCTCTTCAAAAATATATTTCAACATACTTTGTGATAACCTTAAGGGGAGAGAGAGAGAGTTGGTGTGATTTTAGGGAGAAAAAACTATTTTCTCTCTTTATTTTCCCTAAAAGTTCTCTACCTTTATTGCACCTCTCTCTTCTATTTATAGGTGGGAAGCTTCCTTATCCTCGAAGGACAACATAGACTCTAGGTTGTTGCTTCTTTATGCTCCAAGGATTAGGAGTTGTAATGCATGTAGGTACTTTTTGATCTTATCCTTGTGACCACTTAAGCTTTATCCAATAAGGCTCAAGTTTATCCTTCCACCAAAATATCTTACGGACTTTTAAATTAAATTGACTAGCATAATATGTTTTTACCCAATTAATTACCAATTAATTTAGACTATCCAAGTAAAATGGGTTGGATATTTTTCAAGAAGCCCATATTAGGAAGTAATTTTTCAAATTACCTTTAAACCTAAATTAAGAAACTAATTTCCCTTTTAGGTAACTTAATTCCAAATTTTGAACTAACTTCCAAATTAGAAAACTAATTTCTAAAATTAAAAAATTTCCATTTTAGAAAAGCTTTTTTCAAAATATGAAACTTTTCTTTTTTGAAAAATTTGTCCAAAATAGAAATTTTTTTCCAAAATCTTTGCTTTTTTTTTTTATTATGGGAATACTTAAACTTTTATGTGTGACTCAATAAGCTCATAGATATGTTGGCAATGTATCAAGAATAAAAGACACCTCTTTTATCTCTTAAAACATAAATTAAGATTGACCTCTACCAAGGCATCATGACTACCCCATTCTCAATGAGGATTAGTTAATCCATAATTATCTTTTACAAGCATGGTTACCATACAATTTAATACTTATGTCAATTTATCACATTGTGATCTCGAACTTGATTTTTAGTCTTTTCGATTATGATCACACAAGTTTTTTTGGATTCCTAAACGTCTTAGCTCTAGAGCAAACTAACCATGCTTTATTAGTGTACTCCTACCGTGGTCATAGATTTCTTGAGCGGACATTTATCGAAGTCTAATGTGATAACTCTTTAGCATACAAGGAATGACATACCCTATTTTAGTCATCCATCTATCTCCAGTAGATTCCTAGTGCACCTAACGAATAACCCATGTGCATCTCTTGACTAAGTCCATCAAAACGAGTGTCAAAGTATATAAATCCTTTAATGAGATAACCGTGATGACTTCAAGTCAAAAAACCATTTATACCCATCTCGTATGAGATTCTCATAGATTAAACTAAATGGTTCTCATAGAGAGTCAAGTCTAGTGATATGTTCTCAAATATTAATCACCTAAGTGCTTGTTTTGGCATCACCATACTAATAAGTGTGAGATCTCCGATTATCTTATAACATTAGCATAGCCCTTATGAGTCTTACCGCATATAGTTACTATCTATTCTTAACAATGCTACGACTTGAGACATTTAATAATATAATTTAAGTATATTAATGTTTGTCTCACATATTTCGATCAATCATTAATGCAATACATATCATATGGACATTTATCTAAATCTATCAATAAATATAAACAATAATAATTAATAAAAAGACTTCTTTTATTAATAAAAGAAAGAATACAATATTACAATAAGTCAAACCTATCCAAACAAGGTTGGATGTTAGGCACCTATACTAACAATCTTCCACTTGTACTAGAGCCAACAATTCATGTCCCTTATTTTTGATAATCGAGTAAGGGTCTCATGTTTCGGTTGTGACAAAGGCTTAGTTAAGGGATCAGTTGTGTTATCATCAATGAAGACCTTTTCTATTCTTATATCGTCATGATCGATAATCTCTCTAATCGAGTGGTAGCATCGTAATACATGCTTAGTCTATTGATGATACCTTGGTTCTTTAGCTTATGTTATGAATCGTATATAGTTGGCCATCAAGCCTTGTGATATTAGAATAAATCCTTTCTTTGATTTTTTCACACTAAACCTTTTAGTATCATGTCAATATATCTACCTTGGGAGGCCTTTCATATTCTAAGTGATCTATCTTTATAGATCTCGACTTTTAGAATGTAAGTTGCCCTCGTATGTCTTAGAATGTAAGTTGTCCTACTATGTCTTTCATAGAGAAATTATTGAACATAAATTCTTTTATAAATTACAAAATGATAATGTTATAGCCAAGAAGTAGTTTTTTTGTATTCATATACAATAACCATGATTAATAGGCTCCCACTAACCTTTTGTATACACAAGGTTCATCTTTTTTTTCATGAAAAATTAAACTTTTTGATTTTTTTATTAAAACATCAACTCTAATTCCTAAAGGCATGCTCAAGTCCATAAATGAACCTTTGCATTTTGTAAATCTTATTTACATGTTCTTTAGTGATAGAATCATCAAGGTGTGTCATCTACACATTCTTTTTTATTTGCCATTTCTAGAAGTCAATGTCTAATATAGCTACATCATAGGTATTAGCTTCGTCATCCTTTTTAGGATACATATCAACATGGGTTGAGACAAGAAGATCGTATCTTGTTATATTTTGATGAACTCATTTTAGACTTATGAAGTTCTTGTGTATTTATTTGAGGGGTAGTTACAACACTTTATAACCTATCTACTTGGGATTTCACTAATGGGGTGTCAATTTATAACTTTACTCAAATCTTATTTAGTTCAAAATTTTCTCTCACTATTACTAGCACCCATAAATTCCTTTCTAAGGAATATAGCATATCTAGTCATAAACAACACTTTGTTATAGTGGTAGAATAATAATCTCTATTTGTATCTTTTGGATATCTCATAAATTTGCATTTCGTTGATATGAGCTCTAGCTTGTCTATGTCTATACTTTCGACATATGCTTCACGACCTCAAATATTAAGAAAAAATAAATTTATGTTCATCCATTTCTATATCTCACAAGAAGTCTAATCAACGAGACTTTATTTAAACCCTATTCAACATAAAAATTATAGTAAGGAGTGGTTATCCCAAAATGAAATAGGGATATTAATTCAACTCATTATGGATCGAACCATGTGTAACATGTGGTGTCCATTGATAGAGAATCTCATTTTCTTCTAGGTGATTTAAAAATTTAGTGCTTAAGTATTCATCACTTGAATGTGATCGAAATACTTTAATACTTTTGCTAGTTTGTTTCTTGACTTTAAATTTAAATTCTTTGAACTTTTTAAATGCTTCGATTTGTGTCTCATTTATATAATCAAACTTGATCTACTATTGGTAAGAGTTATGAAATAATCATGTTCTTCTCTTACATGGATGAATGTGGGCAAAAATACCTCTATGTGCAATTCCAAACTAATTAGTAGCCTTTTTCTTCTTTTTTTTCCCATTAAAAGGGGAATCAAATAATTATAGGTATCCATTTATTAGTAGTTTGAATATTTGGTTCTTGTTTATATGATCAAATCGGTAATGCCATAAATGTATATTATTTAGATCATTTGGATCTTTTAGCATTTATGTTTTATATATGGGAGTTATATTATGTTCAAAACATAAATTATTATCAATTAAGATATTTTTATATAACAATTCATCTTTAAAAAGAATAACTATTCTTAAATAAAGTGAAAAAATTGTCTCAAATAAGAAATGAAAATAATATCCTTAGTCTATATTAGGAATAAAATAATAATAATCATTAAATCCTAGCACAAGCCTATATAGTACTTGCTAGCTCATTAGTGTCTATAACTAATGGTTCAACTCTTGATCTATTGCTTTCATGTAGGTCATGCTCTCTTAAAGCTATCTTCTTTTTTCCTAAGCTCCTACACATTAAAAAAATGTGAGCACCACATACACTATCACATACACATGAGGTGGGATTAGAATTTAGAAAAATTAGTTTTATTAACATAAATATCGAGATGGTTGTAGAACTTTTCTTCATCAACTATTCTAAGTACTCCTTACGATTACGTTTCTAATGCTCTTTCTTGTTACAATAAAAGCAAACTGCATCCTTTGGGCTATTTTAAGTCTCGAGCTTTTTACCCTTCTAGTACGCATAGTATAAGACTTCTTCTTTTTTGGTGTTTGGGCCTTTTCTTTTCCTTCACTATGCATTTTTTCTTGTTAACAAGAAGTACAAAACTCTTGTTCTTCATGTTAATCTCTAGCTAAGCTTCATTTAGCATGTACAATAACTCTCCAAGATTCTTTTTCATGTATATCATGATAAAGTTCATAATGAACTATCTAAAGCTCGTTAGACAACGATTGCAATACTAGGTCAATGGATAATTCAACATCCATTCTAACTTCAAGCTTAGCTAGTTTTTCAATATAGTCTATCATCTCAATGACATGCTTTTCAATGTTAGATCCTTTATCCATTTTAGCTTTAAAGAGCTTCTTCGCTATCTCATAGCACTCATGCCTAGTATTCTCTTCAAACAAGCTCTTAAACTTTGCTATGATATCAAAGGTGTTGTGCCTTTATATTGGCACATATACTCCAATATCATAGTAGCCAACATGATACTTTGAGAGATGATTGTATCATCCCTATATTTGACCCATGTTACATAAGCTTCGACTTGATCTTGAAGAGGCTCGAGTCGAGACAAATGTCTCTATCATATAGAGAATCTTCTCATGTTAAAGGAATATCCTTAGATTCATTTGACATTGAAGGTATTACTTTCATCAATAATCAATCGTATCAATATGTTACTAGTTATACTATGCAATCCGATAGGATAAAAATACATATGGTTTGATTAATTGAATTCATAAATAAATCAAAGCATAAATTAAAGAAGTAAAATCGATATTGGCTTTCACTATTTTCTTCAAGTTTCATAACCTTCAATATAGGACTTGAGAAAGCTTTTTAATTCATTTTTCTTAGTGGATTTAGGATCTCATTCTCTAACATGCATTAACCTTAAGTTATCTCAACAAGTCATACATAAAGGATTAGGTATGAAACTTCTTATCAATTACAACCAATGCAATTTCTAATCTCATTGGCATGACAACTCCTTGCCATCTCACATCTTATGTGAATTTCAATCTTTGGTTATAAATTTTTTAGACCTTGAGTTATTTCAATAAACTCAACAATTCATTTTAAGTTATACCCAAACGTTTAGGGATATCGTATGGATCATGATTTGATTCCCTCAAGGAAAAAATGACCTTGAGTTATCTCAATAAGCCAACAACAACCAAGAGAGTTCTCTTCTCATAACATTGAAAGATAATTAACTTGATATTAATTTGAAGGATTTAACGTGGTAGGTCTCATCCTAGCACGTATACTAGTCATTAATCACATTAATCCTATCATCCATGTTATCAATTGTATAATAAACACATATATCTCATGCACAACTCAAAGATCAATGAATGAAAATGGATCTCTTCTACTAACCCCCTTGAGCCATAAGGAGACTAGCTGGTCAAGTATCTAGGTGAAAATTATTACAAATTCTTCAAGATTATCTTCACTTCTTGGTTTCTTCTTATTGCATCTATTCTAATATCTTGTCTTCTACTTTTATATTTATTTAAATAAGAAACCTCGAGTTACATTCAAAGAGAGTAAGATGAGAAGAGAAATACATTAGAACGATAGAGAAAGTAGGACACGCAAATCTTATTTTTCCAAAAAAGTTACAAGCATACATTCTCAAAAACTAGGTCGACTCATACATACCATTCACCCATGCTTCAATCATATTGACACATGGCATACTAATAAAACATATTTTATCATGATTATACATATATGCTTTTGGTCATTTTATAAAAATATTAAAAAAATTTTAAATTTTAATTCTAAGACTTTTTGAGCCTTAAGCCCACTTTAAGCCCATGGGCTTTTAGTCCTTAAAGGCCTATAGGTCGCCATGCTTAAGTTGGCCGGTGCATAAGTTGGCTAGTAGTCGCCATCGGCTTGGAGTGCTCACGCACACTTGCATGGCACTAACATCTAGCCTAACATGCTCGTGTACTTCTAGCTTAGCATCGGTCACTAGCCGGTGCCTAGCATTGGCCTTGGCTAGCCAATTAGCTAGTGCCTCGTATTGGTCCGGTCGCTCATAGGCTTATGCTTAGCACCGAGCCTAGGACGCACCTAGGATTCATTTGACATGTACAAGACACTATGGCTTGATGCATGCTCGGTGTATGATTGGCCTATCTAGTAAGCTTGGCATGTGAGGCATGTCCAGCATGTCATGCGACTAGCATGAGGCCGGGTAGCATGCGCGAGGCACGCTTGGGTTGTTGTGTGCGTTGTGCATGACTAGCCTAGCTTAGAGGACAAGGCATGCCTTATTGTGTGACCAATGAGCAATTGACTTAGCTGGAAGGCTTGGCATATGCGAGGCATGCTTAGCCAATAGCACGCGACCGGTTAGGCTAGAAGGCCTAGCATGCACAAAGCATGCCTAGCCTATTGTGCACCTAAAATGCGACTAGCACAGCCACTGCTTGGCCTATCACATGCCTAGAGAGTGACTAGCCTTGCCCCCAAGTTACGCGTGCTAGCTCCAACATCCAACATTAGCCTCCCACACCCCCATTTATTTATAAGCCTAAAATCAATTTTTTAAAAAAAATTATAAAATACTAGAACATCAAATTTACAATCAAGAATTGATAATTTATGTAGTTAATCATAATTAATAATGTGTATAATTAAAACGAGGCTTTGATATGAATTGAAGGATCATGCATCTTATGAAAATACGAAGGAAAACAAAAAATTTTCACCCATCTAATGCTCTCAAGATCAAACCATTGAATCAATTAACCATACATACATGAATCAAAATATGAGTTAAGGATTACCTCGTGTAGTGTAAATTTAGCTTTTATAGAAAAAAAATGTTATCTAAGTGTCCGACCTTTATTGATAATCTATACGGTCCAAACACACACACAAGAAGCAATCGAAGTTGTAGAGTGCTAGCTCTATCTTTTCCGACTTGTTTAATTTTTTCCTTTAGAAATCTATTTTGGGATATTTTACAACAACCCTAAGAGATAGGGAGAGAGTTATTATGATTTTAGAGAGAAAAAACTATTTTTTTTCTTTATTTACTTGAGCCATGTATGCCTTAAAAGTTCTTTACCTTTGCCATACCTCTCTTTTCTATTTATAAGTGAGTGGCTTTTTTGTCCTCTAAGGGCACATAAGTGGCAATAACTAGTCCAACATGGACTTTAGGTTGTTGCTTTTTAGGTCTCCAAGGATTAGGAGTTGTAATGCATATGGGCTCTTTCTAATCTTATCCTTGTAAACCCCGAGCCTTATTCAATAGGGCTCAAGTTTATTCTACCACCAAAATATCTTATACGCATTAAATTTATCGTATTGGCTCAAAATCTTTTAGCTCTATTAATTATCAATTAATTTGGACTATCTAAATAAATTGGGTTAGATATTTTTTAAGAAACTCATATTAGGAAATAATTTCCTAAATTATCCTTAAACCTAAATTAAAAAACAAATTTTCCTTTTAAGTAACTTACCTCCAAGTTTGGAACCGACTTTCAAATTAGGAAACTAATTTCTAAAATAGAAAACTCTATATTTTAGGAAATTTTTCCAAAACAAGAAGCTTTCTATATTTGGAAACTTTTTTTCAAAATAGGAAATTTTCAAACTGCAACCTTTTTCAAAATCTTTTCTTCTCTTTTATTATGTGAATTCTTAAACTTATGCGTGTGACTCAATCGGCTCCTAGATATATAGGCAATGTATCAAGAATAAAAGACACCTCTTTTATCTCTTGATACATAAATCAAAATTGGTCTCTAGCAAGGCATCATTACTACTCAATTCTCTAGGAGGATTAATTAATCCGCAATCACTTTTCACGAGTATGGTTACCATAAAAATTTATTCCTTATGTCAATTTATCACACTTGTGATCTCAAACTTGATTTTGAGTTTGTTCGATTATGATCACATAAGTTTTCTTTAATTTTTAAATATCTTAGCTCTAAAGTAAACCAACTATGCTCTATTGGTATACTCTTACTATGGCTACAGATTTCTTAAGCGGACGTTTATCAAATTGCAATGTGATAACTCCCTTATCATACAATGTATGACATGTCCTATCTTAGTTATCCATCTATCTCCATTAGATTTCTAGTGCACCTAATAAATTACCCACGTCCAGTTCTTAGCCGAGCCTATAAAAACAATGTTGAAATTAATAAATCCTCTAATGAGATAATTGTGATGACTTAAATTCAAAGGACTAGTTGTACCTATCTCGTATGAGATTCCTATTAACTAAACCAAATAAGTTCTCATGGAAAATCAAGTTCAATGATATGTTCTCTAACACTAATCACCTAAGTGCATGCTTTGGCATCACCATACCAATAGGTGTGAGATCTCCTATTACTATCTTATAGCATAAGCATAACACTCACAAGTCTTATCGCATATATTCAATGTCCATTCATGAAAATGTTATGACTTAAGACATTTAATGATATCATTTAAGTGCATTAATATGTATCTCACATCTTTCGATCAAATCATCAATAGAATGCATATCATATAGATTTCTATCTAATTCTATCAATAAATATAAACAATAAGAATTAATAAAAATAAATCTTTTATTAATAAAATGAAGAATGTAATATTATAATAAGTCAAACCTATCCAAACAAGGTTGGATACAAGTTTGGATCTTAAGGACCTATACTAACAACTAAACAACTTAAAACAATTGAGTAGATTTATAATCAATAAAGCCAACTTTTCATTATTTCTTTTTCTTTTCTTTTTCAAATTCTCATAATAGCTAGAAAATCTTATTTACTTAAACCATACTTAGGCCTAGTTTCAAAGGGTAATTGCAAAATAAGCATCATGACGACAAATGAATCTTTCTAGCATATATGTATTTCTAGAATCACAATATTCCAAACAATCTCAAATTTCTCACAAGATTTTATGAAAACTCTTCATCAATCATTAATTAAGAAAGATAACATACTAAACATAACATTCATTTCATCATCATTTTTTTATAGGTAAATAACCTAAAAAAATTCAAACACAAAACATACAAACAAATAAATAGTACAATCAAACCTAAATTCTATCCCTACACTTAAATTTTATATTGTTCTCAATGTAAACACAAAATGGATCATAGGTATTCTTAAAAGAGAAAGGGTGAGAGATCAAATTTGGTATATGGCGAGTCAAAATAGATTTAAAGATAAAGGATGAAAGGGTAGCCAGAGACACACACCCCTACCTCTTATGCTACACAAATTGTATGTAATGTTACTCGCATGTGCCTCCTTTCTCTCTTTCTCTTCATTGTAATTGCTTATAATCCACACAATCATATGGATTTTTGCTTGAAAATCATATGAATCCCCACTACACTTGTCTTTATGTTTTCTTGAAAGCTAAAGTGGTGAGCAAAAACCACACGGGCATGCCTTTTTTAAGGTTAAGCTATTCTCATGCCACTCGCCCATGCTTACTCTCTTTTTGTTTTCAACTTTCAGCCATGTGCCTTTTAACATGCACAACCATATGACAAAACTATAGTTAGGGCAAGTCGGGGTCGATCATGTAGAGAAATAGTTCAATCAATGTTCTCTATCTTTTGATTGATTCAAAGTAAAGTAAAGAAAATAGGGGCTTTGATTTTTTAAGAGTATTAAAGGTAAACAAAAGTAAATAGAGGGAAAGCAATGATGATGAAAGCCTTAGTTGAAGGTTGACCTCTACTTTTAGTTTAATCGTTGGTCATCGATTTAAATATTAATCTATTATCATTATAAATATTCATTGTAAGATAACAACATGTATGCTATCCATAATCTTTTCTTAGTGATTCATTAACCAAATATATATTATTTGATTAATCCTTAACTATTAAGCAACCTAGTAGATGCTATCTAGATTTAATCTAATAATATTAAATAATAGAAAGATAGGTGAAGTTAAACAATCCTCCTATACACTAGAAGAATTTAATCTAGTTTTATGTTTTTCAAAGGATTAAATGAAAACTCATTTATGATCATAAACTCTAGTTGTTACCACAAGTAAGTTTATAAAAGCTATTACGGACTTGAATTCTTAGCTAGTAATAGATTATAATGATTAATCAATTAGCTTACACTGTAATCAATCAACCATATAATCATATTCAAATAATATAAAAAATATAAAATACTCAAAAGAATAAGATTAAAGATAAAACTTGTTTAGATCTTACAACGATTTTACCAAAAGCTTTAGCTTTTTTTAACCAATAAAGGTTCTTAGTGATACTTGGTTTACTTACAAGAGAGAATTTCTATCAATGGTGGTCGTAAGAATGGAGGAATCCTAACAATAAATCCTAACTTCTTTATTTATGGCACAAAGTAGGGTTACATCACACACATGGTAGCCCAACATAGACACACGACTTCTTTAGAAAAGAAACACGTCTTGCTCTTTTGTTTCACATGGTTTGGAGCCTTGGAAAGCTAGTGGTACATGGTTTATGAGACTAAGGCACACGATTGTGTCTAATTCACTCTTCATCTTATGTCTTTTAGTTTATGCTCGTGTGTCTTTTCTTCTGTCTTGGAAGTGCAACACAACTCGGAGTCACACGAGTGTGTCTTTTTGAAGGACAACTCATGTCCATCCTTACTAACCATGCCTTTTCCTTCAATATGAATTTTAGAATGTAAGGCTTCCACAAAAACATGCCTTTTATAGTGTACATGTCATGCCTCTTCCTACTACTCATGTGGTTTCCCTTTCTTCTCTTTCTTTCAAAGCTAAAGAACGCCTTTGCTATGAACATCCCGAAAATCAAGTCAAGCGTGGAGGGAATTTGGAGAAAAATAAAAACAAAACTAACTTAAACACTAACTAAAATTAAAAAAAAAAACAACAAAATTTGAAATAAATTCATGAGGTTGCCTCTCATTAAGCACATTTGTTTAACATCATTAGCTTGACGTTGGTATTATTCGATCCTCATAAAAAATCCGATCACATCAAGCTTAGCACCCAAAGTGCACTTCCAAGCATTTCCTATATGTGGCTCTTTGATTTCAATCCCAAATGACATATCATATTTGCATCATTCAAGAAGATCCTTCCTTAAATCTAGAAATAATAAAGAATCAAAAGTGATGACAACATGAATAAGAGTCTGTAAAATAAGAAGCAATAATGGCAAGAAAAACTTAAATTTAATAGCATCGGTATTGAACTCATTTGGAAGGACAAATTTAATAGTAGTCATATTATAAATATTGTCTAAATCCATTTGCTCAATGTCATTTTCTTGCTTGACCAGTTCATCGACAAACACGATCTTGTTTCGCTCTTCATTACAAGTTAGCTCTATTTTGACAAATTTAACAACTTGCTCTTATTCAAACACATCCTCTTCTTGACTTACTCGCACTTGAATATTTTTTCAAACTTATTTCTAATCTAGAGGGCAAATTGCTTACAACTTGTGCTACTACCCCACCTATTAGTGTAATCAATTAACACACTTGAGCTTTGAAATTTCAAAGGCTAGCTCTTATTTTCCGTTGAAAATGCATAGTATCATTCATAAGAGAATTAACGATATTCTCAAGTGATATACTTAAATTTGGAGCAACTTGTTTCCAAGCTTGGAATAGTGGTTGCACTTGTTGATATCCTTGATGATTATGAGTTGCATTATCAACTACTTGATTCCCATAGCTAATGCAATGTTGAAGTATGGGTTATATTGGTATTATTGCTATTCTGAAAATCCCTTCATTATATAATACACACTAATATGTTCTTCTTGAAGCATTGGATACATATCCGATAAATGCCCCGGTATCGAACATATGTCATAATTATGGACTTGTTGCACATTTCTTATAGTCATTTGTCACTCTAAAGAGGCTAGATTAGTAATTTGTTGCTCAATAGAAGACAAGCTTACCTCTTTGAATCTTTTAGATTGAAGGTCATATTAAGAGCCAAACTATTGAGAATACCAAGTCATGTAAACAAAATAAATAAATAAATAAAACCAAACGGACATATAAACTTGATTGAACTCAATTCTACAATAACGAGCACAAAAATTTAATGGCATGTTGTACCGTTGACAAATTTGATTTTTTTTTCTCCTTGCTAGACCCAATTATAGACTATGGTTAGGGCAAGTTAGGATCGATCCAATAAGGAGATGGTTCAATCAATGTCCTTTTTCTTCTAACTTCGGAGACATCTCAATCTTGACATCCATACGAGCATGTCACTTTTCTTGCTCAAAACATGTTGATTGCTACTACCTATGTGTCTTCTTTGTCGAACATCCATATGGTTTTCTTCTTTATTTCACATGGCTAGTAGTTTTTTTCTTTTGTAGCTCACATAACTGTATGACTTCTTTTTCTTCCTTGGTGGTTTTGGCTTCTTATGCATTTTGATTTGAATTTATTCGCTCCGATTTGCCATTTTTTCTATAAAAACTTAAAATCATTAACTTGTTCTTATTTACTTTAATATAACATAAAAAACACAAGTAACTTTAATATAAAAAGGCATTAAAGTTGTGTAAATTATGCACCTATCAATAAGGCATATAATGTGCCTCACTTAGAATTTTTTTCTCAAATCTTTATCTTCCGGTACACAAATTATCCTGTCACCAACTATTATAAAATTTGGTTTTTTTTTTCCTTTGTTTACTTTTTTCTTCACCCTAACTAATTTATCATTAATTAACTATCCACTCCTGATTCTAGACCTTAAATTTAGCTTTATCACCAATGTTGATAGCCTATACTTGACGTCTTTTGTCTCCACTTTTAGACTAAGTTTCTCTAGGTCTCTCAAAATACTCATCGGCACTACTTCTATTATTGCTTATGTTTTTTTGCTTAAGACATCTGCTACTATATTTGTCTTTTTTGGGTGATATTATAGTACAAGATCATAATCCTTTTAACACCTTTAATCATCTCTTATGCCTTGTGTTTAACTTTTTTGAGTGAAAAAAATACTTCGATCTGTTGTGGTTGATATAAATCTCACATCACACTCTATAGAAATAGTGTTTCAAAATTTTTAGTCCAAATACCACTATTACTAAATCCAAATCATATGTGGAGCAATTTCTCTTATATTTTTTTACCTATCTCAAGACATCGATTATAAACTTTCCTTTTTTGCATTAATACCACCCTCAATCCTATTTTAGAAGCATCTATGTACCATAAATTTGCCCTCATCAATTGGGAGAGTCAATATAGGTGTAGTAGTCAACATTTTTTTTAACTCCTAAAAATTCACCTCACATTCATCTCTCTACTCAAATTTGACACTTTCTTAGATAAGTTCGTTAATGAAGCGACTAGCTTTGAAAAGCTCTCTACAAACCTCCAATAGTACCCAATCATTCCAAAAAATACTGAACCTTCAAAATATTTCTAGCTTGTCTCTAATTTCTAACCACCTCCATTTTACATGGATTTACCCTTATTTCATTCTTTGTCACCATATAATCCAAAAAGGCCCTAGCTAGAATACACACTTCTTGAACCTCACATACAGTTGGTGCTTTCTCAATAATTGTAGAGTGATCCTCAAATATTCTACATGTTCTTTTTTCTCTTGGAGTAGATCAAGATATCATCGGTGAAGATGACGGTAAAATTATATAGGTATTCATGGAAAACTAGGTCCATAATAAATGTAAGAGTATTTTTTATTCAAAAAGCATCATTAGAAATTCATAGTGATCATATGTGGCATGAAAAATAGTCTTCTTTACATCTCCTTTCTTAATTTTAAGTTAATGGTACCCTAATGCAAGTCAATCTTAAAGAAGATTAATGTCTTTTGTAAGTGATCAAACAAATTATCAATGCTTGGAAGTGAATATTTATTCTTAATATTAACCTAGTTCAAACATCTACGAGTTGATACACTACCTCAAGATTCCATCTTTACAAACAACATCAAGGCTTCCTATGATGAATAGCTTAGCCTTATATACCCCTTATCTAGGAACCTTTGTATATCCTCCATCAATTTTTTAAATTCTATTGATGCCATCCTATAAATAGCCTTAGAATCTAAAATGATTCTTGATCTAGCTCTATCTCAAAATTTCTCACTAGAGGTAACCTTTTTATCTCCATCAAAAAAATTCATCTACAAACTCCCTTGTTGTCTCAATATCCTTTGGTTTCTTCTTTATCTTCCTACTAATGCCTATTATATTAGCTAAAACATACACCTATTTCATATCATCCTTCATTCTTTCATAGCTAACACGATTGGTATCGACTTTCCCTTTTCACTCGCCCTAAACTCTAAAGGCTCTTTGCTTGGTGGTTAGAGTGTTACCAAATTTTCTCTACGACCAATTATAGCCCCATACTTTGACAACAATTCATATCTAGTATTATATCAAAATCTCTAATACTAAGCACCTCAAAGTCTATTTTTATTGACCTCTAAGTCCTATACTCTAATCACCTTTAGCTCTCTTAGGACATTGGTTAGCCATGTGTCCTAGCTCCTAACACTAGTAGTATATGTTAGTATCCAACAAATAGTTTCAAGATGAATATATCCATACTAGACCTTGTAGCTTTATTAGCTTCATTCCTCTTAGGTGCAACATCACTCCACTTAGCTTTTTTAGTCCCGAATGAATTCCCATCCTTTATTGAGAAGTTAGACCTCAACCTCCTCACTTAAAGATCTTGTACGATCTCTTTATGGTCCTTTTTGGCTATCAATGCCCAACTAACCATGTTATTATAGGTGGTGACATAAGACATTCATACCATACTCTTGACTCAATGAGTAGGTGCACATAGGAACCGATCCTTCTTTAACTTGTGATCCTTAATAATAAATAAGACAAACCAACTCATAAGCTCAAACTAATAGACATACTCCCCTATGATCATACTCGCTACCTTAAATTAAAGAACTTTTACTCCTTCTTAGATCTTACATCAATCGTGAAATACTTACCATAAACGATCGCCTTGAAGTGTTCCCAAGTTAAGTTAGACATGTCCAAAGGGACCTTAGCCATATCCCACCAAGCCCTTGTATCTCGAGTCAACATAAACATAGCTTACATTACTCGATTAAAGTTTTCAATCCCGAGATGCAAAAAAAATAACCTCTAAAGACTTATTTCAATCTTTAGTAACTTTAAGATTGGTGTCTCCCATAAACACCTTCGGGATCAACTTTTGAAATTTCTCCATCATCTCATCTCTTTAAGTTTGAGGCCTTTAGTTTTTCTGCTATCGCTGAGCCATCAACCGATTTATATGCTCCTTTTATTGATCTTTCTACTACTCGCTTCATATCTAGTATTCGATGTAGCAAGGCTTCATTTATGCCCCTTTTCTTGGTGTCACCACTCTCTTCGACCTTAATGCCTTTTATTCTTCTATTTGGAGGTATTCTATTATCCACAAACACACAAAACACCTATAAATTCTTACATATATATCTTTCTATAACTAGGTTCACTAGATCTAATTCTAGTTTTAACTCAATAACAATCATCATTCAATTAATCATTTGTTCAACTTTAGCATTCTATCACATCATCATTCATTATTGGTTCATATTCTAACATTCAATCGTATACTCATCATCATATGATTTAAATTAAATAGAAGACTCAAATATCATTATACATGTTATATACATATTTTAACTCAATTTTATAATGCATATAAAGAGGAAAAAAAAAACCACTTACTTGTTGATGTTGCAATCAGTGTCTTAAACTCATGTGTATCATCATACCTCAAACATTCAATCTTGACCTATTTTTACAAAATCAATAATCTTATTTCTTAATTAACTCTATAGAATCTATTCTACTTTAATATCATGTTGTAACACCCATCACCCAAGATGTCTTATCTAAAGGGTTATGACCGGACAAGTCGCTATTAAAACCCATATCCTTTTATTACACTTAAAATTTACTCTTAAGTTAATCTTATTTATCATTAAACATATTAATTAAAACCTATCATTGATAATGTAACTACATAATCATCTCATTAACATAACGAAGCATTTTGTTAAAATTCCATCATACTCTATCTCAACCTCATTACCATAATTTATTAGGGAATTCCAAAAATATCCTTTATAATCATTCAAATATTCATAAACAACCATAACCTCGCTATTCATACTCGGTTACTAAGTAATAATTTTCAATATTTAGAAACTTAATATTCTTATAATTAATATTCATAAAAGCATTCATAAATTTTAAAAAATCATACATAAGTCATATCCATTCATTAAAACAAAACTCATTAATCATTCTTTTAGAGACATTCAAGGGCAAGAACATAAGTTATTGGTCATCGATGTAGCATCAACATCCTCAACATTCACATCGGTACTTACACCATAAATGGACATGAGATATGAATGTCCTAATAAGTGCAACATGCATAAATTTACATTGAAACCTTTCATTACATGATGCCTTTAAAATTATCTTCTTCATTTGGGCTCGCTAGAAGATGCTAACTTAGTGTACCAAAGTCCTTAAGTTTGACTTATTCTTCGTGGGTGAGTCACCTCAATATGGCCACTAGACTAGTGGAGTTTAGCCTTGATAAAAACATGCAATCACATTAACTTTAATATTTGACGATCAAGTCTTAACCTTTAAACCTCATTATTTAAGCCTTAATAGGCAATCTCAACATTTGAACCTTAACATTTAATCTCAATGGTTAACTTTTTTCTTTAACATTAAAACCTCAACATGTATTTAAAGCATTTGCTTCTTAAAATGTCATTTACATATACAACTTATTCATTTACTTAAAATATTTCATTTCATCATTATCAATATGTAAAATAAGTGTATACGTATGAATACACTTCAAGATCATTACATCACATCATTCTTCATGGGTGAGTCACCTCAATATGGCCACTAGGCTAGTAAAGTTTAGCCTCAATGAAAACATGAAATCACATTAACTTCAATATTTGACAATCAAGCATCAACCATAAAATCTCATTATTTAAGCCTCAACAAGTAACCTCAATATTTAACCTCAATAGTTAACCTCAATAATTAACTTATACCTTTAACATTAAAACCTCAACATGCATTCAAAGTAGTTGATTTATTAAAATGTCATTTACATATGCACCTCATTCATTGACTTAAAATATTTTATTTCATCACAGATCAATACATAAAACATGTGTATGCATATGAATGCACCTCAAGAACATCACATCACATCATTCATATTAAACACATAACATTTACATTTATGATGTAGGTGAGTTATATTTACTTGATTTGCTTAAAACCACTATTGTCGTAATCGTTTTCTAACAGTTATTACTTCGACTCAATTTAATACCTTAAACATACACATCATATAACATAAGTAATTAAAATTCATCATATAATTCTAACATTTAATTTTATTAGTTCTTGTTCTTTCTCGTAATTTCATCCTTATAACATTTGGTATGGCAATTACTCATTAATTACTTGAATCTACTAATCCAATTGTGTTTCATCATCAATTAATGTTCAATTTCATACCTCATTATCAATTTCATCCATTGAACCCCAATTTCATAATCAATTCTCAATTAAATCACCAATTCTACTCTAATTCACTCAACTCTTCTTTTATTTATCTTTAATTGTATTCCTATAACCTAATTCTTTGTTTTTTTTTCAAATTTCTTTTCAATTCAAAACCCTAATTAAATCATTGATTCTACTCTAGTTCACCCAATTCTCCTTTCATTCATCCTTAATTGTATTCATATAACCTAATTATTCATTTTCTCCAAATTTATTTTCAATTCAAAACTCTAAGTTTATTAAGTTTGCAATTAACCTCCTCAATTCTTATTTAAATTTACTTAATCACCAACTATTCATTATAAATTTAAGACTCTAACTTAAAATACAATACCCATTTAATCAATCCTAAATCATAAAATTTTTCAATTCAATCCCCATCTAAAATCATATGAAAACATAACCAAATTAAATATTTTCTTACCTTGAATGTTTAATCACCAAAACCTGGAGTTTTCTTTTCGATATCTTTGATTTCTCTTCTCTTCTTGTGCAATTCTAATGTCTATCTTTTAATTGTATGTTTTTTTTTTTTTTTTTATGTTGAAATAGGTTATAAATGGGTGGGTGATGGTGAAGATAAAGTGGGAGGGTTAAGGCTTGAGAGAAATAACAAGACAAATGAAGAAAAATGGGGGAAACCATTTTCTGTTAATTTCCAGCCCTTTAAAGCAAGCGCCCTCCTCCTTTTTCGTCCTAATAGCCTGGACGGTTCTTAAGCTCATAGGATTTGTTCCTACTTATAAAATATAGCTTACGGTACCTCCGGAAACATATCAAATTCTACCATAAAAAACCTAATCATCCAATCCTTAATGCATAAACACATTAAAATATGAAATTAACCACACAATTAAAGAGCATTTGTATACATAATTATGCAATATGCACAACACATTATCATGCAAAATCTCTGATGTTACAATCACGCTGCTGTGTCTCACAGCTATAAAATAGATAAAGTTGTGATTAAATTTTGCAATCAAATTTATGGTCCTAATACGTACAAATTTTATTATAAAATAAATGAAACTCAAGATTTACTTTCTGTTCATAATTGTATTGTACATACATTAGATTTTGTTTAGGTGTACATTTATACTTTATAGTATAGACTTTTAGTTGTAGCTTAAAAATTATAAAATAGGGTTAATAATAATTCGGTCGTTCAATAATATTAATATAATATAGTGGAAAGTTAATAAGTGGCATTGGCAGAGGAGAAACTGATAACACCATTCTTTCAAAGTTACATTAGCTAGCTAGACTGGCTAGTTGAAAACTTGAGATATATTGTCATTACTTCCATCCAACTTGAGTCTAATCAGTTTCTTGGATTATTGGATCATTATTATGTGAAAGAAGACACCAAGGAGCAGCAAGTAACAAGAACCCGATCTAGAAAAAGCTAGCCAAAGCCAATACTGCCAAATCCAAGGGCCTTGCTATCAAATTATATTGCCGTAAGAAAAGACCTTCAATACAATTGTGGCCATGAAAGCAAGGAGAGCGATCAAGATTGAGATTTTAGTCATAAGCTAAGACAAGAAAGTCAATATCTAGGGATCTTATGATGATGTATTCTCATTTTATTCACACACGTGTGCAGCAGAATTATTCTCTCTTGGGATTATATACATCAACCCCACCATATAAATAATTAATTAGTAGTACATGGGCAGCAGTCAAGATTAAGGACTCCTTTGCTTGCTTCTAATTCAAGGATAATTAATGGGGTCTCCTTACTTTGGTAGTTTCTTTAATGCATTTTTGACCAGCCATCTTATCAAATGGAAGGGAGCCTTTGTTTATGGTCCATTGTGTTGAGGATCACAGTCCATTCAGATGATGTATTAGGTATCTTCGATCATTCCCCTTGAAAACAGGTCTGTTTAATCAAGTATTGAACGTTATTATTGTGATATTGATCATACGTCATATGTTACAAAAGTTTAATCAGATGCCATCACTTCAAAAATCAAAATAGTTCTAAAAAAGGAAAATCAGTCGGTAAAGATAACTAATTAAGAAGATTTTGATGTTATTGTTTACTTTTCCTTACTTTCCTTCTTTTTATTATTTGGTCCATTACGGTGGCTAAAACAATATGTTACTAGTTGGTTTGTAAAATGATAAATGAGTTTTTTTTTTTTTTTTTTTTTAATATTACTAAGATTGAAAGTTTGAGATTTATCTCTTTATCACAATATGTAGTTGATAATATATTATATTTTTTCCTATAATTGTAATTATTTTTAGAAATATTTTAAATTTTGATTTCAATATAAGTACGCTAGAATCTTTTTAAATAAAAAATAATAATATAATGTGACGTAATATTTTTTATCAAAGAGTATAAGATAACCTATCTATTTTTCCAACTTAATAATAATAATAAACATGAATTACTCACGGATAGACACAGTAGCAGCCGCTGTAATTTTATACTTTTTTTAGCAATTTTTACATTCGTCTATTCGTGAAATTTTTGTTACAAAATATTCATGCCATCATCATGCATCGACCTTTTGTGTGCAGATCTTTTTGGAAGACCCACTTAGAAGTGTGGACGTCTTTAGGATGGAAAATGTGGGATTTTCGACAGATCAGATTTGTCTAACGAGCCTAATTAATATCTCCAGCTGCTTTGTTAGGCTTAGGTTTAGAATTTTTCTAAACTTAGATGGTGTGTGATAAAATTAAAAATTAAGTATTGAATTTTAAACGTTGAATTTGTTAAGTATCGAATATGTTCACGATAAACTGTTTGGTATTTATTAAAAATTAAGTATCGAATATAATAAGTCCGTTTGAAGATGATAGAATATATATGATATTTTTTAAGATTTTAATTTAAAGATATGTATCTAATTATATTACTCTTATTATTTAAATTTTATTTTTTTCAATTAATCTCTTTGGGCCAAGTTTTTCGATTCCAATCAGACTTTATGTCTTATGCCCAAGGCTTTGAGTCATGCGTTAAATGGATGGATTTGGGTCAATTCTATGCACCACCAATTGCATGAAAAAGAATAAAAAATTTCTGGTGTCATGGTCTTCGAAGGTTTTGACCAATAACGTCTCGTTTCCATTTTGTGTTCCTTTTTATTTTTATTGGAAATTTGGAATACACAATTTCTTTTATTAAAAAAAAAATCTATGTAATTCCAAGGTGTTATTTCTGAACAATTTTGGTGTTCTATCTCAATTTAGGACCTGGGCTCAAATTGAAAAAAAAAAAAAAAAAAAACCAAAATAGAAGAATATTTTTATCATGCGTAGTTTAATCCTAGTACTAATGATTTATTTTGATCACAATGTAAAAGTAAACTTAATTTGACCAATATTTTAGATTTGAGAAATTATTAGGAATATTGACAATTGTATTCTAATCACAAAAATATAAAATCTATCATAAAAATAATTTATAAATCACATATTTATATGTAAAAGAAAAATTCAATTTGTACATGTTAAAAAATTCTTCTTTCAATTCATTTGTTTTTTTTAGTAGAAGTAGTTTGTTATGGTTTGAACATGTGACTTTTTATAAAAAAATCACTATCATTAGATTAAAAAATTCTTCATTCAATTGAGTTGTTAATTAACGTTAAGCATGCTTAAGTTTTGCCATGTCACAATTTATTTATTTATTTATTATTATTATTATTATTATTATTATTGCGGTACGCCTATGTCACAGTTGCAATTATCCTCTCTTTCCAAGACTTTCAGGAGATGTAACATAAAACTGTTTAAGTTGCCAAAAAAAAAGAGGTGTTTTCACAAGAAATGAAGTAAAAAAAGATTAGAACATTAAATTATGAATAGTACAGCGTAATTTGATTTGGGCAACATCTATTATTTGGTCCATTGAGGTGGCTAACTAAAACTAAACGCGCCCACATCCAATTTGTCTTTTTGGGGTAGAGCAGAATAGAAAATCTGACGTTGCCAGTTCTACTTTTCAAATCTCAACGGCACTCCTCATCTCAGAGAGCCCTAAATTATACCGTTGGAAACTCATATATCCACTGCTGCGTTCTTCATATCTTTAAATCCAATCTTCAAATCCTTCAAGATCCCTGAGCCCCTCTCTCTCTCTCTCTCTCTCTCTCTCCACAAAAGCTCTGTCATAACTTCTGTTTCTCCAACGTTTTATTTTCTTTTTGGGCACCTTAAGGTCTCTTTGTCTAACAAGAGGGGTCTTTTTTTAGTGCTATAGAGCTGAACTATATATGGAGAACATACTGAACTCAGTGGAGAATATGCAAGAAACGCCGATTAAGAGGCTAATGGAATCAAAATTCACCATGGTTGAATGCATAACACCACCAAAGGAAGATCAAGAGATGGATAAAAAATCTGAAAATTCAAGCAATGATCTGCGCAAAAGTAGAACCCCAGATCCTCTCAAAGTTCCCAAGGCATTTAAGCACCCTGAAAGGTATAGAAGCCCTACTGATCTTATAATCTCACCTATTACAAAAGGCCTTCTTGCAAGAAACAGAAAGGGTGGTGCTCTCTTGCCACCAAGTTTGAATCAGCCCAAGGTATGGCCAAACTCCTTTATTGGTTTTTAGTACTTCTTGATTAAACATTATGGGATTACTTTGTTCCATGAAGTTCCGTTCTTTTACTTTGTGGGTGCATGAATTGAATTTGGTTTTGGCAATTAATGTAGCAGGTTCAAGATGTAGAAGTTCACGATGTGGTGGCTTTCAAAATTGAGATATAAAGGTTGGCAGATATAAATGTTGTCAATCAATCAGATTGATTGGTTTCTTGAACTTTGATGAATTTGTCTGGATAAATAGCCTTGTTTTGCTGTCGCAAGAAAGTTTCACGAGATGAGATGTGTAGTCATAAAAAGGAAATCATCATGTCCTTTCCATTTCATTAAAATATTAATGCAATTGTTTCAATTTCTGTCTTTTTTTTTTTTTAAATTCTGAATTTCCATGAGTTGGATTGGTTCTTCCCCTCGTTTGAAAATAATTCTGAAATTTTTTATCATAGGAATTTCCATCTGTACATATTAATACAGCTTAGCATAGGAATTTTCACAGAAAAAGAAACAATCATCCATGGTAATGTTTGGTCATGCTTGTTTCCACAATCGCAAAAGAAACCAAAGTTGGGTTGAAAGTTTTCAAATTCTTTTCCATTAGGCGCAGCAGTGTAGCAAACACAGCATTTGGAAGATTATGTTACAGCATCCTATCTTTTGTCCAACAAGAAGAAACTTACTCGAGCTAACGAGCACTGTAAAATCTAGCATACTAACATTCATACATGGAATCGGCTGTTCTTAAATTCTAGGCCAAAAGTTTGAACTTGTGAACACTGTTTGGTAACTAAGGTTTGAGTTCTTCTGTCACTCCAAACGAACTTCGTACCATTGGACTGAACCAACATCTCCATCAATTTCAAGTTCACACACAGAACTTACCAGGAAAGCAGCAGCAGCATCCAAGGTTTCAAATTTTGCTAGGTCTAGCGGCAACGTTGGTCTTGGCCACTTCTCAAGATAGCCTTTCAGTATAGCTTTTAACTCTTCATCAGAAACAAATCTCTCATCTTCTCCAGGTTCTAACAGTACATAAGTTCCGGTGTTCTGATGTATCCTTCTCCTCCTCACTGCACAAACCTGACTCCGAAAACAATGTCAGTGAATCTAAACAGAATTGAACCTGTGCTGATGCATGAAATGCATCAAAATGTAGGCCAATGCAAGACAGCGTATATCAAAACGCCAGTGCCCATGCTAAACGCAGTCGCAACTACACAAATCTGGGCCCTCATTGGATTTCACTCCATGACTGCACTTAGCATCCTTCAAAGCCAGTTTACTAGAACATGATGTCCCAGTTTCCATTTGGTTAAACGTTATCAAAGTTTATAAATGAAAAATGACTGCAACTTATTTCGTGGTTAAAGATTCTCATTAATAGCAGTCGATTATTTTAAGTCCAGGTTATGATTAGTACTCAATAAACTCGGTAACTTGTTATTTTCTCTTTTACTTGGTAGTTTGGCTACTTTGAAACTTGCTTAAATATCAATATAGCAAGGAAAAAGAGAAGTACTTAAGCTGGACGAAAAAGAAAACAAGATTAGATTTCCAGCTGAAGATCAACCAGATGCAATGATCAAAAGGCTTGTCATTTAAGACAAAAGTCCTGACTAGTACTCATAAATTCAACACTTATACTTTCTCCTTTGCACATGTAATCGTTGTAAATTGCTTAAACATAAAAAACAAATAAATAAAAATAAAAAGAAGAAGAAGAAGAAGAAGGAGAAGTACTGAAGCTAGACGGATAGAAAAGAAGATTAGCATTTGATACAGAAAACATACCGGAAACGAAGATCAAAAGAAAGAATGTTTACCTTCACAAAATTGCAACGGCTGGTCATCAAATTGGGGAGTTTGAGATGAACAGAAGAAAAATCGTCGGCAATGCCCACTGAACTTGCTTGGACAAATTGTGCAGAACTCTGTCTTGTTATATTATTACCTACAATTAATCAGAATAGATGAAGCAGCCAATCATTTGACAGAGCAATTCTTGTTTGAATTATGACTTGTTTCAGAACTCTGATCGAAGGGTTCTCTATGTTTGGTTATTATATCAGCATCATTAAGTGATAATTGTGACTGGTAAACAGTCTGCTCCTCACCTAATTCATCCTGTATAATTCAACTAAATAGAAAGGAAAAGGAAAATTAAATGTATAGATCAATTATTGCTTAATATAGCTTCCTCCTCCAAAATGCAACACAAAATCATATTCGAGATTGTGAGATGATCAATAGGCATAGAAGCTGGCTTCAAAGAAGACAGCAATTAAACAGAACCCAACTCAACTTAACGATTATACAACTATGAAATGTTATCACTGATTATCTTCTATATAAACAAACCCATAACATGTTTAATCACAATTTCTACAAAAGATCAAGTAGCTAGGATATGATGTTGCAGTTTGAGGAGAAAAGAGCAGAGCTTACAGTTAAGACTCTCAACTCCATTGCTCAGTAGCTGCTTGTGGAAGGCTATCTCCATTGACAAAGCACTAACTGCCACTCTCAACATTTTTTCTGTGTTACAAATAGTTAAGAGCTCAAGTGTCAGGCTGTGGAGATGACATGCTAAGCTGAACTTCTACGTTCTTATATACCTTATCCTCAACTTTTCATCATATTTACATAAGAACCCTCGACTCCAAATGTTTTATTTTTCCCTTCGTTATCATGACGGTATCCCGCAAAGCGAAACCAGTGCTATTTCGAAACTAAATCTCTTCTGGTCGGATTTTAAACCGACATATATCCGCACTGATGTATACAAGAAATTTTTCTTTTCCCGACATTTCTTTCAAATTTGAACCTGGAATGGTAGCAAAATGACCAAACCTACCTAGCTACGATCATTTTGAGCATTATAATAAATTTGGGTAAATAAATTAATTTATCTTTATATAATAAATTAAATTTTCAATCTGTTCTCATGTTTTTAATAATTACATTTATTATATATCTGAATAATATTTAAATTTTCAATATGTCATTTCGATTTTTTTCCTTACAATATATAATTTTTTTTACCGAAGTACTTTTGATTAAAAGGCAAAAAATAAAAAAGCTAAAGTCTTCAAAGTTAGTTTTTTTTTCTTTTTTCTTTTTTCTTTTTTCTTTTTTTACAATTTTAGAGGCATTTTGGTTTTAAAAAAAATTGTTTATAGTTGAAAAAATTAATTGGAATGACAAATAGGAAACTAATATAATATTTAAGAATATAATAAATACAATTAAAACTATAAAAATAGATTGGAGATTCAGACTATTATATAAAAACATATTAACTTATTTCTCTAATAAATTTTGTAAGTACTTCTAGACATAATGATAATAAATATATGTTTGACATGATTTATGAAAAGCAAATCATAATTCAAAAATTATTTTTCATAAACAACTTATAAGAAAAATGAGTTAAAATGATTTTAAGTTATATGTATATTTAGTAAAAATTACTCGAATTAATTTTTTTTTTTAAGAAAAAAAAAAACTAATGTACGTGGTAGAAGTTAGAATCATAAGTTAAAAATTAAAATTTTTAACTTTGATTAAAACAAAATTTTGATTTAATTTTGTAACAAACTTTTAATTTAAGTCAAAAGTTATTTCCAATAAAAAATAACTATAAGTTTTCTTCAAATGAAAAGTTAAAAAAACAAATGAAATCAATTAATTTACAAAAATCATACCATATATAACCTAAATCATTACAATTAATGTGCTGGTTCTAAGATATAAACTAGTGAACATGTTTCTTTATTCTCTCCAGAATGAAATTCCTTAATTTTTGCCAGCTAGTGAAGCTCCATATGATCAATATTAATAAGCTTTAATATCATAAGAAATATTATATTAAAACAAAATTGCAAAAGACAAAAACGTATAGCAAAGCTAATAATCATTATGAACGCTATTTTAGGACTTGCAAAACCCAGCAGAAAAAGGTTGTCCGGGTCCGTAATATTTATAAGTTCTGTTACGATCAAAACAGAGTTAGTTAGAACCTCCAGGTACATTTTGTAATAACTAACTTCTGTCCTCCCGCGTATATATATGGTCAAAACACAGTTAGTTACAACTCGATCTTACGATCTCCAACTAGACGTTGTAATGGCTAACTAGCCAGTTGAAAATGACAACTAATTACGTTGTTATATATATTAAAAAAATTGATACCTAAAACCTAGTTAATCACTCGTAATTAGTTACAATATTATTACAGAACACCGAAATTTTCTCTCAGCCTTTCTTTGTATCCTTTCTAACACGTAAACCCTAGATATTTCCATAATTTTCCTATCTCAACTTTGTCTTCCTTTTCTACATTAAGCTCCATATTACTTTCTGATTTCTTTTTCTATTATTTTGGTTCGAATTCTATAGCCAAAGGTTTTGAGGTTGATTTTGGTTCAAATTCTGCGATACATTGAGAAAGGCTTTTGAGCTTTAATTTGGGTTATCATATCACTTTGTGATTGATAGATTCAGGTCAGTTTTTTTTTTTTTTTTTTTTAAATGCTTTTTTTAACAGAATCTGGAAAAATTGTTAGACCATGGAATTACTTGACATGTTACAGATTTTTTGCGTTCAAAACAAAGTTTTTCAAGGAAGTTTTAGGAAAAGAAGGATTTTATTTATTACTTATTTTTGTGTTGTGCTTGACAAAGCAGAAACTGACAATTATTGAACTGATTAAGAATTTTTATGTTGTTAATGCGGCAAAGTATTATGGGACATTAATTAGATAATTATGGCCCATTTATTGATTTGCGTTGAAGTTCTCAAGATTCTACTGGATTTTCCGTGCATCGGGTAATGGCCTTTTTTTCTATTACATTGGTTGATTATGCAATGCAAAGGGACTGGTTTTTGTATATCACTTGTTTTACTTTCATTCTGATTCTGATACTCGAAAATATAACGTCCGAATTCCAAAAGTTCTGTTAGAAAGTGTTAGATATGCTGTGAATTTGATGTAGATGTTTTCCTTCTTGATTTGCAGCTTGGATTCATATTCCAAGGCAGCATAGGGAGCTTAATTTCGAAAAAATTGGTGTGATCAGATAAGTGATACCATATGGCTGGTGAACGTCGGGGTGGAAGTAGCAAGCATTTAATAGATTTTGAGGGAAGTAGAAAGCATTTAGAAAGTTATGATGTTATTGCCGACGAAAATGCTATTCTTGCTCAGGAAAGTTCATCTTCTTCTGCATCAGAATCTTCAGCAAGATCCAGTGATGCTGAAAAGGATAATCCTCCCAATCCCCTTATTGAACCCAAACAACCAGATGTTGAATCATCACAAGTACCCTTATTTCCAGCAGAAGTTTCCAGCCACAATCCTGTTAATAGCTCTCAACTATTGCCCCCACCATCGCCCCTCAGTTATGTGATGGCAGGCTATGATCCAAATCGAATCCCATCATCCATTTTTGCTAAGCCTAGTAATCCTACGGAGTGGAGCGTTGCTTCAAATGAATCATTGTTCAGTATTTACATGGGAAATGGTAGCTTCTCAAAAGATAATGCTTTCATGTTATATAAGTCAGGAGAACTCCCCAAGTTTGATGAGACAAGCAATGCTCCACCCAGCTTGAGTCCTGTCATTGAAGTACAGAGAAACGATAGAAAAAATGAAGATATATCGATAAAAATAAAAGTTAAAGAAGAAGAATCAAGTGATTCTGAAGACAGGGAACCCGAATCAACAGCTGAGAGCAATACCAAAAAGCAGGTTCCGGATGCAACAGATAAAATTAGCTCTCAGGAAAAGATGCCTCCTGTTGAGGACATTCAAGTCTCCTTCTCTAGCAGTAACAGATCATTTCAATTCCCATTGTAAGTTACCTGACCGTCTATCCTGAATGAATACTCAAATGCATGCATATCACCACTCTGTCCTTTCTGTTCCACTTTGAATTTTGATATTTTGTTCTTGCTTCTGATATTGTGGAACTTCGATTACCATTTTCTTCCCTTTTTTTTTTTTTTTTTTTTTTTTTGGTACTAGTGTTTGGGAATATGTCTCCAATTCTTATAGGTTTGAATTTATAATTAGTGGATTGTTGTTCAGCTAAATTCCTTCATATTATACCATCTTATGTTGAATTTAGACATAAATTATGTGTTACATTCTCTGCCTGATGTCTCCTCTGACAGTGATCCACTATGTAGGACTTACAAGAAACATTATTCTTCTTAGAAGAATTTGAAACTCTGGATTTCTATATCTACAATTACCCTTTTTCCTATCATGCATCACTAGACCATTTAGATTTCTTAGTTCTGCTAAGCGCCAAGTCTGCCGATGTTTGCTACCTGAAGCTAATTTTTAACTTTATTTCAGATTGGATGCTACCTCTGGAAGCAAAACTTCTTTCCACCAGGTGATGGAGAAGCATCCCTCGGAGAAGCACCCCTCGGAGAAGCACTTGAAACAGGAGCCACAGCCTGCAGAAACCACCCCGGGAACAACCCCAAAGGCTGCAGGAAATAGTTGGTTTTCTTGCTTCTCTTGCTGCTCACTTGGCTGTTAAGAGAGAATTCTGCACAACTATCATAACATCAACCTCTGTACATCTCCCTGTTCATAAAAAATTCCTGCCTTGTCAATTGGATCTAAATAAGAACCTTATCCTCTGCACTCATTGTTTCTAGTATTGATGAGTCTTCTCCCATAAAATCTTAGAGCTCATATAGTTAAGGTACATATCACCATTTAAACTAAGTGGTTGAACTTTCAGTATAGTCTGATAAAAAAAGAGACATACAGTATTGTCGTTATTCATTTACGTGGGAGAAGTTTGGCTTTTAGATTTGAGAAAAAGACGACAAAAGAATTATGTACAAAGATCTATTGATTTAGAAATTCGAGACGGAAAAACTTAGTTTTGATTCTTACATGAGATTAATTGTCAGTGATATCATGTATGTATGTCTTCTTATTGAGGATGCCATTGTCGGTCTTAAATAGTGAGGACTGTTTTGTAGTCCTTGATCAACGATCCTTCAGTTTCTCTACCTACTTTATTGGTAGTTGTTGACAGCTATACAGCTATATATGGTAGCTTGGTCTAATAATGATTTAATTTTCCTAATTTAGGATTGTTATAATTATCATATTAAGGTAATTTACAAATAAATATACGTGGGTATAGAGCATAATAAAAATAACATCTTTCTTTTCTATATGTTTTATTGTGTCTCTTTCTTTCTCTCTCACTCCCAAATCAACATGGCATGAGAGCTTGGTTTTTTAGGTTTTTGAGCTATTTTTCTTCTATAAAAAAAATGTAGTATGATCGATAACTTTGATTAGAAAAAGGTTTTCGTGAGCAGAACAAGCCAACTTGGAGAGGTTTTTGTGATTGGTTGACTAGTAGACTTAATCCGTGCGTCTAGACTTGTCGGAGGGAAAGAAATCAAACATTACCGATGAAAACAGTAGTAGCTACAAGGTTGGATCTTTTGGCTACAACCCCTCTCTCCAAATCAGTCCCATTAAGCTGGATGGGACAAATTACCTTGCGTGGTCAAGATCTTGTTTTTTGTTTATTCAAGCTCGAGGATTACAGGGCTACAACATAAGAAATAAATAGAAACCTGCAGCCATAGATTCGTTCCTTAGTCAATGGGAGTCTAAAAATTCCCTTATCACATCTTGGCTTACCAATTCCATGCAACCTCAGATTGCTCGTGGTTACCTGCTTCTCGAAACTGCTTAAAAAATTTGGAATGCTGCTGCCCAAACATATTCGCAACTGGGCAATGATGCTCAAGGATATGAACCAAGAAAGAAAGTTCATGAAATAAAGTAAGGTGAGATGACAATAGCACAATATATCTCTAAACTTAGTGGCTTATGGCAGAAACTTGATTACGATCAGGATTTCCATGCTCGTGTCCTGAGGATGCAGCTAAGTTGGAAAAGTTAATAGAGACAGAGCGTGTTTATGATTTCCTAACAGGGCTAAATGTTGACTATAATCAGATCCGGGTTCAAGTTCTTGGTAGAGATCCAATTCCTTCATTACAGCAGACTCATAGCTGTGTACAATAGGAAGAAAGTCGATGGAATGCTATGCTACATATCATTCCAAATGACAAATCTGGTACAGTGACAAACTCATTTCCTAGGGATACTAAAGGGGAACCAGCAAATTAAGGCAAGTGATCAAGGATTATTTGATAAGGATAATCTTAAATATGATTATTGTGGAAAACCTAGACACATAAAAAAAAAAACTTATTGGAAAATTCATGGACGACCAATAAGGGGACAAGGAGGTAAGAGAATGGGTTCTTCAAGATCACATGATCATATGTATGAAACGATGGATACAAATGGATCAGGTGAAAGCACTAATAATGGAGGACTTTTGAATGAACAGTTGCAAACTCTCACGTGTCTTATGAATCGAATTGATTGTCCTCTAATATGGCTTCTTTCTCTAATTTTGCACATTCAGGAATATCTTATGGAGCTTTTTCAACCATTTCAAAATAATCCATGGATCATAGATTTAGGGGCATCTAATCATATGACTGGGTCTTTCAAAAATTTCTTAACTTATTGTCCTTGCTCAGGTAGAGATAAAGTTTGTATTGTCGATGGATCTTTGTCTTTCATATCAGCCAAAGGTTCAGTTAGTTGTAATTCCTCAATCACTTAACCTTTTGCTCTCCATATTCCTAACTTTCCAAATAATCTTTTATATATCAGTACTATCATAAAAGACTTGAATTGTAAAGCTGAATTTTATTCTTCTCATATGTCCTCTAGGAATTGATCATGGGGAAAATGATTGGCTATGGTAGAGTGAAAGATGGCTTTTACTTCCTGAAAGTTGGTCTCAGTTGTTTTTCACCCTCAAATAATACAGCATTATCAGGGAATTCTAGGTCTGTTCATCAATAGTTAATTCAGCGGCACAACAAATTGGGGCATCCATCTTTTTCAATATTAGAAAGATTATGTCTTGCGTTTTTAAGCAATGTAATGTGGAGTCTTTAGTTTGTGATGCTTGTGAATTTTCAAAGCACACAAGAACTTCTTATCATTCCATTAATAATAAGAGTATTATTCCTTTTACAACCATTCATCTGATGTGTGGGACCCTAGTAGAGTTGTTTCATTATTTGGCTATAGATGGTTTGTTTCTTTCATTGTTTGTTGTACTCGAATGACATAGGTTTACTTGAAGCGTTCAAAAAGTGAAGTTTTCTTACTTTTAGTCCTTCCATAGGATGATTTGCACATAGTTTGAGTCTTACAAACTGACAATGGCACAAAGTATACAAAAGTGTCATCTCAATACTATTTAGATTGTCGTGGGATTATACATCAAACTAGTTGTGTTGATACAATAGAACAAAATAGGGTTTCGAAAAGGAAGAATAGACATTTATTAAAGGTTGTACAATCCCTTATGTTTACCATGGATGTTCCAAAAGCATATTGGAGTGATGTCATGCTTTCAATAGCATATCTTATCAATCGAATGCTCTTGAGGATGTTGAATTTCAGAAGTCCCTTAGAAATTCTGCAAGGCATTACATCCTATGTTGTTCCTCCTAAGGTCTTTGGCTACGTTTGCTTTATCCATAAGTGAAATGCAGGAAAATTAGATCCCATGACTCTTAAATGTGTGTTCCGATATTCTCTAACTTAGAAAGGATGTAAATGTTATCATCCCCCCACCAGGAGACTGTTTGTTAGTATGGATGTTACTTTTAGGGAAGCAGAATCCTATTTTCCTTTCTAACTTATCACCTCTTTAGGGGGAGACTAGTGGTGTAGAAGAGGTAACTCTAAATTATGTGTCACATGTCTATTCTATTAGTCTGGGGGAGAATGAAGATAGAGAGAGAATGGAAATATAAAATTTCTAATAGAAGAGATACAACAATAGTTGAACGAAGAAGATGGTCATCAAGTTGATGAGGATCCCAAGAGGCCAGAGAGATTGGACAAGCTAGATTTGTTGAAGTATGCCCATAAGAAAAAGTTGGATACAATCATCAATCGTACTCTACCTAGTCAATCGCCAATCCTAGACTCAACTTCTATGGAATCATATAGTAAGTCTCCTATCTCAATTCCTAATCCTATTTCTATCAATGGTGATCTTGATCTTCCAATTGCTTCTAGGAAAGGAGTTAGAGCTTACACTATACATACTATCTCTAACTTTGTTTCATATAAGTCCTGGTCTCCTTCCTATAGAGCTTTTGTGTCGTCTTTATCCTCTGTGTTTGTTCTGTAATGTTGGCAGGATGCAATTAATGATCCTAGGTGGAAAAAAGGCATGATTGAGGAGATAAGAGCCTTGAACAAAAATGGAACTTAGGAGCTTACTTCACTGCCTTTGGGTAAGAAACTAGTAGGATGCAAATCGATGTTTACTATTAAACACAAGGCTGATGGATCTATCGAGATATTTAAAACTTGATTTGTTGCAAAAGGATAACTTATGGCATGGATTATCATGAAACTTTTGCACCTGTTGCAAAGATGAATTCCATTCAAATTCTCCTATCTTGTGTAGCTACTCTTGGCTGGGATTTACAACAGCTTGATGTAAATAAAGAATGCTTTTTTACATGGCAATTTAGCAGAAGAAGTCTATATAGAGATTCCATCAGGTTTTGATGGTAAAAAAACTGAAGGGAAAGATTGTCGTTTGAAAAAGCATCATCTTAAAACAGTCACCTAGAGCTTGGTTTGACATGTTTAGTAAAGCCATGATAGCTTTCGATTATCAACAAAGCAACGTAGATCATACTATGATCATCAAGCATTATAATGGTGAGATTACAATTTTAATTGTATATGTTGATGAAATAGTTGTGACAGGGGACAAGCAAGAAGAAATAGCTAGATTGAAAAAGTATCTAGCAAAGGAGTTTGAGATTAAAGACTTGGGAAAATTAAAACGCTTTCTCGGAATAGAAGTTGCAAGGTCAGAGAAAGGTATTTTTATATCTCAAAGGAAATAGGTCCTGGATTTACTTAAAGAAACATGCATGTTGGGTTGTAAGCGAGCGGATTCTTCTATTGAAGCTAATCACAAACTCATAGGTGGCATTAGAGAAGCCGTAGATGTGGGTCAATACCAAAGATTAATTAGGAAACTGATTTATCTTTCACTTACATGTCCTGATATTGCGTATGTTATGAGTGTGGTAAGTCAATTTATGGATGATCCTCGAACTAAATATCAAGAAGCAGTTTCTCACATTTTGCGATATTTAAAATTTGCATCGAGAAAGGATTTACTCTTCGCCAACAATGGACATTTAAGAATCGAAGCCTTTATAGATGCTGATTGAGTTGGATCCTCTAATGTAGAAGATCCACATCCGGATATTACACATTTATTGGTGGTAATTTAGTTACTCGGAGAAGCAAAAAACAAAGTGCAGTTGTGAGGTCAAGTTCAGAAGCAGAGTACAGGGCTATGGCACAGGGTGTTTATGAACTTTTATGGCTAAAAAAATAGATGCAAGATTTTCATCTACTTGGAACAAACATATTGAACCTATATTGTGATAACAAGGCAGCCATTAGTATTGCTCAAATTCTTGTTCAACACGATCGAGATTGATCAACATTTCATCTGAATGATGGGATATTAAATGTTTTGTATGCTGAGTCAGAAAATCAGTTAGCTGATGTCTTTACCGAGGGTCTTTCTAGCAAATTATTCCATTGTTATGTATGCAAGATGGGTATGAGGGATATTCATACACTACCTTGAGGAGAAGGAGTGTTGACAGCTATATAGCTATATATGATAGCTCAGTCTAATAATGATTTAATTTCCTTAATTTAGGATTGCTATAATTATCATATTAGGGTATTTACATACAAATATATGTGGGTATAGAGCATGATAAAAATAATCCTTTTTATGTATGTCTTATTACTTCTCTCTATTCCTCTCTCTCTCTCTCCCCCCAAATCAACAGTAGTGGTATTTTTCTTCAATGGATTTATGGAAATTAAGCTGCTTTTATACTTTTAATTCACTTGTGAAAAAGTTTTTAAGTAATTGCCGTGAAATGATAGAGTTTAGAACTTTAGAATGCCTTGTCAGGATATGATCCATTTGAACAAATTCATCAACGTACGGCATTGATTGATTGAGCAACCAAGTCTTTTAAGTCTTGAAATTTGAATGAATGACTTCCTGCTTCAAAACTCAATCACTGTCAAATCGGCTTTCATCAGAGTCATTATTTTCAAGCCAATTATTAATATGTAGCAAATAGTCTCTCTTTTTTCTCTTCTTTTTATTCCTAAGGGATCAATCACATGAATTAGTTTTGTCAATAAAGTAATCTGCAACTTTTTACAACTGAAATGAGTGAACTTTATAAAGGACAAGCATGCTATCTTGGTATGTTTCATGCTTTATAAAATGAAGTAATGCACTAAGAAAGCTCTCTCCTTTGTGGACTAAAGGCATTGGAAAGTATTGAGTAAACAACGTATTTCTTTACTGGAACAAAGCAAGTAATTTTCTTTCTCTATATTGCACATTCTCTTTCCACGAAACTAGTTAGTAAATTATAAATTAGTCCCTCTTGTTTTAAAAAATAAATAAATAAATTTTTTTGTTGTAAAAATTAATTATTTAGCTCTTCGCGTTTTAATCTCGTCAATAACTTAGTCTTTTTATCAACTTTTTGTTAGACTGACGATGAGATGTCTTTATTATAGTATTTTTTGTTCTCAAATTATCCTTTTTATATGTTTTCTTTTTCTTTCACACACGTTTTTTTCTCTCTTCTCAAACACAACAAAAAATCCATATTTCTCTCCTCAAATCTCTATTTCTCATTTTATTAATCTTCACTCTCTATCTCTCTTCTCAAGCACAAAACCATAACCTCATGACTGGCTATATATATTAAAAGGTATTTTAGGTATTAGGTGTTAATTTGATATATTTGGCAATAACTAACTATTGAGGATTAAATTATTAGTTTTTAAAACTACGGGAGTAATTAATTTATTTTTCAAAATATGAAGGACTAATTTATAATTTACATAGAGAAATTGTACTTTTTTTCCTTAGAAATTCGAAGATTTTTATGAAATTTTTTTATCACTCTTGGCTATCCGAATGTTTTTTTTTTTTTATCTTTTTCCTCAAAAGTGGACTCATAGATGCGCGATAGTTATCCTTGAATATTTTAAAATTTCTCCATCTTAAAGCATAAATATTTTTTTAAAAGAAAGAGAATAAGTAATAATATTGCAAAGCATAAAATATTACTAAACCAAAAAATTTATCTCATATGGAAACAATATAGAGTTTTAGCCATAACAATAAGTCAAGTCTTCGTATGTTACAAAGATAGTTAGCAGTTATCATATTTATTCTATAATACTACTATAATACTACTAAATTCATGAATCAAATTATTATTTTCACTAATTTTTTCTATACAATTATCAATACATACACAATTCACCAATTATCAATAACTATTATATATCAAATGTTAGTAAAAGATGCATTAGTAATTTTTTTTAGCCATAACAATAAGTCACATGTTCATATGTTATAAAGATAGTTAGCAGTTATCATATTTATTTTATAATACTACTAAATTCATCAATCAAATTGTTATTTTCACTAATTTTTTTCTATACAATTATCAAAACGTACACCCTTCACTAATTATCAATAACTATTATATATCAAATGTTAGTGAAAGATGTATTAGTAATTTTTGGAAAAAAAATTGATAAGAATATCATTTTAATTAGTAAATTTAGCAGTACCTTTTATTTTATTCCTTTTGCATTTTTAGAAAACTTTGACAATACTGTAACAATGGTTTATCCTTAATAATGGTATAATAAAAAATCCAAATAAGTTTTATAATAATTCTTAAATTTTAAATCATATATAGAAACATATTTCTAAGATATCTTAGCTATATAAGTTATTGGGAAAATCCTAAACCTTTTAAGAATGCGATTTCTTATTATTATATCTAAATTAAGGTATGATTGCCGATTTAGTTACGTGTGGACAAAAAAAAAGTATTAGAATTACTTTATACTTCGTTTGGGGAAAAACTAATATGAATAACGCTTTAATTGAATTTTTATTGATAATATTAAAAAAAAAAAAAAAAACAGAAAGAACAGCCCATCAAATTATTTAGGTAAACAAATTAGTCATTCGAAGAAATTTAAGCATATCCTTTTTTTTTTTTTGGATAAAAAATGCTGATTCATGACATATGATGTCAAACAAATACATCACCATTTTTTTTTGCATAATGATGCTAAAAACTAAGAAGGAAATTGCAACTTGTTACATTAAAACAAGTAGACAAAACCTTTTTTTCACAATAATGATCTTTTATGTACGCAGTAAATAGTCTCTTCATATGCATTAACAAAAGTTCATTGGATCTTTCCGATAAAAATTGCCCAAAATCAAATTTTTTTTGCATATCAAGCTTACCGTTGAGTTTAGCACTACCATAAATTAACAAAGAAATGAGCTGCATTATTAGGCCCTATTAATGGAAAATCTCAAACTTTCAAAATTGTCAAGGAGCATCAATTTCTTTCAAGCAACAAGAAATATCCCTCACAAATAAAATCTTGATATAAATTATTTAGAATCTAGATCTAAATTGTTAACACACTATAAAGAAAAAAAAAAAAAGAACTAAGAAAATAAATGTAACTCTCTCAACCTAAGACCTAAATAGGTCAACGAGTATTACCAACAATGTCTCGCATTCTATGTACAAAGAATGCAAGACAGGTAGGTCACTCGCTATTTTATTGTCTAAATTATTAATATTCACTGCAAATGCTTCATTAATTTAATTAATTATGTCCAATCTTTTAATAAAACTAGGTATAAAAATTTTCTAAACTAAACTCATTCCATAAAAATGCTCTTTTAATAAAATATGTAAAGATACTTACCAAAATTTTGGGTAAAAACTTACATATTTAAAACTAAATTTAAATACTTTAATAAAATACTTTGGATTAAAATAAACTAATTTGCCTCTTTAATTTTCTCAATTACTTTTAATAAAAATTTGAATTAAATAATAAAATGAAATAATCAACTTAATCTAATTTAATTATATTAAATTCTATTAATTTCCTTGAAATCCGAATTTATTGCTAAATAATCAATTTAACTAAAAGATAATCCATTTAATTGAAAACAATGACCTTAATTAATCACTATTAAAATTAACGTACATCTTAAACTTATGAGTACTTTAATTTAAGGGAAAATTCCTTAAACTAGAAAATTAATTAATTAATTTAATTAAAACTTAATTTTTCCTATTGGAACCTAAATTATGGATTAAACCTTTCGAAAACCATCTTAAGGATATAAAACATCAATTTCAATTAATTGAACTATATCAATTAAATTCAATCCATTAAATTCAATTATTTCTTAGCTATTAAATTCAATTGTTTCTTACCAATTAAATCCAATTATTTCATGCCAATTAAATTTAAACCTTTAATTTAATTAATTCATTTAATCCTTTAACTACTAAATTCCAATCAAATCCAATTTAATTTTCTTATTTAATTCCTTTGTTCATTTAGATCAACTTTATTAGTCTAATCATTAATTTAATTTATTAAAACTCAATTTAATTAAAAAAAAAAACATACTCCTAGAACATTTATTTGAGTCTAAAACATTTCATAAGAGAAAAGTAAGCCTTCTCACTCACTCCTACTTATTAAGTACACACGATGGCCAATCAAATTTTCCTCGACAATGGTCCATAACTGGAAGCAACCCTCCATCTAGAACTTTTGTCACCTACTCCATAAGAAAAATATAGGTGAGCCAATGCCAAGTGAGTGTATTCAAATCTATCTATACCAATATATTTATATCCATGATGCTAGACACTTTCCTTAGCTTTCTCATAAAAGTATGCATTAGATCATTCTCTTATGAGTCCTTTTTTCATGACTTGAGGGTGTTCAATAGATCATTTCATTTTTATGTACCGGGAGTCTTCATTAGATCATTCTCCTAGGATGTCCTTCCTTTGACATACAAGAGTATTCATTTGATCATTCCCTTTTATATCTTACAAAGAGTATTCAACGAGATCATTCTCTTTGCAATTCCTTTCTTTACAAAGAGTATTCAACGGATCATTCTCTTTGCAATTCTTTCTTAAACATAAATTCATTCTTTTCCTTACATAATTGCAACCATGTCGGCTTTGCAAAGAGTATTTAATGAATCATTCTCTTTGCAATCATACCAACATCTTCACATCAAGTATGTAATGCATTTCCTGAATATGACATTAACAATTAAAAACATAAGCATATAATTAATAACATAATCGTATAACATAAACATGTCTTTAATAATTCATTGCATGCATGGATTTTGCATCCAATCATACAAATCTCATAAACCCTTAAGCTTTGGGTTTGGCCAAAATACCTCAATCAACCATCTCATACAAGGAAGCACAAAACAAGTAACAAACACATTTATTCATCTTTAAACAATCTAGCAAACATTATTCGAACCCATTTTTAAGGAATTAGGCAAATAATCCTCTCTTTCATCTTTGGCCGAGTTATCCTCTTAACTAATCAAGAAGAATTATTCAATTTAAACAACTATTTCCATGAAATACGTCTTATTAAACCATAGAACAACATTAAATGTCAAGTAATCCAATCACACACATCCTCATGGTTTTGGCCGAAACACAACAACAAATCTACTAACATAAATTTGTCAATCCAACACATTTCAATACATTTAATCCTATTCACTTTAATATTTAAATACATAATTCAATTCAATTACACCAATTTACCAAAAATAATCTAAGTTCTTGGTTATGGCCAAATTCACCTAATAAACCAAATCCATGATAAATTCTCAATCAAACACACTTAAACATGCTTCATCATCCTAAAGAACAACTAAATAATACAAAACCATGAAAACTAATATTCTCCCCCAAAATTACCCATTTGGCCGAAACTTTCACCCTTGGTTTATCATCTTTAATTCTTCATTTCAACTTTAATTAAGTCATCAAACATGATAATTCAACCACCACAAATATGATTTCAATATAATTCATCAAGATTATGTTACTTTGGGGGAAAACAAGTTCCGGGAACTTATTTTTCTCATTTTTCGAGTGTTTGTTTTGCATTTAGAAAAAAAGTCAACGGAAAATAATTTTCAGTCAACAAAAAATGATAGCGTATTTTTGAAAATATATTTTTCCAGCTTAAAAAGAGAAAAACATTTTCCTTCTCATGAGCCATCTCGCTCTCGTGTTACTTACCTCTCTCTTGATATATTTTAACAATTTTTTCTCTATTTTATTTTTATTTGAAATATATCAAATTAATTTTTAATTATTCATTATCGATTATCATTAATTATTTAATTCTTTAATTATTTTTTCTCTACTTGTACTAATATTTGATTTTTTAATTTATAGGTACATTAAATATTATTAAAAACTATTTTTACACCTTAAAATTATTTTTATAATAAATATTTTAATAACATATCTCTATTTTTTTTTTACTATTATCTCAAATACCACCTAAAATATGCTTAAATGATTGGAAATGATTACTACAAGACTCGTAATTTTTTATAAAAAAATTAAAATTAATTAATTCATTAATAAATACATTATTTTTTCAAGCATTACTCATTTGTAACTAAATCAATAGTTTGTAATTTTAATCGGTTGTAAAAATTTGTTAGTAATTGTAATGAATAATTAGTTAGAAATTATTCCAATATTAATTTTTTGAAACCAAATGAATAATTATCTACAAATGATAACTAATAATTTATAAAACTATGTTTTAGACTAAATTATTAGTTCAATTTCCAAAAAAAAATCACATACTTGTTTTTATATTTGAATTTTCTATATCTAACAAACACTAGGATATATTTTTCATTACTTTTTTCATGTAATTTCTAAACGACAAAAAATATTTTCTTAGAAAACAATTTTCTAGAAATAGCATCTTCGGGAATTGATTTTCCTATAGAAATTATTTTATGCCAAACAAACGGAGCTCAAAATTAAACAAGTTTACCAAAACCCAATTGAACATTGAATTCATAACTTCCAAAACTTCAAAACATCAATAATCAAGCACCAAATAAGAAACTTCTTATGGTGTAGTTGGGACTAAATTTACCTCAATTGATGCTTGAATAAATTCTCCCTTAATGACATGAAGTTTCCTCCTCTTTTTCCTCCTCCTAAGTTTTGGCCTAAACCTTCAATTTTGTTCCTTCTTTATTTGACTTCTTCAAGTGTTTTTATGGTGATTTTGGGGTGCATCCACGGTATTTTAGGTGTTTCTAGGTGGTGGGTTGCCTTGACTTGGCTTGAAAATGGCTTGAATTCAAATTTTTCTTCCTTGGAATTTTCATGCTTCCATAACCTTTCTTCTTCCTCTTCTTATCGAATTTATAGGAGAGAAATTCCTTGTGATGTCGCCAAGAGTGAGACACTTGGATTCATCTTCCATTCTCCTTCTTCAAGACGTTGATTAGATATCTCTTCTATTTTCTCCATCTTTCTTTTCTCTTTTCTTTTCTCACATGGATGAAAATACTTAGCCTCTTTTTCTCTTCTTTTTATTCCTTAAATTCTGGTTGGAATTCATAGTTCCATTCAAATTAATTGTTCCCTCAATTTACCAAAATTTTATACTTTTTTCACTAGACTTTCTTAATTAATTCAATTGAGTCCTTCAATTTCAATCCTTAAGCTTCCAATTTCCACATCCATACCCTTAATCTAGGATTTTCCTAATCTTGTAGTGCCTAATCTTATAGTGGTCACATGAATTTTTTAATTATTTTAATCAAGTATCTAAACTTTTAATTTTTGTAATTAATCTTCTAAGATTTTACAATTGCATCCCTAGATTATCACACAACCATCACAATTAATACCATAACCTCACAAATTCAAGCATTAAATAATTCATTCACCCTTCATAATACTTATGCATGCATTAATTTATTTTCTAAGAAAACATAAATATTAATTCCCACCTTAATTAAATATTTATATATTAATTAAATTAATTATTCATAATATATATATATATTTAAAGAGGTTTTAGGTCGAGGATATTACAATAAAGGGTTGTAATCGATGAGAAAATCACCGACGGTGGCTAGGGTTTTCTTAAAAAAAGAATCAAGAGGAAAAAAGAGAGATGGTTGGGGTTTACTAAGTCTCTAACTTCTAAACATATTCTCTTGGTTTATACCATCGAATGAAAATAAAATTATTAGGTTAATTTCATTTTACTCCTTTGAAGTATATGAGTTTTATCATTTTTTTTCCTTAATAGTTTGTTCTTTATCAATTACCCCCTCACTAATTAATTTTCATTTCATCCTTTTATGAAAAAAGGGCCTTATTAATAAATAGATGAAACATTCAAAGGATAATTGATGAAAAACAAATTTTTGAATAAAAATTGATAGAATCATCTACTTAAGTATAATTAACTTAAATGATTTCAATCTTGTTAGTATCCTAATTTTTACCCGTCTATTTTTAAATTTATGAGTTAAAAGAAAATACAAAAAGACAAAAGACAAAAGAAAAAAAGGAATCATTTGAAAAAAAATGATTTTTAGGTATAGTTGAAGTAAATTAAAAGAGAATGTCTTGATTAATTTCAATTAAAGGGTGTAATTGAAATACAAGCAAATAAAATTGTATCAAAATTGACAAATACAAAGAAGTCGGGGATTAAAAATGATATTTTCCAAACCCTAATTTCTCTCAATAAATACCCCAAACCAAACAGATCGCTAAAAAAAAGGTGGACGATCCAATGAAGCCCATATAGGCGACCCATATACCTACCAAATCCGTTTTGATTTTCTTCTTAAAAATTGGCTAATTGTCATCAAAATCAAACTCCCACAACAACCCAAAATTCTTCCCCACCTAAAGTCGACCAAAACGCCTTAAAATTTTGACCAAAAAACACTTGAAATCGCTGGAAATTAAAGAGGAAAAGTCCAACCAACCGGTTTTCATCTCTCTCATATTTGGCCAATTTTTAGCGAAATTGAGAGTTACCACCACCACGAAGGCTTTCTTAAGCCTCCAACAACCATTCCTTTCTTGTAATTTTAGAAGAAAACACCTAAATCGATGATGATTGACCAGTAGCCCAATCTCATCCCGTTTAACACAACTCTGCTAAATGTTCCATCTTCGATTAAATTAGAACTCCTAACCATAATAGAAATAGTCCTCATGGTATTTTAAGTTGATTGGTGTCCTTCTCTTGCCTCGTCATGGTTGTAAACATGGTTAGGGAAGAAGAAGAAAAGGGCAACCATCGATCAATGTCGATCTCCCTCCTCCGATCATCGTGAACGACACCGCCTCTACTAGATGATAAAGGAGATTCGGTCGACCCTTCCTTAACTATCATGCACATGAATTTGGTCAAATAGTGGGTGTGGTTAATGGCAATAAAAGTTGGGGTTTTAGGGGCATTTAGATAATTTTTCCTATAAAGGCATTTTGGTCATTTTACATCCGACTAGGGGTATTTTGATTATTTAACAAAATCAACTTGAACACTTCAACAAGTAGCTACTTTTCTTCATCGGCTATCCGAACAATCAATTTGCATCCAGATTGAAGAAAGTAGAACTAACGTCAAAGAGAATTTTGGACAAATTCAATACTTTTGAGTAGATTGTTTGAGATAACTTTTGAAAGTAATTGCATTAAAATCATATGATTAGAAGTGTGATTAGATACATCATTATGTATCAAACTCAAGAGAGTCGAAGACCCTCGGTATTTTGAGGTGAAATAAGGTTAAGGATCAATGCTATGTGATAGAGTTAGGAGGATCTGGAATTGAGACTTAATTTTAATGGTGTATCCGGGATAATTATTGTTCTCGATATTCATATTCAAATATGATATGTATGTCGGTGTTGAATGATGTGAGCGATCTCAATTTTGAATGTGATATGTCAAATACATGATATTCATGACCAATGTGTTATTACAAAATTATTCTGTTTGTTGAAATGAAGTCGATGGTGGCTCCCCTATGTGATCAAAGGCATATGTGGCTTCCAAATCTTTTTATTCAATGATTTCTATTATGAGCTTAAGTCATAAATGACTCATCATTCCTATTTTAAATAATTGTTATTATGGGCTTGAGTCACAAGAGACTCATCATTTTCGTTTCAAATGATTCATGTTATGGGTTTAAGTCATAAGAAACTCATTATTTTATTCGATGATTTTTGTTATGGGTTTGAGTCACAAGAGACTCATTATTTTCATTTTAATGATTTCTATTATGGGCTTGAGTCACAAGAGACTCGCCATTTCCATTTGAAATAATTTATGTTATGAGTTTAAATCACAAGAGACTCGCCATTTTCATTTCAAATGATTTACGTTATGGACTTCAATCACAAAAGACTTATCATTTTTATTCCAAATGATCTCTATTATGGGGTTACAAGAGACTCATCATTTTCTTTTTAAATTATTTCTTTTATGGTCATGAGTCATAAGAGACTCACCACTTTTATTCTAACAAAATATATTTTTATAGGATGTAGTCACAAGAGACTCATCATTTTTTTTCACATGATTTCTTTTATGGACTTGAGTCATAATAGACTCGCCACATTTATTCTAATAGAACATCTCTTTTATGGGCTGCAGGTGATAAGAGACTCATTATTTTCTTTTCAAATGGTTTCTCTTATTGCCTTGAGTCATAAAAGACTTGCCACTTTTATTCTAACGAACATCTCTTTTATGGGCTACGATCATAAGGAACTTGTCATTTTTTTTTCAAATGATTTCTTTTATAGGCTTGAGTCATAAGAAACTCATCGTTTTTATTTTGTTAGAACATCTCTATTACGAGCTATAATTGCAAGTGACTCGCTATTTTCCGTTCAAATGATTTCTTTTATGGGTTTGAATCGCAAAAGACTTTCCTTTTTTTTTTGACAAAACATCTCTTTTATGGGTTGCGGTTGCAAGGGACTCACCATTATCTTTTCAAATGATTTCTTTTATAGGATTGAGTCACAAGATACTCACTACATTTATTTTGTCAAAATATCTCTATTATGGGCTACAATCATAAGGGATCGCCATTTTTATTTTGATGATTTTCTTTATAAGCTGCAGATCATGAGGAACTCATCACTTTTTTCAAATGATTTATGTCATGGTCTGTAGTAGCAAGGGACTTGCCATTCTTTATTTCAATTATTTTTTTATGGACTGCAATCGCAAGAGACTCTCTATTTTTATTTCATTTAAATGATTTTCTTTTTTTATCTTGTTGGTAGCATCCCAATTTGTGAATGGAGTCACTAACGACCCTCCCATCTCTTTAATGAGTGAATCAAAATTGTTAAGTGACTTCTCATTTATACGGATGAAGTTGTTGATAATTTCTCAATTATATCGATATGCGCTCATAATCCTAAGAGACTCGTCTTTTGCCAATACAGATTTGTAGTCACTAGGGTTTTAGCTAAAATTTCAATTCCTATCCACCGTTTCTCTTTTGAGTATAGGTATTTACCTTGGACTAGCTTGAACTTCGAATTACTTTGCTATTGCATCATAATAAAACAAATTTACTCAAATAAGCATAGAAACATTAGATAGTAAAACTAAACCGTTGTTTTTACAAACAAACAATACAACCTACCTTAGGTAGGACAGGATGACAGATTATGTTTTATCTTGTCTATATGTAACCGATCCCCTACCTAAATATCTATACATACTAGTTTTTCTAAGGTTTCCTAGGTCTCCTCAATTAGCTAGATGACGACTCTAATTCTCAAGCTCGCTCATGAGCCCTCGTCTATAAAATGACGACTCCATTAGGAACATACCTTGCTAGGATCAACTTTGAATGTATGTGTTAATGAATCTCTGGTTATTTTTTATGCTTCTATGCTTCTATGTTTTAAGTGAGTAATTTCTACTTAATTGTTTGTCTATTTTTTAGTTGTGAAAATGTATCTTTATATAAGTGTGTTGTTTATGTTTTATCTTTCACTTATAGCTTTTTCATTATAATTTCTTAGTTTTAATTTCTAAGAAAAGGTATGGAGTAATGCCCCATAAATATCACTCGTATAATTATAACTACATTTGCATTTACCTCAAGATCTAGAGAGTTAGTAATGGTGCCTTGACGAGTTTTGCCAAGAGTAAACACTCACGAAATCTTAAACCTCTTTTTTTTAATCATTTGTGATGGGTAATCAATGATTTTCATGATTGTTAATGTTGTCATAGACAGTCTTAATGATTCTACTAAAAATTCATCGGATCAAAAGATACCCTTTTAAGACTTAAATAGAACCAACTTATTAATATAATTGCTAGAACCGAGCTTTAGGACCATCATTTTTTTGATTAAATGCACTAGGCAAGTGAAAAGTGTTTGAAACCTTAAGTAAGACAACTTGGTCACATTGTTTCAGAATAGGTGATAAAAAAATTCAAACTTAGTTTAAGTAAGCATCATTCAAAGCATTAAAAGGTTATTTATATGAATAATCATATCTTTAAACCTACTGGAAGCAATCTCGTGGGTGAAGAAATAAAAAATAAGGGACTCATCTTATCATCTTCTATAGATGACTACTCTATATGCAATCACAAATGTCTTTATTTTATGTCAATATTATTTATATTGCTATGTTTTGTTATTTCACATAGAAAAGCATAAGTCATCATGTTAAAACCGCATTCTCCTTAAAAGTTGACAACTCAAGCCAAAGAAAAAATAAACAACAAAGAAAGAGTTAAACTCAAGCAAAAACATAAGATAGAGTTAAGTGCTTTGAAAGAAAAAAGTGTCTAGCTTAGCTATTTTACTTAGACAAAATCCGTAAACTCATACATCTACTGAAGTGTCTCCTAATCAAGAAATCAATCAATCATATGTTATTCCTAATATGTACACTACCATACCGATACCTACTAGTTGAGTGGCAATTATTGTTCTACCTTTCTTCACTCCTTGCCAAGAGGTTGTTAGCATTATGAATGCGAATAGCCATACTACACTTGGAGGCATGTATGAGGAAAATCTTCCTAAAGTCTCGGATTTGATGCCATGACGACCACATACTTTGTGAACTCGGGTAGCTCTTATGGTTGATTTGGTCGTTAATTGTTAGCACCTAATTTTGGGTTCCAAAAAAGAAGAAAAAGAAAAAAAAGAAAGAAGAAAAAAAAAGGAAGTAAAATATATATATATAAGGGTGCAATTGAAGAGGAGAAGAAAAAAGAAGCAAAATAAAGTTGGTTTGTAAAAGAAAGGACTAAAAAGACTTTTAGCCAAAAAAAAGCCCTAAAAATCTAGTATAAAAGCCCCCTTTTCTCCCCCTAAAAAAGCCGACTACTATTCACCACCCACAAAAGACCTAGCCGCTAGCCCCCTCCAACGGCGAGCCACCCACTCACACGCAGTTGCACACACTCACCCCTCTCGCCACCACACAACGGCCCACGACCTCGACGTTTCCTCCCACGGCGGCACCTCGTCCGACCGCCTCCTCCTCTCCCACACGACCCTCTCATTTGCAGCGGGTCTCCTTTTCACCTTGCCCATATCGCACGCACACCCTCCGTTCTACCTCGCCACAACCTCCTCCACGCTCACGGTACGTACGCCTCTCCTCCGTACGCACCAACGCTACCGGTGTGCTCCGGTAAGCCTCTCCGCCCACCTCGCCTACTTGTCTCTCCCTAGCGCCAACACCGGCGGCCCTAGGCCTCCGGTGTGTGCACGCCTCGTACCGGCGGCTCGGGCCTCCAACACGCACACGCCTTGCTAGCACTCCAAGCCAACATGCGGCGAACACCTTTAGGCCATCACTCCAGGCGGCACCTCTAGCTCTCCGGCGCGTCAATGCCTCCGGCTCTCCGGAGCGCCAATGCCTCCACTAGCGAGCACGCCAACGCCGGCGGCTCGCCTCGCCCCTACCAATGCCTCCCTAGCGCGTCGGCGGCCACCACCCACGAGTAGGCCTTCCCACGCTCCGCTAACGACCACCTTTCCTCCCCGGTTGACTAGGTATTGGTCTCCATCGGGGTCAAAAAGGTCATATCCGACCTCGAGATCATCAAGCAAATCGGCTCGCCTCTTTTTCTTCTTTATAATAATTTTTTTAACTTTTTTCTTTATTTTATTTTTATTTTTAACATGTATTAAATTTGCTTCATGTTGATATATGTCAAGCAATTAATTAAATGAATGTGATGTAATTATTTTGATCCGTTCATTCATGTGTAACTTGCTTGAATTAGGATGATGTGCATTTTTTGATTTTACAATATGATGATGAATGATGCGTCGGTTTGAACATTTGGAATATTTATTGTTATTTGAATGCATATTTCAAAAGTACATCGTGTATGGTAATTTTTTATTAAACAAAACACACGTCGAACCAAGCAAGTTTGAAACGTTGCCATGTAACTCTTCTTTCGACAAACATGATTGATTATGCAAGCCAAAGTAATTAATTTCATCAATTTTCATGTTTTTTCTTCATTTTTGGTTCAATTGCCAATTCTCGTCAAGTTTTGCTTACATGTGCTTAAGTTTGTCGATTTTAGCCTATTTTGAGCCTAAGTTGTCGATTTTTACTTATGTTGTCACTTTTAGCCTATTTTTAGCCTAAGCCATCGATTTTTGCTTTCGTTGTCACTTTTAGCCTATTTTAGCCAAAGCCATCGATTTTTGCTTATGTTGTCACTTTTAGCCTATTTTTAGCCTAAATCGTTGATTTTTGCTTTCTTTATCGCTTTTAGCCTATTTTAGCCTAAAGTCTGTCGATTTTTTACTTTCGTTATCGCTTTTAGCCTATTTTTAGTCTAAGTCTGTCGATTTACGCTTTCGTTGTCTCTTTTAGCCTATTTTAGCCAAAACCCTCGATTTTTGTTTTCATTGTCGCTTTTAGTCTATTTTAGCCAAAACTCCCGATTTTTACTTTCGTTGTCGCTTTTAGCCTATTTTTGCCTAAAGTTGTCGATTTTTTCTTTCGCTATCGCTTTTAACCTATTTTTGCCTAAAGTCTGTCGATTTTTGCTTTCCCTGTCGCTTTTAGCCTATTTTTGCCTAAACTCGTCAATTTTTGCTTGTTTTTGCCTAAGTTATCGATTTTAGCCTATTTTTGCCTAAGTTGTCGATTTTTGCTTTTTTTTTTGTCTAAGTTGCCAATTTTAGCCTATTTTTGCCTAAGTTGTCGATTTTTGCTTATTTTTGCCTAGGTTGCTATCCTTACTTCTTCCTTTTTTTTATGCACAATATTTATCTTGGCATTTTTTTTTTTTCAATCATCCATTACGGAGTGAGAATAAGGTCTTTGACCAACCAAGTCCCGAATCACTTGACTAAGGGGGCACTTTTATAATAATTAGAAATCAAATTAATGTTGTATGCGATGCGGTTGCCTTAGGCGGGACGGAGTAGGGTGACTTTTGATCTTCTTTACATGTAACAAACCCCTTACCCAAAACTTTGAATAGACCGATCACGAGATTTCCTAGTAATCGTAATACTAAGTGGCGACTTCAATCATCCGCCATATATTTCACCTTATCGCCGAGGTCGCCTTACGACGAATGACAACTCCATTGGGCACCATACTTAGGGTTAGGCTTTGCATGCAATTTTGAGTTTGATTTCTAATTATGTGGCCTATTCTCTTATGCATGTTAGCCTATTTTTGTAATTTGCTCGTCATGTTTAAATTCATGCCTTTTTTTTTATTGTTCACCTTGAATTTTTCATCTTATTTTATTTATTTATTTAATTATTTACTCATTTTTCTTGATTCTTACTTTTTTTTGTTTTGATTTTTATGTTTCTTTTTCTGTTTGTATCCTTATTTTATTTTTATTTTTATTTGAGACTAGATATGGAATAATGCCCATGCACACACCACATTGCATAATTTTAATGGCATATGCATTCGCCTTAGGATCTAGGGAGGAATTATTGGTGCCCAGATGGGTTTCACCCTGGATAACACTTACGAAACCTCAACTCTTTTGGAAAGATGCCATTATCACGATAGGTATTCAATGATCTCTATGATTACTAGCTTCGCACTTGGTTAACCTTAGTTCTCCCGGGCCAAAAGGGACCTTTTGAGACTTAGATAGATCCTACCCAATCATGTAATGGCTATAATCGAACCTAGGACCACCTCTCCTATATAAATTCACTAAGCAAGACGGATATGTCGAAACCTTGACTAAGCAATCTGGTCGTGATGTTTCGGGATGGGTGACAAGAGAACTCGGATCCAAACTCACTTGGTGGTCGAATTCAACAAAAATTCGAAGCTTTATAACAAACGAGAGGGAGATTGCCTAGAACTAGAATTCTAGACAACCATAAGGAGATCACACACTTCCGAGTCGGTGATCAATGACACCCAAAAGCTACTTGATTATTGGAAGATACTTAGCCACGATGACCGAGTATAAGTTTCAAGCTAAATATGGAATCTCGTAGTGTTGCTAGAGGTGCCGGTTCGGACGTTTGCTCTCAAGGCCTTGGCCCGTCTATGGGAACTTTCATACGGATGTTTCACCATAGAAGGACTAAACATGACCCCCACCTTGGAGGAGTATCATCAACTTCTAATTATACCGAGCACTCTACATCGAGTATATCCGTATCGAAGAAGATCAAATACTAAGAAAAGGGTAGAGGATTGGCTAGACATAAGCATGAGTCATAGTAAAGCTAAAGGGAATGTCGAAGGTTGGTTGAGAGCTGGTTGGATGTGTTCAAATAAAAACTAAAGAACCCAAGAGCTATCTCTAAACGGATCAAGATTCTAGCACTTATGATCTTTGGGTTAGTGCTTTTCCCCTCAACATCCGATTTAATCAATCTGGATGTGGTCAATTTCTTCATTGAGGTGGAGAAACACTTCATAAATCCTACCGTCGCCATTCTAACCGAGACTTCTCCTCATTGAGTCACCGCATAAGGTCTAGAAAAGGGAGTATGAAATGTTATGTTCAAATGCTTTTTATGTGGGTAATTAGCCATTTCGAAACCCATGGATCGATTTTCAAAATGTGTCGGTGGATCGATAAAAAAACATTGAAAGAGTCCTTGGCCGACAAATGGAAGAACAAGTCCGAACGAGAGTGGTTCTCATCATTTTTGAGCTTGTCGACTTAAGGCTTTCTATGGAAGATAGTTTGGATGAATCGAAGGGCATGCATAGCTTATTGTGGAGAACGACCTTGGGTTCCTCTAATATGAGCAACTCGGATACTTGTTATGCTCCTTCTACGGTATTAAGACAATTAGGCTATGAACGGAGTTATCCCTAGAGCTGTGGGCCTAAATGGATTTGAAGGAAATCTTGAGAAGGATGCCACTCTTGAGTTCCTTGAATAGGTTCTACGAGATTGGTTAACTCCGAGAATAGTGGGATGAGGAATAGTTGATAATGAATTAGTAGTGACCAAGAAATACCTCACATGGCAAGTAAACGGGGTAAAAGATTGCAAACACTTAGGAGGAATAGTTGATAATGAATTAGTAGTGATTAAGAAATACCTCACATGGCAAGTAAATAGGGTGAAAGATTGTAAACACTTGCCTAACCCTAACTAAGTTCGTGCGAAATGGATGTCCAAACCAGCCTATTGAGGGGAGTGAGTCGGTAATACCACAAGATCCGAGTATTGTGCCTAGCTAGTCTAAAGGGAAGAAGAGGAGAATGAAGGACTCTATAAAATTAGTCCCTGCCGACCATCGGGACCTCACCAAAGAAATTGAGAAGCTCGAGAGTCGAGAATCGGAATCTAGCATGTCACCTAGCTAGGGAAAAAAGGATGAGAGGGAAAGATAAAGAAAAGATGCTAAACTTAGAGCAAGATTTGAAGGCTTGGAAAAGTATAGCTATCAAAAAGGAATACTAAAAATCAAACTATCATCGAGCTCAAGCGGAACTAGAGGCCAAATGTGCTAAGTTAGATAGGTTGTAATCACAAGACCGATGAGTTGAGCATGAGTTAAAAAATTTAAGAGCAGAAATACGAAATGTTAGAGAACATAATTAGAAGTGGTAAGCTGTCTCTAGACATTAAATGCAGCCATCGACGAGATTCAATAGAGCAAGTAGGAGAGGCACAAAGTCGGATCACGGCACTCAAAAAGGAGAATCGACATCCGGAGGGGAGTTAATTAGGTTATCCTCGTATTGGGCTACCATACATAACCACTTAGCTCGAGTGGGTGCCGAACGAGGTAAAAGCTTAGCTCTACTAGACAATCAAGTAAAGAAAGTCTCCAAGGAAGCTATAGCACTTCGAGAGCTACGTCCGGCTATCAATGAGCATAGGGTGAAAATTAATAATGAAGTCGTGGCCGACTACATGAGGAGATGTGACTATTTGCTATTTGAAATGGCTAGAAGAGGGAAGGTCTTTGGAGTCTAATCGAATTGTCAAGTGAATCGCTTTTCTTGCTTTAGTTCATTTTTCATTGTATGAGTTTTTTTCTTTTTGTTATATAAAAGAAAGATGTATTTTGAACTAATTAGAGCCCTCATGCTCCCTATTTTGAATATGTGGGTAATTAAAGCTTTAGCATCCTTTTTTAAATTACGACAACTCATTGGTAATGGAAACTTTAATCCTCATCAATTAGAGTTAAGCTAATTTGATGGCTCGAATGGAAAGTGATTACGGGGGCTAACTTTTATTGATATCAAGGTCTGTCAAGTTACTTATTTTCATTCTTCAAAACAAAGCGAGCATCGTAATTTGAAAAGAAAGACTAGATAGATGTCATTGGGATTCGAGTCTAACTAACAATCAACGTCGTCATTTATCGAAGCGAGTCCTCTTTTGGGAATCCTTAAAGTTACTAATGAATCGATTCATCTTTAATCTTGAAAAGACCAAGCAATCAATGCCACCATCTATCCGGAAAATTCCATTTTTGTGATCTCTAAAAGTTATTGATGAATCCGAATTCATCCTTAAACTTTAGAGAATTGAAGAATCAACGATCGAGTTCTTTTGTCACCCCCCATAAATGGTTATTCCATATCCGAGTCTCGATTATCATTTTTTTAACCTATTATTTAATATGGTGTTTTTTATCTTTTGTTTGAACATAAATATAGGTCGATCCGCCAAAACTACACTTTCCTCGCGCATTCACCACACTAATGTATCGCGGACTTAACTTTTCCTTTTTCTCAAATCGTAGTACGCCCTTCATCGATGAAGCTTTTAGGAATATATAGTTACCGACTATAAACTCCGGATCCTTCTTCCTCTTATCGGCGTAGCTTTTCACGTTTGCTTTGAGTTGTTTTCATCCGTTGACAAATCTTATCTACCACTTTAACCGTTTGTTACACCGGTTCGATCCTAATAAAATTCTTTCTCATATTTTATCCCAATGCACGGGAGATATACATCATCGTCCATACAAAGCTTCATAAGGAGTCATCCCAATTGAAGCTTAGTAGCTATTGTTATACGCAAATTCAGCTAGGCGTACGTATTTCTCTCATTTTTTGAACCGATCCGTAACGCATACTCCAATATATCTTCAAGTATTTGAATCACTCATTCGGATTGTTCGTCGGTTTGCGGATGATAAGTTATGCTGAAGTTTAACTTCGTGCCCATGGTTTTGTGCGGACTCTTTCAAAATGTAGAGGTGAACCTAGGATCGTGATCTAACACCATCGAGATCGAAATCCCATGTAGTGTTACAATTTCATCAAGGTACAACTCGGGCGTACTTGGTTCGGATTATTAGTGATTCCGATTGAAAGAAAGTGTGCTGATTTGGTCAACCTATACACGATCACCCAAATGGCATCCGACCTCCTTTTCGATCTTCGCAATCCCATGATGAAATCCATAGTTATATTCTCCCACTTTCATTCTAAAATCGCCAATGGTTTTAACATTCCCAAGGGTCATTGGTGTTTCGCCTTTACTCGTTGAGAGACTTGACACTTTGCTAAAAAATTAGCTATGCCTTTCTTCATTCCGAGCCACCGGTAACTTTTTCACAAGTCTCGGTACATCTTCATGATTCTCGAGTGTATCAAATAGGGATTTTCGTGTACTTCTTTTAGTATTTCTTCCTTCACATCCTCCACCAAGGTAACACACAACCTCCCTTTAAATTTAATTATGCCTTTATCGTCTACTCGTAAAATCGGATTCCTCTCTAGCCTTTATGTTTTTCTTCAATTCATTCGAGTTTTTCATCCGTTTCGTCGCTTCTAGTTGAATTCTTTTCGCGTAGTCGACTGGATTAATAAAGTCGATAAAATGATCTAATGATTTACCAAAATTATCTCCGAGTTCTAGCTTTTATAGATCTTTTACTATCGGTGGTTGGATTACTCGCATCGTTGCTACCGATTTTCTCGCTTAAAGCATCGACAACAATATTGGCCTTTCCCGGGTGGTAGTTGATTATGCAATCATAATCTTTCACTAACTCAAACCATCTTCTTTGCCTCATGTTTAGCTCATTCCGTGTGAAAATATACTCGTAAATTCCTATGATCCATGTATATCTCACATTTTACGTCGTATAAATAATGTCTTCGATTTTCAAGGTAAAACTATTGTCGCTAACTCTAAATCGTACGTTGGATAATTTTTTTCATATTCCTTCGATTCTTTGTGATGCATAGGCTACTACTTTCCCATTACGCATCAATACCGCTCCTAGCCCATTTTTAGAAACGTCATTATACACCATAAAGTTTCTAGTCTCGAACGGAATAATGAGCACTAGAGCCATGATTAACCTTCGTTTTTGCTCTTGAAAGCTCTCCTCATAAGCATTCGTCCATTGGAACTTAACACTCTTTTTCATTAAATTAGTAAGAGACTTGACTATCTTAGAGAAGCCCTCCACAAATCTCCGATAATAATCGGCTAGCCTTAAGAAACTTCGTACCTTCATCACGTTCTTTAAAGTACGCTAGTTTTGGATAGCCTCTATTTTTTCGGATCCACTGCTATACCTTTCTTTGTCACCACGTGACCTAGGAAAGCTACCTCCTCTAGACAAAATTCACATTTCTTGAATTTGGCGTATAGTTGTTGCTCCTTTAGCATCCGTAAAATAGCTCTTAGATGCTCTATATGTTCCTCCTTACTTTGAGAATAAACCAAAATATCATTGATGAATACAATGATAAATTTATCTAAGAATCCCTTAAACACTCAATTCATCAAGTCCATAAAAACGACTGGGACGTTAGTCAACCTAAATGGCATTACTAGGAACTAATAGTGGTCGTATCTCATCCCGAACGTTGTTTTCCTCACATTGTCCGATCTTACCCTCGACTGGTGATACCTCGATTATAGGTCTATCTTGGAGAACCACTGTCGTACCTTGTAATTGATCGAATAGATCATCAATCCGAGGCGATAAGTATTTATTTTTAATCGTCACTCGATTCAATTCTTGATAATCGATGCATAGCCGTAGACTACCGTCATTTTTTTCACAAACAATACTGGGGCTCCCAGGTGAGGAACTAGAGCGCATGAATCCCTTATCTAGTAAGTCCCGTAGCTATACCTTTAATTATTTCAACTCAAATGGGGCCATTCTATAGGGAGTCCTAGAAATCGAAGTCGTGCTCGGCTCTAAGTCAATCTCAAATTCTATTCCCCTCTCCGATGGTAAGGTGGTTAAACTTTACGGAAATATGTCTAAATACTCCTGTACAACCTCTATGTCTCCCGGTTTTGACTTTTGTTCCACCTAACTATCCACCATATGCGCTAGGTACCTCATACATCCTTTTCCTAGCATCCTTGGAGCTTTTATAGTCGAGATGATTGATACGGCTTGAAACTTCGTATCGGCCTCAAACTCTAACGGTTGATTTCTAGATAGATCAAAAATTACCCTTCTACCTCGATAATCGATAGTGGCACCATGCCTCGTTAGCCAATCCATTCCCAAAATCAAATCAAAATCTTAGATATCCAATACTATCGGATCAGCCTCTAGACTCTTATCCTCAATCTACACTAGAAACTCTTTAACTATGCTAGTTGATTCCAAAATTTCTCCGGAGGGAACCATTATGAGATACCCTATAGCTAATATCTCAAGTGTGACGCCTAGGCTCTTTACTAATATTTTTTATATGAATGAATGTGTAGCATAAGAATCAATTAAAACATAAGTAATTAAGCTAAGGAGTGAGACATTACCATAAATTACTATTGCATCCCCCGATCGACCTCTTTCCGTATCATAGTGTATAACCAAACAGTACCTTTCCCGATCTTGATTTCTACACCTATGGGCAATTGTAGGATACATGCCCCGCTTGTGACATACATAGCAAGTCTTTACATTTGGTCGACATTCCTCGGTACGGAATCTCCCACACCTTTTGCATCGAGGTTGATTACTTATCGTCGATCCCGACTGATTACACGGTAGTGGCCTAGGAATATAAGGTGCTAGTCTCACGGTCCATGTGTTTCCTTGACCACCACTTCGATTAAAATTTCTAGGCGGAACCCACTTTACTAGTCTAGATGAAGAGGCTCCTTGCCTCTTTTGCTACGATTCCTTTGAAATTTCCTTCTAATCTTTATCCGTTATCATTGCATTATCCATCATTTACGAAAAGATGTTAGCGGCTAACATACGTACCATGCTTCGTACTCTAGGGTTTAACCCCGTTAAGAATCGATTCTTTTTCATATTTTCATCCCCTATAATGAATGGGACGAATCTACACTCTTGTTCAAATATTTGTACATACTCGCCCACCAACATTCCATCTTGCGTTAGTGCTAGGAAGTCTTGAATTTTCTTAGCCCTCACATCTCGCGGTAAAATATTTATTGTAGAAGAATTCCTTGAATCCTTCCCAAGTTAAGGTAGGCACGTCTACTATCAATCGTGCGTTCTCCCACCATATGCGGGCATCCTTGGTTAGCATAATATGACACACGATACTCGCTCATTGTTGGTAAATTGTAAGTATTCGAATATCGCCTCCAAAGACTTAATCCATTCCTCCACTATCATTGGGTTAACACCCTAGGAGAATTCCTAGGGATTTATTTTACAAAACCTCTCCACCGTATCATACCTATACCGATGTGACGAAGGTGGAGGTCGTTGATGTATTGTCGAGAGTCGTCTCATTTGCTCCGCATGGACTTCTTGTTTTTTTTTTTGCATTGCTTGTTATTATTGTCACATCATATCCATCATACGATTTAAAGCGTATTATTCATTTCTATTATTATCGTTGGAGTCCCTTCACCTCCTGCTCGTACTTGATCCTTTCTTGCATTCTTTGACTTTGTACATGCTATGTTATGCTCAAGTTAGTTTTGGTATCGAAATCAACATATAATATAAATCATCCACGTACGTGCAAGATTATATTTATATATATATGAAAAGTATTTCATACAAAACAAGCACTTACAAGCACATCTACCTTCCAAAGGTTTTTGTGCTATATGTATAATCAAAAAGTGTTCCTATTTACATCCAAAAAGCGCACAATAGGTTTCCCCTATTAACATATCTACTTGGACCAAGTTAATGTACCGAACACAATGGGAAAACGAGTGCTCAACTCTCCACCAATCGATCACATTAACCGATGCAATATGTACTATCTCATAGTGAAGGGAAAAGGCAAACCCCAATTATACATTAGTCGGGTAAGAGTTCGCCTAACTCGTACTCATAGGAAGGCTCGGATTAGGTTTTGATAAGGAAATCAATCTATCGGACTCCTCCAAACCTCATCTAGCAAGCTGCCGATCTCTCGATAAGAGAGTCCGTCATAAGGTCAATCGTAGGAAATCTAGACTACGATAGTGGTCAAAAGAGGCATCGGCGAACACTATCCGTTGTATTAGGTTGTGTAATCGAATAACATGGGTCACCATATCCCGGTCCGAGGCCATAATGAGGCTATTTAGCTCGACCCAATATGCGGCTAGGGTAGCCCATTGACGACGTGTCCTAGCGACGCGGGGTATACGGAATAACCACGAGCATCAACAACAATAATATTACTAATCGTCAATATGCTAACATGAAGCCATATAATTATCATACACATTCAAGGAAAGGAATAATTAAATTCTTACTCGTTGGGTAGCGTACGGTCCTCGGGTTTATGTGACACTTAAGTTTCTACCCAATTGACTAAACCAAAGCTTGATACCACCTTGTGGCGCCCCTCTCTCGCCCCACTCGCTAATTACCTAAAAAGGAATGGCCGGACGAGGAACGTGTCACGCTAACATGACGAAATCCCGATTTAATACCTAATTCGTACATGCTCATGCATTAAAGGCACATTATATAATGAAACACGTACAATACAAATTACATAAGATTAATAAATACAGCGAAAGAAATTATAAATTATTTACAATACCATTAAAATGTCCACCGAGACCCCAACTTAAAATTACAATCAAAATAAACTTCGTTATGTTTGCGTCACCCATGAGCCCTTTTTAGAAGGAACCGGTAGCATCCTTGCTACTTTGACCCTTTCTCGTTATAACATAAAAATAACAACGAGGTGAGCCAAAGCTCGGTAAGTGGGGCGATACACGTGATATGTAATGCTTTTCGAATTTCCCTACCATACTCATTAATTTTAATTCGGGTACCCCGGGTATTAGTAAGTCTCCTCTATTGGTGATTACCGAATCGGCTAATGTTAACAACAAAATTATCCATTATTGTAGCCACCGTTAGTGGGAATCAATCGCCCAACGAGTACAATCATACAAATTAGAATACGCACACAGTTGGACTACTAATACCTATTTATTCCAGCTAGGTTACCAAACCTAACCATGTCAACCAATTCTCAATCAATTGATTTTTTTCTCAACCTATCCGACAATGCACATAATGCCCATGATGTTACATCTATCATATTAAACATATCCAACCTATACAGGATTCGATTTCATATATTTTCATAGATCCAACCTACACGAGGCTTTTGGGTATTCTCATACCTCTTATCATAATGTTCACCTCATTAGAGTTAAATATCGATGAATGGTATTGGTCGAGTCGTGGATCTAATTGTGCATGTGAATACTTCCCTTTTGTTTCCTTTAGTAAATCTCATCATTAAATTATTCAACACTTGAATTGCATAGTTATTAGTATTTAGCCCGATTTTCAATATGTTAAGGTATAATGCTACCTTCTAGCTTCGATTTTAACACTTTTAGGCCGAATTAAGTTCTTAACTCAAAATCTCGATTTCTTTTGCAAAGTTACCTTTCTAATTTTAATTTTATTCCTATTTGGACCTAATTGAACCATTACTTAACAAATTAATTTCATGAAACCCAAAACCCCATTTTTCCTAAGTTTGGGGCGAATGGGTCTCTTAATTTTGCAAAAAATGTTTTTTGATTTTATATGAAGTTTTCTTTTTTTCAAAATGACTAATCAAACCTAATTTTTTCACCATTAAAATTTAAGTCTTTAAGTATCAAAAAGGTGCCATCTTTCCCATTTTGGCCGAAAGTCACCTTAGGAAAAACCCTAAAATTCAATTTTTCTTCCTTCCTATTTTACTTTGTCCAAGTTCGTATCAATCCTAGTTTATTCCACCAAGTTTCGGTCAAGCCCCAATTCTTTCAATCAAATCTATCAATACATAAACATAGCCATGCACAAGGTTTTCCGAACTTAATAATCAACATAGCAACCATGCCTTACATATTCCATAACAACCAACAATTATATGCCAAGCCATCCAACACAATTCCAACACACAAACACAACACAACATAACCAAAAGCTTAATCAATTACATAAATTAACTTTTAAAAATAAAATAGATGGCATAGATAAAAAACCCACTTACCTAGTTTAGGTTTGTTAAGGATTTTTCTAGATTTTCCCTTTTCTTTCTTTCATTTCCTTTCCTTTCCCCCTTTTTTTTTCTTTTGCCATGTTTTTCCCTCTCCCTCTCAATTGGTTTTCTCTCTTTTCTTTCTTTGGTAGGTTAGGGGTTTCACAAAAAAAAAAAAAAAATACAGCCATACACTCTCATTCCTTATATATATACATGCTTCATTTTCCTTCATTACTTAGTATGACACATGTCCTTAATTAAGTTGTCCAAGTATAAAGTAAAGGAAGACTTTGGAAGGCAAGGTGGGAATTAGGAAGTCAAAGGTGATGAGTTGTCATAAATTATATTAAATGAAGTGCTTAGGTGTCTAGTTAGTTACTAAAGATGGTCATTAAGCTAACTAAATCCTTAGGCTAATTTAGCTTAAATAACATGAAATTTCTTTCCTAGAAAATTAGGCAATTCCTCCCTAAATAATTAATTCGACAATTTTCTTTCTAAAAATTTTCCAACATTCCCACATTTTAAAATACCTTTCTTACTTGTATAATATGTTCCATATATATACTAGAGAAAATGAATGGTAATTAGCTAAATCACCAAAAAATTTATCCCCTAATTCTTCACACAAACACCAAGCATAATAAAATCACCAAAACATTAAAATGGCACACAAATCACACCCTTGCCCAAAGTATGTACATACGAATATCCTTGTATGTATATTTATATGGTTACATTTTCTATGTTAAACTTAAACTACTACAAGATGTTTAAGACTTATAAAATGTGATTCTATAAGAAAATTGATGTAGACGAGTGATTTTCGTTCATATGATTTACTAAAAGGATAATACAGTCGACATGATTCAAGTATTCACAAGAGAAATAACATCATAAATACGAGAGAATGTTGGCAAATTATATAGAGATTTTTATAGAGTAGACCTTGATGGTCAATACAAAGTAGACCTTTATGGCCAATACGGAGATAGAATACTCGGGATGATGCTTGACATGTTTGGTCATAACTAATAAAATGAGCCTTGCATATGCATAACTTATTTATTTATATGCCTTTAATCATCGATTAATATGCTCGTCCAGAATGAAAATGATTATTAAGTTGTTGTGAAATGCTTGTTATATTTGAACTCGAAAATTTTTGTAATGGGTTCATCATTGAGTGGTGAGTCACTAGGAAACACATGTTTTGCTTTCGGATATTTAAAAGATAGAAGTTTTGAGTTACATTTAGAAGCTTACACAAGAATGATGAGTCAAAAGTTAGGAAGCTACAATCAACCTCTCTCTCCTCAACACTCACATTTAAAGTTAGAAAAAAAGTTTTTGTTTTTGACTTCGTCATTTATAGTGTACTCATATTCTTATGCATAGTTTGTATGTATATCTAAAAGTAAATTTTCTATGTATGAAATAGTTCATGATGACTTGTCTTGCATATGTTTATATAAAGTACAAGGGTGAATATATTATTTTCATATTTTAGACATGGTTTCCTAATATAAAAATAAAGGGTTACGAACTCTACTTGCTTCTCTCTCCATTTTCCGACCCAAACCACTAAAAATTGCTCTAAAAATTACCAATCTACCCTTCAAACAACTTTCACACCACCGAGATAGCTCTCCTCCCCTCCCCCCCCCCGCCCCCCACAAAATCTATCACTTTTCCTTTGCTTTTCTAGCCATAAAACAACTAGTGCCTCTCCCTCACCAATCCCTACACCAATCAGTTCTTCCTTGTCTTTTTCTTCTATTTTTTGACCAAAAACCAATTGATCTACCTCTTCCTCACTAAAATATAATAAAATAGCAACCAATACCATAAAGCTGATCCTTTTTCTCACAAATTTGACCATTAAAGCCAAACACACAATTAAAGCGACCTTTTTTTTTTTTTTTGCTTCTAAGATAACAACTATTTTATTTGTTGCCTTGTTTTCTCACTATTTGTTTCTTTTATGGCTCGATCAAAACTCTCGTTCCACTTATTAGCTTAAGATTTATGTGAGTTTTTGTTTGTGCTCTTTAGACTTTTTGTTTTATCTCTTTCAGTTTGGCGAGAGCATTTATTATAGGTTATTGGTTTGGTTTTTGTGTACGAGAAAAGTTGGTTTAGTTTAATTAACCATTTTGGTTAGTTTTTCTTTCTTTTTTTCTTTTTCAATTCTCTTTTCTTTTAATTTTTTAATAAATCATAGTGATATCCATTTTTTTTTACCACATGTTAGTGTATTCTAGCCATATTGGCATTTTTCTAGTTTCAAACAACTAAGGGTACTCAAATAGGAAAAAAAAATCAAAACTTGTGTACTCATATAGATTGAATGCACAACCTTTTATTCTAACGAATAATAATCAAAGGTTAGGCATTTAAAATACGGTTTTCTCATTTATACTATAATTAGTTGGGTATTTTCAAATTAATCTTCATGTCAAAATAGACTAAATACATAATTTTCTATGTAAGACGGTGTTAGATCATGTCTAACTTTGAATCGATTTTAGAAATCAAACTCTTTAAAGCCGGTAGTAGCCCATATTTAATGTCACGTAAAAAAAAGAGTTTTCTAAAAGTGAGAATCGAACCTCCGATTTGATGAGTCAAAAGCCCATCCTCTTACTACTCCACCTACAACATTGAGTGATTGAATTAATTTTATGTTAATTTAACTTTGTATCTTTTCGATATGTGATGATTTTGTTGATTTAATATTATTCAAATATTTTAGTGAATTTGATCTTACATTTTTATTTTTTTACCGAAGTTTACACTTATTATATTTTTGGTGTTTTTATTTTCAAGTGAATTTGTTATATATCAAAATCAAATTTATATATTTATTAAAAAAGTTAACCATATGGAGAAAAAAAAAAAGAAAGTTAATTGCAAATTTGTATATACTTTTTAAGGACAATTGAATGTTACAAAATATAAAGATATTTTTCACTCGTTTTGCTTGTGGATGGAGATGGAAGGACATTGTATTGATAACTAAAGTAAAACATTTGGGAGATATTTGATTAAAAAAAAAGAAGAAGAAGAAATTTTGAGTCCATTTATTTTAGAAGGTAAAATGAAAATAAACTCCAAAACTCGTTATTAAGATAGAAAGGCTTTTTTGGTGTCCAACTTTTTAATTTTTTTCTGTTTCGATGCCCAAGCATTGATTTCTCATGGTTGACTACCCAAGCTTCAATTTTTTTTTTTATTCGATGCCTTAGTTCACTCGAATCCTAATTTTGCTTATCCGTCAAACGAGAGTTATCACGAGGTAGTAAAAAAGCCATGTGGTAATAAACCTTACCACATGGCGAGTCAACTCTTACTATGTGATAGTCAATCCTGTCACTTCGTAACATCCCCAACCTAGGACCTAATAAGTTGAGAATATACCCATCCTTAGTCACATTCGAAGTGCAAAGAATGTAAGCTAACAAGGCATTATGATCTTATTGTAACGTATGTAAAATATTTGCATGATAAAAATCTTTTAATGACGTTCGAGTCCTATTTCTTACTTCAACTTCACTATAAATTTTTTGCGTTTATGTTGTGTTTATTTATCATGATATTTTATTTTAATTTATTTCATTTTACATGTTTGTTAAATTTCTAATCATGTCAATATGCAAGTGGATAATTTAAAGTAATTATACTACTACTACGATATTATTATTTTATTATTACTAATTCGATTACACACCTTAACTATTTACATACATGACCGATTCTTTGTCAACTACTCCGTATAATGGGTATACCCGAAAGCCAAACCCTTATCCAAGCTACATGCGTCCGATGCCTCCCTCGGTAGTCGGCTTTGCGAGAGAAGTGAGCCGTAGTATCTTATTTATCTACACCACAAGAAACTGTATGACCTATAGCCCGAGTAAGTTAACATATGCATGTAGTGTACATACATGTGTATGTATGCATAAAACACTAATATGAATAATGAATCATTTTTTCTTATGTTGTAAAACATTTCATAAACGAGCTTGAAAATTCTTTTTTCTATCTTTGGACATGCCCCATTTAAGTACTTCGGGGTTTTCATCACATATGTCCGGCGAACCAAACCCATCAACGGACGCGTCCTACCGAGCCTCTAAAAGTGCACGTCCGCACTTGCCCGACCTCGAACCATTATCATCACCGTATGAAAAACCCATGAAGCCCTTTCCTTAAAACCTCAAAGTCATGGAAATCGTTTCCTTTAAAATCATTTCGATAGCTATTAGATAACCATGACTTAAAACATTAGTTATAAGCTAAGCATGCGTATGCAATTTGCAATGAATCAACAAGTCGTATTAATTTATGAATGCTTAGTTAGAATTGTTATGTAACCAAGTCATAAGAATCGATATAAAATTGGGCGACATAACAGACATAGATAACATCAATCCAATATAAACCAACATCGCCATCATTGGCACATCAATCATCATAACCCAATTCTCATCATCGATCACATTCAAGCATAACCATTATTCATAACCTAATGCATTCATGTAGCATTTTAAAGAACATAACCATAACATAAAGGAAGATTAACATTTTCATTAAACTTACCTTTCACTTTACTTTCCTAAATTCTTTTCCTTAGGTTCTTAATTATCTTTTCATATTTGGTCTTTACCAAATTAAGTATCATTTCATGTTTCAACCTAACTAGGTATTATTTCATTGATTTAGGAGGTTCAATTTTGGTTTGGATCTTAATGGGCTTAAGGCCCAATTTTTTGTGACCCAATTTTTCTTTAACTTTTTATGCGCCCTTTTCATTCTAAACCATCTTTTTACTATGTTTTAAGTCTGAATCATCAAATTTAAGGTTTAAACCTAATTCTCCAAAATTCCCATTTAGGCCTAAACTTGACCTCTTTAGAATCCTAACATTTTCTCCTCATTTTGTCCCACCATTTTAACACTAAGTAGCCTAGATATGTAAAAAAAAATATAAGAATTATTTTAAATAAAATTTGGGACCCGAAATCTTGTCCAAATCCGTATTGGGCCTTAATGGGTCGAAATTGGGCCCAAGCCCATATAATCCATTTTCTTCAATTTTTAGCAAATTTTTCATTTCTACTCATCCAAAAATGCTTATTCAAGTGTGAATGACTCATCGAACCAGAATTAAATTACTTTGAACTCAAACCCTAATTTGCTTAGTTTAGGTCAATATAATTCCTAAAAATTAGTGGATTTTTCTTCAATTAAAGTGAAATTTTCATTTCTAAAATTAGTTCATGCTCAAATAAGTCAAAATAAAGTGTCAAAACACCAATGAAGTGAAAGAATTAAAAGCCCCCAAATTTGGTTCATCAACCCTAACCCTAATTTTTCTTAATTGAGCAATTAAATCAAAATCAAGCAATTAAATATGAAATTGACTTGAAATTAAGTATTTTTGTGGTGTAGGTGAGGTTAACTTACTTTTTTTAGCTCCAATTAGACTCTAAAAAGGTAGATTGGTGAAGGATTTCTCTTCCTCCTCTTTTCCTCTAAATTTTTGAATTTGATCTTTGAATTTTTTTCTTTGAGATTTTCAGCTTCCCACTTAAAATTCAAGCTTCTTTTACTGATTAGAGGTGGATAGAATTTATTAAAAAATTTTTGGTTGACTTTTAAGTGAAAATTTTGTAAGATTTTCCTTTGTGTTTTTTAATTTTTCCTCTCCTTTTTGTTTTTCCAGGACCCATATTTATATGAAATTTTTTTTGAATCATTTATCTAAGCTCTATCCTTAATTTGGGAAAATCTCAGTCCTTAATTCAATTTTCAATCATTCCTTTGAATTTGTCCTAATTTTTAGTTATTTATTCACCTTTTTATTTAACCCTTCCACCTTGATTATTTTTTTTTCATACTTTTTATTAGAAGTCAAAATTAATTAATTCTCTAGGTGGGCCAAATTTGGGAGGAAAATGATGAGTATTAGTCCTCCAAGTTTCTAGACTTTTTCATAGCTCATTCTTTCCTAACTCCCTCTTTTATGCAAAAACTCACTTCTAATACTTCCTTTTTATTTTTTAGGACTAATTTTTAACCCCTAACATTCTCACATAATTTAATTTGGATTATTATACTTTTAATTTTATGCAATCGAGTCCCTATTTTTATGCAATTTAGTCCCTTCTTTTAAAATTCCATTCTATACTTTTCAAAAATCAATTTTATTTCTAGAATAAATTCAAAAATTTATTAAGGGAGTTTTATTTAAATTTTCATAACTCGTTTCCCGTAATTTGACCCTTCAATTTATTTATTTAGTGTGAAAATTACACTTTTTCCTATAAAAATATTCCTTATACATACTAAAATTAATTTAAATTTTATAGACACTCTCACACATCCTATATGATTATTCTATGCTCTTAAAAAAATTTCTCATACTCTTAAGGTGCCTAATTAAATTATTTATCTCTAAAAATACTATTCCTACACTTAGAAAATTCAATGAAATATTCACCATATGTAGAAAAATTCATAAAATAATATAAAATAAGATAACACCCTTATAAAAATTATTCTAAACAAAAAAAAATATTTTTCATACACAAACAACATGCTTTAATTAATTTTCTCATGCAAGAACTACTATTCATGTATCGAAAAATCACTAAAATATTCTTTAAGCATGGAAAACTATTTTGACCCTTCTAAGTATTCTTTTAAGTTTCTAGTAATTATTTCTCATTCTCAAAAATATTTATTTATTTATTTATTTATTTTCACACGATTTTAATATTAAACTTTTATTACATTTCTATTTTAGCGGGCACTCGGGCAATACAACTTCAACACATCATACTCTCACGTAGCTATAGGTACTTAGATAGAAAAAAAAATTTAGGTATTAAATATATATATATATATATATATATATATATATAAAGATTGGATACCAAATATGTAATTTTTTAAAGAAATTTATTGTCTCTAGATTGCAAAATTAGTCCAATAATTTCTAATAAATATTTTTCATATCATACTCGTGGCATTTTTTTTTTACTTACTAATGGTAATTTTTAGTACGTGTATCAGTTAAAACTTACTTTTTAAAAATTCTAATCCATTTTGTATGTTTAAACAAATTTAAAATTATGTCATTTAATCCATATATATATATATATATATATATATAAGGTCCAATTAAGATTAAATTTAGAAAAATAAAAGGCATATAAGATTCAATTATGATTGTCATTTGTAGAATAAATGGTTGGCTAATGGAGAAAGTTACAAAAAATAAAAATTACTCTCTCTGTCTAAAGAGAAGACAGAGAGAAAATTGACCAACATATAATGAGTAACATAACTTTACCGTAGCCAAATAATTTGCTGAACTTTTTATAGTAAGTCGAGATGGGATATAATCGACATAAATAAATTTAAAGTGTAATATTTTTTGTAGCGATGACGATAATGATAAAGATAATAAATAAACTGTAAGTTAAGCTAAAAAGTAAATGCATTGTTAAAATTGCTTGTGCAATTAGCATAATAATAATAAAAAAATGCATGTAGTTGTTAGAATTTAAAATTATATGATTTTTAACATCGAAAAGAAAGTTTTGAGGGATTATATATATATTATGAAAGCATAAGCAATACATGAAATTTATTTATAATAAAGAAAAGATATATTGGAGTACAAGAAGGGGATAAACATTTGGTATGAAGAAACTAAAATAAATTTCTTGAGAACACTATATTTTTTGATGTCCGACCATTGATATGCCCTTTTTTTTTTTTTTTTTCTATTTAGGTGCCTAATCTTTAATTTTTTTTTCCTATTTCAATGTCTAACTTTTGAAATTTTTTTCTATTTGAGTGCTCATAGCTAACTAAGAGTATGATGTGCTCACGTGGTAGGATTGATCTGTCATGTGACATTTTTTAATTGCTACATGATAGATCTCGCCGGACTTGTTAGCAAAATTAGGATTCCGATGAACTCGGGCACAAAAAAAAAAAAAAAAGAAAAGAAAAGTTGGGCACTAAAAAAACCTTTCTCTCATGCTATTAATGTTGTAGAAGAAAAAAAAATCAAAGTTTGGGTAATTAATTATGAGAAATTAACATTGAACACTAAAAATAAATAAACAAATAAAATGTTGGGCACTAAAAAAAACCTTTCTCTCATGATATTAATTGAACGGTTGAATTATTAACCTGAGTTGTAAATAACTTGCATTATTGGCAATTCTCTACTCACATTCACATGCAAAACCAAAGATAGAAAAAAAATAAAATAAAAAATCATTCTATTCACATTAAATGACAGATATGATTTCTGTGTATACTTTTTTAATATCCATATATGCCATTTGGAACCAAGTTTAAAACTTTGTTGACAAAATCAATCCATCTTCTGCTCATCATTGATATATATATATATATATATATATAAAAGTAGAGTAAATCAGGGAAGGTGATGTCACTTCTTCATCACTTCGTCGTAATTACTTGACAAAAGATTGTGTGATTGAATATTATAAACAGAAAAGATAAGGTTTATTATTAAATAGTGTTAAAAGCACCCTATGTAATTTGCTTGTAATAGTATAACAATAATAACAATCTGCTTTTTAATAAAGTATTTTATTGCTAGCCCAATAAAGATGCTTGTTCCCTTTGCTTCAAACCTTTTTAGCAGCAGGCCAGTCAAGCAGGCTAACTCATACAGTACAGAAAGAGAACTGTCCTCCTGATTGGTCCCACCCCTTTACACTTTCATACAAGTTTACTCAAAAGCAATTTGCCTATGAGAGCGAAGCATGGAAGAAGATGAACCGAGAATTTTATTTTAATGTCTGATACGATGCATTTTTCTTTTTCTTTTTTTCTTTTTAATCCTTATTATGTGATAAAATGTATTTGTACAATATTGAGTTTAAACTTGTAAAAATTACATTTTAGCTCTTATTCATGGAGAATGAATTTCAAGATTTGCTTTTATTTTTGTTAACTCTTTTAGCTTCTTTTTACCTATTGTTCACTTAATATTTATGCTTTAAGCATCTTTTTTTTTTTTTTTCATAATGAATGCAATTACTATTGGCATATATTATTTTTAATTTGAGTTCAACTTTTATTTATATGATGGCTACTATTACTTATCATTATCCAATAAAACAAATAATTTTTATAATTAATAAAATACAGATATTTTTTCATTGAATCAGATTAATTAAAACTATCAAATGATCAGTGCTATTCTTTTATTTTTTTTGGGGGGTAAGTCAACCGATTATGCAAACGATCTTATTTAGTTTACTTATTAACTAAATTACATCTATGTTTAAGAGATTTTTTTATGATTTATAAGAAAACCTGTTGAGATTAATGATTTAGAAAATAAAAATTACTCAATTAAAAAAGAAAACAACATAATTTTTTTATAATAATTTGAAGCAATGCGATAGTTGATAACTAGTTAATTATACAATGAAAGAGAGTTATTTCTTATTGTATAGCTTCAAACTCTATGACCCAAAAAAAAAAAAAAAAAAGAGCTTTGCTAAAGGGTTTGATGCTGATTATGTTTTTGAGCAACGTAAGGAGTTTATTAGGCTCTAATATATATAATGACAATACAACATTTTAATGTTTGGTAATTTTATAACATTATTCGATACCAACAAACATTTTTCGCTTTAGGGCGTTTCGTTTGAATGTGTAGATATTTATCTCCTTTGAATATAAATCCAACGACGGTGCGTTCCAAAAATAACAAACATTTTTCACTTTAGACGACAATCGTGGTTATTGAGGACCCCATGAACTTGAACTGTACCAGAAAAGGTTGAAGTGGCCCCATCCTTGCCTTCTGGAAGGACGCCCCACGTGGAATCCTTTATACACGGCCACGTTTTCAACTTTGAGGAATCTTTTTTTTTTTAATTTCTCTTTTATAATTGTCTTGTTTCTTTTTCGTAACCCCACTATTAGTATCTGTGAGAGGCCAAGCCAACCACCATGAGCCCTTGAATTGAAGGGGCAGATGTATTAATTGACCGCCTGTGGACCCCTACTCCTCACCCCCAGCATGTCTGTTGGACCCCACCTACCTTCTCTTAACGACAAACCCCAAATTTTAAGCAAATTAGAATATATTGTTTAAACAAAAGATAGAAAGGTGACAAATCAAGTAAAAGGAAGAACCTCAATTTAGTCATCTAATTGTTGGTACTTTTGTTATATGATTCCTAAGGAAATTTATTCTTCAATTAGATCATAAAAGGTTCCAAAAATTTTCAAAGAATTTCTCAGGCCCACACAATTAACGAATTTATCAAAAATTCGATGGACAATTATAAATTTATATTATGTTATACATAAATACTTAAATATTTATCAATTTCTTACTATTTTAAAATTATTGAATCCAACTATATCTTATGTATAGATTTAAATAACATATAATTCTTAACCAATTAGAAAACTCAACGTGTGTAATGGATTATTTATCTTTTGTAATAATAATAATAATAATAATAGTAATTTGTACTATCTCAAATTTTATAATGTTTTGAAATTGAGAGTACTTACTAGATTTTGATCTATTTAATAATTCTATATTAAGCATTTTATATTTAATTCTAATTTCACATGTTAAACGAGTACAATGAAAGAAGCGAAAAAATAAAAAAATAATCAACACCATTCATTTTGTGGTGCCCACATGTGGGTTCCATAAAATCAATGGTGGTGGTGATTTGTGTCTCCATTTGTCGTATTTTATTCGGGATATTCTATATCAATCTATACTAAATATATGTGCTGGGATAAATAATATTGAAATCTAAATGAAAACTATATATACAAATATGAATATTAAAATTTTTGTTTTCTTAATAATAAGTAGCTTTTTTTTTATTAGGAAAGTAAGTAGTAGTTATTTAGCTTAATAGTACTCAATTATTTATTTCCATAATCAATAATGATATTGAATTATTTTCATGTGAAAGAGTTAATGGATTCAAATTTTTTTTAAAAAAAATTATGGGATTTGATGGAAAAATATAATAAAATTTTCATTTCTATGAATGTAAAAAACACAAACATAATATGCTCATATCATCTATCTTCCGTAATAATAATAATAATAATAATAATAATAATAATCTTTATTGTCTCAAATTTTATAATGTTTTGAAATATATATTGATTAAGAGTACTTACTAGATTTTAATTTATTTAATAATTCAACATTAAACATTTTATATTTAATATCATATAGATGTTGTACTTATGATATATAATCGTTCTGTAATATTAAATATTAAATATTAAAAATCTCAAATTAGTTTTTTTTTTTTTGAGAGTACTTAATCAAATCTTTAAAAGTGCTTAATTTTATCGATTAAATTTATAAAAGTTCGTTAAGTTTTTAATTCAGTATTTTTCATATCAATAAAAGCTATTCAAAATGCATATGTAAAACTGATCATTACATAGTTGAATGATTGATTTGAAAACTATTTTAAGAATCTATTTGGAGCTTATTAGGCAAAAAACAAGGAAAATTTGAGATGGAGGAACTTGAATAAGATTTTATGAGATAGAGATTTAATTGATAAACTAGTTTGCTAGAAAACTAAGTTGAGAATTTCTTGATAATTAGGGGACTAAATCGGGGTTTGGCCCAATGCAAAAGAAAAGGAAAGAAATTTGGGAGACAAGAAGGAAGGAAATCAAGAAATTAAAGGAAAGTAAAAGAATTGAAAAGAAAAGAGAAACGCGTTTTTCACTAAAGAACTCAAGCACTGTTGAATCTTTACTCTTTCTTTTCTCTATCTTGTTCGCTCCTTCTCTCTCAGTGAAAGGACCCTGAAATTAGGGTTGTGGTTTTGATATACAGAAAAAAGAAAAGCCTCTCAATTCATTCACTACAACAACTGAAATAGAGGGGTTTTCAGTGTTTGAGAGACCCTTTTGAGGGTTCTAAAATGGGTTCCTCCCATTTTTCTTCTTCAGTAGTCAAGTGGCAATTTTTCACAAAGCTGAAACTTTTCTCTCTCTTCTGTGCCTTCTCGCTGTCACTTAACGGTGTCGCTTCTTTTGATTCTGACAAATCTGTGCTGTTACAGTTCAAGGACTCAGTCGCTGATCCTTTAGGGCTTCTCTCTGGCTGGAATCTGATCAACACCAACCACTGTCACTGGACCGGCGTGTCGTGTGATGCTAATTCGCGTGTTATTTCGCTTAATATCACTGGAAATGGCAACTATAGAGGTAAGAATATTGGAAATGGAACTGCTTTTTTGTGTTCTGGTGATTCTGTTGAGCTTTCACTGTACGGGTTTGGGATTAGGAGAGATTGTAAGGGTAGTAAGGGGATTTTAGGGGGAAAGTTGTTGCCTATGATTGCTAAGCTAGGTGAACTTAGGGTTTTATCATTGCCCTTTAATGGGTTTCAGGGTTTGATACCTAGTGAAATATGGGACATGGAGAAGTTAGAGGTTCTTGATCTGGAGGGTAATTTTGTATCTGGGCCATTGCCGGTTACGTTTTCCGGGTTGAGGAAATTGAGGGTTCTGAATTTAGGGTTTAACAGGATAGAAGGAGAGGTACCGGGTTCACTTTCTTACTGTGGAGGTTTGGAGATTTTGAATTTAGCTGGTAATCGTATTAATGGGACAATTCCAGGTTTTGTTGGTGGGTTTAAGGGTGTGTATTTGTCATTGAATCAGCTTGGTGGTTCTCTGCCTGAGGAGTTTGGAGACAAGTGTGAGAAACTTGAACATTTGGATTTGTCTGGGAATTTTTTGGTTGGAGGGATTCCTAGTAATTTAGGGAAATGTGGGAATTTGAGGACATTGTTGTTGTATTCAAATCTGTTTGAAGAAATTATTCCACGTGAACTCGGCAAGCTTGGGAAGCTAGAAGTGTTGGATGTGTCAAGGAATAGTCTTAGTGGGTCAGTACCTCCTGAGCTTGGAAATTGCTCGGCATTGTCCGTGCTTGTGCTTTCAAATATGTTTGATCCATATCAGGATGTTAATGGTACGAGGGGGCACAGTTTGTTGGATCGTTTGAGTTCTGTGAATGAAGATTTCAATTTTTTTCAGGGAGATATTCCTGCAGATGTTCTGAATCTTCCGAAATTGAGGATGTTGTGGGCACAGAGTGCAACTCTTGAAGGCATGTTGCTGAGCAACTGGGATTCCTGTGATAGCTTGGAAATGATCAATTTGTCTCATAATTTCTTCACAGGAGAAATCCCTCGTGGGTTCAATCGCTGCAAAAAGCTGTGGTATCTGGATTTGAGCTTCAATAGGCTTAATGGGGAACTTCTTGAGGAGTTTCCAGTTCCTTGCATGACCGTTTTTGATGTCAGTGGAAATGCGTTGTCAGGTTCCATCCCCAGTTTTCATAGCAGCAGTTGCCCTCCTGTTTCTTCCATGAATGATAATCCCTTAAATATTTATGACCCATCATCTGCCTATTTATCATTTTTTGCATATAAAGCTCAGGCTGGGAGTCCTGCTATGTCACTTGGAGGAAGTGGTGGAATTGCAGTTTTACATAACTTTGGGAGCAATAACTTAACTGGGACTCTCCAGTCTATTCCTATTGCACCTGTAAGATTAGGAGAGCAAACTGCTTACACGTTCTTGGCTGGAGAGAACAAGCTCAGCGGGCCATTCCCAGGGGTTTTGTTTGAGAATTGTGATGGATTGAACACGATGATTGTTAATGTTAGTAACAATAGAATGTCTGGTCAGATTCCGGCAAATATGGGTCCAATGTGCAGATCTCTCAAGCTTCTGGATGCCTCTAAGAATCAGATTATTGGAACCGTTCCCCCAAGTGTCGGCGAATTGGTTTCTCTTGTTTCTTTTGACATGAGTTCGAATCTTTTGCATGGGCAGATACCATCCAGTTTCAGCCAAATAAGGGGTTTGGAGTACCTGTCTTTGGCTGGTAATGGAATAAATGGTTCTATTCCTTCTAGCTTAGGGAAGCTGCAATCTTTAGAGGTTCTGGATCTCTCTTCAAACTTTCTTTCTGGGGAGATACCAAATGATCTTGTGAATTTGAGAAACCTGGCTACTCTTCTGCTCAATAACAATAAACTCTCCGGGCAAATTCCCTCTGGTTTGGCAAATATGACATTCCTCGCAATGTTTAATGTCTCCTTCAATAACTTGTCTGGGCCGCTGCCGTCAAGTAACAATTTGATGAAATGTAGCAGTGTTCTTGGAAACCCATATCTACACCCTTGCCATGTTTTCTCCCTAGCGGTGCCATCTCCTGATTCTCAAGGAAGGGCTTCTGAGGCACAAGGCTATGTTTCTAGATCAGGTCAAATGAAGAGTCAGAATGGTGGCTTCACTTCAATTGAGATAGCATCAATAGCCTCTGCATCAGCCATTTTTTCGGTTCTCCTTGCTCTGATATTCCTATTCATCTACACCAGAAAGTGGAATCCGAAGTCCAAATTAATGGGATCTGCCAGAAAGGAAGTAACAATCTTCACAGACATTGGGGTTCCCCTGACATTTGAGAATGTGGTGCGGGCCACTGGGAGTTTCAATGCAAGCAATTGCATTGGCAATGGGGGTTTTGGGGCCACTTACAAGGCAGAGATCTCTCCAGGAGTTCTGGTGGCAATTAAAAGGCTTGCAGTTGGACGATTCCAGGGCATTCAGCAGTTTCATGCAGAGATCAAAACCCTTGGAAGGCTCCACCATCCAAATCTTGTCACTTTGATTGGTTATCATGCAAGTGAAACAGAAATGTTTCTCATATATAATTATTTGCCAGGTGGTAATTTGGAGAAGTTTATCCAGGAAAGGTCCACAAGGGCTGTGGATTGGAGGATACTTCACAAAATTGCTCTGGACATAGCTCGAGCACTTGCCTACCTGCATGATCAGTGTGTACCTCGTGTACTACATAGGGATGTTAAGCCCAGCAATATTCTTTTAGATGACGATTTCAATGCCTATTTATCCGACTTTGGTTTAGCCAGGCTCTTGGGAACTTCTGAAACCCATGCTACTACAGGTGTGGCTGGAACTTTTGGCTATGTGGCCCCAGAGTATGCAATGACATGCCGTGTTTCAGATAAGGCTGATGTTTATAGTTATGGGGTTGTGCTTCTTGAGTTGCTTTCAGACAAGAAAGCTTTGGATCCTTCATTTTCCCCGTATGGGAATGGTTTCAACATTGTTGCATGGGGATGTATGCTCCTCCGGCAGGGCAGGGCTAAGGAGTTCTTTACAGCAGGATTATGGGATGCTGGTCCACATGATGATTTGGTAGAAGTCTTACACCTGGCAGTTGTGTGTACGGTTGACACGCTTTCTACCAGGCCTACAATGAAGCAGGTTGTACGACGGTTGAAACAGCTGCAACCGCCTTCATGCTAGTTTGCTTGATAAGGATTATGTTTGATTAACATAGTGATTTGTAGTGGGTAAGCCCCATCTTAATTTATGCTCTCTTGATCCTCGTTATGGGCTGCCCTTAGGTAGAGCTAAACACTAGTGATTCCCACCTGTAAATTCTAATATAGTTTTGCCTCCATTTTTCTAAGCTGTTTCCCCACGTATGGGGCTAACTGATGAATCTGCAAAAGAATGCAGATATTCATTTGCTACGGTGTATACATGAATCTCAGTTTCCATTTGCTTAATAAAGCTATAGAATTGACATCTTTTCTGGGAATTTGTTTGGTAAGTGAGCTGTACAAATGGTTATTGCCCTCGTAATAAATCGTGTAGTAGTTTTAGTTGGTTGCAGGTCTCATCGCATGTGACGTTAAATGTAACGGGAATTTTGGCCATAAAGTCCATGCCTGTGTTTCTAGAGCAGCAAAAGGTTATCCACGCCATGCATTCTTGATCAAATCATAACCTTGGCACTGTAGAGACGAAGTAGATCTGCAAATGGCTGTTGTGGGGTTGTTTGGCTTTGTAATCATGTTTTCGGTGGTTCTCGTTTCTTTTTCATTCACTTCTGTTGGTTCACGAGCGACAGCAACGATCATGATATCCAAATTTAAAATAAGATAGACAACAACTGCCAATTCGTGGTTTACCTACTTCGTATACCACTTCGTTAATGTCGACTTTGATCTCTCAGGAAGACATACTGTTTGACTACTTGCTGGTTTTCTGAAATTAGATCTTGCATCTCAGCTGCATTTTCTCTTTATGAGTCGTATTCTGTACATTAATTCCTGAACCAAAAAGGATCAGGCTTTAGGCCCTTCAAAGTAGGATGCAATGGCCAAAGAGTGGACCGTGGCTTTCACTTCTCCTATGCCCCACTTTTTTAAGCAGTCCCGCAATAGACCCATCTTCTGCTAGTGCTCAATTAAAGCTTAGATCAAGAATTCATTTACTTTTTCGAAAAGAAAATAGGCAGGCCATATAACACAATTCACCAGGTTGGCCTGCTTTACATTAGGAAAAAAAAGAAAAAGAAAAAAGAAGGGATATTTGCATCATAAGAACATCAACCTTTAATGTTTTTTTGTCAATTGAATATATAAATAATAAATTTATTTTGATTTTAATGCATAATTTTTTTTAAAAAAAATTACCAATTGAATACTTTAATTAATTTTTTCGTTGATTGATGATACTAAAATATCCATTTACAATTTTATCTTTTTTTTTTTTTAATTCAATCAAGAACATAAACTTTAATTTTATATATTTTTTTATGCCATTAAGAACATAAACTTAATTTCTCTATTTAAATATAATATTTTTTTTAATTTTTTATTAATTTTTTTTATTAACTGATGATTTATTCATTACTTTTAGAATATCAAATCATATATATTCTTTTTTTTTGAAAGAAACTCTCTCAATGCTCTACAAGTAATAAATATTTTTTTATTAAACGTAAAGACATAACTATGTTTAATTTGAGATTTTACAGTCAAAGAATAATAATTTTTTTAATTATTTGTTAAACTTTAAAATTTTATAATGATTTGTTAAAAAAACTTTCCTCAAAATAAATAAATTATAATTTAATATTCTAAAAAAATAAATATTTTATTAATTAAAAATTAGAAGAAATACTTGATTAACAGTTTAAAAAAATTAATATACTCAAATAAAAAATTAAAATTTATATAGTTAATTAAAAAATTATAATTTATAGCAGATACATTATTAATCAACAATGACCTGATAAAAATACTTCTTTAGCATATTTGAAAAAATCAATGTACTAAAAAATAAATAAAATAAAATTCATAGAGAAAGAATTAAGAAATTAATGTACGTATAATCCATTTATCCCTTAGAAGAAAATATCTTGCATCCTGCTCCACGGCCGAAAATAGAAAAAAAAAAAAAAAAAAAGGAAAATGATTTACGGCTACAGGGATTATATTTGATACAAGCCAATAAGGCAATAACTGGGGGGAAAAAATTGAAACTGAAAAGAAAATTAAAATTTCATTAGCCTTAACCTTTTTGGTTCCTTTTTCTCCGTCCGTTTAGCATGAGAATTACGATTACAAAAAAGGAGGAGAGGGGTTAACAACTATATGCTTAAGAGGTTGTTCTACATCACCACCACCAGCATGCTTGACAAACTCAGCTGGTGAAAGAAAGCTTCCGTGGCAAACGCATACTATCCTCACCTCCTCACCTTTCCTATATCGGTAGAGAAAACCTTCTACTCGTTTCCCGTTGGAACCATCTCCTATTGCGGATACACATGGCATGTCCTCCAACACATCCCTCACTGCTTCCTTGGTTCCTTTCTCAGCGACTATAAGTTTGTTAGATCCGTTCTTTTCGATTGCAACTCCTGCAGGGCAACCTGATTTTTCAGCTGGTGTTAATCCAGGAGCGATGATCAATTTCTGCTCACACACTGACAAAGACTGGACACTGACAGGGCTTCTTGATTCGGTGCATTTGGTCATTCCTATATTGCAACAAATAGAATAGAGGAATAAGAGGTTGGATGGAAGAAAATAAGTTCCTTATTCAAATATAATAAGAACTTGTGGAAAATTAAAACGATATTTATAAAATCCAAGAAGCTGCTGGTCCCTGCACTGACACAGAGAGAGATCAACAGGAGCACATACTATTATTATTGCGAGAATGGTATCTCATAGGTCGATACATTCAAAACAAAGAAGCCATAAGCTTCAGGTGTATCATACAAGGCTGGCAACCACAGCATATGAGCTTCACCAGAATGAACATGTTCATCAAGATTATTATCTGATATTCAACAGATACACTTAATTTGAAAGCTAAAAAAGACAAACCAAATGCATCCGTCATGTATAGCTTCAACGAAGAGTTTTGCTTTAGCCTTGGGTGTTCTTACGCCAAGAGAAGCTATGCAAGCTTGCCATCAAGAGCGTATCTTACCCAAGTACTATGGATATGGAGATCCCAATTATATATGATGGGTTTTAAACAAATATTATCACCAAAAAACAACCACATAGAAGCTAAAATAACTATCCGAGATTCAAGACTGTCTGACATCCGGACTAAGGTAGCCAGGAAGCTATGCCTTGGAAGTCTGTCAAAAAATTAGCATAAATAACTATATGCATTGAAAGAAGCCTCAAGTCAAGCTAGCATATATAAATTGCATGCAAAATGTAAGCACATACATTTCAGGCTCACTCAGTTGTGCACTACTTTCAGGAAATGACTTCTATCGCCAGAATAAATTGGGCTGCCTAGCGAACTTTGTATCAACAGCATGACTGGCTCATCTAATGAAGCAAACTAGAAAAGAAATATGCAGGTCCTGTACGGAGGTTTTACTCCTTAAAAAGGCACTAACAAAGAACGATCCCTCCTCATACTCTTATGACCAACACCATCATTTTTTTAATTGTTTGGTCCGTCTAGATTGGTTTTTGTATCATTTTCCACAGTGATAATGCTTAAATGGTAGAAGAATTAAAACTGAGAAGTGAATCAATTGGACAAGAGCATAACAAGCTAATAAATTGGCCACTACTGATGCTATCACCACAAACCAATAAATTCCAGTCAATTCATCTATACATTTATATCATAAAAATATGGCCAAGTGAAAATGATAAATGGAGCTCTCATGCCTTTCCCTATACTGTTTTGCACTGATCGGAATGTGAAGATGACAAAAACAGAGAAACATCTTATGCATAGTTAAATAGGATTGAGAAAAATGGGAAATGGAATCACCAATCATTGAATATTTCTACTACATTTAGATGGCCTATTCTAGTCAACTAAAATTGAAAATAGTAAACGGATAAGCACAAAAGCTCTCTTGGAAATAGGTTGGTAAATGTAAAGGCCTTTCTGAGTTCTAACGCTTCAGAACAGATTTCTTACTGCAAAACACCTCCGCAGCAAACAGCAAAGAATTCATAGATATGTAACGGAACCAGACAGGCAAAAGTTAATACATTCACAGACTACTAAACTTCGATGGAGCTAAACGATATACAAAGAAGCATATGGTACAAAAAGCCCAGCTTGTTGCAAGCTCGAAAAACTAAATGAAACAATCACATGAAACATAAACGATATGATTTTCAACAAAGTAGACAAAACAATTACTAAGAAGACGCTCAAAAAAAAAAAAAAAAAAAAAAAGAAGCTTCCAATTTGTCTACTTCCATAGATTAGTTCGGAGGAAAATTGAACTGCTAGAGAATAATATAAATGCTAGAAAATAATATAAACCATATCCTAAAATCTAACCCAATAGCTTAAGTTTTAGAATTGATATGGTTCTTCGATATTGCATTAGAGCTCGAATCTTCGTGACCAGACAGCCACGAATCTCACCGTTCTCATTCTTTCTTTTAATTAAAAATATGACAGCACAATATAGCATGGGCTTTCATTTGAAGAAATATGTTAAATCATATTCTAATACCTCATCTAAAAACTTAAAACTTCTGGATTGAAATGATTTATTAACATAAACAAGCCAATATCAAGCTCAAATAACATCATCCATAATCACAGTATCTTAATAGCAATAATACAAATCAAATTTCAAATCAGCTTCAAAGCAGCCACATCTGCACCAAATTTTTAAAGGAAAGGAAAGAGGAGGAGGGGGGTGGTTGGGAACCTTCTCCGTACCTTGAACTGGCTGGCTCTGAACATCTGTTATCGCAGGTGATCCAGTCGCATGTGATGCTTGTGATAATGGTGGTGCTGCCACTTCTGCCTGTCTTAACAGTCCTTCTATACCAACACCAAACAAACCATTGAAATTCTTAAGGAACTCTTTTTGATGGTGATTACCAGTTGTGCCATTTTCTCTCTTATTATCTTCATCACCGGTCTTTTTATCCTTCACTGCTTTGCAATTCTTTTGCTTCTCTGATCTCTTCCTTTTAGCCTCCATTCTCCTAAGCGTCTGCATCTCTTTCCTCTTTCTCCACTCCTCCTCTGTCTCTGTTGGCAAAGAACAAGTCCTTGAAAGACTATCACTTTCCATTTTAGGTACCACAAAAGCATTTCCATCTCCATCTCCATTTACATTCTCTCTCATAGGGTTAAGAAAATCTGCTGCTGTAGAAGATGATCTGGTAATCTTCTTGGCTTCTGGGTCCACACCAAATCTACCATTTAATGAAAGCCCAAGACTTAGCTCAAGGTCTTCTTCTCCTTCTTCTCCATTTAGTTTGTGATTATAATGATTCCCATATATGAACCTTTGCAACAAATCCTTAGGAAAATTGTTACTCATAGAGATATTACGTTGCTGCAGGGTCTCAATGTTCTGAAATTTATCTGTTTGTTCCATTTCATATATAATCAACGCAAAAACCAAAAAAAGCAATGAAGTGAAAAAGATTTTGATACACAACTAGAACAACCCAGATTTTGAAATTTGATTAGGAACTGAAATCCCATCACCAAGAAAACATTGAAGAACCAACAACTTCAAATTCCAACATGAACAAACCATACATTTTGAGCTAAAAATCCTAATTATTTTACATTTTAAAAACAAATCCTTCCACAAGACTCCTCTCATAACAAACACCAGAAAAAATTCTCTACATTACAACCCAAAATTTTCCAAGATATCAAACTGAAATCATTGAAACAAAAAAATTCAGAAGCTAAAGAACCAAAAAGAAAAAGAATAAATCAAAAAACAGAACAGAAATGCAGTAACGTTTGTGCCTTTGGGATGATGATATCAAGTTGTGAGGGGACGATAACACCCTTGAGATGATAAAAAATGTGACACTTGGAAGGCATGAACGAGGGTGTGCTGAGAGAAGCTGCCACGTGGGTGGAGAGAAGAAGTAGCAGATTCCGAGGTGACGCCAAAGCAGCGTCACCAACTCTTTGGCTGTATTTTTCTCCTTTTGGATATTTATATTTTTTAAAATTTTGTTAAAAAGAAAGATGACAGTAACCACACACGTGTCGTTATTTAAAACGTGGAGGTTGATTACGCCACCACGTGTCTTCCTAAAATCTCGGCCTCGTAATGCCGCAACTTTTATCGGGTAAGACTTGGGAGTCAAACAATGGTCTTTTTTATTTATTTTTTATAGGATAATACCTAAAAGAGTAAATTACAAATTAACAAAAAAACTAAAATAAAACGAGGTGTTACTATTTGAAATACTGTAGTTATAGAGATATTTTACTGCAGATACTCACTCAAAGTCTCTGTTTCTTTCCCTATTCATCTTACCTTGCTTGCTTCTTTGTCGTTTATTTTTTTCTCATCTCTTCTCCACCATTAGATTGTGCTTCTCAAGTTTTCAATCTTATCTCTAAAATAAATATACCCATCAAAACCTAGAATTCTTTTATCTCTTTCTTTAAAATTGCGGCCGCACTCTGCTCTATCCATCTCCACCACCGCGACCTCACCATCTTCAAAGAACCCTCATTCTCCTTCCTCAACAAACTCCTCCGTTCCACGGTATCACTTTCACCTTTGTCCCTCCCAAGCCGAAACCCGAACTCCTTGCAAAGTTTCGAGGTGACACTGCTTCTCTCTCTTAAAAAATTAAGATGGAGTTCGTGGTAAAGAGAGGAGAGAAATGATGAGGAGATGGAGAGAAAGAAGATGGATGGCTATGCTTAGGTTGGAAGTAAGAAAATTGATCTCATGTGATATATATATATATAACTTTCTTTCTTTCTAAAATTTCACAATACATCTTCTTCTTCTTCTTCTTCTTTTCAAAAGGCTTATTTTTAAGCTCGAAATGATGAATGATCAAGCTTTTGCTGATAATAGGAAAGAAGAAGAGAAAAGAGCCATATATATATATATAATTTGGCTTTGGGTGTCATAGAAAAGGTGAGAGTTTAACAATGAATAATTTTGTTAAAGAGTTTGATTTAAATTTCATTATTTTTGTGGTAGAAATGAAAAAGTTACTTTGGTACTTGGTGGTGCTTAATGCGAGTGGGTTTGATTTGAAGAGGAAGGAACATAGAGGGAGAGGAATTCAATGCTTTGTTCAAAATCGAGTCACTTCAACTTTGCAAGGAAAATTTTTTCCTTGCTTGCTTTTTTTTCTTTCCATGCATTTGCGTCCCATTATGCTTCTTACATTGTCTTTTTTGGCGAGTTGATATGTTTTTCTTTGTGGACTTGGTGATTGTGTACGAGAGAAGCGAAAGAAATTATTGATGAATGGGCGTGGTTTGATCCACGAGGAGAGCATGCATCCTGCTGGTTTAATGGGTAATATTTATCATAGTCATCATTATCCGAGTACTTCATTTTCAATTTTGCTATTCGGGAAAATTGTTATAAATTGGGATTGAGAATAACATTGAAGGGATTAATGAGTTACAAATGGAAGAAGGTTTGAGGATTATTCATCCATCTGGTTAACTAACTACCGTAAGATGGCACTTATTTTTTTTATCTCCAATTGAAATCAAGACTATCTATTTCGTGGATTCTACTAAATCCAACAACCTCGCCTAGGCTACCGGGGTTTTCTTTTCAACTCCTTTTTTTTTCTTTTTTTCGCTTTGCTTTTCGGGTTTTTTGTTTTTTTCAAAACAAAAAGGAAAGGTTTTTTAGAAGGTGATGGAGAAGAAAGTTGAATAATTTTGCTTTTGGGAGTCATAGAAAGGTCAAACATTTGAAACAATTAGGAATTTTTTGCTTTTATGAATAAAAATGACTTTTGAGTGACTCTTCGGTTTAAGAACGGATTCTTTTTTCAAGACTTTGATTTGAATTTCATTGTTTTTGTGGTTGAAAGTAAGAATTCGAAACTTTGGTTGTCTTGAATACGAAGTGGGCTTAATTTAAAAAGGAAGGACCGTAGAGGGAGAAGACTTCGATGTTCCGTTTAGAATCGGCCACCTCCGACTTGGCCGGGAAGAGTCTGTTCAAGAACTTGGACACAAGACTTAGGATTATCCTAAGCCTCTATCAATTGTTGGATCTCGCTGGTTCTATTGAAATTCGGGTAATTATATAATTTGGCCATCAACAAAACTCAATGTTCTACTTAATTGGCTATTGGTTTTTGAATATTTTGAAAGAGAGTGAGCCAATTAGGCAAAAAAGCTCATAGGATAGGAGGCTTATCCGACATGTGTTCTGCTTGATAACGTTTTCTTTAAAAGAAGCAGGGAGGGTCACTCTTAGTTTTCACTCTATGATAATTTAAATTTGGATAATTATAGTCTTTGTTAGAGTTGGGTATCCTTACTTTTATTGGGTCAATTGCTTAACCAAAAATAATTATCATTCAATAATGTGCATTGTCTTTGTTTTTTCTTTAGATTTTGCCTTTTTTCTTCTCTTTTTAATATTTTCTTTTGTGTATTCAAATTAAAAAAAAGCTGTGTAAACATGTTCTTTCATTTGTGTATCTTGCGGACATTGGATATAGTAGTTGAGAATCCAGATAAATTCACGGTTATGGCATTTGTAGTTGGTTCAAATGTTACTCTTCTTGTCGATCAAGTACAATTGCTTTGATGTTATATAAAACTTGCGGTATCTTGATTATCGGATTATGTGCTTTGAATTATATGATTCCAATCTACTCTTTACTTAGTGTTAGAGCCGATGATAAGGATAATTATCTTAGCTACTTGTCTTTACCTATTTTTTTTTAGTAGATCAAGAATTTAAGAAAATGAATCTGGTTTTGGTCTTATTAACTATCTCTCTTTATTTTTTTTTCTTACGGGTGAGGAGATTCCAACCTTGATTGGATGCTTGTTAGAAGTGAGTCATTAGTTGATGAACCGAAGCGAAAGAGACTTTGGCGGATGTTGAGGAAAAAGCCTCAAATTGTTCCGGGGAGCAAGAAGTTATAGAGAGAGAATAACATTACATCTCTTTCTTTCGGTTTGTTTGGTTGGTGAAGATTATGTCCCGACCTAAATATAAAAGAGGTACTTTTTTTTATTAGTCACCTATGAGTTTCTTGAGGTTTTTTTCGGATGGTAACATTTTTCTTTATTTGTTTCATTTTTTTTATCCGTGATAATTCTGTTTGTGGATATAATTTTGTTTATTGAAAAATGTTTGTAGGTATAATTTTGTTTCTGAAAAATGCTTGACAAATAAGGTTGTGAAGAAGAAACCAAGAATGGGGTCAAAGAATACCAAACTCGTCATAAAAATTGAGGATTGTGAAACTTTCTTCACATTCTTTCATCCACTTGAGAATCCACGAGAATGAGGATGACCTAGATGATGATGCTATAAGTTCTACTTCGTCATCCGTAAGGAAACCAATGTAAATGTTGATATTTTAAGCGATTTCTTAGTTTCTTTTTGTATGGATGCATGATTTATTATAGCTATCGGAATTTTCTTCTTTTGTGCTTAAAGAAAATCCTCAACTTCCCAAGGTTTTGTTCTCTTTGTGGCTTTTGCTTTCGACACCACCGATTGGAAGTTGCTACTTTTTCTTTTCTTTTCCTTCTATAGTTACATAGTAATACAACTATATAAATTTGCAACTTGAAGTCACAAATTGATGTTGATAGCATAGAGAAGGTGTGTATATAGTGTGAAATTGGTTTAAGATTAATTGATGATGAGGCGATGATTTATTCGGTTTGAGAACTCGACTTTTTTGTTAATATACCTTTGATCATGTTTGATAAACTTGACCTAGCCATACTATTAGTTGTTGCGGGCACGGAATCGAGTTTCTCACATGGATTTGACTCCGGATCCATTCCTTGAAGTTAGCATAGCAGTCACTTTCTTTCGGAAGAAAGGCAACAAAATGTTGAAGAGTACGAGTGAAGATAGAGAGCTCAATAGCACTATCATGGTTGCTCTTAACTCCAACAAACTAGCAAATTCCGTTGATCTCTCTCAAGAGTATTTCTACTACTATGATGAAATTGATGATGATGTAAAGGTACTTGATTTTATGCCTCAATTCACTCTTAGCAAACAAAAAGAACCCATTTTTGGAGATTCGATCATTGAAAATGGTCAATCTTCGAATTCTCAAATTGACCCGATTTTGTTTGTGAAATCCATGTTAAACCCATGACTTTAAAGAAGTTATTTTTGATCAAGGGTTGTACTCACGCTTACTCGTACTTGATCGTATGATCAAGTATGTGGTCTCCAAGTTGCAAGAAAACATAAGTAAAATTTGTTGCCATGTGCTTAGATTGTAAAGCCGTATTAGAGCTCGAGAGTTGCCATTCAATATTACAAGAAGATATGTTCGAAAGATGGGGTAATGCTTTGTGCGAGGCTCGATTCTTAGGTCTCATAAGTTTTATTGTCCTTCAAGGATTGTTCCGCAATGTTAATTGATGAGGGAGAAGAGGTTATAAGGGAATGCGAGTGTCCTAATTGGAGGAGAATGTTACGTGCCCGAGTGTAAGGTTCCTTGGCATTCACGGATCAGTCTGCGAAGAGTTTAAGAGGTCTGCATAAGGATGAGAGAGAAAGGGATGATATACTATTGATGAATCTAGCCAAGAACAAGAACTAGAGGAGGTGCCCAAAATGCTCTTTATTGAGAGGATAACGGGTTGCAGATTTACGAAATGCCGATATGTTTCATTCAAAAGGAATTATGAGTTTTAGTGATTGATGCTTGATCGTTTGGCTAACTTAATTTTATTGTTAAATGTATTATACAAGCCATGTGTATCGTTGCACATAAAAGGAACTCGGGAGATTTAAATACCAATTAACATCCGTAAAATAGGTTTCCTAGCAAAAATCTTAATTTCCTTTGCGTATCACTCCTTTGATGTTTTGCAACCACATAAACGAGGTGTTGAGAAAGCATCCGGGACCCATTACAAATATTTCAGCACATAAATTGATAAGAGGGGAGACAAATTCCATAACATAGCTTTATCAATTATCTAACCAAAGTCTAACACTATTTTTTGGAACTTGAGTTTTAAACATAACGGGAAGTCAAAAAGCATATAAAGAAAAGGTTTCTCGGAAGAGCCACTTAGGCCAATGTCCGTGTCATGCACCGGAAAGCTTAACCAACAAAAAAAAATTAATAAATAAATAAATTTTTAATTAAAAATTTATGAAAAATATAAACAATAATTAGTTAAATATAAAATTTTGATTAAAAAATTAAATGAATTTTTTTTATTTAACATATTTTGATAGACGTATAGTATAACATGAGACATCAAAATTAAAATAATTTTTTAAAAATAATTTTGTGTTTTATCCTACTCACGGCATAGCGCGGGTAGAAAAACTAGTTATTCTCTATTTTAAAAATTGATTATTCCGTCTTTTATGTTTTAATTTCAATAATAATTTAAGTTTTTTTATCGGTTTTCATTATATTAGTAATTTTTTTAAATTACCTTTTATTTCATGTTTTATTCTCTTTTTATTTCTTTATTTTTTCTTTTTCTTAACCAAAGACAATTACATAAGAATGATATTTCTATTAGGTCTGGATTAAATAATAATGATAATAATAATCATTTGCAGATTACGAAATAAATGGTCGAATTGTTTGAAAAGCGTTTGACGTATATTTAAGTGCTTAACAATTACGAAAACAAAAGCAGTATCTTAAAAGAGTATATATATTTTTCTCAAATGTATATGTCTCTGTCTTCTAATTTTTTCTTTCTGTTTTGAGAAAGAAAGAAAGAAAGAAAGATAGATAGATGTAACGTCGTTTTTCTTCGTGAATAAAACATTTTTTGGTCTAAGAATGAAAATGATAGGCACCTCGTGATTTAAGATAAAAGAGGTTTACTTGCACGGGGATGTGACATGTGGGGAAACAATTTCGGGATTTGCTTTGGAGGTTTCTTTTTCCGCGTCCACACGTCTATTGCATAGAATTTTTTGAAATTAACATTGTGTTTGGATATTTTCTTTTGAAAGAAAGAAAATTAAAAAAATAATAATAATAATTAAAAAAAATATTTTTCACTTGTTGTTTGGATAGGAGTAGAAATAAAAAAATATATATATATATATATTTTTTTTGTTTGGGTAATTATAAGAGAAAGGAGGAAAGAAAATATATTATTATATATTTACTATAATACCCATATTATTACATTTCTATATTTAAATACTTATAATAAATTTATGTGAATATTTTTTTCATTAATTGCATAAATGATAATAAAATAAAAATCTAGTATGTAGCATCTATCTCGAAATAATAAGATAGATAATGAATCATCTCTATAAAATAATTGATAACCGTTTACTAATTAATTAATTCAATAACCAATTTAGATTAATTATCAACATAAAATTAATTTAAATATTTATAACATGTATTGTTATCTACGCATATAATAAGTTAATTGCTTTTACCCATCATTTTCTTAGTTTTTTTATTTTTATTTTGGATTAAAAAAATTACTATTTAGCAATCCACAAAAAAAAGTATTAAATAATAAAACTACGAATTACATATAATTAGGAAAGTTTTAGGATCAATTTATACATATACATTACAGATAATTATGAAAGTCTTAGCATCAATTTGTTCTGCTACCACAATTAAGTTACATGAATTTCTAGTTAAGTCAATTTCTAGTTAAGTCATTACAATCGAAGACAACATCCACATATAATAGCTGCTAAATACACTTGAAGATCAAAATACAACAAAAATTCAAGTAGTACTTTCCGTTAAATTATCATATGGAGTAAGGATGCTACTGGTTCTGATATTGATAGCCTAGTGGCTTCTTTCTAAAACTGGGAACTACACCTCCCAAAATTTCTGCAATAGACGCCCAAGTGTTGATGACAAGCTTGCCAAGGGACCCAAATAGGCTTTCTTCATGCTTCTTTTGTTCCTCTTCTGTTGGGATTAAAGGTGGCCTGAATGAATTGATAGGCTTCTGATAAGGAATTCCTGTAGTGCTTGTTTTCATTGCAACCTGATCCATCAGAATCATAGCATAGGAGGTTAAACAATTTTAGTCATTGTGTACTAGGAGATGCTAAAATAGCAGATAAATGCTTTATCAGGATAACTGATCTATGTTTGGCACTTCGGAGAAATGTTGCCGAACTACTTTCAGACAAGAGACAGCATTGCCATTTTGGTACTGAATAACATGAATGAACCAAGATTGCATGGACAACCTCAAAGAAGTGAATTGTCTAAAAGAAATCTATTTTTCAATTTCGTTTGCATATATTTATTTCCTCCAATCAACACCATAAATCATCATTCTGCAAAATCTTATCTGATCTAGTCATCCATTCACCAACAGACGGAAAAAATATTACAAAGTTAACTTAACAAATAAGAAAAAAAAGGAGAACCAAAAAAGAAAAAAAAGAACAAAACAATAGGCCAGTTCAAACGACTTCATGGAGAATAATTTGTTCAACGGTTGATTATAAAGTATCCTTGTAATTATCCTATGGAGTAAGGATGCAAGAAATGATAAGAAAATAAGTTAGCACTCACATTCTAAAGAGAAATAATCATTCCCACCCTACGTTGCAGCAATGCTAGCATGTATCCAAAGATGCCAATTGCTACCAGCACTGCAATTCCTGCAAAGAAGAAAGATCCCCTAAACATGAAAACATGTTGACAAAGAATAGAAGATAAAATTCGGATGGATCAGTTTACCAAGAGGAAAAACACTTCCATATTGATAAGCACAGTCATCAAAATATAGCTGGATCTCTCTGATGACTCGGTTTCCTCTGTCTACAACAAGTAGGGAGCAACTGCTTCCAATGTAAACCACATCAAAATCATTAGAAAACTTTGCATCTTCGCTTGCCCAATCAACATGACTCCCTCGACCCCATTTCCCTCCAACAATTGTTGTAACCCCTATATGATGATTTTTCAACCATATCGGTGACTAGCATCTACAGCCACATCAGTGACAACCTTATATTGATAACAATAATTATATATTTATAAAAGCCCACAATGATGTTAAGAGAAATCTAAGGTTGCCTTTATACCCCCTCCCAAACAAAATATTGATAGCATCTTAAAAAGCTCTAACATTACATGTCTCTTCACTTGCATCTATTTGTAAGAATATTTTGATTTTATTTATAGCTCTTTTTTTTTTTTTTTTCCAACATTTGCTTACGCTTTGCCATGGTTTGAACATGGGACGAATTAAAGGGGTTTGGCTCTTTGAGTATGAAAATTTCTCAACTTTGCAAATGGAAAATTTCGTTCAATTTTTCTCCTAAGAGCTCTTTATCAACCACTTATTTGACCCAAAAACAGCTTACTAATTAAACAAAAATTAAGTGTATTGTAGTACTAATTTAAACTAGTAAAAGTGAATTTAATCTTAATTAATACAAAAAATTAGGATTAATTTGACCTAAAAATATTTTAGTAGTGAAACAAAAACAACAAATGATAAATATAGTTTTAATTGATACGAAGACGTTTCGAGAAATAATTAATCATAATTATTCTTTAATAGTACTAAACTTGGGCTGGTTTGACCTAACAAGTAAACTAGCAGTTTGAACAAAAACTAAATATATTTTATTGCTAATTTAACTTAGTAAGGGATGAATTTAGTTTTAACTTATATTAAAATTAATCCCAATATATATGGCATTGATAATTTTTTAGAAGTCTCTATCCTGTATGTCTACTAATTTGATCTAACATTTATAGTAAAAGATTACTCACCATGCATTATGAGATAAACAATTGACAAATGGTCAGCCGACTTCTCAATTTTATGCACATCAAAATAGCCACCAAGGATATACATTAGTAATAACATTGATAATTTTCTAGAAGTCTCTATCCTATATGTATCAAAATGGAGAACTCGGTTGGCCATTTTCTAGAAGTTTTTATCCTATATGTATCGAAATGGAGAACTCGGATGGCCATTCGGCAATTGTCAAGTGCTCAAATAATTGACAAATGGCTAGCCGAGTTCCCAATTTTATGCACATCAAAATATCCACAAAGGATATACATAGTAATAACATTCATAATTTTCTAGAAGTCTCTATCCTATATGTCTACTAATTTGATCTAACATTTATGATAGAAGATTGCTCACTATGCATTATAAGATAGACAATTACAAATGGCTAGCCGAGTTTTTCATTTTGATACGTATAGGACGAAGACTTTTAAAAAATTCTCAATGTCATTCTCACGCATATATATATATATATATATATATATATATATATATATATTTGTTGCGTGGTATTATTTTAAGATTTTACGTGCAACAGATATTACATCCTTCCTTTTTCTTTTTCCAAACCAACCAAAATAAGTACATTTTTTTCTTTATCAAATCTTAATATGATATTCTTCTCACATGCATAATTTGCCCTGAATAATAACTGGAAAAAAAACTACTTAAAAAAGAAGCTAAATCAAGCCATAAAGATAGCATTAGCATCCATTTGAAATGGGATAAACGAAACCTTAACCCTTTGTTTGGATAGGGTGGAAAGCTAAGGAGAGGATAGAAAATTAGGAAGGAAAGAAAAGTTTCTTTCTGTTGTTTCGAGGAAAAAAAAATTAAATAATTCAGCTTGATTGTTAGCTCCTTTAGCTACTGAAGGTATCTTTGGAGTTCTTGGTTTCTTTATCTACCATAGTCCTTTCCTTTCTCATCCAATTCAATCAAAGGAATAAGAAAAATGAGCTGGTGGTGGTCAGGTGCTATTGGCGCAGCCAAGGTACGGATCAAACAACCCTCGCCCTATTATACACCCACCCACTCACTTTTTTTATAAATAAAACTCATCTATTACGATTCAATCTGCAGAAAAGATTCAAAGAAGATGAAGCACAACGAGATTACCAAAGCCTGGCCCTGATAGTAGGAGTTACCGGTATTGTCGGCAACAGTTTGGCGAAGATTCTCTGACTCTACGACACCCTTGGTGGTCCATGGAAAGTCTACGACGTGGCCCGACGTCCCCGCCCCAATTGGAATGAGGACCATCCGATGGAGTACATCCAGTGCAACATCTCCGACACTGCCGAAACCCAATCTAAGCTTTCTAAGCTCACCGATGTGACCCACATCTTGTATGTTCCCTGGGCTAGTAAATCCACAGAGGGCGAGAACTGTGAGATTAACGGTCTCATGTTTCGTAACGTCCTCTAGGCTGTTATACCTAAAGCTCCCAATCTCCGCCATGTCTGCCTCCAGACGGGGGAGGAAGCACTATTTGGGTCCTTTTAAGCTGTTTGGCAAGATTGAAGCTCATGATCCACCTTTCATGGAAGATCTGCCCAGATTAAATTTTCCCAATTTTTATTACACCTTGGAAGATGTTATTTACGAGGAAGTGGCGAAGAAAGGAATGACTTGGTCTGTTCACCGGCCTGATGTTATCTTTGGGTTTTCGCCTCACAGCTTGATGAATATAATTGTGACTATTTCTGTTTACGCTGCAATATGCAAGCACGATGGAGCTCCGCTAATCTTTCGTGGATCAAAAGAGGCATGGAATAGTTATGCAATTGCTTCTGATGCAGATCTGATTGCAGAGCTTCAAATTTGGGCGTGTGTGGATCCTTATGCACGAAATGAAGCTTTTAACATCCACAACAGAGACGTGTTCAAATGGAAGCATTTGTGGACGATTTTAGCAGAAGAGTTTGGGATTGAAGAGTATGGATTTGAAGAGGGGGAGAGTAGTGTAACCTTTGCAGCCAGCTCGTATAATTTTATTTTCTTGTAAAACCCCACTGATTTAGTTTATTTTATCTTGCTGCCTGCTGACTGCTGACTGCTTAATCTGATCATGTATCATAATCTGGTGGGTACCAACCATATAAGGGATAGATAGCATTACATACTTGGTTGGGTTGCAAGCTCTAATTTGTAGGAACACGAGTTTTTTTGGCCTGCCCATTCAGTGCTAATTGACAGGCTTGATTGGCAAATTATATCATCCTACATCCTCAACGTTTCACTACAAATAGGTGCTTTTAAAAATGAATTAACATGCCAAATATAGTTAGTTGAAACAAAACTTACACAATCATGATTTTAAGATTTAGCTCTGAGTTAGGAATGGATTATAGTAATCGTTACCAAGGCAGCGGAGAACTAGGCATTATCCGAAACTTTTAGAAACTTTGTATTCTAGTCCTATAAGTTTGAATTTTTCTAATTATATCTTCTATGCCGAGGCTTATTACATAGGAAATGCGTATTTTGCACTCTCAAAAATTATATATTATCATTATGATTGCTTCTTCATTACTTAATGTTCAATTGTATCCTTTATATATATATATATATATATTGGCTCTATGGGGTTGGCTGATTTGGGATGATGATAAAGATTATTCAACATTAGGCCTAAGTTTCCAATTATGTCATTGTATTTTTCAGAAGATGGGTTCCTCCAAATATATTTGGGTATGAGATATACGATACTTCTTATCAAATATATGACCAATCTATTAGATATCTATTCTCAATAATAATAATAATAATAATAATAATAAAAGTGATATCAACACTAATTTCGTGTATCGGTGATATGATTATCACTTTCATTACAATTAATAAACGAGTTATCGATTATTCCGTAGAGATGATTTATTATTCATCTTGTCATTTCGGATAGATGCTACATGCTAGATTTTTATTTTATTATTATTTATGTAATTTTAATGAAAAAATATTCATACAAATTTATTATAAGTATTTAAATATAGAAATGTAATCATATAAGTATTATAGTAAATATACAATAATATATATTTTTTTCTTTTTTTACAATTATCTAAACAAGAAAAATATATATATTTTTTTCTTTCATTTCTATTCTTATCTAAATAATAAATAAAAAATAATTTTTTTCTCTTATTATTATTTTTTTTTAGAGAAAATATCTAAACACAAGGTAAAGGCATCTGCGTAGAAAACGAAGAAGGAAAAGAAAAAAAAAGCCGTGGAGCTCCAAGAGTACCAAGTTGCAACCTTTTACTTTTTTGAGTTTGAGTTTAGTGATGTGGGTTCACGCCACGTGTCAAAAATGCACGTGTCGATTTCATTTGCAGACAGCTGCTAAAAGCTTCGAAGGCAATAAAAAACATTGGTGATGTGACCTGTCGACTGGATTTTATGGGAAAAAGGTCTTGGAGTTTTTATAATATTGTCTGCACGCGTCGTGTTGGAAGATGGTTTCCCTTTCATTTATAGATTTAACTTATATTCCTTTTTTTATTCGGAGATAAATTATTCTTTACTCGTTATTTCTCCATCCAATGTAAAGAATCAATCATTAATTCCCTTTTCTTTTCTATTACACAATTTTGTTCCATTATACTGATGAAGAGACGCAAAGACAATAATAATTTTTTTTTTTTAATTATGATTATGGCGTAATCGTGATCCTACTCCTGTTATTGCATGGTCGAATTTATTAGGATAAGTTATAAATCTTACCTTTTAACAGAAGGTATGGTACCAATGAAATTTTTAAAAAATAATTAAAAGGCTTATTAGATTGTGGACTATATATTAGAGAGAGAGTTTATTTTTATTATATAATAACCAAATAAGTTAGACTATCAAGATTCAAAGTAAATTTATCAAATATATAATTTTAAATTATATATATTTGTGTTAAAACTTCTTTTTATATAAGAGATTCAAATTTCACAACGAAGCTAATCATCGAAGAATAAAATTAATTACAACTAATTTCTTCTGGGTGTATGGATTAGAATGAATATCAATGGGTTTGATTTTAAAAATATCCATCACACATATAGAAACCAAAATTGATGTTCTTATTATATATACTGAATAAGAAACGAATATTAATATTTGATATATTTGGGATTAATGCTCTACACTTGTCATAAATTAAGGCGAAAAAATATAAATACCCTCTCGTAAATACTACTACACAATAAGACAAAATATTCATCAAACGGGATTCATCCGCGTGTGTGTCGTAGTATATCCCGCTAACCCTTGTTACAACAACCAACGTAACAAACAACCACCCTGTACACTCTAAGCACGTCTTACCAAAAAAAAAAAAAGTGTGTTCCTAGGAAGATTGTTAGGCTTGTTATACCTGACCAAGGCTTATACATTAGAAAGACAAATATCAAATTGCCCCTATAAAGAGAAATTTGGTATCCAATCCTCCACAAGAGAAAATAAATTTAAACATTATAAAACAATATGCCATAGAAACATAAAAAAGGATAGACTCTCTCTTTCAAAATGAAAAAAAAAAAACATTACTCCTTATAAAAAGAAAACACGCTCTATCGGCTAAAAAGGCATTAGATACTTAACATAAGCTAGAAAAGACTTCGTACACAATTTCATTACGGAACCTATTAAAGTCATATATATATATATATATATATATAGTTATTGGAGGTAAGTTTAGAAAGACCTTCCAATAGATCAAGGATCTACAACACCGTTTGTGGCTCAATCCTTAAATTATTTTGCTTCTCCACTCTCCAAGCTTTTCAATGGTTGTAAATTACAAAACTCTTTCGAGACCAATGTTGGTGGAATTTGCTAGTTCCAATGCTTTACCGATTGACATGGGGTAACTTTGATGATGCGTTGAGTCGCTTCTAATGCATATATGCCGACTCGAGAAGAAATCAAATAGCTAGCTATCCTACCGATGATGCAAACCTAGTAGTGGCCTCGAAGGCCTATAAATTGTTCTTTTTTACCAACAATAACACGAGCTAGTGTAGAGCCACTAGCTTAACCGACCGGTTCTAAAGCCATTTGTCAAGCCACCCTTCTACCATAAAGCCACATGTGCAAAGAGAAGCTCGGCATGCCACCCACATGCCTATGTGTTTATCACATACTCATAATAACTCTCTAGTACTTTATCGCTTCAAGTCTCTCAAGTCTTTGTCTTCAATAACTTCGAGATCATATTCAAAACCGACTCCCAAATCGAGCATCCAAGTTCCACTTTTGTCAATTTTACTTTCCAATCTCATTCAAAACCCCATCTCTAACCACTAGACGCTGACTTGTATTGATGGGTTATTAATGTTATGCTCCGCTTAAAAGAGGAATTTTACTAGAGGCTCTAGAGAATACTAGATAAGTCTAGAAGCTTCTGAAGAGTATAGAGTAATGAAGAAGCCTCTAGATAAGTTTAGAAGCTTCTGAAGAGTATTGAGCAATGAAGAAGCCTCTAGATAAGTCCGAAAGCTTCTAGAAGAGTATGGAGTATTGGAGAAGTCTTTAGGATGATCTAGAGAAATCTAGATATATTCTAGAGAATTCTAGAGAGTCCCTCACTAATCTAATATGTACATATCTAGATAGCTCATTGTAAATATCCGGATAGGATATTTCTAGAGAAACAATTATAGCCATTAGATTAAATAGATCCTAGCCATCCATTGAGGAGGTGGAAGGCTATAAATAGGTGAGGCCTTCACTTGGCCAAGACACCTAGGCATCTAGAAATTAAAGAGAGTGTATCTTTCGAGTTCTAAGCTTTAGAAAGCAATACAAAGAGTTTTTATATCTCTTGTGTGTGTCTTCTTGCTTAACAACTTTATGTGAGGAAGGTCGATCGGGTTTGTTTTAGAGAAGAAGAGAGCTAAGTGTCGTACGTGAGCTTGGGAAAGGCCAAGTCCGTGACAAGTGGTATCGTAGTCGAGTTTTATCAAAGTGTGAGTAAGCTTGCTGTGAGCTAAAGTGTTCGAGGAGTACGCATGTCTAGCTCGGCATGGAGGATGTTACTAAGGATGCTAGAAATGAGACTTTACCTCCTCAACCTAAGAAAGGAAGGGAGAAGTCTCGTGATGTATTGGTTTCCTTGGAGCGGCGACTCATAAGGGCGAAGGAACACCTTGTCGATTTCAAGGAGAGACTCGAGGAGATAGAGAGAGATGATGAGGGGGAGACACTAGGCATGGCAGGCCTACATGAGGTGCTCTCTAATCTCCAAGCTCAAGTGGAAATGATTGAGAGGTGTGCCAAAGAGAACGCTGCCGAAAAGGATGCCTTCATGGAATGGAAAAAGGAGAGGTTCAAGCAACATCAAGAGTATATGACCATGTATGAGCAAACTCTTGAACAACTTAGAAAAGATTGAACAAATTATCGAAAAACGAGGCAAAAATTGAAGTGTCAAGACCAAGGCACTATGCTCGATAAACGAGATGTCAAGGAAGTCGATAACTTCTTTTGGCAAGTGGAGCAATATTTTGAGGCAATAGGCTTGACCGAGGATAGAAGTCGCGTCAAGATCGCTACTCTCTACCTCTCGGAGGATGCTGCTTTATGGAGGCGTATGAAGCACCAAGAGCTTAAAGAGAAGAATCTAGAGTTGCCTAGTTGGGATGAATTCAAAGAAGCCATGTATGCTCAATTCTACCCCAAGGAAACCGATTAGGAAGCACGGGACATGTTATGAACATTGAAGCATACGGAAACTATTCACGATTATGCTCGAGAATATATTTCTCTTAAACTTCGGGTACATGGCAAACCTAATTATGATCATATGTATGATTTTTTTAAGGGACTTCAATCATGGGCACAATAAGAGGTGCAAGGTCGACGACCTAAGCCTTCGCCGAAGCCGTGGCCATTGTTGAATCTCTAATTGAATACGAAAGGGAGACGAGACCCTCTAAGCCCAAGAAAGACTTCAAGGGCAAATATGGTTGAGACTACGAAAAGAAGGGGTACAAAGATGGGCAAGAAAAAGCATACAAGTCTAAGAGCTTTGTCAAAGAACATGATAAGAGAGAATTCAAGCCCAAGGGTTGTTACTTTTGCAATGGGCTACATCAATGGAAAGAGTGCTCGAAGCGACAATCCCTCAATGCCTTGATGGAGGAAAAAGAGTGTGCTCTCGAGCATGAGAAGCAAATGAGATCGTTGTAGCTTCTCAATGCCTTGAATGTTAAGCCCTCACCTAAGGTGCCACCGAAGGATGGGCTTATGTTTATGGATATGGACGTGAATGGTAAGGCCACGCTTGCCATGCTAGACACGGGTGCCACATATAATTTCATGATCAAGGATGAGGCTAAAAGACTTGGCTTAGTGGTGACTAAGTCATGAAGTAGCATGAAGGTGGTGAATGCTTCCCTTAAGTCTATTTATGGCGTAGCGCATGGAGTAAGGCTTGGCATAGACGCATGGAAAGGGACATTAGAATTCACCATTGTCATAATGGACGACTTCAAGGTCGTTCTAGGTATGGAGTTCTTTAAACAAGCAAAAATCGTGCCTATACCTCACTTGGAGCAAATGGTGATCATAAAAGAAGAAATGCCATACATAGTGCTAACCAAGGTGCATGTTAGATCGGACTTGAAGCATCTCTCGACTATGCAAGTAAAGACGAGCTTCAAGAAAGGGGAAGACACCTACTTGGCAACATTGAGAGAAGACGAGATAGTGGATCATGAGGATACGAAAGTACCCAAAGAGATCGCTAACGTGCTTGGTTAAATTTGATGATGTGAGGCCATTAGAGTTACCTAAGAAGCTACCACCCAAAAGAGAAATTGATCACCAAATAAAGTTGGTGTTGGGTGCTAAGCCACCAACCATGGCACCTTATCGGATGGGCCCTCATGAGTTGGAGGAATTGAGAAAGCAGCTGAAGACCAATATGATGGCCGATGAACTTAGTAGAAAGGCCGAGTTGTATCACATAACGAAGGTGGATGGGGAGATCATGACCGGAATTAAGAAAAGAATGGAGCATGAACCCATCGCCAAGAGTTTGTTGGCCACTTGCAAGGAGGGTAAGACTAAAAAATTTTAAGAGGAGGATGGGATTCTCTACACAAAAGGGAGGAGAATTTATGTGTCTAAGTGGGGAAACCTCCGACGAGATTTAATGAAGGAATGCCATGACTCGATGTAGGTCGGACATTTAGGACAACAACATACTAAAGCTTTACTAGAAGGAGCATACTTTTGGCCACGAGTTGTGCGATGATATGGAGTCCTATGTGAGAGCATGTCCGGTGTGCCGACAAAATAAAGTTGAAAATCGAACACTGGGGGTCTATTGCAACCTTTGCCTATCACAAAGAGACCATGGGAGACCATCACCATGGACTACATAGTGGCTTTGCTGAAATTGGAGAACTTTGGGAGCATTATCATAGTCATAGACAAGTTCTCTAAGTATGCCACTTTCATACCAAACTTCTAACGGATGTGACAATTGAGAACACTACTAAGCTACTCTTCAAACATATGATGAAGTATTAGGGCGTGCTCGCGATATATAATTAGTGATTGAGATCCTCAATTCATTGGGAAGCTATAGACGAAGTTATTCGAGTTACTAGGCTTGAAGCTACATTACTCGACATACTTGAAGCACTTTGTGAGTGCCAACCAAGCAAGATTGGGTTAAGTTGCAAGATGTTGCCCAATTCTCTTATAACTTGCAAAAGAGTGAGTCTACTAGTAAAAGTCTATTTGAGATTATGACAGAGCCAGCGACCTCTCACTCCACATACAATGATGCTTGGTGATAAGTACTAAATAAGTAGCCCAAGTGCATATTCGTTAGCCAAAGAATGGCAGGAGCGAGTAGACTTGACGTAGATGTATTTGAACAAGGCTTTCAAGAAGATGAAGAAGTGGGCGACAAGAAATGAAGAGATGTCACCTTCTAACCCGGTGATAAAGTGATGGTGAAGTTGCTACCATAGTAACATAAGGCATTTCGAAAGGTGCACAAAGGCCTCATACGACGATATGAAAGACCATTTAAGGTAGTGTACAAAGTGAGAGAGGTGTCCTATCGCCTAGAGTTGCCATCGAATTTGAAGATCCATCCGGCATTCCATGTTAATATGCCGAAGCCATACCATACGGACGAGGAGGATCCAAATTGAGGAGTTTCTCATAAAGCGCCTACGGTAGAGGTTGACCCGTATGACAAAGACGTTGATGTCATACTTGATGACCGTATAATCAAACGTCATGAAGTGCCACCAAGAAAGGAGTATTATGTGAAATGGAAGGGATTGCTCGATAGCGAGGCTAATTGGGAACCCGCCGAAGCCTTGTGGCAATTCGCATGGAAAGTTGAAGAGTATAATGAAGGCGTGCCGAGGACATCGTTGAATTAGGTGGAGGAGAGTGTTACGCTCCACTTAAAAGAGGGATTTTACTAGAGGCTTTAGAGAATACTAGATCGGTCCGAAAGCTTCAGAAGAGTAGAGAGTAATGAAGAAGCCTCTAGATAAGTTTGGAAGCTTCTAGAAGAGTACTGAGCAATGGAGAAGCCTCTAGACAAGTCCGAAAGCTTCTAGAAGAGTATGGAGCATTGAAGAAGTCTCTAGGATGATTTAGAGAAATTTAGACATGTTTTAGAGAATTCTAAAGTGTCCCTCGCTAATCTAACATGTACATATCTAAATAGCTCATTGTAAATATCTAGATAGGATATTTTTAAAGAAACAATTATAGCCATTAGATTAAATAGATCCTAGCCATCCATTGAGGAGGTGGAAGGCTATAAATAGATGAGACCTTTACTTGGCCAAGACACCTAGGCATCTAGAAATTAAAGAGAGTGTATCTTTTGAGTTGTAAGCTTTAGAAAGCAATACAAAGAGTTTTGATATCTCTTGTGTGTGTCTTTTTTGCTTAACAACTTTATGTGAGGAAGGCCGACTTAGTTTTTCTTAGAGAAAAAGAGAGCCAAGTGACGCACGTGAGCTTGGAAAAAGCCAAGTCCGTGACATTAAGCTAGCTTGCCACTTGTCGACCAATCAAGACATCAACTACTCTAAATTAATAGGAAAATTTATATGAAGAACCCATAACTTCGGGCTTAAACAATAAAAAATTATTTCTAAATTGTATGGAAGGACAAAAAAATAGAAACATGCCAAGTGAAAGCCTCTCATATAAATTATTAAAGAGGCTATTATCTTCTTTCCGGAGTAAAACATCAAAAAAATCCAATGCGAGTTACTACAATATAACATGGAATTAGATTTTCCTGAACAAAGTGCAAATAAAATATGATATACAAAGTGCAAATAAAATATGATATACTCCAATATTTTATCTCTAGGGTGATACTTTTTATAAGAAAATGGCCTATGAAATCACATGCAACTATTACAACAATCAGATGTTCATAAACAAAGTATAGAACATGACTGGTAGTACAAACAAAAAGCAATATCAATAGAAATTACACTATAATCAATGCATGTTCAAAATAATCGATTCAAACTTATATCTTCTTCTCATGGCAATCAAAATCCTCACACCGAGGATCTAATCCCCTCATAAACTCTATTCGATCCACATGGCCATAAAAGTACAACAAATGGTCCATCCTAAGAATCAAAACATGCAAGATTAGAGACAAGCTTTTCCATATTGGAAATCTTGTTCTAAAAAATCTAAAAGGATTACTAGGATACAGAATGAAAAGAAGACTAACACCCTAATATAATTGACCATACAAAGCACAAGAACCTCCATATGCCTAAAGTCAAGTTTTTTGAAGCACATACGATTGCTCAATTCCTCTAATAATTTCTTTTTGTTAAGAGCATACGGATGGAGATCTTGCACCTTTTGAAAGTGCACACAATGGATCAAATCTAGTTTAAAAGCTAGTAATAATAATAATAATAAATAAATAACCAAAGGAAAGACGAGTAGATTTGAAGCCAGTATAAGAGTTCCAAAAAAAGAAGAGAATAGATCCAAATCAAGTATTAGAGTTTTAAAAGAAACAAAAGTCCATAAAAAAAAAGAATCTAGCTCCTACAAAAGCATATGATTCCATTCTTTAATGAACTAAACTACAGTAAAAATTCTTTGAGACTCTTCGACTTGTACATGAGCATACAACCACGTTCTCTAAACAACCGAATTATAACAAAAATTCTCTAAGATTCTCAAGCTCGCATGTAGGCATAAGGCTGCATTTTCCATTGAACTAAATTGTAGAAAGATTCTTCGGGACTCTCCGGCTTGTACACGGACATGCGACAATGTTCTTCAAGTAACTTAATTATGGTAAAAATTCTTCGAGACTCTCCGAACTTGTACATGAGCACGCATACAACCGCATTCTCCAAAGAACTCAACAATAGCAAAATTTCTCTAGGATTCTCCCCGCTTCTACGAGAGCAAATAGTTGCATTCTCCAAACAACTCAATAACAATAAAAATTATTTAGGATTCTCTTGCTTTTACGAGAGCATACAACTATATTTTCTTAAACAACTATACTATAATAAAAATCCTTCGAGATTTTACGACTCCTACCACAACAACATTAAATTTAATTAGCGACGATCGAGACGAGTCGCTAAATGTGAAAAAACCATTACAAAAATGATTTTATGACTCTTTAGAGACGGTCAAAGGACCATCGCTACAAGGCTTGTCGTTAAATTTTTGTGACGGTTTTTAGCCTATTGACAATTTAGCGACGGACAAAACCGTTGCAAAAAAAAAAAAAAAAAAAAAATTGTTGTTAAATATCGCTATAAATCCTTGCAATATTTGCAACGGTCTTGTAAACCTTCGTAAGCCCGTTGATAAATAGCGATGGACTTGCCATGTTCTTTGACCATTGCAAATTTGCTTGTTTTTAGCGATGGTCTAGACCGTTGCTAAGCCCATTGCTAATTGTTTAAATAAATTTTTTTTCAACCGATATAAAATTAGCTAAAATTAACAATTTTAAAATAACCAAAATCTACTCGAAATGTCTTAAACATAATATTTAAAATACCAAATGTATTATTATTAATTGTATTAAAACGTCGCTAAATATTATTCGATTATCAAATAACTAAAAACGAGTACATAGGTTGTAGTTAATACAAGAAAACATGAAAGCTAAAAGAAATTAATGGCAAGGATCACTCGGTGGTTGGGTGGAGTCGTCTAGAGGTCGGGTGAAGTCGTCGTCGGTCTCGGGAACGACGGATGAACTACCACCATGGTGAAAATGCTCGCTCGAACATCCGTTGCATCCGTGACATCATCGTAAATGGTCGTCGACTATACTCTCTCAACTCATTTATTGTATCCAACAACGATGTGACACGATCCTCTAACGTGTTGATAGTACTTCGTAGGTTATGGATATCTATCGTATTTGCGGATGTTTGGTTTTGTACTTCCTTAAGCCGTGCCTTGTCGACAACATTGAATCAAGAAGTAGCGAGCTTGAGGTTGCATTGACATTAGAGTAATAGTGAGATACGTGTGACTCGAGTCCATACATCCTCTTCCTCCTACTATCTCCTCCACCAACAAGGGTGATTTTGGTCAAAAAAAATATATATTAGGCCCTCAAAATCGGCTTTCATTGTTTTTCCAAAAAATGAACGAGCTTTGGAATTCATTGGATGATATGGGTGAGGGAAAAACTAAAGAAAGACTATCGATCCCGATTTGAGCTTTTTTAGACCTAGTTCGATTCCAAATAGGCCAATGAATAAAACTCATTGCTTAACTCGATGATCGAGGGGTGATTTTGGCCAAAAAACGTTGTTTAGGCCCTTAAAATTAGCTTTCACTATTTTTTTAGAATATACGGGCCAACGGGCTTTGAAATTCGTGGGATGGTATGAGCGAGGGAAAAGCCGATAAAAAACTATCGGTCCACTTTGAGCTTGTTTTGACCTAATTCAATCACAAATGGACCAGCGATCAAAACACATTGCTTAACGCCAAAGCCGAGGGGTTATTTTGGTCAAAAAATATTGTTTAGGTTCCCAAAATCGGCTTTCACTGTTTTTCTAGAAGATGCGGGCCAACGGGCTTTGAAATTCGTTGGACACTATTGTCCGAGGGAAAACCGATGAAAAGTTATTGGTCCATTCCGAGCTTTTTTTGATCTAATTCGATCACAAATGGGCCAATGATCAAAATGCATTGCTTAACGCCAAGATCGAGGGGTATTTTGGCTAAAAAATGTTTTTTAAGCCCTTAAAATTGGCTTTCACTCGTTTTTCAAAAAGATACAAGCCCATGGGCTTTAGAATTCGTCGAACGAGTATGAGCATAACAAACATAGAAAAAACTATTAGCCTAGTTATGAGTTTTTTTGGACCTATTCATTCCCAAACGAGCCTACGATCAAAACTAATCGCTTAACTTGATGATCGAGGGGTGATTTTAGCCAAAAAAATATTGTTTAGGCTCTCAAAATCGAGCTTTCATTGTTTTTTAGAAGATGCGGGCCAACGAGCTTTGAAATTTGTGGGATGGTATGAGCGAGGAAAAAGCCGATAAAAAACTATCGATCCACTTTAAGCTTTTTTTGACCTAATTTGATCACAAATGGGCCAACTATCAAAACACATTGCTTAATGCCAAGATTGATGGGTGATTTTGGCTAAAAAATGTTGTTTAGTCCCTCAAAATCAGCTTTCACTTTTTTCTAGAAGATGTAGGCTAACGGGCTTTGAAATTCGTTGGACGCTATTGTCCGAGGGAAAAATTGATGAAAAACTCGTCAAGCCATTTTGCGCTTTTTTTTTTATCTAATTCGATCACAAATGAGCCAACAATCAAAATGCATTGCTTAACACCAAGATCGAGGTCCGATTTTGCCTAAAAAAACATTTTTTAAGCCCTCAAAATCGACTTTCACTATTTTTCAAAAAGATACGAGCCCCGGGCTTTAGAATTTGTCAAACGAGTATGAGCATAACAAACACCTGAAAAAAACTATTAGCTTAGTTGTGAGCTTTTTTGGACCTAGTTTGATCCCAAACGGGCCTACGATTAAAACTCATCGCTTAACTTGGTGATCAAGAGGTGATTTTGGCCAAAAAACGTTGTTTAGGTCCTCAAAATCGGCTTTCATCGTTTTTTCGAAGTGCGGGCAATGGGCTTTGAAATTCGTGGGATGGTTTGAGCGAGGGAAAAGCCGATAAAAAACTATCAATCCACTTTGAGCTTTCTTTGACCTAATTCAATCACAAATGGGCCAACGATCAAAACACATTGCTTAACGCCAAGATCGAAGGGTGATTTTGGCTAAAAAAAATTTTAAGCCCTCAAAATCGGCTTTCATTATTTTTCAAAAAGATACGAGCCCACGAGCTTCGGAATTCGTCAAATGGTATGAGCATAACAAACACCGAAAAAAACTATTAGCCTAGTTTTAAGCTTTTTTAGACTTAGTTCGATCCCAAACGGCTTGACGATCAAAACTCATCGTTTAACTCGGTGACTAAGGGTTGATTTTGGCTAAAAAATATTTTTTAGGCCCTCAAAATCAGCTTTCTCTTTTCTTCTAAAAGATACGAGCCAACGAGCTTTGGAATTCATCGGATGGTATGAACGAGAGAAAATGTGAAGAAAAACTATCGATCCCGATTTGAGCTTTTTGGACTTACTTCAATCCCAAACGGTCTAACGATCAAAACTCATCGCTTATCGCCATGACCTAGGAGTATTTTTGCCAAAAAAAATGTTTTTAGGCCCTCAAAATCAACTTTCACTAGTTTTATAAAAGATAGGGCAATGGGCTTTGGCATTTGGCCAACGATATGAGCGCGAAAAACATTGAAAAAATTATCGATCTAGTTTCGAGCTTTTTTCGACCTAGTTCGATCTCAAATGAGCCAATGATTAAAACTCATTGTTTAACGTCAAGGCCGAGGGCTATTTTGGTAAAAAAAAATTTTAAGCCCTCAAAATCAGCATTCACTATTTTTCAATAAAATACGAGCCAATGGGCTTCGTAATTCGTCGAACGACATGAGCACAATAAACACTAAAAAGCTGTCGACCCAGTTTTGAGTTTTTTAGACCTAGTTCGATCTCAAACGGGCCAACGATCAAAATTCATCACTTAAAGCCGTGACCGAATGTTGATTTTAGCAAGAAAATATAGTTTAGGCTCTCAAAATCGACTCGTCATTGTTTTTCCAAAAGATGCGAGCCATCGGGCTTTGAAATTTGTCGGATGGTATGAGCGAGGAAAAAACTAAAGAAAAGTTATCGGTCTCATTTTTAGGTTTTTTAACCTAGTTTGATCCCTAATGGACCAACAATCAAAATTCATTACTTAAAGCTCGGGACCTATGGGTGATTTTGGTAAAAAAATATAGATCGAGCCCTCAAAATCAACTTTCACTATTTTTTAGAAGATGCAAGCCAACGAGCTTTGGAATTTGTTGGACGGTATGAGCGAGAAAAAACCGAAGAAAACTTTCGATCCAAATTTGAGCTTTTTTGACCTAGTTTCGATCTCAAATGGGCCAACATCTTTGATTAACACTTGACCGAAGGGTGATTTTGGCGAAAAAACATTTTTTAGACTCTCAAAATCGAGCTTTCACTTTTTTTCTCAAAGATGCGAGCCAACGGGCTTCGAAATTCATCGAACTCGTATGACCGCGACAAACACTTAAAAAAACTATTAGACCATTTTTGAGCATTTTTTGACATAATTCGATGCCAAACGAGCCGATGATCAACATTCATCGCTTAAAGCCACGACTTAGTGGTGATTTTGGCCAAAAAAATAGATTAGGCACTCAAAATCAACTTTCACGGAGTTTTTAAAAGATGCAAGCCAACGAGCTTTGGAATTCGTTGTGCGGTATGAACGAGGAAAAAGCCGAAGAAAAACTATCGGTACGCATTTGAGCTTTTTTGGACCTAGTTCGATCCCAAATGGGTCAACAATCAAAACTCATTGCTTAACACTATGACCTATGGGTGATTTTGGCCAAAAAACATTTTTTAGGCCTTCAAAATCAGCTTTCACTTTTTTCTAAAAGATGCGAGCCAACGGGCTTCGGATTCATCGAGTGGTATGAGCGCGACAAACACTCACAAAAACTATCGACCCATTTTTGAGTATTTTTTGACATAATTTGATTCCAAACGGGCTAGTGATCAAAATTCATCGCTTAAAGCCATGACTTAGGGGTGATTTTGGCCAAAACATATAGATGAGGCCTTTAAAATCAGCATTCATTGTTTTTTCGGAAGATGCGAGCCAACGGGCTTTGGAATTCATTGGACGGTATGAGCGAGGGAAAAACCGAAGAAAAACCGACATTCTAGATTTGAGCTTTTTTAGACCTAGTTCGATTCGAAATGGGTCGACAATCAAAACTCATTTCTTAATGCTATGAGTTAAGGGTGATATGGGCCAAAAAACATTTTTAAACCCCTTAAAATCAGCTATCACTTTTTCTCTAAAAGATACGAGCCAACGGGGTATCGAAATCAATTGAACGGTATGTGCGCAACGAAATACTAAAAAAACTATCGGCCCATTTTGAGCATTTTTTTACATAATTTGATGCTAAACGGGCCAACAATCAAACTCATAGCTTAATGCCATGACATATGGGTGATTTTAGCCAAAAAAAAGTTTTTTAGGACCTTAAAATCAGCTAGTTACTATTTTTCTAAAAGATGGCGATCGACGAGGTTCGAAAGTCATCGAACGATATAAGCACGAAAAACATTGAAAAAAATTTCATCTAGTTTTTAAAATTTTTGGGTATATTTCAATTCCAAACGGGCCAACGATCAAAATTCATTGCTTAAAGTCATGACCTAGGGGTGATTTTGATCAAAAAAATATAGATTAGGCCCTCAAAATTAGCTTTCACTATTTTTCAAGAAGATACATGGCGACGGGCTTTGGAATTCGTTGGACGAGTATGACGAGGGAAAAATGAAGAAAACTATCGAGTCTAGATTGGAGCATTTTTGGACCTAATTCAATACCAAACGGGTCAACGATCAAAACTCATCGCTTAACTCGATGATCGAGGGGTGATTTTGGCTAAAAAACGTTGTTTAGGCTCGAAAATTAGCTTTCACTATTTTTCTAGAAGATGTCGGCCAACGGGCTTTCAAATTCATTGGACGCTATAAGCGAGGGAAAAGCTGATGAGTAACTCGTCGGTCCATTTTGAGCTTTTTTTGACCTACTTCGATCACAAATAGGCTAACGATCAAAACACATTACTTAATGCCAAGACCGAGGAGTGATTTTTGTTAAAAAACATTTTTTAAACTTTTAAAATCGGTTTTCACTGTTTTTCAAAAAGATATAGGCCCACGGGCTTCGAAATCCGTCGAATGATATGAGCATAACAAACACCGAAAAAAATTATCGAGTCTAGTTTAGAGCTATTTTAGACCTAGTTCGATCCTAAACGGACCAACGATCAAAACTCATCGTTTAACTCGGTGACTAAAGGGTGATTTTTGCAAAAAAAACGTTGTTTAAGCCTTGAAAATCACCTTTCATTGTTTTTTAGAAGATGCGGACCAACGAGTTTTGGAATTCCTAGGACTCGTATGAGCGATTAAAATGTGAAGAAAAACCATCGATCTAGATTTGAGCTTTTTTGGACCTAGTTCGATCCCAAACAGAGCCGACGATCAAAACTAATCGCTTAACGCCATGACCTAAGGGTATTTTTGCCAAAAAAGTGTTTTCTAGGCCTTCAAAATCAGCTTTCACTATTTTTCTAAATGATGGGGCCCATGGGCTTCGGAATTCATCGATTGGAATGAGCGCAACAAACACTTAAAAAAATGTTGGCTCGGCTTTGAGTATTTTTGGACATAATTCGATGCCAAACGGGTTAACGATCAAAAGTTATCGCTTACAACCTTGAACCAAGGGTGATTTTTGCCGAAAAAACATAGATTAGACCCTCAAAATCGACTTTAATCGTTTTTTAGAAGATGCGGGCCAATGGGCTTTGGAGTTCGTTGGATGGTATGAGCGAGGGAAAAACTAATGAAAAATTATCGATCTAGTTTTGACTTTTTTTGACCTAATTTGATCCCAATTGGGCCAACAATCAAAACTTATTGTTTAACGCCAAGATCGAAGGGTGATTTTGGCCAAAAAACGTTTTTTGAGCTCTCAAAATCGACTTTCATTGTTTTTCAATAAGATATAGGTTAACGAGCTTCATAATTCATCGAACGGTATGAGCACAACAAACAATGAAAAAAAGTATTAGCCCAATTTAGAGTTTTCTTGGACGGAGTTTGATCTCAAACGGGCCAACGATCAAAATTCATTGCTTAAAGTCGTGATCGAAGGTGATTTTAGCCAAAAATGTAGTTTATGCCCTCAAAATCAGCTTTCACTTTCTTTCTAAAAGATGGGCCAATGGACTTTGGTATTCGTCGGACGGTATGAGCGAGGAAAAAATTAAAGAAAAACTCGTTCGTCCAATTTTAAGCTTTTTTGGACCTAGTTCGATCCCAAATGGGTAAATGATCAAAATTCATCACTTAAAGCCACGATCGAGGGGTGATTTTGGCCAAACAACATAGATTATGCCCTTAAAATCAGCTTTCATTTTTTTTTCTCAAGATGCGAGCCAATGGGCTTTGGAATTTGTTAGATGGTATGAGCGAGGAAAAAACTCGAAGAAGAACTATCGATCCGCATTTGAGCTTTTTTGGACTAGTTCGATCCCAAACGGGCCTACGATCAAAACTCATCACTTAACTCGGTGATCGAGGGTTGATTTTGGCCAAAAACTTTATTAGGTCCCGAAATCGGCTTTCACTGTTTTTTCGGAAGATGCGGGCCAACGAGCTTTGAAATTCGTGGGATGGTATGAGCGAGGGAAAAACTATCGGTCCACTTTGAGCTTTTTTTGACCTAATTCGATCTCAAATGGGCCAACGATCAAAGCACATTGCTTAACGCCGAGATCGAGAGGTGATTTTGGCTAAAAAAAATATTTTTTAAGCCTTCAAAATCAATTTTCACTCGTTTTTCAAAAAGATACGAGCCCATGGGCTTTAGAATTCGTCAAACAAGTATGAGCATAACAAACACCGAAAAAGACTATCAGCCTAGTTGTGAGCTTTTTTGGACTTAGTTCAATCCCAAACGGGCATACGATCAAAACTCATTGCTTAACTAAGTGATCGAAGGGTGATTTTTGCCAAAAAACGTTGTTTAAGTCCTCAAAATTACCTTTCATTGTTTTTTCAAAAGATCCGGTCCAACGACCTTTGGAATTCGTCGGACGGTATGAGCGAGGGAAAATGTAAAAAAAAACTATCGATCTAGATTTGAGCTTTTTTGGACTCGGTTCGATCCCAAACGGTCTAACTACCAAAACTCATCGCTTAACTCCTTGACTTAGGGGTGATTTTTGCCAAAAAACCATTTTTAGGCCCTTAACATCGGCTTTTATGGTTTTTCTAAAAGATGGGGCCAATGAGCTTCGGAATTGATCGAACAATATGAGTGCGGCAAATATTGAAAAAAGCTGTCGGCCATGTTTTATGCGTTTTTGGACATAATTCGATGCCAAACGGGGGAACAATCCAAATTCATCGCTTAAAACCTTGGCCTAACGGTAATTTTGGCCAAAAAACACGGATTAGGCCCTCAAAATCAACTTTTACTTGTTTTTCGGAAGATGCGGGCCAACGGGTTTCGGAATTCATTAGACGTTATGAGTGAAGAAAAAATTAACGAAAAACTATTGGTCCATTTTTTAGCTTTTTTTGACCTAGTTTGATCCCACATGGGCCATCGATTAAAACTCATTGTTTAACGCCAAGACCGAGGGGTGATTTTGGCTAAAAACCATTTTTTGAGCCCTCAAAATCGAGCTTCACTATTTTTCAATAAGATATAGGCAAATGGGCTTCGTAATTTGTCGAACGGTATGAGCATAATAAAAGCCGAAAAAAATTATCGGCCTAGTTTAGAGTTTGTTTAGACCTAGTTCGATCCCAAACGGGCCAACGATCAAAATTTATCGCTTAAAGTTCGTGATTGAAAGGTGATTTTAGCAAAAAAAAATATAGTTTAGGCCCTCAAAATCAACTATCATTGTTTTTCCAAAAGATGCGAGCCATCGGGCTTTTAAATTCGTCGGACGGTATGAGCGAGGAAAAAACTAAAGAAAAATTATCGATCCGATTTTTAGCTTTTTTAAGCTAGTTTGATCTTAAGTCGGCCAACGATCAAAATTAATTGCTTTAAGCCATGAACTAGGGTGATTTTGGCCAAAAAACGTAGATTAGGCCCTAAAAATTAGCTTTTACTTGTTTTTCCAAAAGATACGGGCCAATGGGCTTTGGTATTCGTCAAATGGTATGAGCGAGGGAAAAATTGAAGAGAAATTATTGGTCTATTTTTGAGCTTTTTTGGACTCGGTTCGATCCCAAATGGACTAATGATCAAAATTTATTGCTTAAAGCCATAACGTAGAGGTGATTTTGGCTAAAAAACGTAGATTAGGGCTGAAAATCAACTTTTACTATTTTTTAGAAGATGCAAGCCAACGAGCTTTAGAATTCGGTAAATGGTATGAGCGAGGAAAAAGCTGAAGAAAAGTCGTTGATCCAGATTTGAGCGTTTTTAGACTTAGTTTCGATCTCGAATGGGCCAACAATCAAAACTCATTACTTAATGTTATGACCTAAGGGTGATTTTGGCAAAAAAAATATTTTTAGCCCCTCAAAATCGGCTTGCACTTTTTTTCTAAAAGATGCAAGCGAACGAGCTTTGGAATTCATCGAACGGTATAAGCACGATAAATACTCAAATATGAGCTTTTTAGTATTTTTTTGACATAATTTGATGCCAAACGGGCCAATTATCAACATTCATCGCTTAAAGCCACGTCCTACGGGTGATTTTTGCCAAAAAACGTAGATTATGCCCTAAAAATAAGCTTTCACTTGTTTTTTCAAAAGATGTGAGTCAATGGGCTTTAGAATTCGTTGGACGATATGAGCGAGAAAAAAGCCGAAGAAAAACTATCGATCCAAATATGAGCTTTTTTAGACCTAGTTCGATCCCAAATAGGCCAATGATCAAAATTCATTACTTAAAGCCATAACCTAGGGGTATTTTGGCTAAAAAACCCTAGATTAGGGCCTCAAAATCAACTTTCACTATTTTTTCAAAAGATGTAAGCGGACGAGGCTTTGGAATTCGTTGGACGAGTATGAGTGAGGAAAAAGCTGAAGAAAAACTATCGATCTAGATTTGAGCTTTTTTAGACCTAGTTTCGATCTCGAATGGGCTAACAATCAAAACGCATTGCTTAACGCTATGACCTAAGGGTGATGTTTGCAAAAAAATATTTTCTAGGCCCTTAAAATCGGTTTTCACTTTTCTTCTAAAAGATGCGAGCCAACGGGCCACGGAATTAATCGAACTGTATGAGCGTGACAAACACAAAAAAAAAAACCGACGACCCATTTTTGAGCATTTCTTAACATAATTCGTGCCAAACGAGCTAACGATCAAAATTCATCGCTTAAAGCCACGACTTGAAGGTGATTTTGGCCAAAAAACATAGATCGGACCATAAAAATCATCTTTCACTATTTTTCTAGAAGATTCGAGCCAATGGGCTTCGGTATTCATCGGACGGTATGAGCGAGGAAAAAGCCGATGAAAAAGCTGTTGGCCCGGTTTTGAGGTTTTTGAACCTAATTCGATCCCAAAAGGGCTAACGATCAAACTTCCTTGCTTAAAGCGGGGAACTCGGGGTGCTTTTTGCTAAAAAATATAGATTAGGCCCTCAAAATCAGCTTTAATTTTTTTCTCGGAAGATGCAAGCCAACGGGCTTTAGAATCGATTGACGATATGAGTGAGGAAAAAATTGAAGAAAAACAATCGATCGAAATTTGAGCTTTTTTGGACCTAGTTTCGAACCCAAATGGTCTAACAATCAAAACTCATTGCTTAACACTCGGGACCTAAGGGTGATTTTGGCAAAAAAAAAACATTTTTTAGACCCTCAAAATCAGCTTTCATCGTTTTTCTAAAAGTTGCGAACCAACGGGCTTCGGAATTCATCGAACGAGTATGAGCGCGGAAAAAAGTCAAAAAACTATTGACCCATTTTTGAGCATTTTTTGACATAATTTGGTGCCAAATAGGCCAACGATCAATGTCATCGCATAAAGCCACGACCAAGGGGTATTTTGGCCACAAAATGTAGACTAAGCCCTCAAAATCGGCTTTTACTATTTTTCCACAAGATACTGCCGAACGAACTCTTAATTCGTTGAACTCGTATGAGCATAAAAACACTAAAAAAAAGCTGTCGACCTACTTTAGAGTTTTGTTGGACCTAGTTCGATCCCAAACGAGCCAACAATCAAAATTCATCATATAAAGCCATGATCGAATGGTGATTTTTTTCCAAAAAAATGTAGTTTAGGCCCTCAAAATCGAGTTGTCATTGTTTTTCCAAAAGATGCGGGCCATCGGGCTTTGAAATTCATCGGACGATATGAGCGAGCCAAAAACGGAAGAAAAATTATTGATCCGAGTGTTTAACTTTTTTGAACCTAGCTTGATCCAAAATTGGCCAACGATCAAAATTGATCGCTTAAAGCCATGACCTAGTAATGATTTTTGCTAAAAAAAGTAGATTAGGCCCTAAAAATCGGCTTTCATTGTTTTTTCGGAAGATGCGGGCCGGTGGGCTTTGGTATTCGTCATATGGTATGAGCGATTGAAAAATTTAAGAAAAATTATTTGTCCGAGTTTTGATCCTTTTTTGACTTAGTTCAATCCCAAAAGGCCAAACAATCAAAATTCATCGCTTAAAGCCAAGACCTAGAGGTGATTTTGGCCAAGAAACGTAGATTAGGCCCTTAAAATTAGCTTTCATCGTTTTTCCAAAAGATCCAAGCCAACGAGGCTTTGAACAAAAACTATCGATCCAAATTTGAACTTTTTTGGACCTAGTTCGATTGCAAATGGGCCAACAATCGAAACTCATTGCTTAGCACTATGACCTAAGGGTGATTTTGGCAAAAATCAATTTTTTAGACCCTCGGAATCGACTTTCACTTTTTTTGTAAAAGATGCAAACCAATGGGCTTTGGAATTCATCGAACGGTATGAGCGTGAAAAACACTTAAAAACTTGTAGGCCCATTTTTGAGCATTTATTTACATAATTCGATGCCAACGAGGCCAATGATCAACGCTCATCGCTTAGAGCCACGAATAAGGGGTGATTTTGGCCAAAAAACGTAGATGAGGCCCTCAAAATCAGCTCTCACTTGTTTTCCCATAAGATACCGGCCAATGGGCTTCGTAATTTGTTAAACTATATGAGCACAAAAACACTAAAAAAAAAGCTGTCGACCTAGTTTAGAGGTTTTTGAACCTAGTTCGATCCGAAACGAGCCAACGATCAAAATTCATCACTTAAAGCCATGATCGAATGGTGATTTTAGCCAAAAAATATAGTTTAGGCCCTCAAAATCGAGTTGTCATTGTTTTTCCAAAAGATGCGGGCCATCGAGCTTTAAATTCGTTGGACGATATGGCCTAATGGTGATTTTGGCCAAAAAGCACTTTTTAGGCCCTCAAAATCAACTTTCACTTTTTTCTAAAAGATGCGAGCTAACGGGCTTCGGAATTAATCAAACGGTATGAGCACGGCAAACACAAAAAAAGCTGTCGATCCATTTTTTAGCATTTTTTGACATAATTGGATGCCAAACGGGCCAACGATCAAAATTCATCACTTAAAGCCACGATCTAGGGGTGATTTCGATAAAAAAAAGTAGATTAAGCCGTCAAAATCAGTTTTCACTTTTTTCGGAAGATCCAAGCCAACGAGCATTGAAGAAAAACTATCGATCCAGATTTGAGCTCTTTTGGACCTCGTTCGATCCCAAATGGGCCAACAATCGAAACTCATTGCTTAGCACTATAACCTAAGGGTGATTTTGGCAAAAAAACATTTTTTAGACCCTCGAATTAGCTTTCACTTTTTTTGTAAAAGATGCAAACCAATGGGCTTCGGAATTCATCGAACGGTATGAGCACGAAAAGCACTTAAAAAATTGTTGGCCCATTTTTGAGCATTTTTTTTGATATAATTCGATACGAATGGGCAAACGATCAACATTCATCGCTTAGAGCCACGACGAAGGGGTGATTTTGGCCAAAAAACATAGATGAGGCCCTCAAAATCAGCTTTCATTGTTTTTCCATAAGATACTAGCCAACGAGCTTCGTAATTTGTTGAATTGTATGAGCACAAAAACACTAAAAAAAGCTGTCGACCTAGTTTGAATTTTTTTGAACCTAGTTCGATCCGAAATGAGCCAATGATCAAAATTCATCACTTAAAGCCATGATCGAATGGTGATTTTAGGCAAAAAAATATAGTTTAGGCCCTCAAAATCGATTGTCATTGTTTTTCCAAAAGATGCGGGCCATCGGGCATTAAATTCATTGGACGATATGAGCGAGAAAAAAATAGAAGAAAAATTATCGATCTAGTGTTTAGCTTTTTTGAACTTAGGTTGATCCCAAATGGGCCAACAATCAAAATTAATCACTTAAAGCCATGTCCTAGTGGTGATTTTTGCCAAAAAACGTAGATTAGGCCCTAAAAATAGCTTTCACTGTTTTTCCGGAAGATGTGTGCCAATGGGCTTTGGTATTCGTCGGATGGTATGAGCGATGGAAAAATTTAAGAAAAATTATTTGTCCAATTTTGATCCTTTTTTGACCTAGTTCGATCCCAAATGGCCAAACGATCAAAATTCGTTGCTTAAAGCCAAGACCTAAGGGTGATTTTGGCCAAGAAACGTAGATTAGGCCCTTAAAATCGGATGTCACTATTTTTTCGGAAGATCCAAGCCAACGGGCTTTGAAGAAAAACGATCGATCCAGATTTGAGCTCTTTTGGACCTCGTTCGATTCCAAATGGGCCAACAATCGAAGCTCATTGCTTAGCACTATGACCTAAGGGTGATTTTGGCAAAAACAAATTTTTTAGACCCTCGGAATCGGCTTTCACTTCGTTTGTAAAAGATGCAAACCAATGGGCTTCGGAATTCATCGAACGGTATGAGCTCGAAAAACACACAAAATTATTGGCCCATTTTTGAGCATTTTTTTTTACATAATTTGATGCCAACGGGCCAACGATCAACGCTCATTGCTTAGAGCCACGACCAAGGGGTGATTGTGGCCAAAAAACGTAGATGAGGCCCTCAAAATCAGCTTTCATTGTTTTCCCATAAGATGCGGCCAACGGGCTTCGTAATTTGTTAAACTATATGAGCACAAAATCACTAAAAGCTGTCGGCATAGTTTAGAGGTTTTTTGGACCTAGTTCGATCCAAAACGAGCCAACGATCAAAATTCATCACTTAAAGCCATGATCGAATGGTGATTTTAGCCAAAAAAAATATAGTTTAGGCCCTCAAAATCGAGTTGTCATTGTTTTTCCAAAAGATGCGAGCCATCGAGCTTTAAATTCGTTGGATGATATGAGCGAGCAAAAAACGAAGAAAAATTATCGATCCGGTGTTTAGCTTTTTGGAACCTAGCTTGATTCCAAATGGGCCAACGATCAAAATTAATCACTTAAAGCCATGACCTAGTGGTGATTTTTTCCAAAAAACGTAGATTAGGCCCTAAAAATAGCTTTCATCGTGTTTCCGGAAGATGCGTGCCAATGGGCTCGGTATTCGTCGGATGGTATGAGCGATGGAACAATTTAAGAAAAATTATTTGTCCAATTTTGATCCTTTTTTGACCTAGTTCGATCCCAAATAGCCAAACGATCAAAATTCTTTGCTTAAAGCCAAGACCTTAGGGTGATTTTGGCCAAGAAATGTAGATTAGGCCCTTAAAATCATCTTTCATCGTTTTTCGGAAGATCCAAGCCAATGGGCTTTGAAGAAAAAGCTGTCGATCCGCATTTGAGCTCTTTTGGACCTCGTTGGATCCCAAATGGGCCAACAATCAAAACTTATTGCTTAACACTATGACCTAAGGGTGATTTTGGCAAAAAAAACATTTTTTAGACCCTCGAAATCAGCTTTTATTTTTTTCTAAAAGATGCGAACTAATGGGCTTCGGAATTCATCGAACGGTATAACGCAGAAAACACTCAAAACATTATTGGCCCATTTTTGAGCATTTTTTGACATAATTCGATGCCAAATGGGCCAACGATCAAAATTCATCTCTTAACGCCACAACTTAGGGGTGATTTGGCAAAAAAACATAGATTAGGCCCTCAAAATCAACTTTCACTATTTTTTCGAAGATGCGATCCAACGAGCTTCGAAATTCATTGGACGGTATAAGCGAGGGAAAAAAAGAAGAAAACTTGTCAACCCGATTTTAGTTTTTTTGGACCTACTTCGATCCCAAATGGGCCAACGATAAAAACTTATTACTTAAGGCTATTACCTAAGGGTGATTTTGGCAAAAAAATATTTTTTAGGCCTTCAAAATCGAGCTTTCACTTTTCTTTTCTAAAAGATGCGAGCCAACGGGCTTTAGAATTCATCGAACGGTATGAGAGCAACAACACTAAAAAAAGCTGTCGGCTCGTTTTTGAACATTTTTTGACATAATTCGATGTCAAATGGGCTAACGATCAAAATTCATCGCCGAAAGCCATGACCTAGGGGTTATTTTGGGCAAAAAACGTAGATTAGGCCCTTAAAATAGCTTTTTTTCGAAGATGCGAGGCAACGGGCTTTGGAATTTGTTGCACGGTATGAGCGAGGAAAAAATTGAAGAAAAACTATCGGTCTAGATTTGAGCTTTTTTGGACCTAGTTCGATCCCACATGACCAACAATCAAAATTCATTGCTTAACTCGATGACCGAGGGGTATTTTCGCCAAAAAACATTTTTTAGGACCTCAAACTAAGCTTTCATTGTTTTTCTAAAAGATGCGGGCAAACGGGCTTCGTAGCTCGTCAAACAAGTATGAGTGTGGCAAACACCGAAAAAAACTATAAGCCCTTTTTAAGCATTTTTGGACATAATTCAATGTCAAACAAGCGAATGATCAAAATTCATCGCTTAAAGTCGTGACCTAGGGGTGATTTTGGCAAAAAATGTAGATTAGGCCCTCAAAATAAGGTTTCATTTTTTTTCCAAAAGATACGAGGCAACGGGGTTTGGAATTTATCGGACGGTATAAGGAGGGAAAAACTAAAGAAAAACTATCGGTTTAGATTTGAGCTTTTTTGGGCCTAGTTCGATCTTAAATAGGCCAACAATCAAAACTCATCGTTTAACTCGATGACCGAGACGTATTTTGGCAAAAAAACATTGTTTAGGCCTTCAAAATCAGCTTTCACTATTTTTCTAGAAGATGGAGGCCAACGAGCTTTGAAATTTTTTGGATAGTATGAGCGAGGAAAAAACCGATGAAAAATTATTGGTACGAGTTTTGAGCTTTTTTAAACCTAGTTCGATCCCAAACGGGCCAACGATCAAAACTCATTAGTTAACGCCAAAATCGAGGGGTGCTTTTTGCTAAAAAACATTTTTTAAGCTCGCAAAATTAGCTTTCACTATTTTTTGAAAAGATACAAGCCAACGAGCTTCGGAATTTGTCAAACGGTATAATCATAACAAACACTAAAAAAAACTATCGACTTAGTTTTGAGCTTTTTTGGACCTAGTTCTATCCCGAACGACCAATGATCAAAACTCATCACTTAACTCAATGAGCGAGGGCTGATTTTGGCCAAAAAAACATTGTTTAGACCCTCAAAATCGGCTTTCACGGATTTTTCGAAGATGTGGGGCAATGGTCTTTAGAATTCGTCGGACGGTATGAGTAAGGAAAAAAGTGAAGAAAACCTATTAGTCCAAATTTGAGCTTTTTTTTGACCTAGTTCGATCCTAAATGGGCCAACGATCAAAACTCATTGCTTAATATCATGACCTAGGGGTGATTTATACCAAAATAACGTTTTTTAAGCCCTCAAAATCGACTTTCACTCGTTTTTTCTAAAAGATGGGGTTAATGGGCTTCGGAATTCGTTGAATGGTGTGAGCGGTGGCAAACATTGAAAAAAATTATCGATCGAGTTTTGAGCATTTTTGGATATAATTCGATGCCAAACAAGCCAACATTGAAAATTGCTTAACGCCATGACCGAGGGGTGACTTTGGCAAAAAAGCGAGTTTACGCCCTTAAAATAAACTTTCACTATTTTTTCGGAAGATTCGGGCCAACGGGCTTTGGAACTCGTCGGACGTTATGAGCAAGGGAAAAAAAGAAGAAAAACTATCGAGTCTAGTTTTGAGCTTTTTTGGACCTAGTTCGCTCTCAAACAGTTCAACGATCAAAATTCATAGCTTAAAGGTGTGACCTAGTGATGATTTTGGCTAAAAAATGGAGATTAGGCCTTTAAAATCTGCTTTCACTTTTTTTCCCAAAAGATATGGGCCAACGAGCTTTAGAGTTCATCGAACAATATGAGCGAGGGAAAAGCGAGAAGAAAAACTATCGATCCGAGTTTTAAGCTTCTTTTGACCTAGTTTGATCCCAAACGGGTTAACGTTCAAAACTCAATGCTTAATGCCATGACCAAAGGGTGTTTTGCCAAAAAAAAAAAAAACATTGTTTAGGCCCTCAAAATTAGCTTGCACTATTTCTCTAAAAGATCCGAACCAATGGGCTTTGGAATTCATCGAACGGTATGAGTGCGACAAATACCGAATAAAAACAATCAACCTAGTTGTAAGAATTTTTTTGGCCTAGTTTGATGCCAAACGGGCCAATGATCAAAATTCATCGCTTAAAGTCATGACTTAGGGGTATTTTTGCCAAAAAATGTAGTTTAGGCCCTTAAAATTAGCATTCACTCTTTTTCCAAAAGATGTGTGCCAATAGGCTTTCGAATTCATCATGCGGTTTTTCAATCCATGATCTAGGGGTATTTTTGGCAAAAAATATTTTTTTAGGCCCTTAAAATCGGCTTTCGCGGTTTTTCAAAAATATGCGACCTAATAGGCTTCGAAATTCATCGAACGAGTATGAGCGCAACAAACACTAAAATAAACTGTCTCGCCAGTTTTCATATTTTTTGGATATAATTTGATGCGGAATGGGGCAACGATCAAAATTCATAACTTAAAGCCTTGACGTAGGGTGATTTTGGCCAAAAAACATAGTTTAGGCCATAAAAATTAGCTTTCACTATTTTTCTAGAAGATGGGGGCCAATGGGCTTAGGAAGTCGTCGAACAAAAAGAGCGAGGGAAAAACTCGAAGAAAAAATATCAATCTAGTTTTGAGCTTTTTTGGACCTAGTTCGATCCAAATGGGAAAATGATCAAAACTCTTTGCTTGAAGCCATGAACGAGGGTTGATTTTCGACAAAAAACATAGTTTAGGCCTTCAAAATCAACTTTCACTATTTTTCTAAAAGATACGTGCCAAGATGCTTTGGAATTCATCAAAAGGTATGAGTGTGGCAAACACCGAAAAAAACTATCCGCCTAGTTTTGAGAATGTTTGGACAAAATTCAATGTCAAATGAGCCAATGATGAAAACTCATCCCTTAATTCCTTGACCAACGGTGATTTTTACAAAAAAAAACATAGTTTAGGCCCTCAAAATCAGCTTTCATTATTTTTTCGGAAGATATAAGCCAATGAGCTTTGGAATTCGTCGAACATTATGAGCGAGGGAAAAGTTAAAGAAAAAGCTGTCGGTCTAGATTTGAGCTTTTTTGGACGTAGTTCGATCCCAAACGAGCCAACGATCAAAATTCATCACTTAAAGTCGTGACGTATGGGTGATTTTTTCCAAAAAATGTAGATTAAGCCCTCAATATCAACGTTCACGGCTTTTCCGGAAGATGCAAGCCAACAAGCTTTGAAATTCGTCGGACGGTTTGAGTGAGGGAAAAGTCGAAGAAAAACCGTCGATCCGAGTTTTGATTTTTTTGGACCTAATTCGATCCGAAACGGGTTAACGATCAAAATTCATCATTTAAAGCATGACCTAGGGGTGTTTTTGGCAAAAAAAAAACATAAATTAGGCCCTCAAAATCGGCATTCACTTTTTTTTACAAAAGATGCGAGCCAACGAAGCTTTGGGATTAGTTGGACGGTATGAGTGAGGGAAAAATTAAAGAAAAACTATTTGTCCAAATTTGAACTTTTTTGGGCCTAGTTCGATTTTAAAAAGGCCAATGATCAAAACTCGTTTCTTAACGCCATGATCTAGGGAACGTTTTTTAAGCCCTTAAAATCGAGTTTTTGCTATTTTTTAAAAAGATGTAAGCCAACGTGTTTTAGAATTTGTTGAATGGTATGAGTTCGATAGAGATTGAAAAAAGCTATCGGCCTAGTTTTGATCATTTTTAGACATAATTTGATGCCAAACATGCCAACTATAAAAATGCATCACTTAAAACCGTGACCTAGGGGTGATTTTGGCGAAAAAACATAGATTAGGCCCTCAAAATCAACTTTCACCGTTTTTCCAAAAGATATAGACCAACAAGCTTTGTAATTCGTCGAGCGGTATAAGTGAGGAAAAATATGAAGAAAAACTATCTCGTCCAGCTTTGAGCTTTTTTGGACCTAGTTCAATCCCTAACAAACCAACGATCAAAACTCATGCCTTAATGCCGTGAGTGAGGAGCAATTTTGGCAAAAAAAAAAAAAAATAATAAAGTTTAAGCCTTCAAAATCAGCTTTCACCATTTTCTTAAAAGATGTGGGCCAACGTTCTTCAAAATTTGTCGAATGGTATGAGTACGAAAAACATTGAAAAAAACCGTTGGCCTAGTTTTGAGTATTTTTTGACATAATTCGATGCCAAACAAGCTAATGATCAAAATTCATTGCTTAAAGTCGTGACCTAGGGGTATTTTTGCTATAAAACATAGATTAGGCCCTCAAAATCAACTTTCATTATTTTTCCGGAATATGCAAGCCAACGGGTTTTTTAATTCGTCGGATGTTATGAGGAAGGGAAAAACTATCTCGTCCGGATTTGAGTTTTTTGGACCTAGTTCGATCCCAAACGAGATAACGATCAAAACTCATCGCTTAATGCCATGATCTAGGGGTGATTTTGGCCAAAAAAAAATTTTTAGGCCCTCAAAATCAACTTTCACGATTTTTTTAAAAGATGCGAGCCAATGGGCTTCGAAATTCGTCAAACGGATGAGTGTGGAAAACACTAAAAAACATTTGCCTTGTTTTGAGCATTTTTGGACATAATTCGATGCCAACCAAGCCAATGATCAAAATTCATCGCTTAAAGCCACGACATAAGTGTAATTTTAGGCAAAAAACGTAGATTAGGCCCTCAAAATCATCTTTCACTATTTTTCCCCAAAAATGCGAGCCAACGAGCTTTGGAATTCATCGAACGGTATGAGCGAGGAAAACACCGATGAAAAACTATCGGTCTAGTTTTGAGCTTTTCTTGACCTACTCCGATGCAAAATGGGCCAAGGACCAAAACTCATTACTTAAAGCCAAAACCTAGCGGTAATTTTGGACAAAAGATGTAGTTTAAGCTATCAAAATTAGCTTTTACTATTTTTTCAAAAGATGTGGGCTAACGAGGCTTTGGAATTCATTGGATGTATGGGTGTGGCAAGCGTTAAAGAAAAACTATTGGCCTAGTTTTGAGCTTTTCTAGACCTACTTCTATTTCAAATGGACCAACTATCAAAACTCATTGCATGAAGCCTTGACCTAGTGGTGATTTTGGATAAAAAACGTAGTTTAGGCCCTTAAAATCGAGCTTCACTATTTTTTTGAATGATGCAAGCGAATGGGCTATGGGATTCATGGAATGGTATGGGCGCAGTAAAAGTCGAAGAAAAATTATCTACCCAATTTTGAGCTTTTCCGGACCTACTTCGATACCAAACGAGCTAACGATCAAAACCCATTGCTAATTGCCTTGAACTAATGGAGATTTTTGCCAAAAAACGTAGTTTAGGCCCTCAAGATCAGACTTCACTATTTTTTAAAAAGATGCGAGCCAACGGGTTTTGAAATTCTTCGAACGGTATGAGCACGATAAAAGTTGAAAAAAAACTATCGACCCGAGTTTTGAACTTTTTTGGATCTAGTTCGATGATAAACGAGCCAATGATCAAAACTCATGACTTATTGCCACGACCTAGGGATGATTATGGATAAAAAACATTTCTTAAGCCCTCAAAATCGGACATCACTAGTTTTCTAAAAGATACGGAGCCAATGAGCTTTGAAATTTGTCTAACGGTATGCATACGACAAACATTGAAGAAAAAACTATCGATCTAGTTTTGAGCTTTTACGGACCTAGTTCTATACGGAATGGGCTAATGATCAAAACTCATTGCTAATAGCCGTGACTTAGGGGTGATTTTTGGACAACAAATATAGTTTAGGCCCTCAAAATCAACCTTCATTATTTTTTGTGGATGATGCGGGCCAACGTGCTTTGGAGTTAGTCGAACGGTATGGGTGCAACAACGATTGAAGAAAAAATATTAACCTAATTTTGAGCTTTTTTAGATGTTATTCGATGACAAACGAGTCAACAATCAAAACTCATTGCTTATAGTCGTGACCCGGGGGTGATTTTTTACAAAACAAAGTGGTTTAGGCCCTCAAAATTAGCCTTCACTATTTATCGGAAGATGCAAGTCAACGGGCTTTGGAATTTATCGAATAGTATAGGCACGGAATAAGCTAAAGAAAAACTATCATCTTATTTTTGAGCTTTTTTAGACGTTGTTCAATGCAAAACGGGTCATCGATCAATACTCATTACTTAAAGCCATGACCTAGGGGTGATTTTGGAACAAAACGTAGTTTAAGCCCTCAAAATCAACCCTTACTATTTTTTAGACGATACGGGCTAGTGGGCTTTAGAATTCATGGAACAAGTATAGGCACGAAAAAAGTTAAAGCAAAAATTATTGACCCAATTTTGAGCTTTTTTTGACCTTGTTCGATGCCAAACAGAGCTAATGATCGAAATCATTGCTTGAAGCCATGACCTAGGGGCGATTTTGGATAAAAAAATATAGTTTAGGCCCTTAAGATCGAGCTTCATTATTTTTTAGAAGATGTGGACCAACGGGCTTTGGAATTCGTCAAACGATGTGGGTGCGATAAACATTGAAAAAAAATTATCAATCCGAGTTTAAACTTTTTCGAACCTACTTCGATGTCGAATAGGCCAACGATCAAAACTTATTATGTATAGCCGTGACCCGGGGGTATTTTTTTGAGAAAAAGTAATTTCGGCCCTCTTAATCGACCTTCATTAATTTTTCAAATGATACGAGCTAATGGGCCTTGGAATTCATCGAACGGTATGGGTGCGGTAAAAGTGGAAAAACACTATCTATCTCATTTTGAGCTTTTCTAGACCTTGCTTGATGTCAAACGGGCCAACGATCAAATCTCATTTCTTATAGCCATGACCTAATGGTGATTTTGACCAAAAAACGTAATTTAGGCCCTCAAAATTAGCTTTCACTATTTTTCTAAAAGATGCGGACGAACGGGCTTTGGAATTTTTCGAACAAGTATGCACACGAAAAAAGCTAAAGAAAAACTATTGACATACTTTTGAGCTTTTTGGACCTTGTTCAATGTTAAACGGGCCAATGATCAAAACTCATGACAAAAAGCTATGATCTAGGGGTGATTTTGAACAAAAAAGTATAGATTTGGCCCTTAAAATCAGCCTTCACTTTTTTCAAAAGATGCGAAGCCAACGGGCTTTGGAATTCGTTAAATGATATCGATGCGACAAACATTGAAGAAAAACTATCGGCCCGGTTGAGCATTTACGGACTTACTTTGAAGTTAAACGAGCCAATGATCAAAACTTAATGCTAAAAGCCATGAACTAGGGGTATTTTTGCAAACAAAATGTAGTTTAGATCCTCAAGATTAACCTTCACTATTTTTCCAAAAGATGTGGGCATATGGGCTTTGGAATTTGCTAAATGGTATGAGTGTGACAAAAGTCGAAGAAAAACTATCGACTTAGTTTTGAACTTTTTGACCTAATTCGATGCCAAGTCGGCAAACGATCAAAGGTCATTGCTTATAGTCGTGACCCGGGGGTAATTTTTTGACAAAAAATATAGTTTAGGCCTTCAAAATGAGCATTTCATGGTTTTTTATGATGATGCGAGCCGGCGGGCTTTGGAATTCGTCGAATGGTATGGGTGTGGTAAAATTTAAAGATAAACTATCGAGTCCAAATTTGAGCTTTTCCGGACGTCGTTCGATGCCAAATAGGCAAACGATTAGAACTTATTTCTTATAGCCGGGACCTAGTGGTGATTTAGAAAAAAAAGACCTATGGGTGATTTTGGACAAAAAACGTAGTTTAGGTCCTCAAAATCAACCTTTACTATTTTTTCAAAAGATGCGAGCCAACGGACTTTGGAATTCGTCGAATGATATGGATGTGATAAACGTTGAAGAAAATCTACCAATCTAGTTTTAAGCTTTTTTGGACCAACTTTGATGCTAAACGACTAACAATCAAAGCTCATTGCTAAAAGCCATGAACTAGGGTGTTTTTACCAAAAAAACATAGTTTAGGCCTTAGAGATTAGCCTTCATCGTTTTTTTCGAAGATGTGGCCAATAGGCTTTGAAATTTGCCAAATGATATGAGCGCGAGCAAAAGTCGAAGAAAAATTATCAACCTAGTTTTGAACTTTTCTTGATGTAGTTCGATGCCAAATGGGCCAACGATCAAAACTCATTGCTTATAGTCATGAGCCGGGCATAATTTTTAGACAAAAAAGTAGTTTAGGCCCTTAAAATCATCTTTTATTGATTTTTCAAACTATCCGAGCCAATGGGCTTTAGAATTCAACGAATGGTATCGATGCGATAAAAGTTAAATAAAAGCTGTCAATCAATTTTGAGCTTTTCCGGACCTTGTTCAATGTTAAAAGGGTAAATGATGAAAACTCATTTCTTATAACCATGACCTAGTGGTGATTTTGAAAAAAAAACATAGTTTAGGCCCTCAAAATCGGCTTTAACTATTTTTTAGAAGATGCGAGCCAATGGACTTTGGAATTTGTTGAATGGTATAAGCGTGAAGAAAGTTAAAGAAAAACTATTGACCCGAGTTTTGAGCTTTGTTGGACCTTATTCGATGCTAAGCGAGCCAATGATCAAAACTCATTACTTAGAGCCACAACCTAATGGTGATTTTGGACAAAAAAAAACATAGTTTATGCCCTCAAAATCGGTTTTCATTATTTTTTTGGACGATTCGAGCCAACGAGCTTTGGAATTCGTGAAATAGTAGCGGCGTGACAAAGGCTAAAGTAAAACTATTGGCCTAGTTTTAAGCTTTTTTGGACCTTGTTCGATGCTAAATGGGTTAACGATCAAAACTCATTGCTTGAAGCTATGACCTAAGGGTTATTTTGGATAAAAAACATAGTTAAGGCTCTCAAGATTGGCCTTCACTGTTTTTTCAAAAGATGTGGGCCAATGGACTTTGGAATCGTCGAACGGTATGGGCATGAAAAACGTTGAAAAAAATTATTGGACCAGCTTTAACTTTTCTTGACCTAGTTCGTTGCCAAATGGATCAACGATCAAAACTCATTACTTTAAGTAGTGACCCGAGGGTAATTTTTTGACAAAAAGCATAGTTTAGGCCTTCTAAATCGGCCTTTACTATTCTTTCGGATGATGTGGGCCAATGGGCTTTGGAATTTGTCGAATGGTATGGGCATGGTAAAAGTTGAAGAAAAACTATTAGCCCAATTTTGAGCTTTTCTAGACTTGGTGACGATTTTGGCTAAAAAACATAGTTTAGGCTCTCAAAATCGGCTTGCATTGTTGTTATAGAAGATGCGGGCCAACGAGCTTTGGAATTCATAGAATGGTATGTGCGTGATAAAAGCTGAAGAAAAACTATCGACCCGATTATAAGGTTTTTTTGGACATTGTTCGATGCCAAACGGGTTAATAATAAAAGCTCATGGCTAAAAGCCATGATCTAAGAGTGATTTTGGAGAAAAAAACATAGTTTAGGCCCTCAAAATCAGCCTTCACTATTTTTCGGAAGATGCGAGCCAACGGGTTTTGGAATTTGTGGAAAGATATGGGCACGGCAAACGTTGAAGAAAAACTATCGGGCTAGTTTTTAGCTTTTCCGGTCTTACTTTGACACCAAACGGACCAATGATTAAAACTCATTACTAAAGGCCATGAACTCGGGGTCATTTTTACCAAAAAAACATAGTTTAGGTTGCTAAGATCACCCTTCACTATTTTTTCGGAAAATGTAGGCCAACGGGCTTTGGAATTCATGAAATGGTATGAGCGTGGCAAAAGTCGAAGAAAAGCTGTCGGCCTAGTTTTGAACTTTTCTAGACCTACTTCTATGCCAAATGGGTCGACGATCGAAACTTACTCGCTTATAGTTATGACCCATGGGTATTTTTGGGCAAAAACGTAGTTTAGGCCCTCAAAATCAAGCTACATTGTTTTTTGGATGATCGGGCCAACGGGCTTTGGAATTCGTTGAACGGTATGGGCGCGGCAAAAGTTGAAGAAAAATCATTAGCCAAATTTTGAGCTTTTTTGGACGTTTTTTGATGCCAAACGGGCCAACGATCAAAACTCATTTCTTATACCCACGACCTAGGAGTGATTGTGGCAAAAAAATATAGTTTACGCCCTCAAAATCGAGTTTCTATCGTTTTATAGAAGATGTAGGCCAACGGGCTTTGGAATTCGTGGAATGGTATGCTCGCGAGCAAAAGTCGAAGAAAAACTTTCAACCCAATTTTTAGTTTTGTTTTTTACCTTGTTTGATGCCAAACGAGTCAATGATAAAAACTTATTGCTAAAAGCGATGCCACTAGGGGTAATTTTAGATAAAAAAACATAGTTTAGGCCCTCAAAATCAGCCTTCACTGTTTTTTCGGATGATGCGGCCACCGGTCGTAGAATTCATGGAACGATAGGGGCATGGAAAAAGTCGAAGAAAGATTATCGACCCGAGTTTTGAGCTTATTCAATACTAAACGAGCCCATGATCAAATCTCATTGCTTGAAGCCATGGGCTAGGGGTGATCTTGGAAAAAAAAACATAGTTTGTGCCCTTAAAATTAGCCCTCACTATTTTTCTAGAAGATTCGAGTCAACGAGTTTTGGAATTCGTCGAATGGTATGGGCGCGACAAGCATTGAAGAAAAACTATCAACCCAATTTTGAGCATTTTGGGACCTACTTCGATGTCAAGTAGGCTAACGATCAAAACTCACTGCTAAAAGCCAAAAACTAGGGGTGATTTTTGCCAAGAAATGTAGTTTAAGCCCTCATGAAAAGCCTTCACTTTTTTTTCTAGAAGATGCGAGTCAATGGGCTTTGGAATTTGTCAAATGGTATGAGCATGAAAAATGCTATAGAAAAGCTGTCGGCCTAGTTTTTAACTTTTTTGGCCTAGTTCGATGCCAAACGGGCTAACGATCAAAACTCATTGCTTATAGTCGTGAACCATGAGTGATTTTGGCCAAAAAACGTAGTTTAGGCCCTTAAAATCAACTTTTACCGTTTTTTTAAAATTTGCGAGCCAATGGACTTTAGAATTCTTGAAATAGTATGAGCATGACAAAAGTCGAAGAAAAATTATCGGCCTAATTTTGAGCTTTTTGGGACCTTGCTCGATGCAAAATAGGCCAACTACAAAAACCCATTTCTTATAGTCATGATCTAGGCGTGATTTTCACAAAAAAAAAAAAAATATATATATAGTTTAGGCCCTCAAAATTACCTTTAATGAGTTTTTCGGATGATGCGGGCCAACAGGATTTGGAATTCATTGAATAGTATGAGCACAAGAAAAGCTAAAGAAAACTCGTTGGTCGGGTTTTGAGCTTTTTTGGACCTATTTCAATGCCAAATACACCAATGATCAAAACTCATTGCTTACAGCCGTGACCTAGGAATGATTTTGAAAAAAAAAACATAGTTTAGGCCCCCAAAATTAGACTTCACTTTTTTTCGAATGATGTGAGTGAACGAGTTTTGGAATTGGTGGAACGAGTATGGGCACGACAAAAGGCGATGAAAAGCTATCGGCCTAGCTTTGAACTTTTCGGGACCTAATTCGATGCCAAACGGGCCAATGATCAAAACTCATTGCTTATAACCATGACCTAGGGGTGATTTTGGACAAAAAACATAGTTTAGGCCCTCAAAATCGGACTTCATTGTTTTTCGGATGATGCGAATGAACGGGTTTTAGAATTTATGGATCGGTATGGGCGCGACAAAAGCTAAAAAAAAACGATCGACCTAATTTTGAGCTTTTTTAGTCATTGTTTGATGTCGAACGGGCCAACGATCAAAGCTCATTTATTATAGCCATGACTTAGGGGTGATTGTGGTAAAAAAAATATAGGCCCTCACAATCAAGTTTCATTATTTTTATACAAGATACGAGCTAATGGGCTTTGGAATTCGTAAAATGATGTATACATGGCAAAAGTCGAAGAAAAATTATCAAACCGAGTTTTGAGCCTTTTGGGCCTTGTTCGATGCCAAACGAGCCAATAATCAAATATCATGGCAAAAAGCCATGATCTAGAGGTATTTTTGATAGAAAAACGTAGTTTAGGCCCTCAAAATCAACATTCAATGTTTTTCTAGAAGATGCGAGCCAACATGCTTTGGAATTTGTCGGACGATATGGTCACAACAAACGTTGAAGAAAAACTATCGACCCAATTTTGAGCTTTTCTAGACCTACTTCAACACCAAACGGGCCAACAACAAAAAATTATTGGTAAAAGCCATGAACTAGGGATGATTTTTTGCCAAAAAACATAGTTTAGGCTCTCAAGATCGGCATTCACTTGTTTTTCCAAAAGATGTGGGCCAATGAGCTTTGGAATTCGTCAAACGGTATGAACACGAAAAAAGCTAAAGAAAAACTACCGACCTAGTTTTAAACTTTTTTTTATCCAATTTGATACGAAACAAGCCAACGATCAAAACTCATTGCTAATAGTCGTGACATAAGGGTAATTTTTTGACAAAGAAACATAGTTTTGGCTCTCAAAATCAGCTTCACTATTCTTTCGAATAATCCGGCCAGTGGGCTTTGGAATTCGTTGAAAGGTATGGGCACGATAAAAGCCGCAAAAAACTATCGAACCCGTTTTGAGCTTTTTTGGACCTTGATCGATTCCAAATGGGCCAAAGATCAAAACTTAGGACTAAAAGCAATGACCTAGGTGTATTTTTGGAAAAAAAAAACGTAATATAGGCACTCAAAATCAGCCTTAACCATTTTTTAGATGATGGGGGCCAACGGGCTTTAGAATTCGTCAAACGATATGGATACTCGTAAAAGTTGAAGAAAAACTATCGATCGAACTTTGAAATTTTCTTGATGTTGTTTGATGGCAAACGGACTAACGATCAAACCTCGTTACTCATAGCCATGACTTAAGTGTAATTTTTGGACAAAAAATGTAGTTTAGGCTCTCAAAATTAGCCTTCACTCGTTTTTTCGGATCATGTAGGCCAACGAGTTTTGAATTCGTCGAACGATATGGGTGTTGCAAAAATTGAAGAAAAAATGTCAACCCAATTTTCAGCTTTTCTAGACGTTGTTCGATGCTAAACAAGCAAACGATCGAACTCATTTCTTATGGCCATGACCTAGTGGTGATTTTTTGTAAAAAATACGGTTTAGGCCCTCAAAATTAGCTTTCACTTTTTTCATAGAAGATGTGGGCCAACATAGTTAAAAATTCATCGAACGATATGGGTACGACAAAAGTCGAAGAAAAACTATCGACCCAATTTTGAGCTTTTTTGAACCTTATTCGATGCCAAATGGGTCAATGATCAAAACTCATTGCTTTGAGCCATGACCTAAGGGTGATTTTGGATTAAAAAAAACATAGTTTAGGCCCTCAAAATCAGCCTTCCCTCTTTTTGGACGATCGAGCCAACATGCATCGAAATTCATGGAACGAGTATGGGCATAACAAAAGTCGAAGTAAAAATGTCAATTGAGTTTTAAGCTTTTCCGGATTTTGTTCGATGTCAAACGGACCAATGATAAAAAATCATTGCTTGAAGCCATGACCTAAGGGTGATTTTGACTAGAAAATATAGTTTAAACCCTCAAGATTAGTTTCACTATTTTTTCCGGAAGATGTGGGCCAAGAGGCTATAGAATTTATCGAACCGTATGAGCATAGCAAAGGTTGAAGAAAAACTATCAACCTAGTTTTAAGTTTTTCGGGATGTTGTTTATTGCCAAGCCGGTAAACGATTAGAACCCATTTCTTATAGCCTTGACCTAGTGGTGATTTTGGTAAAAAAAAAAAATATATAGTTTTGGCCCTCAAAATTAGCTTTTACTTGTTTTTTAGAAGAAGCGGGCCAACAAGCTTTGAAATTCGTTGAACGGTAAGCGCGCGATAAAAGTCGAAGAAAAACCGACGACTTAGTTTTGAGCTTTGTTGGACCTTATTCGATGTCAAATGGAATAACGATCGAACTCATTTCTTTAAGGCATGACCTAGGGGTGATTTTGGATAAAAAAAACATAGTTTAGGCCCTTAAAATTAGCCTTAATTGTATTTCCGGATGACGCGGGCCAATTATCTTTAGAATTCGTGGAACGGTATGGGCGTAATAAAAGCGAAGTAAAAATATTGACCCGAGTTTTAAGCTCTTTTGGACTTTATAGGTGCCAAACGGGGCAACGATCAAAACTCATTACTTGAAGCCATGAATTAAGGATGAGTTTGGACAAAAAATGTAGCTTAGGCCCTTAAGATCAACCTTTACTATTTTTTCGGAAGATGTGGGCCAACGAGGCTTTGAAATTCATCGAACGGTATGGGCACGACAAAAGTTGAAGAAAAATTGTCGGCTCAATTTTAAGCTTTTTTGAACGTTGTTCGATGCCAAACGAGCAAATGATCAAAACTCATTTTTTATAGCCATGACGTAGTGGTGATTTTGGCCAAAAAAAAAAAAAAAATAGGCCCTCAAAATTAGCTTTCACTATTTTTTAGAAGGTACGAAGCCAACGAGGCTTTGAAATTCTTCAAACGATATGGGCATGAAAAAAGTTGAAGAAAAACTATTGACCTAGTTTTGAGCTTTGTTGGACCTTATTTGATGCCAAACAAGGCCACGATCAAAACTCCTTGCTTAAGGCCATGACCTAAGGGTGATTTTGGATAAAAAAAGTTGTTTAAGCCCTTAAAATCAGCCTTCATTATTTTTCTCAACAATGTGGGCCAACGAACTTTGGAATTCATGGAATGGTATGATCGTGACAAAAGTTGAAGTAAAGCTGTCGACCTATTTTTGAGCTTTTTTGGACCTTGTTCGATGCCAAACGAGTCAAGGATCAAAATTCTTTTCTAGAAGCCATGACCGAGGGGTGATTTTGGATAAAAATGTAGTTTAGGCCCTCATGATAAGCCTTCACTTTTTTTGAAAGATAACGAGCTTTGGAATTTTTCGAACGGTATGGGTGCGACAAACGTTGAAGAAAAATTATTTGCTCAATTTTGAACTTTTTTTAACCTTGTTTGATGCTAAATGAGCCAATGAGCAAATCTCATTTCTTATAGCAATGACCTAATGATGATTTTGGTCAAAAAACGTAGTTTAGGCCCTCAAAATCAGCTTTCATTTTTTTCAAGAGGATGCTAATGGGCTTTGGAATTCGTCAAACAATATGTGCGCGAGTAAAAGCGAAGAAACACTCGTTCCCATTTTGAGCTTTTTTCACCCTTTTTCGATGCAAAACGAGCCAATGATCAAAACTTATTGCTAAAAGCCATGAACTAGGTGTGATTTTTGCCAAAAAAACATAGCTTAAGCCCTCAAGATCGGCCTTCACTATTTTTTCAAAAGATGTGGGCCGATGGGCTTTGGAATTCGACAAATAGTATGATCATGCAAAAAGTCGAAGAAAAACCGTCGATCTAGTTTTGAACTTTTTTTGACCTAATTAGATGTCAAACGGGATAACGATCAAAATGCATTACTTATAGCCATGACCCGGGGGTAATTTGTTTGTCAAAAACATAGTTTAGGCCCTCAAAATCAGCTTTCACTTGTCTTTTTAGATGATGCGAGCCAAAGGGCTTTGGCATTCGTCGAATGGTATGGGTGCGACAAAAGTTGAAGAAAAACTATCAACCTAATTTTGACCTTTTTTGGATGTTGTTCGATGCCAAATGGGCAAAGGTCGAACTCATTTCTTATAGCCATGACCTTGTGAGAATTTTGGTAAGAAATAGTAATCTAGGCCCCGAAAATCAGCTTTCACTCGTTTTCTAGAAGATGCGGGATAACAACCTTTGAAATTTGTCGAATTGTATAGGCGTGACAAAAGTCGAAGGAAAATAGCCTACGTAGTTTTGAGCTTTGTTGGACCTTATTCGATGCCAAACGGACTAATCATCAAAACTCATTGCTTAAATCCATGAACTAGGTGCGAAAAACATTGTAGAAAAACTATCAACCTAGTTTTAAACTTTTCCCGACCTACTTCGATGCTAAATAGGCTAACGATCAAAATTCATTGCATAAAGCCATGACCCGGGGGTAATTTTTAGACAAAAAAACATAGTTTAGGCCCTCCAAATCAGCCTTCACTATTCTTCCAATTGATGCGGGGCAATGAGCTTTGGAATTGGTCGAACAAGTATGAGCGCGGTAAAAGTTGAAAAAAACTATAGGCCCAATTTTGAGCTTTTCCGGACCTTGTTCGATGAAAAATGAGCCAACAATCAAAACTCATTTGTTATAGCCATGACCTAGTGGTGATTTTGGTTAAAAAATATAATTTAGGCCCTCAAAATTATCTTTCACTATTGTCATAGAAGATGTGGGCCAACAAGTTTTGGAATTCGTAGAACGATATGGCGCGACAAAAGCTAAGGAAAAACTATCGACTTGGTTTTAAGTTTTTTGGGACCTTGTTCGATGCCAACGGGCAACAATCAAAACTCATGGCTAAAAGCCATGATCTAAGGTGATTTTAGACAAAAAAAAAAACATAGTTTAGGCCCTCGAAATCGAGCTTTCACTGTTTTTCCGGAAGATACGAGGCAACGGGCTTTGGAATTTGTCGAACTATATGGGCGTGACAAGCGTTGAAGAAAAACGACTAGCCTAGTTTTAAGCTTTTTTGGACCTACTTCGACATCAAACGGGCCAACGATTAAAACTCATTGCTAAAAGTAATGAAGTTGGGGTACTTTTACCAAAAAACATAGTTTAGGCCATTAAGATCAACCTTCACTGTTTTTTAGAAGATGTGAGTCAACGAGGCTTTGGAATTTGCCAAATGGTATGAACATGGAAAAATTTAAAGAAAAACTATCGACCTAGTTTTGAACATTTCTAGACTTACTTCTATACTAAACGAGCCGATAATCGAGTCTTCATTGTTTTTTAAATGATGTGGGACGAGGGCCTTTGGAATTCGTCGAATAGTTGGGCGCGACAAAAGTTGAAGAAAAACTATTGGCCCAATTTAAGCTTTTCTAGATGTTGTTTGATGCCAAACGGGCCAATGATCAAAAGTCATTTCTTATAGCCACGACCTAAGGATGATTGCGGCCAAAAAATGTAGTTTAAGCCCTCAAAATTAGGTTTCACTATTTTTATAGAAGATGCAAGCCAACAGGATTTGAAATTCGACGAACGGTATGCGCACAACAAAAGCTAAAGAAAAACTATCGATCCAATTTTGAGCTTTTTTTGACCTTGTTCAATGCCAAATGAGCCAACGATCAAAACTCAATGCTAAAAGCCATGCCCTAAGGTGATTTTGGATTAAAAAAAACATAGTTTAGGCCCTCAAAATCAGCCTTCACTCGTTTCTCTAAATGATGCGGGCGAACGACTTTTAGAATTCGTGAAACGGTATGAGCACAAAAAAAATCAAAGAAAAAACTATCGGCCTACTTTTGAGCTTGTTCGATGCCAAGTAGGCCAACGATAAAAAATCATTGCTCGATGCCATGACCTAGGGGTGATTTTGGACAAAAAACATAATTTATGCCCTCAAAATCAGCCTTCATTATTTTTTCGGAAGATGTGGATCAACGAGTTTTGGAATTCTCGAATAGTATGGGTGTGAAAAATATTGAAGAAAAACTCTCGACCCAATTTTGAGCTTTTCGGCACTAATTTTGATGTCAAACAGGCCAACGATCAAAACTCATCACTAAAAGTAAAGAACTAAGGGTGATTTTTGGAATTTGTCGAATAGTAGGAGTGCGGTAAAAGCTAAAGAAAAACTATCGGTCGGGTTTTGAGCTTTTTTGGACCTAGTTCAATGTCAAACGGGCTAATGATCAAAACTCATTGCTTATAGCCATGACCTAGGGATGATTTTGGACAAAAAAACATAGTTTAAGCCCTTAAAATCGGACTTCACTTTTTTTTTTCGAATGATGTGAGCGAACGAGCTTTGGACTTGGTGGAATAATATGAGCATGGCAAAAGCTAAAGAAAAACTATCGGTTTAGCTTTGAGCTTTTCAAGACCTAATTCGATGTCAAACGGGCCAAAGATCAAAACTCATTGCTTACAACGTGACCTAGGGGTGATTTTGGACAAAAAGCATAGTTTAGGCCCCGAAAATAAGACTTTATTGTTTTTTTAGATGAAGCAACCGAACGAGCTCTAGAATTTATGGATCGAGTATAGGTGCAGCAAAAGCTAAAGAAAAGCTGTCGACCCAATTTTAAGCTTTTCCGGTCGTTTTTCGATGCCAAACAAACCAATGATCAAAACTCATTTCTTGTAGCCACGACCTAAGGGTGATTTTCATAAAAAAATACGAGGCCCTCAAAATTAGGTTTCACTATTTTTATAGAAGACGCGAGCCAATGGGTTTTGGAATTCGTCGGACGGTATACACACAGCAAAAGTCGAAGAAAATTTGTCAACCCGAGTTTTGAATTTTTTGGACCTTGTTCGATGCCAAATGAGCCAACGATCTAATCTCATAGAAAAAGCCATGATTTATGGGTGATTTTGAAAAAAAAAACATAGTTTAGGCCCTCAAAATCAACCGTCAATATTTTTTCGGAAGATGTAAGCCAACGAGCTTTGGAATTCATTGAACGATATGGGCATGACAAACGTTGAAGAAAAACTATTGGCCCGAGTTTTGAGCTTTTCTAGACCTACTTCGACACCAAACGAGCCAACGATAAAAACTTATTACTAAAAGCCATGAACTAGGGGTGATTTTTGCCAAAAAACATAGTTTAGGCCCTCAAGATCGACCTTCACTATTTTTTCAAAAGATGTGGGCCAATTGGCTTTGGAATTTGCTAAACGGTATGAACATGACAAAAGTCGAAGAAAAGCTGTCGACCTAGTTTTGAACTTTTTTTGACCTAATTTAATGCCAAACGGGCCAAAAATAAAAACTCATTGCTTGTAGCGCGTGACGCGGGGGTAATTTTTGGATAAAAAATATAGTTTAGGGCCTAAAAATCAGCCTTCACTTTTTTTTTTCAAATGATGCGAGCCAACGAGGCTTTAGGATTCGTCAAACGGTATGGGCATCGTAAAAATTGAAGAAAAAATGTCGACCTAATTTGAGCTTTACGGACGTTGATCGATGCCAACTGGAAAAGATCATAACTCATTTCTTATAGCCATGACCTAGCGATGATTTTGGCAAAAAAACATAGTTTAGGCCCTCAAAATCAACTTTCACTTTTTTTTCAAAAGATGCGAGCTAATAGGTTTTGAAATTCGTTAAACAAGTATGGGCAAAGAAAAAGCTAAAGAAAAATTATCTCGCCTAGTTTTAAGCTTTGTTAGACCTTATTCAATGCCAAATCGGCTAACGATCAAAACTCATTGCTTATAGCCATGACTTAGGGGCATTTTGGGTAAAAAAGGTAGTTTAGGCCCTTAAAATTAGCCTTCATTTTTTTTGGATGATGCGGATCAACGGGCTTTGGAATTCGTGGAATGGTATGGGTGCAACAAAAGTCGAAGTAAAATGTTGGCCAAGTTTTAAGCTTTTTGGACCTTACTCAATGCCAAGCCGGCCAACGATCAAAATTCATTGCTTGAACCCATGACCTAAGGGTGATTTTGAAAAAAAAGACATAGTTTAGGCCCTTAAGATCAACCTTCACTATTTTTTCGGAAGATATGGGCCAATGGCCTTTGGAATTTGTCGAACGGTATGTGCATGATAAAAGCTGAAAAAACTATCGACCCGATTTTGAGCTTTTTGGACCTTGTTTAATCCCAAACGAGGCCAAAGATGAAAACTTATGACTAGAAGCAATGACTTAGGGCTGATTTTGGATAAAAAACGTAGTTTAGGCCCTCAAAATCATCCTTCATTGTTTTTTCAAAATATGCGAGCTAATGGGCTTTGGAATTTATCGAACATATCGGCACGACAAACGTTGAAGAAAAATGATCAGCCTAATTTTGAGCTTTTCTAGATCTACTTCGATAACAAACGGGTCGGCGATCAAAACTCATTTCTCAAAACCATGATCTAGGGGTATTTTTGCTAAAACAAAAATCGTATTTTAGGTCATTAAAATCGGTTTTCATTGTTTTTTCGAAGTTATGGCCCAAAAAACTTTGGATTTCGCCAAACGGTATGAGCATGGAAAAAGTCGAGGAAAAACTATTGCCATAGTTTCAAACTTTTTAGACCTACTTCTATGCTAAACGGGTCGACGATCGAAACACATTACTTATAGCCGCGACCAAAGGCCGATTTTTAGACAAAAAACGTAGTGTAGGCGGAATTCGTCGAATGGTATGGGTGTGGCAAATGTTAAAGAAAAATTATTGGCGTAGTTTTGAACTTTTCTTGACCTTGTTTTATGCTAAACAAGCCAATGATCAATTCTCATTTCTTATAGCCATGACCTAAAAGTGATTTTGTCCAAATATGTAGTTTAAGCCCTCAAAATCGGCTTTCACTATTTTTTAAGAAGATGTGGGCACACGGGCTTTGGAATTCGTCGAATGGTATACATGTGGCAAAAGTCGAAGAAAAGCTGTCGACCCGTTTTTGAGCAATTTTGGATCTTGTCCGATGCCAAATGGGTCGACGATAAAAACTCACTACAAAAAGCCATGATATAGCAATAATTTTGGACAAAAAATACATAGTTTAGGCCTTTGAATTCAATCTTCACTATTTTTCCATAAGATGCGATCCAATGGGCTTTGAAATTCGTCAAACGATATGGGCACGAAAAACATTGAAGAAAAACTATCAGCCTAACTTTGAGCTTTTCTTGACGTACTTCGATGCCAAACCGACCAACAATCAAAACTTGTTGCTAAAAGCCATGAACTAGATGTGATTTTTGCCAAAAAAAATATTTTAAGCCCTCAAGATCAACCTTCATTGTTTTTTCGGAAAATGTGGCCCAATGGGCTTTGAAATTCACCAAACAAGTATGAGTGCGGCAAAAGTCGAAGAAAAACTATCGACCCGAGTTTTGAGCTTTTCAGGACCTACTTTGATGCCAAACGGGCAAACAATCAAAACTCATTGCTCATAGCCATGACCGAGAGGTGATTTTGGACAAAAAAGTAGTTTAGGCCATAAAAATCAGCCTTCAATGTTTTTTCGAAGATGTGAGCCAATAGACTTTCAAAATCATGGAACTATATGGGCATGACAAATGTTGAAAAAAAAACTATCGAGTCTAGTTTTTGGCTTTTTTGGACTTAATTCAATGCAAAACAGGACAACGATCAAAACTCATTGCTTATAGCCATAACCTAGGGGTGATTTTGGATTAAAAAAAAAACATAGTTTAAGCCCTCAAAATCGGACTTTATAATATTTTCAAACGATGTGAGCCAGCGAGCTTTGGAATTCGTGGAGCCATATAGGTACGAAAAATGCTAAAGAAAACCCGTCGACATCGTTTTGAGCTTTTTTGGATCTAGTTTGATGTGAAATCGGGTAATAATCAAAACTCATCGCTTATAACCATGACCTAAGGGTGATTTTAGCTAAAAAAAGTAGTTTATGCCCTCAAAATTGACCTTCACTATTTTTTCGAACGATAAGGGCCAAAGAGCTTTGGAATTTATAAAACTATATGGGTATGATAAATGGTGAATAAAAACTATCGACTTAGTTTTGAGCTTTTTTGAACCTAGTTCATTGCTAAATGGACCAATGACTAAAATTCATTGCTTATAGAAATGATCGAGTGTGATTTTGGATAAAAAATATAGATTAAGCACTCAAAGTTAGCCTTTGCTATTTTTTTAGAAGATGCGGGCCAATAGGCTTTGGATTTCGTGGAACGATATGGTTGCGAGAAACGATGAAGAAAAACTATCGGCCTTGTTTTGAGTTTTTCTCGTACTTAGTTTGGTGTCAAACGGGTCAATGGCCAAAACTCATTGCTTATAATAGTGACCTAAGGGTAATTTTGGCCAAAAAATATTGTTTAAGCCCTCAAAATCAGCCTTCATTATTTTTTAGTAGATACGGGCAAACGATCTTTGGGATTCATGAAATGGTATGGGCACAAAAAACTCTAAAGAAAAACTATCGACCTACTTTGATGCCAAACGAGCAAACGATCAAAACTCATTGCTCATAGCCATGACCAAGAGGTGATTTTGGACAAAAAAGTAGTTTAGGCCATAAAAATCAACCTTCAATGTTTTTAAGAGATGCGAGCCGACAGACTTTCAAAATCATGGAACTCGTATGGGCATGAAAAACGTTGTAAAAAAATTATCGACCTAGTTTTTGGCTTTTTTGGACTTAATTCGATGCAAAACAGGGCAACGATCAAAACTCATCGCTTATAGCCATAACCTAGGGGTGATTTTGGATTAAAAAAAACATAGTTTAAGCTCTCAAAATCGGACTTTATAATTTTTTCGAACGATGCGAGCCAACGAGCTTTGGAATTCGTTAAACGGTATGGCGGCATACGTTGAAGAAAAACTATCCACCCGAGTTTTGAGCTTGTTTGGGGCTACTTTGATGCCAAATGGCCCAATGATCAATACTTAATCCTTATAGCCATGACTCATGGGTGATTTTGGCCAAAAAACATAGTTTAGGCCCTCAAAATCGATCTTCACTTTTTTAGAAGATACGGGCCAACGAGCTTTAGAATTCGTGGAACGGTATTGGCGTGACAAACTCGAAGAAAAAGTGTCGACCCGATTTGGAGCTTTTTAGAACCTACTTTGATGCCAAATGGGCCAACGATCAAAACTCCTCGCTTATAGCCATGACCCATAGGTGATTTTAGACAAAAAAAACATAGTTTAAGCCCTCAAAATCAACCTTCAATATTTATCCGGAAGATACGAGCCAACCAGACTTTTGAATTCATAGAACGGTATGGGCACTCGCAAATGTCTGAAGAAAAATGTTCATCGTAGTTTTGAGCTTTTTACGACACGGTTCGATGCCAAATAGGGCAACAATCAAAACACATCGCTTATAGCTATGATTGAGGGGTGATTTCAACCAAAAAACCTAATTTAAGCCATCAAAATCAACATTCACTATCTTTTTGAATGATGTGTGCCAACGAACTTTGGAATACATGGAACGATAAGGGTATGACAAATGCCGATGAAAATCTATTAACCTAGTTTTGAGCTTTTACGGACACGGTTCGATGCCACACGGGCCAATGACTAAAACTCATTGCTTATAGGTGTGACCAAAGGTGATTTTGAAAAAAAAATAGTTTAGGCCCTTATAATCTGCCTTCCTTGTTTTTTTTTAAAAAATGGAGGCCAATAAGCCTTGGAATTTGTGGAACAAGTATAGGTGCTGCAAACATTGAAGAAAAACTATCAAACCGAGTCTTGAGCGTTTCTAGACCTAGTTCGATGCCAAACAAACCAATAATCAAAGCCCATTACTTAAAGCCATGACCTAGAGGTTGATTTTGGATAAAAAAAATATAGTTTAGGCCCTCAAAATGAACCTTCACTATTTTTTCGAACAATGCAAGCTAACGAGTTTTGGAATTCGTTGAATGGTATGGGGCGCGACATACGTTAAAGAAAAATTATTGGACCGAGTTTTGAGCTTTTATAGACCTAGTTCAATGCCAAATGGGCTAACATTAAAACTCATTGCTAATAGTCGTGATCGGGGGTGATTTTGGATAAAGAAAACGTAGTTTGGGCCCTTAAAATTAGAATTTTCTATTTTTTTAGAAGATGCGAGCCAACCGGCTTTAAAATTCATGGAATGTTATGGGCGTAAAAAATGCGAAGAAAAATTATCGACCTTGTTTTGAGTATTTCTAGACCTAGTTCGATGTGAGAAACGAGCAACAATCAAAACTCGGCGCTTAAAGCCATGACCTAATGGTGATTTCAGCCAAAAAACATAGTTTAGGCCCTTAAAATTAGCCTTCACTATTTTTTTGAATTATACGGGCCAATGACCTTTGGAATTAGTGGAATAATATGGACACGACAAACACTAACAAAAAATTATTGGCTAGTTTTGAGCTTTTCTGGACCATATTCGATGTCAAATGGGCCTATGATCAAAACACATTGTTTATAGCTTTGAATTAGGGGTATTTTTATAAAAAAAATGTATTTTAGCCCTCCGAATCAGCCTTCACTTGTTCACACAAAAGATGTGGGCCAACGGTCATTTGAATTCGTTGAACTCGTATGGGTGCGAGCAAAGCGAAGAAAAACGGTTCGCCTAGTTTTGAGCGTTTTTGAACTAGGTTTAATGCTAAATGGGCCAATGGTCAAAACCCATTGCTTGTAGTTTTGACTCGGAGGTGATTTTAGACAAAAAAACATAGTTTAGGCTCTCAAAATCAACCTTCACTATGTTGTTGGATGATACGGGGCAACGAGCTTTGGAATTCGTCGAATGGTATGGACGCGACAAATGTCGAAGAAAAAAAATTGGCCTAGTTTTGATCTTTTCTTAATGCGGTTCAATGTCAAACGAGCTAATGATCAAAACTCATTGCTTATAATCATAACCCGAGTGGCGATTTTGGATAAAAAAAAACATAGTTTATGCCCTTAAAATCAACCTTCACTGTTTTTCAAGAAGATGTGGACCAATGGGCTTTGGAATTCATGGAATGATATGGGCGTAAAAAATGCTTAAGAAAAACTATCGATCGAGTTTTAATCTTCTCTAGGCTTAGTTCGATGCCAAACGGGCCAATGATAAAAACTCATTGCTTAAATCTAAGACCTAGTGGTGATTTTGGCCAAAAAAACATAGTTTATGCCCTCAAAATCAGCATTTACTATTTTTTTGGATGGTACAAGCCAATGGGCTATGGATGTCGTGGAATGGTATGGTGTTGCAAACGCTAAAGAAAAATTATTGGCCCGAGTTTTTGCTTTTCTAGACCTAGTTCGATGCAAAACTTGGGCAATGATCAAAACATATCGCTTAAATCCATAAAATCAACATTAAAATCAACCTTCACTCGTTTTTCAAAATGATGCGGACTAACGGGCTTTGGAATTCATGGCACGAAAAATGCTCGAAAAACATTATCGGCCTAGTTTTGAGCTTTTCTAGACTTAGTTCGATGCCAAATGGTCCAACGATCAAAGCTCATTGCTTATAGTCGTGGCCGAGTGTGATTTTGGATGAAAATATAGCTTAGGCCCTCAAAATCAACATGTACTATTTTTTGGATGATGCGGGCCAATGGGCTTTGAAATTCATGGAATGGTATGGGCGTGGCAAAGGATGAAGAAAAACTATCGATCTAGTTTTGAGCTTTTTTGGACCTTATTCGATGCTAAATGGGAAATGATCCAAACTCATTTGTTTTAGCCATTACTTAGGGGCGATTTTGGCCAAAAAACATAGTTGAGGACCTCAAAATCAACATTTACTCGTTTTTACATAAGATGTGGGCCAACGGGTTGTGAAATTCATGGAACGGTATAGGCACTACAAAAGCCGAAACAAAAGCATCGACCTAGTTAAGAGCATTTTTGGACCTAGTTCGTGCTAAACATGCCAACGGTCAAAACTCATTGCTTAAAGCCGTGACCCGGGGGTGATTTTGGACAAGAAACGTAATTTAAGCCTTCAAAATCAGCTTTCACTATTTTTTCGAGTGATGTAGGCCAACGAGCTTTGGAATTCGTGGAACGGTTTGGGCGTAACAAACGCTAAAGAAAAATAATTGGCCCGAGTTTTAAACTTTTCTTGACTACGTTTGATGCCAAACGGACCGGTGGTCAAAACTCATTGCTTATAGTTGTGACCTAGGGGTGATTTTGGGCAAAAAATCGTAGTTTAGGTCCTCAAAATCAGCCTTCACTATTTTTTCAAAAGATTCGGACCAACGAGCTTTGTAATTCATGAAACTATATATGGATGAAAAATGCTAAAGAAAAACTATCGACCTAATTTAGAGCTTTTTTAGACCTAATTCGATGCTAAATGGGCCGACGATCGAAACTTATTTCTTATAGTTATGTTCGAGCGATGATTTTTCTCAAAAAATGTAGTTTAAGCCATCAAAATTAGCCTTTTATTGTTTTTCTAAAAAATTATAGCCAATGAGCTTTGGAATTCGTGGAATGGTATGGGCGCGACAAATGGTGAAGCAAAGCTGTCACCTAGTTTGGAACTTTTTTGGACTCGGTTCAATCCTAAACGGGCCAATGATAAAAAATCCTTGCTTATAGCATAACCCACGGGTATTTTGGATAAAAAAACGTAGTTTAGACCCTCAAAATCAGACTTCACTATATTTTTGGACCATGCAAGCCAACGAGGATTGGAATTAATGGAACAACTTGGGTGCGACAAACATTGAAGAAAAATTATCGAGTCTAGTTTTGAGCTTTTCTAGGCCTTGTTCGATGCCAAACCGACCAATAATAAAAGTTCCTTGGTTATTCCCGTAACCGGGGAGATTTCGGATAAAAGAAATATACCTTATGCCCTCAAAATTAGCCTTCACTATTTTTTTCTAAAGATGCGAGCCAACGGGCTTTGGAATTCGTGGAACGAGTATGGGCACGACAAATGTTGAAGAAAACTCGTTAGCCTAGTTTTGAGCTTTTTTTAACTTAATTCGATGCCAAACGGGCTAATGATCAAAACTCCTCGTTTGTAGCAATGACCCAAAGGTGATTTCGGATAAGAAAAGTAGTTTAAGCCCTCAAAATCAACCTTTAATATTTATCTAGAAGATACAAGCCAATAGGCTTTTGAATTCATAGAATGGCATGGGCACGACAAACGCCGAAGAAAAACGATCGGCATAGTTTTGAGCTTTTTAGGACCTAGTTCGATGCCAAATAGGCCAACGATCAAAACTCATCGCTTATAGCCATGACCGAGGGGTGATTTCGACGAAAAAACATAATTTAAGTCGTCAAAATCGGTCTTCACTATCTTTTCGGATGATGTAGGTCAATGGACTTTGGAATTTATGGAACGATAAGGGCACGAACAATGCTAATGAAAAACTATTGACCTAGTTTTGAGCTTTTCCAAACCTATTTCGATTCCAAATGAGCCAACGACTAAAACTCATTGCTTATAGTTATAACTAGGGGTGATTTTGAAAAAAATGTAGTTTAAACCCTCAAAGTCAACCTTCCTTGTTTTTTCACAAGATGCGAGCCAATAGGCTTTAAAATTCGTGGAGTGGTATGGGTGTTGCAAACATTGAAGAAAAACTGTCACTCCGATTTTGAGCTTTCCTGGACCTAGTTCGATGCGAAATGGGCCAATTATCAAAACCCATTACTTAAAGCCATGACCTAGGGGTTGATTTTGGATTAAAAAAACATGTTTTAGGCCCTCAAAACAAACCTTCACTATTTTTTTAAACAATGCGAAGCTAACGAGTTTTGGAATTCGTGGAATGGTATGGGCGTAACACACGTTGAAGAAAAACTGTTTGCCAAGTTTTTAGCTTTTTTGAACCTAGTTCAATGCCAAATGGGCCAACATCAAAACTCGTTGCTTCTAGCCGTGGCCGGAGGTGATTTTGGATAAAAAATATAGCTTGGGCCCTCAAAATCGGCCTTTTTTGTTTTCTCAAAAGATGCGAGCTAACCGGCTTTAGAATTTATGGAATGGTATGGGCGCAAGCAAACACCGAAGAAAAATTGTTGACCTTATTTTGAGTATTTCTAGACCTAGTTCAATGTGAAATGAGCAACGATCAAAATCATTGCTTAAAGCCATGATCTAGTGGTGATTTCGACTAAAAAGCATAGTTTGACCCCTCGAATCGGCCTTCACTATTTTTTCAAATGATACGGGCCAATGAGATTTGGAATTAGTGGAACGAGTATGGGCACGAAAAACAATAATGAAAAATTATCAACCCGAGTTTTGAGCTTTTCGGACCATGTTCGATGCCAAATGGACCCATGATCAAAATACATTGCTTATAGCTTTGACGTAGAGCCGATTTTCACAAAAAAATATAGTTTTGGCCCTCAAAATCAACTTTCACTTTTTTTACAAAAGATGCGAGCCAACGAGGCATTAGAATTCGTCGAACGGTATGGGTGCGGCAAAAATTGAAGAAAAAATGTCTACTTAGTTTTTAGCTTTTTGAACCGAGTTTCGATGCTAAACGAGCTAATAATAAAAAATCATCACTTGTAGCCATGACCCGGAGGTGATTTTGGACAAAAAAAACATAGTTTAGGCCCTCAAAATCAACCTTCATTGTTTTTTGGATGATGTTGACCAACGAGCTTTGGAATTCATCGAAGAGTATGGGTGGAAAAACGCCGAAGAAAAATAGCTTACCTAGTTTTGATCTTTTCTAGATCTAGTTTGATGCCAAACGGGCGAACAATCAAAGCTCATTGCTTATAGTCGTGACCCAAGGGCGATTTTGGATAAAAACATAGTTTATGCCCTCAAAATCAACCTTAACTCGTTGTTTTAGAAGTTGTGGGCCAATGAGCTTTAGAATTCGTGGAATGATATGGGTGTGGCAAACACCGAAGAAAAACTATCGGTCGAGTTTTGAGCTTTTCTAGACCTAGTTCGATGCCAAACGGGCCAACGATCAAAACTCATCGCTTAAAGCCAAGACCTAACGATGATTTTTGCCAAAAAAAAGAACTTAATTTAGGCCCTCAAAGTCAACCTTCACTATTCTTTTAGACGATGCGAGTCAATGGGTTTTGAAATTCGTGGAACGGTATGGGGGTGATAAACGCCGAAGAAAAACAATCGGCGTAGTTTTGATCTTTTACGGATCTAGTTCGATGCCAAACGAGCGAGTGATCAAAACTCATTGCTTATAGTCATAACCTAGAGGCGATTTTGGATAAAAAAACATAGTTTATGCCCTCAAAATCAACATTAATTTTTTTTTGAAGATGCGAGGCCAATGGGCTTTGGAATTCATGAAATGGTATGGGCGCGACAAACATTGAAGAAAAACTATCGGTCGAGTTTTGAGCTTTTCTAGACTTAGGTTAATGCCAAACGGAAAAATGATCAAAACTCATCGATTAAAACCAAGACCTCACGGTGATTTTTCCTAAAAAATGTAGCTTAGACCCTCAAGTCGACCTTCACTGTTTTTTCGGATGATGCAAGCCAACGAGCTTTGAAATTTATGGATCGGTTAGGCGTGACAAACGTTGAAGAAAAATTATCACCTTGGTTTTGAGCTTTTATGGACTTAGTTCGATGCCAAATGGGCCAACAATCAAAACTCATTGCTTATAGCCGTGGCCGAGTGTGATTTTCGAAAAAAATGTAGCCTAGGCCCTCAAAATCGATCTTTATTGTTTTTTGGGCGATGCGAGCCAATGGGCTTTTGAAATAATGGAACGGTATGTGCGAGACAAAGGATGAAGAAAAACTTTTGGTCCATTTTTGGGCTTTTTTGGACCTTATTCGATGCTAAACGGGCCAATGATCTAAGCTCTTTGGTTATAGTCGTGACCTAGTGGTGATTTTGGCCAAAAAGCATAGTTGAGGACATCAAAATCAGCCTTCATCGTTTTTAAAAAAGATGTGGACCAACGAGCTATGGAATTCATGAAATGGTATGGGCACGACAAAAGCGAAAGAAAACTATCGACGTAGTTTAGAGCTTTTTTAGACTCGGTTCATGCTAAACGGGCCAACGATCAAAACTCACTCGCTTAAAGGGGTGATTTTAGGCAAAAAACACAATTAAAGCCCTCAAAATTAGCCTTCACTATTTTTTTGAACGATGAGGGCCAATGACTTTGGAATTTACAAAACGGCTTGGGCGTGGTAAACGTTGAAGAAAAACAATTGGCCTAGTTTTAAACTTGTCTTGACTTAGTTCGATATCAAATGAGCCAATGATCAAAACTCATTGCTTAGAGTCGTGACCCAAGGGTGATTTTAGACAAAAAAAACGTAGTTTAGGTCCCCAAAATCAGCCTTCACTATTTTTCCAGAAGATTTGGCCCAACGAGCTTTAGAATTCTTGGAATTGTATGGGCGCAACAAACACCGAAGAAAAACTATCAACCCGAGTTTAGAGCATTTTTAGACCAAGTTTGATGCTAAAATAGGCCAATGATCGAAACTCATTGCTTATAGCCGTGACCTAGGGGTGATTTTGCCAAAAAAACGAGTTCGGGGAATCAAAATTAGCATTCACTATTTTTTCAAAAAATTCCAGCCAAATGAGCTTTTGAATTTGTTGACACTATAGACGTGACAAACGCCGAAGGAAAACTATCGACCTCGTTTTGAACTTTTTTGGACCTAGTTCGATGCTAAATAGGCCAACGATAAAAAATCCTTGCTTATAGCCATGACCCGGGGTTATTTTGGATTAAAAAAATATATAGTTTAGGCCCTCAAAATCAGCATTCATTCGTTTTTAGGACCATGCGAGCCAACGGGGTTTGGAATTCGTGAAACGGTTTGGGCGCGACAAACATCGAAGAAAAATTATCAGCCTAGTTTTGAACTTTCTAGACCTAGTTCGATGCCAAACCGACCGATGATCAAAAATCATTGTTTATATGCATGACTAGGGGTGATTTTGGATTAAAAAAATATAGCTTAGGCCCTCAAAATCAGCCTTCACTATTTTTTCAAAATATGGGAGCCAACGGGCTTTGGAATTCATGGAACGGTATGGGCATGAAAAATGTCGAAGAAAAACTATTTGCCCAATTTTGACCTTTTTTGGACATAGTTTGATACCAAACGAGCCAACGATTAAAACTCATTACTTATAGCCGTGACCGGGGATAAAAAATGTAGCTTTGGCCCTCAAAATTAGCCTTCACTTTTTTTCAAAACATGTGGGCCAATAGGCTTTGGAATTCGAGGAATGGTATGGGTGTAAAAAACATTGAAGAAAAATTATCGACCTAGTTTTGAGCATTTTTGGACCTAATTCGATGCCAAACGGGCCAACAATCAAAACTCATTGCTTCAAGCCATGATCTATGGATGGTTAAGTTTAGCCCTCAAAATCAACTTTCATTGTTTTTCTAGAAAACGCGCGCCAACGGGCTATGAAATTCGTGAAATGGTATACGTGTGGCAAAAGCCGAAGAAAAACTAATCAACCTAGTTTTGAGCCTTTTTGGACCTAGTTTGATGCCAAATGGACCTATGATCAAAACTCATAGCTTATAGTCGTGACTATGGGTGATTTTGGACCAAAAAACATAGTTTAGGCCTTCAAAATCAACCATCATAATTTTTTTGGACGATGCCAACCAACGGGCTTTGGAATTCATGGAAAGGTATGGGTACGACAAAAGCTGAAGAAAAACTATCGATCTAGTTTTGAGCTTTTCTAGACCTAATTCGATGCCAAAAGAGCCAACGATCAACACTCATTGTTTATAGCCATGACCAAGGGTGACTTTATATCAAAAAAATATAGTGTAGGCCCTCAAAATCAACCTTCACTATTTTTTCGAAGATTTTAGCCAATGAGCTTTAAAATTCGTGGAACTGTATGGGCATGGAAAACGTTGAAGAAAAACTATCGACCTCGTTTTGATCTTTTCTAGATCTAGTTGGATGCAAAATGGGCCAACGATCAAAACTAATTGCTTATAGTCGTGACCCGGAGTGATTTTGGCCAAAAAATACGGTTTAGGCTCTTAAAATCGACCTTCACTATTTTTTTCCGGAAAATGCGAGCCAACGAGCTTTGGAATTCTTTGGAATTCGTGGAACGATATGGGCATGACAAACGTTGAAGCAAAATTATCATCATAGTTTGGAACTTTTTTTAGACTTGGTTTGATGCTAAACGGGCCAATGATTAAAACTCCTTGCTTTTAGTTGTGAATCAATTGTGATTTTGGACCAAAAACATAGTTTAGGCCCTCAAAATCAGCCTTCATTATTTTTTCGATGATGCGGGCCAACGAGCTTTGGAATTTATGGAATGATTTGGGCACAAAAAACGTTAAAGAAAAATTATCGACTCAATTTTGAGCTTTCCTAGACCTAGTTCAATGCCAAATGGAAAATAATCAAAACTCATTACTTACAGTCATGACCGAGTGTGATTTTGGATAAAAGAAAAGTGGCTTAGTCTCTCAAAATCAGCCTTCACTTTTTTTTTCGGAAGATATAGGCTAACGAGCTTTGAAATTCGTGGAATGGTATGGGTGCGACAAACATTGAAGAAAAGTCATGTCGGTCCAATTTTAAGCTTTTTCCGGACCTAGTTCAATGCCAAACGGGCCAACGATCAAAACTCATTGCTTATAGTCATGAAGAGGGGTGATTTTGGATTAAAAAATGTAACTTGGGCCCTCAAAATCATCCTTCATTATTCTTATAAAAGATGCGAGCCAATGAGATTTGTAATTCATGGAATGATATGGGTGCGACAAACATTAAAGAAAAATTATCGGCCTAGTTTTGGGCATTTCTTTACCTAATTCAATGCCAAATGAGCCAACGATCAAAACTTATTACGAGAGAACCATGATCTAGGGATGATTTTGGAAAAAAAAACATAATTGATGCCCTTAAAATCAACTTTCACGAGTTTTCCCAAAAGACGCATGCCAACGATTTTGGAATTTTTTGAACGGTATGGGCACCATAAAAATTGATGAAAAACTATCAACCTAGTTTTGATCTTTTTGGACCTAATTGGATGCCAAACAAGCCAACCATCAAAACTCATAGCTTATAACCGTGACCGGGGTTGATTTTGGACCAAAAGCGTAGTTTAGGCCCCATAAAATCGGACTTCACTATTTTTTTAAATGATGTCGATTAACGAGCTTTGGAATTCGTGGAATGATATGGGCATGAAAAAAGTTGAAGAAAAACTATCGGCCTTGTTTTGAGCCAAAACTCATTGCTCATTGCTTACGAGCTTTGGATCTTGTTCGATGCCAAACGGGCTAATGATCAAAACACATTGCTTATGGCTACGACCTAGGGGTGATTTTGACAAAAAAATATAGTTTAGACCATCAAAATTAGCCTTCACTCTTTTTACGGAAGATGCAAGCCAAAAGGCTTTGGAATTCGTGGAATGGTATGGATGTGGTAAAAACTAAAAAAAAGCTGTCGGTCTAGTTTTGAGCTTTTATGGACCTAGTTCTTTGCTAAACGGGCTAATGATCAAAACTCATTGCCTATAGCCATGACTAGGGGTGATTTAGGATAAAAAAACGTAGTTTAGACCCTCAAAATCAACCTTCATTGTTTTTTCGAACGATATCGGCCAACGAGCTTTGGAATTTATGGAGCGTTATAAGCACGAAAAAAGTTGAAGAAAAGCTATTGACCTAATTTTAAGCTTTTCTTGACCATGTTCAATGCCAAACGGGCTAATGATGAAAACTCATTCCTTGTAGATGTGAGATAGGGGAGATTTTGGCCAAAAAACATTGTTTTAGACCTTAAAATTAGCCTTCATCGTTTTTAGAAAAAGATGTGGCCCAACGACTTTGGAATTCATCGAACGGTATGGGTGTGGCAAAAACTAAAAAAACACTATTGACCTAGTTATGAGATTTTTGGACCTAGTTCGATGCTAAATCGGCCAATGACCAAAACTCATTGTTTATAACGAGTGACCCGGGGGTGATTTTGGATAAAAAACGTAGTTTAGGCCGTCAAAATCGGACTTTACTATTTTTTGGATGATTTAGGCCAACGGGCTTTGGAATTCATCTAACGGTATGGGCGCGACAAATGTTAAAGAAAAATTATCGACCAAGTTTTGATCTTTTCCGGACCTAATTCGATGTCAAATGGGTGAATAATCAAAACTCATTGCTTATAGTCATGACCTAGGGATGATTTTGGACAAAAAAAATTTAGTTTAGTCCCTCAAAATCAACCTTCATAGTTTTTTCGGACGATGCGGGCCAACGAGGCTTTAGAATTATTGGAATGGTATGAGAGCAAAAAACGTAAAAGAAAAACCATCAACCTAATTTTGTGCTCTTTTGGACCTTCTTTGACGCCAAACGAGCCAACGATAAAAAATCATTACTTAAAGCCATGACCTAGGGGTATTTTGGTAAAAAAATATAGTTTAGGACCTCAAAATCAGCCTTCACTATTTTTTAAGAAGATGCAAGCCAATGGGCTTTGGAATTCATGGAAAGGTATAGGCGTGGAAAAAACTAAAGCAAAACTATCGGCCTAGCTTTGAGCTTTTTTGGACTCGGTTCGATGCTAAACGGGCCAACGATCAAACCTCATTGCTTATAGCCATGACTTAGGGGTGATTTTGGACAAAAAACGTAGCTTAGGCCCTTAAAATCAGCATTCATTGTTTTTTCGAATGATGCAAGCCAACGAACTTTGGAATTCGTGGAATGATTTCGGCATGATAAATGCCGAAAGAAAACAATCGACCTAGGATTGATCTTTTCTTGAACTAGTTCAATGCTAAATGGGCTAACGATCAAAACTCATTGCTTATAGCCGTGATCGAGAGGTGATTTTGGACAAAAAATGTAGTTTAGGTCGTCAAAATCAGCCTTCACTATTTTTTTAAAATATTCGAGCCAACAAGCTTTGGAATTTAGGAAACGATATGGGCGTGATAAATGCTAAAGAAAAGCTCTCGACCCAGGTTTTATCTTTTCCACACCTACTTCGATGCTAAACGGGCCAATGATAAAAAAATATTACTTATACTCATGACCCATGGGTGATTTTTGCAAAAAAAAAAACATAGTTTAGGCCCTTAAAATCCGCCTTCACTATTTTTCCAAAAAATACAATCCAATAAGCTTTGGAATTTATGGAACGGTATGGGCGCGACAAATGCGAAGCAAAACTCGTCGACCTAGTTTACAACTTTTTTGGGCCTAGTTCGATACTAAAGAGGCTAACAATCAAAACTCCTTGCTTATAACCATGACATAGGGGTGATTTTGGACAAAAAACATAGTTTAGGCCCACAAAATCAACCTTCTTTATTTTTCGGACGATACGGAGCCAACGTTCTTTGGAATTTGTGAAACAATTTGAGCGCGAAAAACGTTGAAGAAAAACTATCGACCTAGTTTTGATCTTTTCTAGGCTTATTTCGATGCAAAACAAGCCAACGATTAAAACTCATTTCTTATAGTCGTGACCCAAGGGTGATTTTTGATATAAAAAAAGTAATTTAGGCCCTCAAAATGAGCCTTTATTGTTTTTCTAGAAGATTCGAGCCAATAGGCTTTGGAATTCGTGGATAGGTATGGACACGAAAAACATTGAAGAAAAAGTATCGACTTAGTTTTGGGCTTTTCTAGACTTAGTTTGATGCCAAATGGGCCAAGGATCAAAACTTTAGTTTAGGCCCTTAAAATCAACCTTTATGGTTTTTTCGGATGATGCGGGCCAACGAGCTTTGGAATTCATGGAACGGTATGAGAGCAACAAAGGCTAAAAAAAACTATCGACCTAGTTTTGAGTTTTTTGGATCTTCTTCGATGCCAAACAAGCCAACGATCAAAACTCATTGCTTAAAGCCATGACCTAACGGTGATTTTGGCAAAAAAAACATAGTTGAGGACCCGGTTCGATGCTAAACAAGCGAACGATCAAAACTCATTGCTTATAGCCGTGACCTAGGGGTATTTTGGATAAAAAAATGTAGTTTAGGCCCTCAAAATCAGCCTTCACTATTTTTTCAAATAATGTGGGCCAATGGGCTTCGGACTTCATGGAACAATATAGGCGCGACAAAGATTGAAAAAAACTATCAACCTAGTTTTGAATTTTTTAGACCTTTTTCGATGCCAAATGAGCCAATGATCAAAAGTCATTGCTTAAATCCATGACCTAGGGGTATTTTAGTAAAAAATGTAGTTTATGACTTTAAAATCAGCCTTTACTATTTTTACAAAAGATGCGGGCCAACGGGCTTTAGAATTCATGGAACGAAATGGGCATAAGAAAAACTAAAGCAAAACAATCGACTCTAGTTTTGAGTTTTTGTTGACTTGGTTTGATGCTAAACGAGCCATCGATCAAAACTTATTGCTTATAGTCATGACCCGTGGGTCATTTTGGACAAAAGAACATAGCTTAGGCCCTTCAAAATCATCATTTATTGTTTTTTTGGATGATGCGAAGCCAACGAGCTTTAGAATTCGTTTAATGATTTAGGCATGAAAAATGATGAAGAAAAACAATCGACCTAGTTTTGATCTTTTCTTGACCTAATTTGATGCCAAATGGGCCAACGATTAAAATTCATTGCTTATAACTCGTGACTCGGGGTTGATTTTGGACAAAAAACGTAGTTTAGGCCCTCAAGATCAATCTTCATTATTTTTTTAAATGATACGAGTCAATGAGCTTTAGAATTCATGGAATGGTTTGGGCGTGAAAAATGCTAAAGAAAAACAATCAACCTAGTTTTGATCTTTTCTTGACCTAGTTCGATGCCAAATGGGCAAACGATCAAAACTCATTGCTTATAGTCGTGACTCAATGGTGATTTTGGACAAAAAATATACTTGAGGCCCTCAAGATCGACTTCACTATTTTTCGAAGATTTGGAGCAACGAATTTTAGAATTCATGGAATGGTATGGGTGGCAAACACCGAAGAAAAATTGTCAACCTAGTTTTGATTTATTCCGGACCTAGTTCGATGCCAAACGAGCCAACGATCAAAGTCATTGCTTATAGTCGTGACCCGTGGTTAATTTTGGACAAAAAATATAGTTTAGGCCCTCAAAATCAGCCTTCATTGTTTTTCCAAAAGATGTGAGCCAACGGGCTTTGCAATTTATGGAACAAGTATGGGGGCAAACGATGAAGAAAAACTATTGGTTAAGTTTTAAGCTTTTCTAGACCTAGTTCGATGCGAGACGGGACAACAATCAAAACTCATGGCTTAAAGCCATGACCTAGGGTGATTTTGGCAAAAAAATTTAGTTTAGGCCTTCAAAATCAGCCTTCATTATTTTTTAGACAATGCGGCCCAACGAGCTTTCAAATTTATGAAAAGGTATGGGCATGGGAAATGTTAACGAAAAACTATTAACCTAGTTTTGAGCTTTTATGGACCTAGTTCGATGCCAAACGAGCCAACGATCAAAACTCATTGCTTATAGCCGTGAGCAAAGGTGATTTTGGATAAAAAAAAATGTAGTTTAGGCCCTCAAAATCGACCTTCACTTGTTTTTCGGAATATGCGAGCCAATGGGCTTTGGAATTTGTGAAATGGTATTGGCGCGACAAATGTTGAATTTTTTTGCTTGATTTTGAGCTTTTCTAGGGTAGTTTAATGCCAAACGAGACATCGACCAAAACTCATTGCTTAAAGTCAAGATCTAGGGGTGATTTTGGTAAAAAAATGTAATTTAGGTCATGAAAATCAACTTTCACTATTTTCCCAAAAGACGCACGCCAATGAGCTTTGGAATTCGTGGAACCATATTGGCATAGCAAAAGTTGAAAAAAAATATCGACGATATAGTTTTGAGCTTTTTTGAACCTAATTTGATGCCAAATGGGCTAGCGATCAAAACTCACTACTTACGAGTAGTGACTAGGGGTGGTTTTTGGACAAAACACGTAGTTTAGGCCCTCAAAGTCAACCTTCACTATTTTTTTTGGATGATGCCAACCATTGAGCTTTGGTGTTTGTGGACTCGTATGGGGGTAGCAAAAGTTAGAGAGAAATTGTCAACCCAATTTTGAGCTTTTCGGACCTTTTTGATGCCAAACGAGCCAACGATCAAAACTCATTACTTATAGATGTGACCTAGGGGTGATTTTGGCAAAAAAAAAAAACTTATTTTAGGCTCTTAAAACTAGCCTTCATTATTTTTTTTAGAAGATGTAGGCCAATAGGCTTTGGTATTCGTCGAACGATATGGGTGCGGCAAAAACTAAAAAAAAACTATCGACCTAGTTTTAAGCTTTTTGGACTCGGTTCGATGCTAAACGGGCCAACGATCAATACTCATTACTTATAATCATGACCCGGGGATGATTTTAGACAAAAACGTAGTTTAGGCCCTCAAAATCAGCCTTCACTTTTTTTCGATCGATGTGGGCCAACGAGCTTTGGAATTCATCGAACGGTATGGGCACAAGAAATGTCGAAGAAAAGCTGTTGGCCCAATTTTGATCTTTTCTAGACATAGTTTGGTGCTAAACGGGCCAACGATCAACACTCATTACTTATAACCGTGATCCGGGGATGATTTTGGATAAAAAAACATAGTTTTGGCCCTCAAAATCAGCCTTTATTATTTTTTGGATGATGTGGTCCAACGGGCTTTAGAATTTATCGAACAGTATGGCCACGAAAAATGCTGAAGAAAAACTATCGACCCAATTTTGATCTTTGCTAGACCTAGTTCGATGCCAAATGGGCTAACGATCAAAACTTATTACTTATAGTCGTGACCCAAGTATGATTTTTGACAAAAAAACATATATTAGGCACTCAAAATCAACCTTCACTGTTTTTCCGGAACATCCGAGCCAACGAGGCTTTGGAATTTGTATAACGGTCTAATATTTCAAGTATCATGCATAACTTTTTTTATATGGATCATAAAATTAATGAATGTGTAGCACTTGAATCAATCACCTGTATATGCAGTAAGATTGTGGATTAGAATATTACCGTATATAATGTTAGCAAGTTCCTTGTTTTCTTGCTCTTGAGTCACGATGTAGACAAGTCTAGGAACCCTTTGTGAAGCCGTAGCCATCCTTTTAGAGTAGTTAGTTACCAAATGTCCGTCCTCCCGATAAAAGTAGCACACATTAGTGCTAATTAAGGAGTTACCTATGTTCGAGCTGCTATATTTAGGATAATTTGGCTTGCCCTATACCTTAGTCTTTTATGGTCTAGCAAGAGCTTTAGCCTTTTTAGCATTTCCTTGCCGTAGCCTTGTAAAAGGCTTCCTTTTACTAGAAGGACCACCAAATCTATTAGGGACATTAGGCCTTTCTATTAGCGGGAGCTATGTCCATTCTTTTTGATGCACTTCTATCTCAAGTGCCCTACTAACCATATCGAGCATAGTTATCTGTCGACACTTGAATTAAACTCGAATCTCAACCTTAAACCCTTAAGAAAATGTTCCTTTTTTTATGCTTCATTGCTCGAAATAGCTATGTTCAAATTTCTTGATATATTCTACCACAAACATGTCTCTCTACTATAGTTTCGGGAACTTTTTGATTTTTCAAAACTTCATATCTAAGAAATATTTCTCATTGAACACTTCCTTAAATTGTATCCAAGTAAGACAAAGCACATATAAGGAGACTTTTGTCAAGTCCCACTAGATATGTGTATCCCCAACCAATATTAAAGTAGCACAAGTTACTCTATTAGCATCCTATAGAGCTATATGTTTAAAAATTATCTCTATCGATTGTAGCCACTCTTTAGCGACCATGGGGTCCGGTTTCCCCTCAAATCTTTCGAATTAAATTTCCAAAAGCGTTTCACAATATCAACATGTTGTGGTGGCCTTACTATAATTAGATTCTACGATTGCATTTCCATCATCCTTTGCATTTTGTACATCATATCTTGCTCGCTCTTTTAGTAGCATCATTAATTATCCCTCTCGATCCGAAACACTCCTACTCGGACTCGCTTTGTTATTACTATTATTCCTTTTCGATGGCATCTTATTCTATTTTCACATTTAAGCATATACTATATTACTCATTTATCTTTTAGATGCTTAAATATTATTTTTCACCTGTATATGCATTCAAATAATTTTAGTCAAAATAACATTAATATATTAACAAAGAAACACATCAAGCACACATGCATTTAGTAAGCAACAAATAACATTCATCCTTACTTACTTGTCGGCGAGGCTCGACTTACGTGAGCTTATCCGGTCATCGTAAATCAAATTACTAGAACCCACTATGATACCACTCTATAACACCCACGACCTAGAACTTTTATTAAGCATCAAGCGTCATCCCCTTTTCGAGTCTAATTGTTTATAATTTATAGTAGAAGCCCAATAAATACAATTAATTAGGTCCATACCTTATTAAAAGTTAAGTATATTTTTTTTCAAAATAATTTCATTTCATAATAATTCCCATTATTAAGACGTGGAGATTTATTAAGTCCCAAAATATGGTAAAAAACTTATATTTATAAAAATCATTTTAAACATTTAAATAAAATACCTTGGATTAAAATTTTTCTCAATTAAATTTATAAATTTTTGAATTAATTAAAATATTAAATATATAAGAAATAATTAAATTTTAATATATTGAACCTTAGCCTTATGTCCCTAGCAAGGTAGTCATCTTGACAACTATTGCCGATCGATGGGGGACCATCCCTCCTCCTCATTTCCTTATCTCTCGTTCAACCCTACCCCTAATACTAACCCTACTAAACATGCCCCCTTTGCTAACATCATCTCTACCTCTCGCTCTAGAAAACCTACGGACAATGGCGAGTCTTATGGATTTTGATATTGCTCCTAGGCCATGCACTTTAGTTGATGGGAAACCCGCGATTAACTTTTTCTCTATAGAAATCATTCGAGTCGAGAATCTTTTTATGCATACTCTCATTACAAAGTTTGCAAGCATTATGCCTTCAATTAACATTATAAGAGACTAGGTTCTTCGAGCATTGGGGATTAGAGACTAATCCAATTATGGGTTTACTTGGGTCCTTATCATATTTTCATTCGGACAATCTCTATAAAAGATTTTGCAAATGCACGGTTTATTGAAATTTATGAAATACAATCTACTCCTTTTAGACTATTCTAGTGGATTTATCATACAACCCAAATATAGAATATTCTTTGGCTGTCTGTATGACTTCATTTTCCTCATCTCTTAGTATTTTTTTTCAAAAGGAATTCTTACAAAAATAGTAAATTCCTTTGGATCATTCTTGAAGGTGGATGATAGAACTATTAATGTCTCTCATCCAATCCATGCCGAGTTTGTGTAGAACTTGACCTTCCATTCCCTCTTCCTAATGATGAAGGGTCATGCATCCATTAGAGGTGTAAAATAAAAACAATTTTCATCCATCTAAGGCTTCTAAAATCAAGCCATTGAATCATCTAGTCATACATACATGAATTAAAAAGGTTAGTAAAGGATTATCTCTATTAGTGTAGATTTAGCCTTTGTAGAAAATGAGTCATCCAAGTGTTTGACCTCTTTTGATAATCTAGGTAGCATAAACACCCATAAAGGAAGCCATAAAAGTGACAAGGTATTAGCTCCAATTCTTTTACATAGTTAACTTCTCTCTAGAAACCAAATTATGGTTTTTTAATGACAACTTAGGCTTTTAAAGAGAGGATGCAACAACTTCGGCATTTGAGAGAGAAAACCTTTCTCTCTTTTCTTTCTTTTATGCCGTATGTTGTTGTTGTCCTTCCCTCTTTACTACCTCCCTCTTATTTATATAGGGGGTGGCATCCTTTTCCTCCTAGGAAATGAATTGTAATATAGGTAGGCTTTTCGATCTTATTCTTGTAAACCTTGAGCTTCATCCAATAGGGCTCAAGTTTATCCTTCCACCAAAATATCTTACGGGCTTTTCAATTATGCCCATTGGCCCAAACTCTTTTAGCCTAATTAATTATCAATTAATTTGAACCATATAAGTAAACTCGGGTAAGATATTTTTTAAGAATCCCATATTAGAAAATAATTTTCTAAATTACCCTATACTAACATATAAGATTTGGATCTCAGTTGGCACGAATCAAAATAAGGGTTTTTGTTAGAAGATTGTTTCGAAGGGAATCGGCTTATTGCACTCACTACCATATCCATGGACACCACCAACCGTCCCACGGAAAAGAAATCCTACTAATCTGCCACATCTTATAAATAACGAGCAATTATCTTAAACCACCATCTAACAAGACCCTTATCACATTCAATATAGCAAACCACATGGTGAAGGAAACATTGGAAGCAAAAAGGCTAACTATCTAGTATCTTGAAAGGTACTTTAGATTTGAATCCATCCACTTCACACTCTCTTATCCTAGTGTCCAAAGCAATTAGTACAATCTTATAAGACACCGATGCTTGATATATAAGTAAAAAAAGGAAACTAGTGTCTCTTGAGCTAATCTTACCCTTTCCAAAACAACATGAAACAAACAGTATTATCACATAGTTAGGAGGCAAAGAAAACTCATTAGAAAATCCAAGCTCTTTCTTCACTAGAATTGTTGTCCCTATGTCCGAGTGATGATGATACACCGGATGAAGAAGCAGATTTTGATCCGGATAGAGGTGATTTGAATTCTACACTACATGCCTTGTATGAGTCTTATAAAAAATTCTCCTTCTTAGTAACTCTAACTTCTAATATAATGCCTCAATGTAGCAAGGATGATTCTTTTACAATGGCTAAAGAAGGAGTTTGTTTATCTCCAAAAGCAAGTTCCCTAACTAAAGGGGATAGTTTGTAGTGGACTAACTCTATAGCTCATTCAAAACTAGAAGAATTTAAAGCCAATAACTAGTTGATTACTTCAAAGTCCATTGATATTGAGGAGGAGACATTTGAAATCCCAAAATACCATAAGAAGAAAAATAGCAACGCCCTTTCTATCATAACAAATCTATAACGCATCACTAGGTCCTCTAAGGATCATTTTGGTAACATATTCCTCTCATTTTCTTAATGAGTTACATGGTATGGAATGCTAGAGGCATTAATTGCTTGGAAAAATGAATGTATCTTAAAGGATTGATAAGACTCGTTTAAAGTTAATTTTCATGTTATTCTTGAACCAAAGCTCTAAGGTAAGAAAATTGAGGAGTCGGCTAGATTTTTTAGATTTGATTGCTATTTACACTATAATCCTATAAACATTCATATTTGGATTCTTGCTAGAAACTCCAACATTTCCTTTTTACAATTCTTGTAATCAAGCCAAAATAATAGAGATCTCCAATACTGCCACAAGTAGAAATTGTTTGTTTTCTTGCATTTATATAGATTGTAATAGGTTTGTTCATAAGAATTTATAGACTTACTTGTTGGACATCAATGCCACTTCTCCTTGGCTTGTTTATGTTGATTTTAATTTCATCACCTTCCTTATTGAAAAAGCAGGGGTCATCCACCTAACTAAAATGCTATGAAGGAGTTCATTTAGTTCATTAATCGAAGGGAATTATTGATTTTGGTTATATTGGCAATATCTACACGTGGTGTAATAACCATGTAGGTACTATAAGAATATGGGAAAGGCTTTACGGATGCCTTTTTAATGCTCATTTTCAAGCAAACATGCATGTCCTTGAGTGCACCTATCTTCCAAGAGTGTTCTTTGATCATTGCCCTCTCATATTTTCTTTTAAGGAGAGAATACCTAAGCTTGCTAGGTTTACCTTCAAACAAATATGGATACACCATGATGGTTTTTTACAATTGGTGAAACAACATTGGCATCGGCATGATACTCCGAATGCTCTCATAAATTTTCAACTTGAATTGAGAAGTATATTAAAACATCTATAGTCCTATTTTTGAAGCCGAGGATGAGGTTACTCATAAAGAGGCTAAGCTTCTTATTTCAACCACATATGATTCTATTCAAAGCTTAATGGTAACGAAGGCAAAGTTGTTTTTATTGGTTTTATGGAAAGAAATTTTGCTCAAGGAGAAGGCAAGAGTTACTTAGCTTAAAGAGGGTGATAGAAACCATTTCATTTTTCATGTAAGTATTAGAATGCATTAGTAGAAATGTAAGATCTCTTTGAAGATCAATAGTGTAACTTGCACTAATGATGCAACTTTGGGCAATGATGTAGTTACTTATTTTCAAGATCGTCTCCAATCTATACTAATGGCTTTTCTTGATGAGCTTCTTAAGGTCTGTTCCCATACTAGTTACATCAAAACAAAACTACATGCGAGTTAATAATACCTTCTTTATTAGAAATAAAATATGTTGTTTTTGATATAAACTCGTCAAGTGCCCTAGGTTCTAATAAGTTCACTAGTGCCATCTATTAATCCTACTACGATTTGATCAACCATATTCTAATTCAAATAATCCAAGATGTGTTTAAAGGTAGTGTAATTATGAAAGATTTATGTAATATCCGTGACTAAAAACTCTCCTAGAATTGTAAATGTATCGTATAGATATTTTGTTTAATTAATAAAAAGTATATTTATTGAATGTGTGACTAAAGTTTAAGTCTTAATTAAGAATGAAAGCACCGTAATTATCATCAAAAAGAAGTATCAATAGAATGAGAAAAGATTTGGTTAGAGATTGGTAACACTAACTATTATGGTTATACTTTGTCATAAGGGCTTAATTGAAATGATTAAAAGTGTAGGTCCTTAATTAAAATGATTAAAAAAATCTAAGGATTTGAATTATCTTTGGAATAGGCCCAACATAAGGACCAAATTGATGAAAATTGTAAAGTTATAGACTAAAATTATAGGATCAAATTGCAAAGATTGGAAGTTTAGGAATTAAAGTATAAAGTGCTAATATTGTGAGGGACTTATTAATTAAATCGAAGGGAAATTTTTGACTAGATAAATATGACAAAAAAAAAAAAATAGAGAATGAGAGGTAGAGAAATTCTTTGAAGAAGAAAGAAGAGAAAAATCTAAGTCAAAATAAAGAAAAAAGAGATAAGGAAGAAGAAAAAAATTTTAAGTGCATTTAATAAACATCCTTGGGATTTAACCAAGTGTGATAGACTTGGATTGATCTCAAGAAGAAACCCTAGCTATAAATATGGAGGAAGAAAAGATGAAAGGGTTACACAATTGAACTTTCAAGTAGCTTTAGAGGAGAAGAAACCAACAACCACCAATTTCAACCATCCTAATTAGTCTAGAAACATTCAAAATCTCCAAACCAACTTAGAAGATTAAGCAAGGAGAAGGAAGAAATTCTCAACTTGGCCAAAAATTTTGGAGAAGAAACGAGCCAAGGAAGAAAGAAGAAAAAGTGAGCAAACCTTAAGTGAGGTAAGTCTAATTCCTCAACTAAGCCATAAGGAATTAATTTTTTAAATGTATGATTGATGTTAATTTTATTTTTTATTTGATTGAGCTTCAATGAATGTGTGATTGAAATTACCTTATGGTGATTAAATTGCTTGAATTGATGATGTATATATGTTAATGAGATGTTAATTATGATGTTTGGATGATGGGATGGGATGAAATATTATATCTTAATATTGTCCTTGTTCTAAGAACAAAGTGGTTAGAATGCCTTAATGACATGAATAGGTTAGTGGTTGTATTGTTTATGTCTATTAGGTATTTGATAAAATGTCTTTGATGTGTTCATGAAGTTAGATCGAAGGAATTGTCCTTCTATTTGGTCTAAATTTGGCCATGCATAGAAAATAAAAGACAAAGAGGCTAATGTGAGGTAGATGTTTCTTGTGATGTTTAGAGGTATAAATGGCATGAAAATGACTACATTCATGTGAGGAATGCTTGTTCATGTTGGTTATCATATATGGCCATTTTATGATGAATAATGTTATCCAGGTCCATTGTTTGCTCATGGTACATTCATGTATGCTTGCATGCTTATTTTAAATGGAATATGTTATTGATTTATTATATATGATACATGTTCTTGAGGATTTAAAGGCATGCATGTTGAGGTTGTGTTTATTGCATTACATTTATTTAAATACATTTGCACATGCACATCATTATCATGAAAGAGATTTTTGTTGTTTTAAGTGCCCAAGATCAAGACTTTTTGGATGGATTTGACTTATTATATTATTAAATTATTCATGTTGATTATAATAAAAGAAGTCTTTCAATTAATTCTTATCATTTGCATTTATTTAATTATAGAATTAGATAGAAGTCCATAGAATATGCATTTGCATTAGTGATTGATCAAAAGATTTGAGACAAACACTAATGCATATCAATGATATTGTTAAATGTTCCAAGTCATGGCATGGTCAAGAATGGACATTAACTACATGTGGTTAGACTTGTGAGTGTTATGCTCATGTTATATAATAGTAGTAGGAGATCTCGCATCTATTGGTATGATGATGCCAAAGCAAGCATTTAAGGGATATATGTTAGAGAACATATCACTAAACTTGACTCACTATAAGAACCTATTTGGTTTGATCTATGAAAATGTCATACGAGATGGGTACAATTGGTCTTTAGACTTGAGGTCATCACGATTATCTCATTAGAGGATTTATATACTTTGACACTCGTTTTGATGGACCTAGTATAGGGTTACACGTGGGTAATTTATTGGGTACACTAGAAATCTAATGGAGCTAGGTGAATAACTAAGATAGAACATGTCATTCCTTCTATGCTAAAGGAGTTATCACAATATACTTTGATGAATGTCTACTCAATAAATCTATAGTCATAATAGGAGTACACCAATAGAGCATAACTGGTTTACTCTAAGAGCTAAAATATTTAGAAATCGAAGAAAACTTGAGTGATCATAATCAAACAAGACTAATAACGAAGTTCGAGATCATATTATGATAAGTTAACATGAGGACTTAATTATATGCTAACCATGCTCGTGAAAGGTAATAATAGATTAATTAATCCTTCTAGAAAATTAGGTAGTCATGATGTATTTCTAGAGGCCAATCTTGACTCATGTATTAAGAGATAAAAGAGGTGTCTTTTGTTTTTGATACATTGTCAACATATCTAGGAGCCTATTGAGTCACATGCATAAGTTTAATCATTCACATAATTAAAAAAAAAGATATTGGAAAAAGTTTCCAATTATGAAAGTTTCTTATTTTGGAAAAGGTTTTCGAAATTAAAAGGTTTCCTAAAATAATTTTTTCCTAAAATGAAAAGTTTCTAAGTTTAGAAATAAGTTTTCTAATTTGAAAGTTAGTTTCAAAGTTGGAAGTAAATAGCCTAAAATATAAATGAGTTCCTAATTTAGGTTAAAGGGCATTTTAAAAAATTGCTTCCTAATGTAGGTCACCTTAAATTATCTAAGTTTATTTATTTGGATAGTCCAAATTAACTAATTAGGCCAAAATAGTTTTGAGCCAATAAGCTTAATTAAAAAGCTGAATATATTTTGGTAGGAGGATAAACATGTTAAATAACTTCTAATCCTTGAAGGATTAGGAAGCAACAACCAATATTCCAATAAGGACTAGTTGTTGCCCCCTCTCCTTGTCCTTGGAGGACAAGAAAACTCTTTCCTTATAAATAGAAGGAGAGGTACAAAAAAAGATGAGACTTTTAGTGTGAGAGTAAAAATGGCAAAAGGTAAGGCTTGAAGAGAGAGAGAATTCGGTAAAAAGCAAAAAGAAAGCTAAGGCACATGACCAACAAAAATAAAAAGGAAAAAATAATTTTCTCCTAAAAACCCCTAGCACGCCACCTTCTCATCCTCTCTCTTAGGTTATCGTAAACTTACCTAGATTAGATTTCTATATGAAACATTAAACAAATTAGAAAAGGTGAAGCTAGCACTCTACTAATTTTGAGTGCTTTTTTATGGTTGCTTGGATCTGCGTGAATAATCAATAAAATTTGGATGCTTGGATAGCTCTTTTCTTTGTTAAGCAATTTAAGATCCGCACTATAAGAGGTAAATTCTCCATTCGCTTCTTTACTTCTTGAATATATGGTTAGTTGATTCAATGGCATGATCTTGAGTCCTTTAGATGGAAAAAATTTTTGTTTTATTTTGCACCTCCATATGATGAATGATCCTTCAATTTTGATATTAATGATTTTAGTGAAAGGAAATGGAAATGGACAAGGTTTTCAAAGAAAATTGCTTGATACCTTCTTAAGGTTTATGGGAAAGGATGGGTGACCTCTCTTGAGGAAATAGGCATGCTATGCATGTTGAGGTTTGTAGGAAAGGATTGATGACCTTTCTTGAGAAAAATGAGCATGCTTTGTGTGTTGAGGTTTATAGGAGAGGAACAATCCCCTCTTTCTTGAGGAAATGGACACACATTGTGTGTTAAAGATTATCGAAAGGTACCTTGTGTTTTTGATAATTTTTTTCATAAATTGCATATTTTCACAGAGGGGCAATTATAAACACAATTGACGGGGTGCGTGCCCAAAGAGGAAAATGAATTTCAAAGACATGAAAATGATTTTATAAAAATTGCATCATATGCATTGCATAGATTATACTTTCGAGCATTGCGTTACTCACCCATGTTTCTTATGATGTAGGAGAAGAAATGGATAAATGAAGAGTCATAGCCAAGACATATAGAGGACTAGCTTGTTATGTGCTTAGAATAAAAGAGTATGAGAACTTTACTTAGCTTAACTTGATCTTTGATAATATGTATAGCAAGTTAGGAAAATTTTGGCATGTATGTTAATTAATAAAATATTTTCTTGTAATAATGAATGACATGATTGGATTTCAAGTTTGAATATTATGCTAGTATTTATTAGTGATAGAACTTGGCTACTTGATATAGCTAGGATGATATATTTGATTTGATTATGGGAGATAATGAAATTAAGATGTAATGTAATAATGAATTGAGGAATAAAGGAAATAAGGTAAAAAGGGGATATCCTAGATAAATTAGGAACCAAAGTTTCCTAAGTTCTAACATGTTGTAAATGGCCAAAAAGTTAAGAAAGGTTTAAATAAATCTAATAAAGGATTTAGTGAATCTAAGTAAAATTTATGCTTAGGTAAATTTTAGGTGGACCAAGTATCTCATATCATTAGGGACCTCACTAAAAACAAATTACCACTTCGTCAATGACCTAAAACTATTAAGGAGAAGAGGCTTCTTCACTTGCATTCATTACACTTCGAATATAAGTCAAGACCGATAATAACCACGACCTATCTATGTCCTAGGTTGAGAGTGTTACGGTGTGGTATTAGAGAACGCTTACCCTAGTTATCTAATTTAGGATGGTCGATTAAGAACATGCAAGTTACGTCTTAACAATAAGTAGGAATCAAAGGTATATAATATTTGATAAGTTTATGATTGCATGGAATGTTATTAAAAATGTATGATATCCTTACATGGTAAGCTATTAAAGACGTGTGATGAAGGAATGTTGTTTGAATGAAGAAATAACATTGATGTAATGACACACGGGCTTGACAATTTGCCTCTCAAGCTATGTTAAAAAAGCTACTACCCATGTGTCCCATTTATCCTTTGAATGATATATATATATATATATATATATATATATATATTAATGAATCACACATAGGTGTGTTAAATTTCTCTTCTAAGCTATGTGAAAGATTATACCCGTGTGTCCCCATTCCTTTAGAATAGCATTTCTTTCTTTGAGACATAAGCATGGACGTGTGGCATTTCTTCTCTAATCTGTGTTAGAGATTTTGCTTTTATCCCCTCTTCTTTCCTTAAATGTTTTTTCTTTATTGAAACAACACATGAGTGTGTGTGATTTGTTCATCAAACCATGCCATATAATTCTACTTGTTTGCCACTTTCTTTCCTTGGAGGAGTGTTTCTCCATTGAAACACACATGGATGTGTTTTACTTTCCTTTCAACCCATGCTAAGGGCTATCGCCCATGTGCCTTTCTTCTCCTTTGAATGATACTTCCTCATGGACATATATATGGGTGTGTTCCTTTGGTTCTCCAAGCCATATAAAAAGGCTTCTACTTGTGTGGCTCACCTTTTGAACTTCATACGGCCATATGTTTCTCTTAAGTCCTTGATAGCCTTATTTTAGGCACTTTGGGTTTAAATTATTCACTTCAAACCCTTATGATAATGCAATCAATGTTAGTAAACTTAATGTGAAATGCATGGATGTTGCTTGGATTGTACAATAATCATTCCCATAAATAAAGAGCTTTGAGAGGATATGTTATGCTACACCCTATTCCATCCATTTAGAAAGTAATAAAATCTATCAAGACTTAAAAAGGAACTATTGGTGGAAAGGGATGAAGTGAGACATTGCTAACTTTGTATCAAGATGCTTAATGTGTCGGTAAGTCATGATTGAACATCAAAGACCATCGGAAGATATGTTATGAACTCCGTATTCTAAACTAGTCTACTAGATGGGAGAGATACCTACCACTAGTAGAGTTTGCTTATAATAATAGTTACCAAGGCGGTATTTGTATGGCATAATATGAAACCTTATATGAGCAAAAATGCCAATCACCTATACATTAGGATGATATTGGTGAACAAAAGCTACTAGAATTAGAAATCAAGATAATTTAAAGTAGGCGGAAGAGTTATGCTAATGTCTAAAGGAAAGATTTAAAATTTGAGGTTGGTTATAAGGTGTTCCTACGAGTAGTACCTATGAAAAGAGTAATATGGTTCGAGAAAAAAGGAAAATTGAACCCAAGATATGTTGTGCCATTTGAAACATTAGATAGGATTAGAGACTAAGTATACATGTTAACTTTATCTCCATCTCTTTCCTTAGTGCCTAACGTATTTCACATATCCATATTATGATAATATATGGAGGACCCGAGCCATATTTTAAGAGACGATCACGAGACCTCTAACCCAATCTAAGCCATCAAGAAAGACCGGTTCAGATTTTAGATTAAGAAATGAAACAACTAAGGAACAAACAAATTCCTCTCGTAAAAGTGTGATAGAGAAACCATAATATAGAGAAAGCATCATAAGAAATAGAAGAAAGGATGAAGGTGAAGTATCTTGAATTATTTAGTTAGAAATTTTGAGGACAAAATTTTAGTGAGGGGAGGATGTAATATTTGTGGCCTAAAACTCTCCTAAAATTATAGATGTATTATATGGATTTTTTTTTATTAATAAAAAGTATATTTAAAGAATGTGTGAATGAAGTTTAAGTCTTAATTAAGAATGGAAGGAATTTAATTTTCATCAAATGGAAGAATTAATAAAATGAGGAAAGATTGAGTTAGAGATTGGTAACACTAATTGTTATGGTTGTGCTTTGTCATAGGGGCTTAATCGTAAGGATTAAAAGTTTAGGTCCTTGAATGAAATGATTTAAAAACTCCAAGGACTTGAATTATCTTTGGAATAGGCCTAGAATAAGGACCAAATTGATGAAAATTATGAAGTTATGGATTGACATTGTAGGGTCAAATTACAAGAATTAGAAGTTTATGGACTAAAATGTAAAGTGATAATACTATGGGAAACTTATTAATTAAAATAAAGGGACAATTTTAACTAGATAAATCTAGAAAAATATAGGTCAAAAAGAAGAAAAAATAAGGTAGAAGAAGAAAATTTAGGAGCATTTCATAACCCTCCTTGTGATTTAATCAAGAGTGATGCACTTGGCTTGATCTCCAGAAGAAACCCTAGCTATAAATATAAAGAAAGAAAAAGATGAAAGGGCTACATAATTAAGCTTTCAAGCGAGCCCTAGTAGAGAAGAAACAAACAACCACCAATCTCAACCATCCTAATTAGTCTATAAACATTCAAAATCAACCTTCAAACCAATTTAGAAGATCAAGCAAGGAGAAGGAAGAAATTCTCCACATGGCTAAAATTTTTAGAGAAGAGGAGAAGAGAGGAGCCAAGGAAGAAAGAAGGAAAAGTCAGCAAACATTAAGTGAGGTAAGTGTAATTCCTTACCTACAATATAAGGAATTAATGTTTTAAATGTATAATGGATGATAATTTAGGGCTTACTTGATTGAGGTTTAATGAATGTGTCTTTGAGAATTGCCTTATGGTGATTAAATTGCATGAATTGATGATGCATAAATGTTAATGAGACGTTAATTATGATGTTTGGATGGGATGAAATATTATATTTGGATGTTGTCCTTGTTCCAAGAACAAAGTGGTTGGAATGACTTAAAGGAATGGATAGATTAGTAGTAGTATTGTTTAATGTCTATAAGGTGTTTGATAAAATATCTTAGAGCCATTCATGAAGTTAGATTGATAGAATTATCCTTCCATTTGGTGTAAATTCAGCCAAGCATAGAAACTAAAGGACAAAAAAGCTAATGTGAGATAGATGTTTATTATGAGGTTTAGAGGTATAAATGGCTTGAAAATTACTACATTCATGTGAGGAATGCTTGTTTCATGTTACTTATCATATATGGTCATTTTCAAGTGAATAATGTTATCCATGTCCATTGTTTGCTCATGGTACATTCATGTGTGCTTGAATGCTTATTTTATATGGAACATGAGATTGATTTATTATATATGATACATGTTCTTGAGGATTTAAAGGCATGGATGTTGAGTTTGTATTTATTACATTATATTTATTTAAATGCATATGGACATGCACATCATTCTCATGAAAGAAGTTTTATACTCGGGATTTTTATGAAAGGAAAAGAAAAAGGAAAATGAAAAGGTTTTCAAAGAGAATGGCTTAGTACCTTCTTAAGGTTTATGGGAAAGGATGGTTCACCTCTCTTGAGGAAATGGGCATGCTATGCATGTTGAGGTTTATGGAAAATGATTGATCATCCTTTCTTGAGGAAAATGAGCACGCTTTCCATGTTAAGGTTTATAGGAGAGGAATGATCCCCTTTTTCTTGAGGGACACACTTTCCGTGTCAACGATTATGAAAGGTACTTAATGTTTTTTGTGATTTTTTACGAATTACATATTTTTACAAAGGATCGATTATATACACAACCAACAAGGTGCACACCTAAATAGGAAAATGAATTTCAAAGACATGAAAATGATTTTATAAAAGCTACATCACATGTATTACATGCATGGTATGGATTATACTTACCGAGCATTGTGTTAGTGACCTATGCTTCTTATAATGTAGGAGAAGAAAAAGATAAATAAAGAGTCACCTGTCAAGACATATAAAGGAATTGCCTATTGTGTGCTTAGAGTAAAGAGTATGAGAGCTTTACTTGGCTTAACTTCATTTTTGATAATATGTATAGCAAGTTAGGAAAATTTTGGCATTATATTAACTAATCAAATATTTTCGGGTAATAATGAATGACATGGTTGGATTTCAAGTTTGAATATTATGTTAATAGTTAGTAGTGATAGGACTTGGCTACTTACTATGGTTAGGATGATATATTGATTTGATTATAGGAAAAAATGAAATTAAGATATAATGCAATAATGAATTAAGGAATAAAAGAAAGTAAGTAAAAAAGAGATATCTAAGATAAATTAAGAACCAAAGCTTTATGGGTCCTAAAATGTTATAAATGACTAATAAGTTAACAAAGGTTTAAATAAATCTAACAAAGGCTTTAGTGAACCTAAGGAGAATTTATACTTAGGTAAATTTAAGGTGGACCTAATATCCCATACTTTTTAAGGACCTCACTAAAAAAAATTACCCACTTCATTAATGAACTAAAATTGTTAAAGAAATGAGGTTTCTTGACTTGCATTTATTACACTTCGAATGTAAGTCAATAATGATACTATCCATGACCTATCAAGGTTATCGGTTGGGGTGTTACACTTTAACAATGACTTCTATAATGCTAATACCATAATGTAAAAACCCCTCATCTTATAGTGATTTGAGACCTATAAGTCTTTGTAACGTTTCTTACAATATTATTTTCAAGATTTTATCTTAGAGGCTTGGTGCGGTTTTACCACTCATTATCTTAGATGAACAATCTGGTTTTATTAAAAGGGTGGTTAATTCATGAGAATGTAGCCTTTTCTCATGAATTATTTTCAAAAATTGATAGAAAACATTTAGAGGGAATGTGATATTTAAAGTGGACATGGAAAAGGCATATGATCGATTAGAGTGGTCTTTCCTACCCAAAACCATATAGAAATTTGGTTTCTCCGAAGACTAGTGCTCTCTTATTCATCACTACCTAAATAACTATAGGTATTCTATGGTGTTGAATGGAAGTTTTTTTAGTTTTTTTTTTTAAGTCGGGAAGATTTATTCACCAAGGATATCCTCTCTCATCGACTATTTTCATCATTGCTCAAGATGTGTTAAGCATAAATTTGAACTCTTAAGTTGCTTTATATTTACTACTACCTTACCATTCCGGTAGGATAACTATTACTATGAATCATCTACCTTTTATGAATGATATGTTGTTTTTCCGTATTGGTTTGAAACCCTTAGTGGAAAATCTTATATGCCTTCTAAACCAATACTATGTATGTAGTGGTCAATTGATCAACTCTAGTAAAAGTAGATTTCTCTATAATAGCAAGCTCTTTTTGAATCAAATTTAGCTTTTACGGAGGTGGAATGGTTTGGGGCATTTGAAGCCTCCCATTCTTTACTTAGGGATTCCTTTCTTTTAGGGGTTTGCTAAACTATCTTATTATTAGTTTCTTGAAGAAAAGATCAAATAGCAAATAAGTGGGTTGGAAAGGAAAACTTCTTTTTACAATAGGTAAGCTCAAATTGATTAAGTCCGTTCTTTCTTCTCTTCTAGTTTATACTATGGTAGTCATGTTAGTCCCAAAAAAGATAGTGATGTGAATCCGAGTTACATTGTTAATTTTTTCGAAACAATGAGGAAGAAGGGCGACACCATTGGCTTAGTTAGGCAAATATAAGTAAACCTTATACGAAAGGGGTTCTTGGGGTCAAGAATTTCCATGAGGTAATGTTGTCCATGAAGGGTAAATTATCATGGGCTTACCTTCAAGGCTCTTCCTTATAGGCTCAATTCGTGACTTCTAAATATGGTCCACATAGTTCCTTGGCTTCTAGTGTGAAGAAGGGCTCGCTCATGTGGAGACCCTCTTGCCTTATATTTTCATCCTTCGGGACAACTCTAAATTGATGATTGGTAAGGGGACTATTTCATTAGGCCAATGGTGTGTTAATGAACTAGGCCTTTTGGCAAATACCTTTATGAAGGAAGTGATTAGGAACCTTTCTTTATTCTCTTCACTTCCTCAAACAATATAGCAATCTATATGTTCTATTTGTATCTTGATTAAATTGCCTACTCGAATCGGATAGATTGATCTTCACCCTCTATAATTAGAGATTTCCTAACCTCTATCTTTTGGCAACATTTAAGGACCCCAAGCTCCAAATTTGAATGGTGGAAGTACTTCTTGAATAGATGGATTCTAGCTAAAATAACAATCTTATATTGGAAAATAATCAATTATGGAGTTCGTTTCACACCTATTTTTGAATGGTGATATTATAGCCAAAGTTTGGAATAATTTTGGCCCTATTTTAAATAGTTACACTATAAGACATAACATGTAGAGATTTGTTGGTAATTGGATGCGTAATTTGGTTCGACTAATCAAAAATCATTCTTAAGGATGGTGGTATTTCATTGCACTCTCGGGAAATTTGGGAAACTCAAAACAAATATTTTTTGAAGGTGTGTTGATGAATGTAGATGTGATCATTTTCAAGGTTAAGAAATGACTTCATGAACTCCGAGCTATGTTCACTCTACAGTTTAGTCTTACCTTTCATGACCAAATTAACATCCAAGCTATAAATATACTTTTAGTTAGCCCTTCTTTGCCTCGAGGACAATGGATTTCTTGGTCTCCTCCACCAACTCATATGTTCAAACTCAAATGTGATGGATCAGCTTGGGGTGGCTTATGTTTTGATGGAGGTGTGGTGAGGGATTGGCTTAGCAATTTTGTCTTTGGTTTTTCATCCTTATATGGTACGGGTTCTAACAACAAGGGAAAATTTTATGCTATTATGGATGGCTTAAAGCTTTGCAGGAACAACAATATTTTAGTCCATTACATGGAGCAGGATTTGAAACAAGTGATTGATTTTATTTTTGGAATTCATACGGGTTCCATGGCCTTTTATTTACCTCCTTCGCAAGTGCAAACTCCTCCTTGGTTCTTGTATGTTGATGCACTTATACAAGGAAGGTAACTTCATAATCGATCGTCTAGTAGATCATGCCTATGCACATTGAGCCCGGGGACTTTATCATTCATTTGCTTCACTCCTTATGTCAATTTGTATGGCATTTGAGAGGATTGCCTTAGCCTAGCAAAGTTCGAGAGATAGATATTATGGTTATTTGGTTTAAGTTTCCTTTTCTTGTAGGCTAGCCATAGTCATTTTTCTTGTTGTAGGACTTTTCTTGTAACTTTTTATGGAACTTTCCTATAATTTTATAAGGGTTTAGGCTTTGTTCTTCTTGTATATTGGGATAGGCCAGTTTCTCCCCCTTATATCCTTCCACGTTTCATCTATATCATTCAAGGATACAATATCTATTCTCGAAAAAAAAAATTTTTTTGGCCTAATATATTTAATTCAATTATTTTCTTTTAAAAATTGAATTAATTATAAAGTAATAAATTTAATTAAAAAATAATCATTTGGCTTTAATTTAGTCAATTAGTCATTAAATTAACTTACTAATACTTGAATTTGATGAAAATCCTTTAGATTGGAAAATCAACTAATTAATTCAATTAAAATCTCAATTTAACTTAATTAGAGGCTAATTCATGGTTTAAACCTTTTGAAGATCATTTTTAATTTTATAAAATATTGATTCCAAATAATTTAAATCAAGTCAATTAAATTTAATCCGTTAAATTCATTCAATCCTTATCCATTAAATTCAATTACTCCTTACTAATTAAATCCAATTATTTCTTGCCAATTAAATTCTTGTCACTAAACCAATCTAACCATTAAATTATTAATTCCATTTGGCTCCACTTGGTCTATTAATTTACTTAAACCATTTTTAATTAGCCTAGTAATTAATTGATACCATAAAACTTCCAATTAGCTATAATTAAACATTCACACACAATTTAATATTTTAAGTGAGTTATACCATCTTTTACATGCCAAGAGTGCTAACCCTACCATATATATTTTAAGTCCAAAACATCATAAAGAGGGAAAAAAAATGTCTTCTCACTCATACCTATTTATTAAGCACACATAATGGCAAGTCGATTGCTCTAAGGTAAAGATCCATCATTTAGTGCTTATTTCGCCTACACCATAAGAAAACAAAGTTGAGCGATGCTTAGTAAACGAATTCCATGCAAGTAATACATGTGATGTACTAAAAATCTTTTTTCATGCTTTTTTGAAATTCATTTTCCTTCTCGACCTCACCTTGTTGATTGTATAATTAATCAGTTTTCTTCTAAAACATGCATTTTGTAAAAACTCCCAAAAGCACTAGATACTAGTCCTTTTCCTTTACCTTTTCTTTTTCCTTTACCTCACTAGAGAGTGATCATTCCTCTTGTAATCCTTTTGAAGGTGCTTAGCCATTTCCTTTGAAAACATGTCCTTTTCTTTTTCTTTCTATCAAAATCATGAATATAAATCATTTTTCATGATTATGATATGAAAATGCATTCAAGAATATGCATTACCTAGCCTTTACCTTAAACATGCATGCTTAATAAATCAAGTGTACATGTAACATAATTTTTCAAAAATAAACATGTACTAAAAACTTAAAGCATGCATGAATTAACAATAAATCAAACCAACATCAATAATCATAAATTCAAGTATTTGGTGGAATTTACAAAAATAATTCCTTTCCATACAACCAAGCATGATTTAATCACAAAATACATAAATTCAAATTTGATCATTATTATTAACATCTGTTCACCTTAAATGTTTATGAATTAGATAATTAATCTTATTTAGCCGAATTCACCATATTGCCTAAACAAGTGATTTCTTCCATTTAATCACTCATTTTCAAGCCAATTCTTTTCTTCGAAACCATAAAATGCATTAAACATTAACTAATTCAATAACCTTAAAATTCTAGGGTTTGGTTGAATAATCCCAAGCATCCAACCTAAAATTTCATCAACTTTCACATTCAAACATATTTAAACATAATCAATTCAACATGTAAGTATCTAATTACCCTAATTATATCAAGTAACCCAATTAATCTAAATCAAGGGCTATGGCCGAAATATTCATTAAGGGTAATCAACTTCAATTTTTCAATTTGAACCTTTAAACATACTTAATATGCCTAATGAATCCCTAATTAACAAAAAAATCATTAAACTAACCATTTCCCCCAAAATCAAAGGTTAGGCCGAAACCTATAAAACCAAATTCACCACCTTAATTCATCAATTCCACCTTAATTACTCCACCAAACATTCTAATTCATGCATCAAAAGCATAATTTCCTCACTTATTCATCAAATCAAGCAACTTCACCAAAACTCAAATAATTGAACCATAAATTTATAATTTTTAAAACATGAAAGCATCAACTATTAAGCATCAAAATAAACATTTTTTGTGGTGTCTAAGGATTACACGTACCTCACTTGATGCTTGACAAAATCCCTTGTTGGCATGAAGTTCCTCCTCTTTTTCTTCATCCTATGTTTCAACCCGACCACTTCTTCTTCCTCCTTCTTTAGTTGATTCATCCAAGCTCTCCTAAACTAATTTTAGAGTATATAGATGTTTAATTAGTGGTTTTGGAAGGTGTTTTAGTGTAATTCCACTTGAAGTAGCTTGAATTTTCCTTGATTCTTCCTTGAGTTTCCAATTTTCCATCACTTTCTTCTTCCTTTTCTTTCCAAATTTATAGGCAAAGAATTTCTTACTATCTTTCCAAGTGTAGTACACTTGGTTTCATTACCTTAACCCCTTCATAAAGTTGGCTTTCTAGAGCTTTCTTCTTCTTTTTTTTTTTTTCCTTTTGTTTTTTCTTTAGATATTTTGTTTGATAGTCTCCTATCTTCTTGTCTCCATTTTACCGATCCACTTTAGCCTCTCTTTCTCTTTATTTTCTAGCCTAATTCTAATTGGAATTGGTCTCTCCAATAAAATTATTTGCTCGATAATTTAACATGATTTAACTCTTTAGTCCTTAAACTTTTGTAATTAGTTCAATCGGATCCTTTAATTTTAGTCCTTAAACTTTCAATTTTTAAAATATTAAATCTAACTAGGCATAAAATAACATGCATGTATTTAAAATTTCAGAACTAACTTATCTAGGAAAATGGCTAAATTAAGGTTATTGAGCCTTTTGGACCTAGTATTAGGCCACGCTTGCTCAATTGGGTTGTTGGGCTAGCGTAAGCCCACTAAAGCTCTTTCTTCTTTTTTCCGAGCTAGGCTAGACCTAGCCCATTTTCTCTTCTCCCCTTATTATTCTTTTTTTTTTTTCAAACTAAACTAGGCTCGGTCTAGCTCTATTCTTCCCTGTCTCTATTTTTCTTTCTTTCGTTCTTTTTCTTTTCTTTACTTTTTTCTTCTCTTTCTTTCTTTCCTTCTTCCCCGAGTTCTCTCTTACCTTCTTCTTCCTTTGTCTTGCCTAAAAATCCCCATTAAAGGGACTTACTTTCTCTAAAACGAACAGACTAAAATGACTTTCATTTCCCGATTGTTAAGTAAATAATGTGAACGAGCATCGAGAGCTTCCTATAACAGATGACCATGTCAAAACATGTATCGTTATCAAGTCTTGAACCAAGTTTTAACATAAGGCATGAGAAAAATGGAATGAGAATGAGATTAAAATTACCTAAACAAAATCAAAGGAATGAAGGATGAGTCTTGGGACCTTATGTCATTGTTATTGATTTCGGGAATTAGGAATGGCTTGTAATGCACCTAAGACTTGAAATTGGTGAATTGTGGACTAAATGGATGGTGCAAACCTAAGAAAAGTTGGTCTTTTTTCCTAGAAACTAAGCTATTCTTTCTTGAAACCTAAAAATTCGAAACCAAAAGCCTCTATGTTTTCCTCTTCTCTATCCCTCTATGAACTCATAATCTCCTCCTAACAAGCAAAAAAACCCTCCCAAAATTTTCTTGAAAATCCTCCTTGAATCCCTTTTTAACCTTCTTTTTCAAAACCCGAGTTGTTCTTTTAAGAACCTAGAAATTTAAAGAACCCGTAAAACTTTCAAACTAAAATCGTCATTTTCTTCTCTCTTAATCTTCCTCCCCTATCTCTTTGTATTAGAGGCTTAATTTATAGATAAACCCCAAATCATTTCCTACCCTAGGATCATTCCTAAGCAACATGGACCCTTCATCACTACCAATCATACCTAGGTAGTGGATTTTTTCATTTATGAACAAAACAAGAAAAAATTGAAAACAAATTCAATGTGTGCGTGTAGGGTGGTGTAGAGGTGTATGGTGTTCGGTATAGAGGTATATGTGTAGCGCGATTCTTGGTTAGTACAATTGTCAATCACGAATTGTGGAGGCAGATTTAGAAGGTATTTAAGAAAGATAATGAGCATTCCTAGAGATTGATTTTGGGTTGAACAAACTATTGGTTGTTCGCTCAATTTTTGGTCTTGTTGTTCACTCCCCAATTTCAATTTAGTCTTCGCACATTTTAGATTTTCCCCAATTAGGTCTTTTAGACATGGGACTTTGGTCCATAGTTCTTTTAATTTTTTCAATTTGGTCCTTGTATTCTTTAATTTCAGTCATGGGTTTTCAATTGTTTTAATTGTATCATCGGTTGTTCCGGTTTTAGTCTTGATTTTATCCTATCATGTCCCTAATCAATTATGCCATGCAATTTTTTAATATAGTTTTTGTATTTTTTATTCTTTTTTTTCCTTTTTTATAGTAAATATTGAAATTAAATAAATCAAATCAAATCAAAATAAGAAACAATAAAGAGAGAGAGAGAGAGAAATATGTGACTCATAATTTGGGTTATGACATGTTACGCAAAATAGGAGGGACCGATCATGAGAACGTGCAAAATTTAGACCTAGTGTTGATTAATAGTCGGTCTCGAGAATTACTAGTGGCCAACATTCTAGTTAATGACACAACTATTCAGCACTTAAGGGAACTTGTAACTATACAAGACAATACTATTACTAAAGTTGAGAAGGACACAGGAGAAGCCTTCAATATAGACTCGGAGTCTAACTATTTTGTAGTTTTAGCAGCACTTAAGGAAGAGGCTTTAAACAATGGGGATATAATTTTTACTGTGAAGGGTTCAACTTTAGATAATGGGAACCAAGTTCAGAATAGAAGTAGTAATAGTTTAGCTTCACGAAGGCAATCCTTGGGAAGTATTGATGTTCAATAAAAGGATACGGAACGAGTAAAAAATTTTCATAAATAATTTACAAAGTTAGCTCGGTGATCTCGACTTCGAAATCGGATTTCAAAAGGAAGACTAGATTAGCTTCTCGAGCACAAGGTAACCCTACTTCTCATGTTTAATCACGTCTCATTATATGGAATACTAGGGGGTTGATAATATGGATACCATTAACTATATTAATCTCTTAGAAAGGCCTCATCATCCTATGTTATTAGTGATTATAGGACAAAAATTACATGGGGAAAGAAGTGGTGACATTGCAAAGAGTTTACATTTCCATTACTCGTATGCACTATAATCTGGTTAACTATCATATATGGCTATTCTGGAGATATGATATTGAGGTTTGTTATGTGGATACAAGTGATCAAATAGTAAAAGTTTTGATTATATTTTTAGGCTAGCCGAAAGTTAGGTGTTCTTTTTTTTATGCCAAGTCAATTCGAATAAATTCCATGGCTTATTGATAGGGATTTTAACGTTATATCATATGTATCTAAAAGTAGGGGTATGGAATACGACCTCTTGGTATTTTAAAATTTAATGATTATTGCAAGAATACTTGGGGAGAACGACGTTTCCTTTGTAGGAAGTAAACTTACCCGGTGTAATAATCAGCAAGGTTTGTTACATATTTGGGACTCGGATTGATCGATTTTTGATTGATGATAATTTTATGACGAACCTTCCAACTCTAAAAGTAGAATATCTTACACGGTCCCATTCGGATCTCTTGCCACTTTTGCTAAAGTTTAATCTTCCACAATCTAGCCATTCTTTGTTCAAATTTCAGCATATGTAGATAGATCACAAGGATTATGATAGATTTGTGACTCAAATATGGGAAACTCAAGTTTTTGGTCCTCTCATGGTAGTACTTGCACAAGAAGGTTAAATAGTTGCACTAAAAAAAAAAATCAAATTACGATCAAAATCAGCAATGAATTTAAGTTTATTGCTAATTAGTGATGGATTAACAAATTAATTATGGTCGTTATCGATATGTAGATTTCAATGATGGAATACCGACAGATTATCAATGGATTGTCAACAACGGACTTAATCCATCACAGAATATGGTCGCAAAGTATTCGTATGTATTTTCAAGATTATTTAGCAAGAGAAATATAAGGAAAATAGGTGATATAATTAAAAAATTTCATTGCTATTTTTGGGTTTAGAATTATTTTGTCGCTACCCGACGTCGAACGAGACTTCTTAAAAATATCATCGAATGTGTTAAATATTATTTACACAATTTGGAGTTGCCATATAGTATTAAAGAACTAGGAACCTCAAAATAATACTTGGTCCATAGATTTTATGGTAAGTAGTTGGTTACACTTTTAGGAAGATAATTATTCACCCCAAAAGTGCCCTTTCCGAAGAAAGGTACCACATCTTGTTTTAGTCCTAAATTTATCTCCTACATTGTTTATTTATGCCAACTTGTTTTCTAATTTTTAAATGATCTGTTTTAACAAAATTTGATTTTTAGTTTTGGGCGTGGCATCATATTGAAACGATCGTCGATCCCCTTAGTCGGGCGACACGTCGGTTCAAACATCGAATCCACTTTAAGCCTCGATACAATTGACACATCGGATGACATACTGATTATTAAATATGATTTTTGGTGACGACGGTCCTAATCAAATAGAAGATCTCGCCACGAAACGATAGTCCCTATCAATAGGAGACTTTGTTGAGAAGAATTTTTTATCTAATTATTTTTTCATTTTCCGTAAGGAAAGGTCTAAAAACATGCATAAAAATAAAAATAAATAAAAAATTACCTTGATTACAATAGTTACAAAAAATTCTAAAATTCATATAAGTCGACGGACATACAATCAATTTACAATGATAATTACATTAATTAAACAATATTGAAGACAATGGTAATAATAATAATAATAATAATTGAAGGCAATTAAATATTTGAATTAAAGATAAACACTAAGCATGCATAAAATCCAAAATTTAAGTTACATTCAAACAATTTTATCCTTCATCTTTCTTTATATATATATATATATTATTTTTATTTATTTATTTATTTTGAGAGGCTAGATTGATTGCAATCCAACCTTTTTTCGTTTTTGTTTTTTTGTTTTTTTTTTTTTTTGGCAAAATGGGCTAGGATAGACAAAAATAACCCAACCCCTTTTTGTTGTTTGTAGGGGAAGCGGGCTAGAATCTGGATTGAACAACCCCATTTTTTATTTTTTATTTTTTTGATTGGGCTCAAACCAAAGAACAAGCCCGGACATGAAAAAAAAATCAAATAAATAGATCTAACGACCCTCGGACCCTCACTGTCTCATGTTCTTGTTGCCTTTCTCACTCGCTTTTCCTCCCCTTTTCTCGAAATCAAAATATCTTTTTGGAACTAAAGATGATTGTCTAATTTATCTTCCATTGCCTCATCTTATCTCATACACTCAAATATAAAAGCTTACACAATAAAAGAAGTTGAAACTGGAAAAATGAAAAGAAAAGCAAACCGACCAAAAGTCTTTGCAAATATTGGTTATTAGTTCGTGAGCTGAATTGAGGACAAAAAGAGAAAGTTCGAGGTGATCTCTAGGTGACAAAAAGGTTCTTAATCGGTGTGAGATGCCCGAATTGCATCAACGATCCAAGAATTAGTCCCAACAATAGCAAGCAAGGATAAACACGAACCCATAAATTTAAGAACACTTCAATCGTTGCCCGAATTTCGAAGAAGGAAAATCAAATAACAAAAAATCGTAGCCCTCACACTCGGCAATATAGATTAGGAATCGTAGGAGGATGGTGAATGAACCCGGAGAAACTAAAATTGATTGAGAAACGAAGTCAATTATGGACGCAATAAAACATAGAGACGAAGAATACGAAGAACACTTCGCAAAAAACCCATAAAATACAGACCAATTTTTCCCCAAAATCTTTCAATTTTTTTTCTCAAACCATAATTCTCCCTCTTTATTTTTTCTCGCCTTCTTTTCTCTCAAAATCCAACTTTTTCCTCCCCCTTAAAACTTCTAATCCCGACCTTTTTTATAGGCACTCCCATTCGAATTTCACTCCAACTCAAATACCTTCAAACTCGGATTTTTAGCTATCCAACTTGAACTCAAAGTTCTATTATTGATATTGAATTTGATTAGCTAAATAATCGAGGTGGATTGAATTCGAAGAAATCCAAAAAATGATTAGAGCATTGGGATAAATTTCAACAAAATTCGGAGGGAATCGGGAGTGAAACTGCGAGTCGGAGTGAATGAAATGTCATTCGCTCAATTTCGACTCCGTTGTTCGTTCCAAGCTTCTACTTTGGTCCCCGCAAATCTTAATTATTTGCAATCATGCCTATTTTTATGCAATTTCATCCGGGTAAAGAATAATTTTTCTCAATTTGGTCCCCATGAATAGTAATTCAAATACTCGAATTTCTTAATTGATTCAATTATGCCCTTAAATATTTCAATTACTTTTTATTTTGATGCAATTATGTCCCTTAATGAAGATTTTGTATATATATATTTTTTCTTTTCAAAATAATTCAAATAAAAAAAATCAAAAATGAAAATTGTTATTATCACTATTTTTTTTTGTTATCACAATTGCCTCCTCTTTACAATGCTTATGGTGCAAAGTTGAATGAAAAAGACATTTTTCAATGACCTTGTTTAATAAGCTTGTAATTTTTTTTATTATTATTATTTTAGGTCTTTTTTTATGGAGGATTAAAATCGAAAGTAAAATGGGAATGTGATGACCAAATTGAAGAAAAGTCCGCACGAGAAGTAAATATGCAATGTATGGCCAAATTAAAAGGCGGCATGCCCCGACAACTAAACATGTATTACATGGCCAAATTGGAAGGTGGCCTACCCCGAAAATCAAATATGCAAGTACATGGTCAAATTGGAAGGCGACACGCCTTGAGAATTAAATATGCAATGTGCGGCCAAATTGAAGGATGGCCTACTTTGAAAATTAAACATGCAAGTACATGGTCAAATTGGAGGACGGCTCGTCCCGAAAATTAAACATGCGATACATGACCAAATTGAATGACGGCACTGCCCCGAAACTTAAATATGCAATACATGGCCAAATTGAAGGGCGACTCGCTCGAAAAATTAAATATTCAATGTGAGGCCAAATCGAAGGGTGGCCTACCTCGAAAATCAAATATGTAATGCGTGACTAAATTGAAAGGCGGCTCGCCCCGAAACTTAAATATGCGATATATGGCCAATTTGGAGGGTGGCCTACCTTAAAAATTAAGCATACAATGTGGGATCAAATTAAAGGGTGGCTTGCCCTAGAAATTAAATATGCAAGTACATGGCCAAATCGAAGGGCGGCCTACCCCAAAAATTAAACGAGCAAAAATTGTATAGGAAACTTTACATGTCTTGATGATTTGAGTTAATCGACCTTACCTAGAAATGGTCATTTGACTTTGAGTTTTGCACTTGGGTGATAGTGTATTGTGAGATGACCTTAATTGACAAGCATTTGTGGCAAGCCTTTTTTTTTTTTTTTCATTTTCTTGATATTTCATTATCAAGGACTTGTTATGGATTTCCACCCTCATTAGGGCTATGATGTACCTAAAATGCAACTTAGCATGATGGTTAGTCGGGGTACCTATAAGAAACATAGGTCACTCCACCCAAGTTTCCCTTTTGATTTTTCTCTTTTAGGCTATCCAGGTTTTCGAATCGGTTGTTTATGTATGATTCGAGTACTACAACCTTGCCCCTCGAATGTGTTTCATCTTCTTCGTAACCTTGAATTTATCAATCCCTTTAATGGTTTATTCCAAGTAAAATAGATGTATTTGTCCATTGATGGCAATAGTCATTCCCTAATATAAGCATTTGTCGATCGACTCGCTCACATTTGATGATATGGTGCTAGAATCTTTTTACTTTAGTAATCTCATATGCAACTTGGAGTACCATATGCATCTCTAAACGTTTGATGTTTTTGCATTTCGTAAATTTCTTCCTTCATAGGAAAAGCTAAGTAGATTTCAATCGAGCTTTTGGATTTAAGGTTTGGACAAAACTCGTCATGCCAACGTTACAATATGATCAATATATATATATATATATATATATATGTTTTGTGTTTGGTGTTTATGGAGGTTCGAGAATAAAAGGTATTGTTTGCCCCCAAGCATCCTTTGGCATCAACCATGATTCCGAATAGCTTATGTTTTCATTTTAACTATCTATTTTCAATAAAATTCCTTCATAGATGCTCGTGAATCTAATACTCATCTAATTGATAATTCATCTCAAGTTAGAACGGACTTTTATTAGTATGTAATGTATGCTAGGGCATGGTTTTCCGAAAAATGAGAAAATAGGCTCAAAAAATATTTCGGGGTTCTCTCGACATAGGACCACTTTGAAAAGATTTTTTTTTTTTAAGACTCAAATTTTGATTAGAGGCATGTTTGATGGTGATTTTGTCAACCTAACTTGGAATTGGTATTTTTGAGGTGAGTCACTTTTTCTTAAATATAGTAGGGATTGATATAAACTCTAGTCTCTTTTTTTTTTTTTTTTTAAAGACCATGATCAAATTGCTTTAATAGTGACTCCCTTTTGAGTTTGACATCTTAAGAACAAGATGTTTGGCAATATCCATTTCAAATCCTACTCGAATCTTCCTTCTTCTTCTTTTTTATCCCCCTAGTGTAAGGGGTGATCCTAGTCGGGTTTTTATGAAAGGAATCGAAAGCTCAAATTGGTTTTCAAAGGATATGTTTGATTTGAGTCGGATAAAATTTCAAAGAAGGCCTTTTCTCATTTTATTGACAATTATACCCATCTTGACAAGTTTTATTTTCTTGAGCTTCTTTAATTAGAATGATATTCAGATAGAACTTACAAATTTAAACACTTGTTATGTAATTATCATGGGAGGTGCCTCCGAACAACTTAGGATATGGACGAGTGAAAGAAAACGCTTTGGATCGATTCTGTTTTGGTGTTGTCCTTTGTCTTTTTGGATTTAAATGTAACCTTTGCATGATGAGTCCCGAGCATCAACAAGATTCATCCACTCCTTTTTACCAAGTGCTAACTAAAATCTTAGTTGCTTAGCCTAGTTAAGAGTAATTTTTTATATGTGCAAAGTGATCGGACTATTTTCGAAAGGCATATAGAAACCAAGTTCTTATCGGGCTTATTGGAATTTTTTTTTTAGCTCGTTATCTATTATGTAAAATACTCGTCATAATATCTTAATTCACTTGCATGTCATTTTATTACTAGAGATCATGAAATGGTAGAAGAGATTATATGTTTGTGGGGTCAAAGAAACGAGAGATATAGAAAAATAATACAATACGCATGTTTGGCCTAAATTTTATTCTTTATTTCATGAAGAAGAAAGCAACAATCCTCAATCATAGTATTTCTTGACTACATCGAGTTTATAGGTTTGACTATATTATCCCTACCCATACTAGCCAAAAGGATTGCTCTCCCAAAAAATACGTTTCTCACTATATAGGGACCCTCATAGTTGGGTGACCATTTGCTTCTATTCTCTTCGTGTATTGTCGGGATTTTTTGAGCACCGCATCTTCCTCACGAATTCTCTTGGTCGAACCTTTTTGTTATATGCAGTTGCCATTCTTTTCGATACATTCTTACATGATAAATAACGGCTAGCCTCTTTTCACCGATCATGTTCAACTCGTTCATATTTGATACAAGCCCACTCGCTTCTTCCAACTCGTGCTTCCATGAGTATCCCGAGAGAAGGAATTTTGACCTCTAAAAGCATCACCACCTCTATCCCATAAACTAAGGAATATGGTGTAGCCCTTATGGATGTTCTTACGGTTTTATGGTATGCATGCAAGGCATATGAGAACATTTCATACTAGCCTCTATATGTGACCACCATTTTCCGTACAATCTCCTTAATATTCTTGTTTGCAACTTCCACTACCCCGTTCATCTTGGGTCGATAGGGCATCGAGTTCATATGCTTAATTTTTCACCATTTGTAGAACTCTGTGATCATCCTCCCATTGAAATTCTAAGCATTATTAGTGATTATAGTGTCACGCAAACCATATCGACAATTCAAACTCTTCTCAATAAACTCCTGGACTACTCTCCGAGTGACATGAGCATATGAAGCGACTTCCACCCATTTGATAAAATAATCAATTGCCACTAAGATGAAGCGATGACCATTACTTGCTTTTGGATTAATAAGCCCGATGATATCCAAACCCTACATGGCGAACGACCAAGGCGATACCATATTATTAAGTGGAGCTAGAGAAGAATTGATTCGATCCCCATAGACCCGAAATTTATGGCACCTACGAACGGACTTTATACAATCCCTTTTCCATTGTCAACTAAAAGTATCCGCATCATTGTATCCGACAAGTCATAGTGTGGCTATTTGCATGAGTTGCACAAATTCCTTCATGAACCTCCTCAATTGGTTTCTTGGCCTCAACTGCATTCAAACACCGAAGTAATGTCCCATCGAAACTCCACTTGTACAAAACCTTGCCATCCAAGTAAAAGTCTATAGCCAATCTTCTCGAAGCCTTCGATCTATCTTGGAGGCACCTAAGGGGTACTCTCGATTTTTTATGAACATCCGGATATCATGGTACCATGGTTTTTCATCTATTTCTTCTTCAATAAGCACAATAGTGAGCTAGTAAATTTCTAGTTTCAATACAAATAGGTTGTATTCTGTCTCTAGGATCGAGTCAAGTCATTGAAGCTAGAGTTCCTAACGCATTAGCAAATTGATTTTTATCTCTCCCTAGACGAGCGAACTCAATATCATCAAACTCTTTAGCTAGCTTGGTAAGATAAACCCGATAAGGTTTCGACTTCTCATCCTTGGTTTGTCATTCTCCTTTGACTTGCGCATTATCAACATTGAATCACCATATACCTCGAGCTTGGAGATACCTCTCTCTCTAGTCACCTCTAAACCATGTATGCATCCTTCTTATTCAACTATATTATTAGTGTCATCAAATCGGATCGGATGGCTATTGAGTACCGCTTGCCACTTGGAGAAACCGAATTGCCCCTATACCATTGCTCGACACATTCACTCGCTCCATCAAAATACATAGTCCATTTTTCATCATCCGACTCAATTACTCCAACTTCGGATGCTATTATATCCTCACCAGGAAAGTCAAAGTTTAATGTTTCATATCATCGATAGTATTATCCGCAAATGGTCTACAATCGCGCTCCCCTTTATTGATTTTCCGATCATATATATAATATCATATTCTGCTAACAATACTTGCCATCTTATAATTCTACTTGATTAGTATGGCTTCTCGAAGATATACTTGAGGGGATCTACTTTTGAGATCAACCATGTGGTTTAGTATAACATATATTGCCTAAGCCGTCAAGCACTCCATACTAAACCACAATACATCTTTTCCGAGTGTAATATATCGAGATTCACGATCCGTAAATTTTTTACTCGGAAAGTAAATCGCTTGCTCCTTCCTTCCAATGTCATCATGTTGACCTAAAACACAACCCATAACCGACTCAATTACCGTCGGATATAAAATTAAAGGTCGACCGTGCACTCGGTGGGATAAAAAGAAGAGAATTTTATAAATATTGCTTGATCTTGCCAAAAGCCGACTAGCGTACATCATCTCAAGTTTCGGATTATTCTTTCTCAACGGACGAAAGATGGGCTTACATGTCACCGTGACTTGAGAGATGAATCGAGCTATATAGTTTAACCGACCCAAAAAACCTAAGACTTCCTTCTCACTTTAGGGCGGTGGCATTTCTTGGATGGCTTTCGCTTTATCAAGATCTACTTCTATCCCTCCGTTACTCATGACAAACCTCGGTAATGTTTTCTACTTGACTCCAAATGTACACTTGCGGTGGTTGAGCTTCAACTCGGTATTTTCTTAATCATTCGAAAAGTTTCTTCAATGTCCGAACATGATCTTCTTCGAGCTTCATCTTGGCTATCATGTCATCTACATATACTCAATTTCTTTATGCATCATGTCATGAAAGAAGGTGACCATGGGTCGCTAATTAGTTGCCCCAGCATTCTTCGACCGAATGACATGAATTTGTAACAATAGGTCCCCTAGTGTGTGATGAAGGTAGTCTTCTCTATATCTTCCTCTCGCCATCTTAATCTGGTTGTATCCAGAGAAACCGCTCATAAAGGAATGCATAGAGTTCTTTGCAACATTGTCTACCAACATGTCAATATGTGATAAGGGAAAATCAACTTTAGGACTAGCTTTGTTCAAGTTTTGAAAATCAACACACATGTTGATCATTCCATTTTTCTTGTCAACTACTACAATGTTCGACAACCAAGTTGAATACTTAATCACCTTAAGAAACCCTACCTCAAATTGCTTGATTACTTCTTCTTTGACCTTCATAAGAACATCTAGTCTCATTCTCCTCAATCTTTGCTTCACTGGTTTATGATCAAATAATAATGGCACTTTGTGTACCACTATACCGGTATCTAACCCGGGCATATCATCATACGACCATGCAAACACATCCGTATATTCACATAGTAAAGCAATCGGATTCTTCCTTTCCTCTTTTAAAATCATAGTCCCGATTTATAGCTTTTTTCTCGTTCTCCTATGTCCCTACATTTACCTTTTCTAACTCCTTCTAATGAGGTTTTATTGATCGCTCTAAAAATTCTACTAACTAGGTAAACTCATCCACATCTTCATTCTTAAATTCCTCTTCATCCATGGCAATCAAATTCTCATCAAATTTAGGCCAAACATGTTCAATGCATTTATTTTGAAATTTTAGAAGGTATTCATTTTCTATATTCCCGAAAATAGAAAAATGAAAAAATAAAAAGAATGAAAAAGAATGGGCATAGTATTTAAGAAAAGTTCATGATCTCATTATTAATATTATGAATGAATGCTACACATAAGTCTTTCTCGGTATCTTGAGCTAGATAGCCGAGAGATTAAGATAAAAAAACAATAAATTACTTAATCATATAGGTAGGAAAAATTTACTTCTCCTCTCAATTATGGAGCCCCTCGCATGGTGTCCTTCCTTCATCGACAAGTCGATAGGTAGCATATCCTTCAAGGCATTGGCGACTAGTAGCATCACCGTTTGAGGAATGACCATCACCATCTTTGGACAAATGACCTCTCCCTTCTTCCACTCACGCTCAAGATGATTGATGGACAAATCAATCATTTTTGCCCCCAAGCTCACTATCTCTTGATTCTCGTTGATGACACAAGTAGGGTAAGGGAAGGTAGCTCGAATGTAAGGAATAAAGATACTCTCTTCAATGGGCTCTCGACCCTCAATTTTAGCTAATTATTTCTCTTTCTTTTGTTCCATAATCCTCAAATAATCTTTCTTAGTAGGTTTAAAACCCATCCCAAAATGATGATCCGAGTTTGCAACTTTCAACGTACTCACCGCACCCAATATTCCTTCAAATAGCCCGCAGCTCAATGGGAACCTATACTTCATCAAACATTTTATTACCATCTTTGCAGCATCAAACACTTTTGGTTTTTTTTAAAAAGCATTCTTAGGCACCAACTCCACATTCACAATCTCAAAAGCATGAAAATTGCCATCTTTACTCCTCTCGACCTCAATGTAGGGTACATACATATTTTTTAATAGGGGTAAAGCCTCTTCTACCATTACCATGACTAATTTGTCATTGGCTATGTACTTCAATCTTTAGTGTAGTGATGATGCCATAACTCTAGCCGAGTGAATCCACGGTCTCCCCAACAACATACTATATGATGATTGTTTATCGATAACTTGCATGGTGACTTAGAATTGGTTAGGTCTAATGTCTAAGTTGATATCAATGTCTCCTATCACTTATCTTAGAGACCCATCATAAGTTTTGCCTATCATAGTATTAGGACGTATATGAGATGCATCCATCGGCAATTGTTCAAACACCATCTTAGGAAAGACATTCAAAGCGGATCCATTATCAATCAACACCTTAGCAATCACATGGTCCTTGAATTTAATTGTGATATGTAACAACTTATTGTGTCTAGTGCCTTCGTAACCTAGTTCATCTTTAGAGAAGGATAAATAATTGGTAGCTTAATTCTTCCCGTCAAATGCTTTACATTATCTAAAGTAACATCCCGAAGAACATACGCCTCATTTAAAACCTTCGTAATGCTAACGAGTGTCCTTTTCAACAATCTATCACACCGTAGTTGTTGTTTTTCATTACCCCGAGGAACTCGATGGCTTCTTTATCATCAATAGGTTTATTCACCTCTCCCATCTTGGTGAGATCTATTACTTCTTTCCTTTTCTCTCTTCTCAAATCCTCCGGGATATAACACCTTTCACTTCGGGTGAGACCAAGTAATATCGTATTAAACAATGTGTTCATAACTCGGATATGTATGGCCTACCACATTGTAAGGTGGGGCTAGATGATTCTTTGGTCTTGATAGGATTATTCTTGGAGGCCCATTGCTTGTAGATTGATACCTACATACCTCCGAATAATCTACTTCGATGGCAAAACCATTCTCACTATCGGTCCCTCTTAGACCCTTCCAAATTGAAAAGTTCATAAAACCAACATAGTTTTCACTTCTTCATAAAACTCCTTGTAATCGTCAACGTCATGCCCTTCCCTTTGATGGTATCTATAGATCTAATCTTTGTCATCCACGTTCTAACTATTCACAGTGTCTTCTAAGACAACCAACTTTGCACAAGTATGGAATATAGATCATCCATTTATATTCTTACCTTATTTTCTTCCTTTTTGACTACGTCCTCTTCAAAAGTTATCATGATCACATCATTTCCTCCAAGAGCATGGTTTCGCAGCAGATTAGTATTGACGTTGAGTGCTATCAAACTATCAAAACTAATCCAATTGTGTTTGATAAGAATACTCACCTTCTTCTTAAAATCCCAACACTCCTCAATAGAGTGTCTAAAGACACCACTATGGTATTCACATCGCTCATTTTCTTTGTACTATGGTGGAAAAGGCGGTGGTATGGCTTTTCATAGAATAGGGACTATTTGTCCTATTTTGACTAGTCAATGGAATAGTTTTTTCAAAGAGATAGGAAGTGGTGGCAAGAGTTCATGATCCTCTCAATCATAGTGGGCTGCTATGAGAGAATTGGTTTCTTGGTGTTTGGTTATAGTTTGGAGGACCATGGGGTGGTCCGACTAATCGAAAAAATGGGTTATTTTAGTAGGTAGTCATGGTTGGATTATATGGGTATGGTTTACTTGATTGGTAAGTTTGGCTTGGCATGGGTGACCTTGCTTGAATGGCGGGCGAAGTTGCGGCTATAGAAGGTGCTTGGTAAGGTATTTAAGAGTAGGACAATGGTTGTGGTTGGTATTAGCTTGGAGGGGTATACTCGTCTTGGGTTGTTCCACTAGTTTTTGGGTCTATAAGTGGTCACTTGGTGAACCTCTCCTCCTCTCCTTATCCCTACACTTATCTTCTTCTCTACCCCATTAGAGATCTTTCCAACCTTAATTGCCAACTCAACTCTTTCAATAATGACTACTATATCAGTAAATTTTGTTGAAGCATTATCGATCGTGTATTCAAAATAGGGTGTTTTGAATATATTTAAGAAGATTGAAATCAACTTGGACTCCGACAACGGTGGATGAATCCGAGCAACCACCTTGCGTCACCTTTGTGTGTACTCTTTCACCGTATCCTTAGCCCTCTTTTCCATTCTTAGAGATCTAAACGATTCGTAGCTACCTCTATATTAAACTTATATTGCTTTAGGAAGGCATCGACTAAATCCTTCCACTTTCCGATCTTCAAACCTTCCAACCTCATATACCAGCTTAGAGCCAAACCATCCAAGCTCTCATGAAAGAAATTTATTAACGACTTTTCATCATGAACCACTTTAGCCATCTAACCGTAATAGACCCTCAAATAGGTCATGGGACATCGGATTCCAGTATCTTTAGGGAAATCTTGTACTTTAAACTTTATTGGGATCACTACATCCGGCACCAAACACATCTTAGAGGCTTTAATGGGATCATAGGTGTCTTCCCCTCTACTCGATCTTAGGCGTTCTTCGAGGGTCATCAATCCGTCCATACTCGATCCTTCAACTACCTTATGACCATGAGTTACTTCTCCCGCCGGATCCACAATAGGCATAAGTGGCATTGACGAGACTCGAGAGTCCATCGGATAGGCATATGCTCTAGCTGGATGTGAGGCTTCAAGCATGTAAGCGACCTTGATAGGCTATCGGCTCAAGTTGATTGGGCAATGGAACATCGTGTGGCATTTCAAGTTATTCTCCTTCCACATTTAAGCTACCTCCCCTTATTTCCTACAAGTAAAGCCTTCATTTGAGCCATCTCTTCTCTCAATGACTCCCGCCGATGAATTTCTTCCTATCATGCTCTCTCCTCATTCTCCATTTAGCAAGTTCTTAATTTCGTGTTATAGACACATGGAGGGGATTGAGTGGAGCAAACTATGTTTAGTTCCCGGAACACCGAATGACAAAAGTATATACAATAAATACAAGATGCAAATGCATAACTTAAACTCGGGTTGGGTACCTTTCTTTATTTGTTCCACATTAAATCATAGCAGAAGTTCTTGCCAAGGATAGGTCGATCAAGCTAATACTTGCCGAGGGTGATAATTACCCTATAGATACTTAGGAAATTAGAGAGATATATATGCCTCCAATTCAGCCGTGACATGTTTATTCATGAGTTGTAGAAGGATAGGACTTTGATTGCAACATCGAGGCTTAGAACCATTTTCATTGAAAGCACATCAAGGCTAACTCGTACCTTATTCAACAATAAATATATTTTTATTACAACTTTTGAAAATTGAAATCCAAACTTCTAGCACATTCTAAATGTGACTTTAAAAGGAAATTACAATAAAGAAAAAAAAAACCTATTACGTATGGAACCCTATTATAAGTTTGGCCACAATCCTTCATAGGAGATCATGCCATTGATGAGCCTTTGGAGTTTCTCATAAAAAAGTTAAACTTGTTCATCTCTTGGACGTATACCATCGCCTAAGAGCCTTATGGTGTTCTGCATCCCCAAGGCATAATTCTTGGCATTCTAAGCTTGTAAATGATACTTCATGGTCCTACTCCCCCACTCGACCACTTTGTTTTTCAAGGCATATGTTTCTTTTTTCATTGTTCGCATAGCCGCGATGTGTTTTTCTCTAGATTTAGTGAGTTGTTCCCAATTAACCCTATCCTTTCCTTTTAATTCTTCCACATGAGTATTCAAATTGCATATTATGTGTGATTGATTTACAATCTTCCTCGTGTGGTATCTTTGAATTCCTCGAGGCTATCTTTCTCATCTCTAAGCTTATCAACAACTCCTTTTGTCGATTGGAGTTAACTATGAAGTTTCTTATTTTCTTCCTCTAAAGCTTTCATCGTATGATCTTTAGTGTCTAGAATTTCCTCCAACTTCTTCTTTTTTTGATTTAATTCAACCACTTGAGCATTCGTACACTTGTTGAGTATCTTATGTTGGGCATTCACTTCTTGGCAACACATCCTCCATTGTCTCATTCATTAGTCTAGATGGGCCTTCGAATGGCGATATACGATATCCTTTTCTTCTAGTGCTTTGCCATTTTGGATATCCAGGTGAAGTCTTTCCATCCACTCTTCTTTTAGGAGTGACGATCCCTCTATTTCTCTAAGTAGCCTTAGCTTTCTCTAACAACTTCTTAGAAACCCTTAGATCTTTATAATACTCATTTAGAACAATCATTCTTGGGATTAATTACTCAAACCCTAATTGTCTTAAAAACATATTTGGACAAAACCGATGCAGCAACGAGCTTCAATTAGTGGTACCCAAGCAAAGTTGCCATAAAAAGTCGTGTAGCTCCGGAAAAAGCATACCGTGCTCTCCAATTGAATTCCGACTTCTCTAAACCGAAGAATAACTTGACCTACATTGTGTACCAAATGCTTCATATATAAATATCTATAATTTCACACATAACCGAATGATTTACATTATATGTTGTTTTTAATATCAAAACTAACATGGGCATAACATGGCATGTACAAAGTCAAAGCATGCTAAGAAAAGAGCCAAGCAAGAGCAGGAGGTGAAGGCACCTCCAATGATCATAATAGAAACCAATAGGATGCTTTAGGTCATATGATGCAAGCAACAATAACAAGCAATGCAATAACAAAGAACAAGACCATGAGGAGCAAATGAGACAGCCTCCCGGCTACGCATCAATAGCCTCCACCTCTACCACCCCAAAGATAGGAATGATGCGGTAGAGAGGTTTCATAAAATGAGTCGGGAATTCTCTAAGGGTGTTAACCCAATGATAGCGAAGGAATGGATTAAGTCGTTAAAAGCGATATTCAAATACTTACAATTTACCAACAATGAGTGATTATCGTGTGCTATTTTTATGCTCACTAAAGATGCCCACACATAATAGGAGAGCGCACGATTGATAGTGGATATGCTTACCTTAACTTAGGAAGGATTTAAGGATGTCTTCTACAATAAATACTTTACTGCAGACGTGAGGGCTAAGAAAATCCAAGAATTCCTAGAACTAAAGAAAGATGGGATGTTCGTATGTGAATACGTAAGGAGATTTGAGCAAGAATATCGATTCATCTCATTCATTACAAGGGATGACAACTTGAAGAAGAATCGATTTTTAACAAGGCTAAGCCCAAGAGTTCGAAGCTTGGTACAAATGTCTACCGTCAACACTTTTTTTAAAATGATAGATAAAGCAATGTTAGCAGATGAAGATCGAAGGAAATTGCTAAGGAAGTTTAATAAAGGAGGCAATCATTTCTACCCGAAGCCTCTTCCTCCGGCCACAAAGATGAGCTTTGCCTAGAAATTTCAACCGAAATGGTGGTCTAAAAAATGCATGAGTTGCTAGACCATTACCTTATGTCCCGAGGCCATTATCGTGGAATCGATCGAGGCTAACAATGGATAATCAATCTCGATGCAATAAATATGGAAGATTCCACATGGGGAGTGCCGACCAAATTTGAGGATCCGTTATGTTTGTCATAAGCAAGGGCACATAGCCTCCAACTATCCTCGGATACAAAAATTAGGACCGAAAAGAGTACCTACATGTGTTTATACAAGACCTACGAGGAGGTCGACAAAAGAGACACGACGAGTAATATGCAATAATGTCTACATCCTTGGCTTGATTGCTTGTGTTTTAATTAATTTCGGTGTCACATTCATTCATATCAAAAACATTAGTAAAAAGCCTAGGTGTGAAACCTTAAACATTGGCAATAGGATATCCGATAGTAGTCCCTTCGGAGAATTTATGGAGTCAACAAGCCTAGTCAAGCGAGTTGTCTAGTACGGATTGAGGATGGGAGTTTGGAGGTCGATTTGATTGTATTGGACCTCTAAGATTTTGATTTGATTCTAGGAATGGATTGGTTAACGAGGCATGGTGCCACCATCGATTATCGAAGGAGGAGAGTAGTTTTTAATCTACCCGGAGATTAGTCGTTAGAGTTTAAGGATGATATGAAGTTTTAAGCCATATTGATCATCTCGACCATAAAGGCTCGAAAAATGCTAGGAAAAGGATGTACGAGGCATCTAGCATACGTGATGGATAGCCGGGTAAAGTGAAAATCGAAGTCGGATGTTATAAAAGTCATGTAGGAGTATCTAGACGTATTTCTAGAAAGTTTAACTACGTTGCCACCGGAGAGGGAGATAGAATTTTAGATTGAGTCGGAGCCGGGCATGACTCTAACTTCTAAAACTCCCTACAGAATGTCCCAATTGAATTGAAAGAGTTGAAACTATAGCTATAGGACTTACTCGGATAAGGAATTTATACACCTTATTTTCTCACCTTAGGGAGTTCCGGTATTGTTTGTGAAAAAGAAGGACGGTAGTCCGCAGCTATGCATTGACTACTAAGAATGGAACCGGGTGATGATTAAAAATAAGTATCCGTTACCCCGGATCGATGATTTTTTTTATCAATTACAAGGTGCGACGGTGTTCTCCAAGATAGATCCGCAATCGGGATACCACCGATTGAGGGTAAATTCGGAAGATGTGAAAAAGATGACGTTCGGGATGAGATACGACCACTACGAATTCCTAGTAATGTCGTTTAGGTTGACTAACGCCCTAGCTATTTTTATGGACATGATGAATCGAGTCTTTAAAAAATTCCTAGACAAGTTTATCATCATATTCATCGATGGTATCCTGGTTTACTCTCAAAGTAAGGAAGAGCATAGGGAGCATCTAAGAGCCACCTTGCAAACATTAAGGCAAGAATAGTGTATACATCAAATTCAAGAAATATGAATTTTGGCTAGAGTATGTAGCTTTTCAAAGTCATGTGGTGATAAAGGAAGGCATAGCGGTAGATCCAAAGAAAGTAGAGGCTATCTAGAACTAGCCTACCTTAAAGAACGTGATGGAGGTACGAAGCTTCTTAAGGCTAGCTGGTTACTATCAAAGATTTATAGAGGGCTTCTCTAAGATAGCTAGGCCTCTTACTAATTTGATAAAAAGAGCATTAAGTTACAATGGACGGATACTCGTGAGAAAAGCTTCCAAGAATTGAAGCGAAGGTTAGTCACGGCCCTAGTGCTAACTATCCCATCCGAAGATGGAGATTTCGTGGTTTATAGTGATGCTTCTAAGAATGGGCTAAGAGCGATGTTGATGCGGAATGAAGAGGTAGTCACCTATGCATCACGGTAATTGAAGGAATATGAATAAAATTATTTGACGAGTGATTTAAAACTAACGACGGTAGTCTTTACCTTAAAAATGCGAAGACACTATTTATATGGGGATAAATGTGAGATATATACGGATCATAAAAGCTTATGATATATCTTCACACAAAAAGAGATGAATATGAGACAAAGAAGGTGGTTAGAGCTAGTGAAGGATTATGACCGTATAATCAATTATCACCGAGGCAAAGCAAATGTTGTTACCAATGCCTTAAGTAAAAAATCGATAGCAATGATGCGAGTAATCTAACCATCGATAGCAAGAGACCTATAAAAGCTAGAATTGGAGATAATTTCGATAGGGCATAAAAAATTTTATCAGCTTTATTACTCAAGCCAACTCGCAAGAAAGAATTTAGATGGAGCGACGAAGGGATAAAAGGTCGAATGAATTGAAGAAAAACGTAGAGGTGGAAAAGGAATTCGATTTTATGGTGGATGAAAAAAGCGTCATTAGATTTAAAGGGAGGTTATATGTTCCCTCGATGGAGAATGTGAAGGAAGAGATATTAAAAGAAGCGCACGCAACTCCTTATTCGATACACCTAGGAAGCACGAAGACGTACTAGGACTCGGGACAAAGTTATTGGTGGCTCGAAATGAAGAAAGACATAACTAATTTTGTGGCAAGGTGTCATGTCCGTCAACGAGTGAAGGCGAAACACCAAAGACCCGCAGGAATGTTAAAACCGTTGGCAATTCCAAAATGGAACTAGGAGCATGTAACTATGGATTTCATCATGGGATTGCCAAGATCAAAAAGGGGATCGGATGTCATTAGGGTGATCATTGATAGACCGATCAAATTAGAACACTTTCTTCCGATCAAAACCAACTATAATCCGAACCAAGTACGCTCGGCTGCATCTTGACGAGATTGTAAGACTACTTGAGATTCCGATCTCGGTTGTGTCGATCAAGATCCTAGGTTCACGTTTGCATTTTGAAAATGTCTACACAAGGCCATAGGAATAAAGCTAAACTTCAGCACCATATATCATTAGCAAACCGATAGACAATCCGAACGAGTAATCCAGATTCTTGAAGATATTTTACGAGCATGTGTTTTGGATTGGTCCAAAAAATTAGAAAAATATATACGCTTAGCTGAATTTACGTATAATAATACTTACCGAGCTTTAATTAGGATGGTTCCGAATGAAGCTTTGCATGGGCGATGATGTAGGTCTCCTATGCATTGGGATGAGATAGGGTAAAGGAAGTTGCTAAGACCGAGTTGGTGCAGCAAATGGCTAAAGTTGTGGAAAAGATCCGCCAACGGATGAAAATAGCTCGGAGCAAATAAAAAAGCTACGTTAATAAGAGAAAGGATCTAGAGTTTATAGTCGATGATTATATATTCTTAAAAGTTTCACCGATGAAGGTTGTACTACGTTTTACGAAAAAGGGAAAGCTAAGTTCGTGATACATTGGACTATTTGAAATATCGGACCGAGTACACGATAAAGCCTATCGCTAATTATCGCCGTCATCCTTAGCAGGAGTGCATAATGTGTTTCATATGTCTATACTAAGAAAGTGTGTTGGAGAGCCTACTCAAATTTTGGAGACAAAGTCGCCAAACCCGACCCCATACTAAACCTAGGAGGAAAGACCGATTTAGATTCCGGATAGATAGGTTAGATAACTAAGGAATTAAGAGATTAGTCTAGTTAAAGTTTTATGAAAAAATCATAACCTCGAGGAAATGAACTGGGAGAAAGAGGAGAAAATGAGAGATAAATACCTAGAGTTATTCGAAAAAGCTAATTTCGTGGACGAAATTTCTTTTAAGGGAAGAGAAATGTAACCCTCGTGAAAATCCTTAATTATATATATTAAAGAATGAAAGTTTGGAAAATTACACCATGAGAAATTAATGTGTGAAATATATGATTTTTGTTAAATTAAAGCAATTTTACTTGAAATTGATGGTTTAATTATTAAAGGAATCCAAGTATGCAAAATCGGTGTTTTTGAGAATTAGATTCTATTCGAATTTTATGCGGCTTATTAATGGACTTAGAGTGATTTTTGGGTGAACCTTAAAGAATAAATTTTTTTCATATATATCTTAAATAACATGCTATAAAATATTTTGTTTATTATGTTTATATATAAAAACTTATACCTATTTTAATACATACTATTCTACACACAATACTACTCGGACAAATTGATCCTTAAACTTTAAAATAGGAGTGAATTATGTGTTGGGTATTTTAACCTAATTTTTGGATATTTTATACCTTAATAAGTATATTTTCTCAAATAAAAATCATAGGATTTAATGGTATCCAAAAGGGGGACGCTTCTCTTTGATAAGAGGCTTCCCTGTCAAGTATGTGGTACAACCAAATTTAATGTGTAAGTTTGTTACATGAACTAAATGATTTTTTCAATGGCACTAAACAAGTTTATGGGTATTAGTTAGATCAATTATCTAGTTAGTACCTAGCTAGGACACCTAAGCACCCTAATTAATGAATTAAAAGCCAGTACACACCTTGATTAGCCAAACCCGCCACTTGCTTCCTTTTTGTCACCCCTCACTTTTCACCTTGCCATATTATTTTGGGACATTTGTATACCTATTAACTATAAGGAAATGAAGTATATATATATAGGGGAGTATATGACTGCTATTTTTTAGTCTAAACTGTAGCTTACAAAACAAGAGAGAAAATCAAAGTGAGAAAGACTAAACACGACAAAAGAGGAAAAGAAAAGAAAAGGACAAAAGAAAGAAAGAAAAAATGGGAAAGCTTAATCAATCATCGGGAAGTTAAAGCAATGTAAGTAGGTTCCATTTTTAGTTTATTTTATGTTTTAAGTTATCTTTTTAAATATTTATTTCGTGGGTTTGTAATAATAGTTGGAATGGGTTGCTATGGTTGTTTGTGTTGGTGCTAGGGTTTGATAAATTGTGATAGATCTATGTGTTTGTGTTGTGATGCAAAGCTTGTTTGATGTGTTTAAATTTATGGGTGGTTTGGAAAAAAAAAGAAAAAAAGAAAAAAGGTATGGATCGAATTGATTGAAGTTAAACTAGATTTTGTGAGCTTGACTTGGAAAGGAAAGAAATACACTTCTAGAGTTTCCATTGGCTAAAACTATTCGGCCAAATGGGGAAAATTGGGAAAGAATGAATTTTAATATCATATTCTATTTATGCTTCATTAAATCTAGGACCATTTAAAGAAACTAGCGAGTATTATTCAATTAGCAAATCACACTAATGCCTAATCTAAAAGGGTAGTTGAAGATGTGTATGTATAGATAAAGGAGTTCATGTTTATAGTTGATTTTTACTTCATGAAGACAAGAGATAAATCTTCCTATAATCCTACACTCCTCTTGTTAGGAAGATCGTTCCTCAAAATGGCATGGGCAAACGTAAATGTCCATAATGGTGTCCTCACAATGGAATTCGATGGTGAGATGATTCACTTCAACATTTTTAAAGCTATGAAATATTTCAAGGATGTACATTCTGCTTTTGCTATGAATGCTAGTGATTTTCAAGCTCAATGAATGACTCTTTCCTAGCACTATGAGATGAAAGATCCTATTAATGAAAAAGGTAACGTTGAGCTAATGATGTTAAATAAAAGCATTTATTTGGAGGCAACCTAATGAATTTGTTTCAATTTTTTATGTTTTGTTGTTTTGATGTATGTTTAAGTTAGTCTTGTTTCATTTTCATTTCAAATCCCCCTATGCTTGACTTATTTTAGAGCATATTTATGAAATAGGTGTTCATTGGTTTTGAAAGAAGGAGAAGGAAAAGAGTAGCCACGCGGACAGTAGTAAAAGAACATGGCATGTGCATGAAAAAAAGGCACGTCCGTGTGCACGAGTTAAGATTAAGGGTTCAAGAAAAAGAGAAGCCACAAGGCTAGTGGCGGAAGACACGGCTTGTGTATGTTAAAAGGCACGCTTATGTGTCTAAATTATAGCTAAAGAGTTCAAAATAAGAAAAAATTGAGTACGAGTAGTAACAAGAGACGAGAGGGTAACCTTTAAAAAAAGCATGCCCATATGGACCCCAAACTATGATACACTTCCAAGATAGAAAAAAATAAGGCACGGGTAGTAGCATATGACATGGGTTGCGCAATAGTTTCAATCACGCTCGTGTGGCTTTTTCCAGCCACTTCAACTTCCAATGCAATACGAGAGACACGAGTAGTGGGTATTCACATGCTTTATAAGAGAAAATCGATACGATCATGTGGATTATGAGTCATTACATGAAGAGAAAGAAAGAAGAAGGCACAAATAAAAAGAAAAAGACACGAGTTTCTCACCAAATTGAGCATGGGTATGTGACTTCCCTTCGTGTGTAAGGACACGTTTTTTTTCCTTTTTTCCCTAAACTCGTGCCATTTCATCTTTTCTAAATTTTCTCCTCAACCGAACCAGCCTCCTTCCTCTTCATCTTCTTCAAATTTCTCAACTATTTTTAAATCAAACACCTAGCCACATAAACCAAAGAACACCATCTTCTCTAGTTCTCTACCTTACTAGACACATTATCCTCCTTATTACTCGCCCAACCAAAGGAACATCATTTTCCCCATTCCTTAAGCGAGTCATGTCTTCATCAAGAGACGATCCAAAGAAGGAAAGTCAATAGAAAAATGAGAGCATAATGTATAGGAGATTCATCTTATGCTAGTAATATGCCTATTTACCTAGCTATCAAATTTGAGAATAAAAAGCATAAATCTAGTTATGAAATGCTCGATGAATACAAAAGAGATAATTAATAGGTATATCAACCAGAATGCCTTAGAGGCACTAGGCTTATTGGAGGAGGTTAAAGAAATATTAGATGGTATAGGGTGGGCTACACTATTAGACATGGATGAACCCTCATATAAGGAACTAACCTTAGAATTTTTATGTTCCTTTCAAATTGATACAACTCTTGAGGATGAATTTATCAAATTTTAGGTAGCCAATCTTGGGTAAATCCATGGACAAACCGATATTACCGATATCTTTTGTTAGCCACATGAAGGAGTGAGGCAACCTCTCATTGATTTGAGAAGCCATTTTGGTAGGCAACCACAAGCTTGAAGGATGAGGTCTATAATCCCTCTTACTCAAAATCCTCTACAATGATCGATCCTGCCTTTTGGTTCATCCACAAAACTCTTTCATGGATGTTATATGGGCGGGAAAATAGCAATGTAGTGGTAAATAAGGTAGAGCTGGAAATTTCATACTTCATCTCTAAAATGATGAAGGTTGATTTGGCTTACCATCTTGTCGAGTGTTTCTTAACAATCAAAAAGTTAAGTAAATATGACATTATAGTCGATGGATTTATCACCCATTTTATCAAAAAAAAAAAAAAGTTGTTCAAGCGACAAATCACATCATTAGCACCGAGTAAAGGGAACCACCCACTCTACCTTAGAAAAGTTGGTCAAGATTGGGTTGTTGGAGAAAAAGGGATGAAAGTACCAAGTCCATCAAACCAAAAAGGCTTCAATGACAAGAGGACGAGCAATTATTCAACAGGTGAGGGCAATGAGAATGAGGATGTTGGGACACAAAGAGTAGCTAAAAAGTTCACTATGAGGGTACTCCGAGTGCCCAATCATACACGTTAGAGTAGCTTCCTTCTAAGGTGGAGAATTTACAACTCATTTGTAATAGTCAATTTGACTATCTAAGCCGTGAAATCCAAAATGTGGATAACAATATGGTGCTCGACTTTTAAATGGTCAACACTCGCCTAAACGACCTCTTCAATGCCTTCACCATCCATTTTTTACTACCTCCACTAGCTCCTCTTTTAGTGCCACCATTCAAATTTCCTCTTTAACCCTTACTCTTTACATTTCATTTGTCAATGATCCATTTTGTGTTTACATTAAGGACAATGTAAAGTTTAAGTATGGGGGTAGGATTTAGGTTTGATTAATTTTTTTGTGATTATTTATATGTTTTGTGTTTATGTTTGAGTTTTTAGGTTATTTATCTATAAAAAAATATATATATGATGAAATAAATGTCATGTTTAGTATTTTATCCTTCTTAATTGATGATTGATGAAGAGTTTTAATACAATCTTATGAGAAATTTGAGATTGTTTAGAATATTGTTGTTATGGAAGGGCATGCATATTAGAAAGATTCATTTTTCTTTATGATTAAGCATGATTTTTGAAGTGATGCTTATTTTGAAATTATACTTTGAAACTAGGCTAAGTAAGGTTTAAGCAAATAAGATTTTTAAGCTATTATGAGAATTTGAAAAGAAAAGAAAAAAAAAGCATTCCAAATGCAAGTTGGCCTTATTGAATGTAAATCTACTCTAGTGTTTTAAGTTGCTTAGTAACTAGGAGTATTCATAACAAATGTTTACTTTTATGTTAAACGGTAACTTGAATTATTAGTATGCAAAGCACTTTAAGCATAGACTTATTGAGTAACCGATTGTTTTCATCATAAATATTAGTAGTCGCGTAAAAAGACGAGTGATAACTTAGGGAAGAATTGTTAAGGCCTTAAAAAAGGATCGAAATGCTAAAATAAGAAAAGTTTTAAGAAAAAGAAATCTTGATTTACTACTTTTGCTTGTAGTAATGGAAAGGGATAAGGGAAAAATAAGTATTACATTCTTAAATTATGATTAGTTATAAAGATATACAAATCAATTTAGAAACATGCATGGATATGAGAATAATATCTTTAAACATGATTGATTTGATTGTTTGATTACATTGAATTTTGAATCAAGAATCAATGTTTGAAGAATAAGCATACTAGCATGACACTCATTCAAGATTTATGGGTATATCTTCTAAAAACCCTCATGAGACTCAACTTGTCCACTAGGGGTGACCTAGGAGTTTAAAGACGTATTAAATATGCTAAATGAAATCATGATTCTTGTGAAAGTGAGTTAGGTTTTTGTTTTATTTATTTTACTCGAGAACTAGCAAAGTTTAAGGTAAGGGTATTTGATAAGTGCATAATTTATACAACTTTTCCACCTTTATACATTAAACTTACTAGTATTTATTGTATTATATTAAGGTCAATAAGAACAAGTAAACATTTTTTGGTTTTTATAGAAAAATGACAAATTGGAGCAGACAAACCCAAACCAAAATGCAAGAAAAGCCAAAGCTACCAAGGAAGCAAAAAAGTCACACGAATGTGTGACCTACAAGAGAAAAAGGCTACCGGCCATGCAAAAGAAGAAAACTATATGGATGCTCGGTAAAGAAGACATATAGGCGATAGCAATCCATATGGCTTAAGCAAGAATAGTAACACGCCCATGTGTGTGTCAAGGCTGATATGTCTTTCAAGAAGAAAGAAATGACACATGAGCATAAACTAAAGGACATAGGATGAAGAGTAAATTAGGCACAATCATGTGCCTTAGTCTAACAAGTTGTGTGCCACCAACTCTCCAAGGCTCCAAATTGTGTGAAACAAAAGAGTAAGTCGCGTGCCTTAGCCAAATAATTTGTGTGACCCCATGGGGTTGCCATATGTGTGTTGTAACCCTTATTTTAACTATAAATAGAGAAGTTAGGGTTTATTCTAGTAATTTTCCCATTCTTTTAGCCACAATAGATAGAAATGTTTTTTTTGTAAGTAAACTATGCATCACTAAGACTCTTTATTGGTTAAAGAAAAAGTTAAAGCTTTTGGTGTAACTTGTTGTGACATCTAAATGGGTTGCATCCCTAATCACATTCTTATGAATATTTTATATTTTTCTATATTTGAATATGATTGTACGGTTGATTGATTAGAGTGCATGCTAGTTAGTTAATCATTATAATATATTGCTAGCTAAATATTCTAGTCCATAATTACTTGTCTAAACTTGCTTGCTGTAGCAACGAGGGTTTAATGATTATAAATGGTTTTTCATTTAATCTTTTGGAAAACATAAAACTAGATTAAATTCTTCCGGCGTGTAGGAGGGTTTGTTTAGCTCTACCTATCTTTTTATAATTTAATGTTGTTATTGGATTAAATTTAGCTAGCATCTACTAGGTTATTCAATAGTTAGGGATTAATCAAATAAAATTTGTTTGGTTAACAAATCACTAAAGAAAGATTGGGGATAACATGCATATTGTTGTCTTATGATGGATATTCATAATAACAATGGATTAATGTATGGATCGATGATCAACGAGTGAACCAAAAATGCAAACCCACCTTCAACCAAGGTTTTCATTATTATTATCATCTTTCTATTTAATTATTTTTAACTTTACTCGCTCTCAATAAACCAAAACCCTATTTCTTTACTTAAGTTTAAAATAATCGGAAGATAAGGGACTTTGATTGAACCTTATCTCTATGGGATCGACCCTAACTTATCCCAACTATAGTTTGTAATTGGGTCCAAGTGAGGAGAAAATATATATATAAATTTATTGGTAGAGTGACATGCGGTCACTTATTTTCTAAAAAATGAGACACATTAGGGTTTAAGGCCTATTTTTGGCTAATTTAAACCTATATTTACATTTTCCAAAAGCAAATAAAGAAAGAACAAGGGAGAAAAATTTCATCTACAAGTGTTAACCTTTTCTCTCTAGCCGACAACATTTATTTAATTGTGTTTACCTTCACTACTCTCAACAAACCAAAACCCCATTTCCTTTACTTTACTTTGAAACAATCGGAAGATAGAGGGCTTTGATTGAATCATATCTCTATAAGATCGATCCCGACTTACCCTAACTACGGTTTATAATGATGTCTAGTGAGGAGAAAATAAATATAAAATTTTTTGGCGGAGCGACATGCCCGTCACTTATTTTTCACAAATGATACTCATTAGGGTTTAAGGCCTATTTTTGGCTAATTTAAACTTATATTTAGATTTTTCAAAAGCAAATAAAGAAAGAACAAGGGAGAAAATTTTTATTTGTGAGTGTTAACCTTTTATCTCTAGTTGACAACATAATTTTGTCTTTATTAAGAGTTGAAGAAAATTGCACCATCTTTTTCCAATTTCGGAGCTTGAGTGATTAGAAACGATTTTCCCGGCTTTGGAAACAAAACTAACATCAAAAGCAAATTTGGCATTTTACATTAAAAAAAAAAAAAAAAAGAGTTTCGAAGTTCCAAGAATGGTGGATTGGTCATTTTTATTGTTAAGGTAAGTTCTCTTCATTCTTCTATAGTTTTTACATTTACTCAAATTAAAATGCAAATGGATAAGTATTAAGATTAAATAGATGTTTACAAATCGATGGATATTTAAAGGGTGATTAAGATACGTCATTATGTAATGAATTTGAAAGTCTTTGAGACCCCAAGTATCTTGAGGAGAAATAAGATCAATGTTAATGCTCCACAATGGAGTTGGGAGGACTAGACATAGGTTTTAATTTAAAGGTTTATCTAAAGCAAGCATCGATCTCGATATGCATAATTAAATATATTTTTTTTCGTTATATGATTGACTAAATGCAATGTTCATGTTGTGTTACTTGTGTGGTATAGTTGATTAAATGTGATGTTCATGTTGTACTATTTGTATAATAACACTAATGAAATATGATATGCATGGATATGATGAATTGGTCGATGTTAACTCTAAAAGTTGATGTCGTGTTTGTGATTAATTAAATATGGTGTATGGGATGTAATGAATTAATTGATGTTGTCCCCGAAGACTAACACCATGTTTATGGTCAAAAGTATGTTATATGTGTGAATGAGTTGCGAATGAAATCAATAAATTATATATCGGTGTTAAGGTGTTTAGTTTAAATTTAAAATGTCAATGTTGTGTTTATTGAGTAACACGTCTAATCTATGCTAGTTAAATGATTAATGTTAGCTCCAAATGCCGACACCGATTTACTAAATGATTATGTGATATGTTATGCATATGTAAAGGTCAAAAAGTATTAAGTGCCTATTTTGAATGTCAACATTGTTTTTTGTGAAATGGCTTGTGAAATATGTAATTATGAGTTAAAATGTATGTTGTTACTTTTGAATATCAACACTCGCTTTTCTCAATTGATTAATGTATTATATATGGGTGTGTCAAATCGTTTGGCATTGGCTTTGAATGTCGACATCATTTTTGTCAAATGATTAAAAAATATATGTTGATATGATTGAAAGTGTTATGGGCTTGACATCATTAGCGGCTCCTTAATTTTGCAAAATGTGTTTATAGGCTTGATGCTATTAGTGGCTCGCTAATTTTATGTATTATGGGCTTAATGTCGTTAGCGAGCTTGCTAATTTTGTAAAATGTGTTTTTGGGCTTGATGCCATTAGTGGCTAGCCAATTTTGTGAAATATGTTTATGGGTTGGACATCATTAATGGCTAGCCAATTTTGTGAAAAGTGTTTATACGATTGACGCTATTAATGGCTCACTAATTTTGTGAAATATGTTTATGTGCTTGACGCCACTCATGGCACTCGCTATTTTTTCATTTATATATGTTTATGGGCTTGATGCCACTTGTAGGTCGCCGTTTTTAAATGTGTTATAGGCTCAATGCTACTCATGGCTCACCAATTTTTAATCTTGTTTTGTTTTTCTCTTTTTATTTTTAGAGTGAGAAAATGAGCCTTTGTCCAATCTAGTTCTCAAATCACTCAACTCGGTCAATTCACAATCAAAAGACAAGTGCACTCAAATCAGCAAGGGTATACATCAAAGTAAGACTAAATATTGACATTCAATATGCATGTAATATAGTCTACCTCATATAGGACTTGGTAACGGTAATATTGATATTTTTTACTTATAACCAACCGAGTTATCTAGTATCATATGCAAACTAGTCATTTGCATTTTCTAGTTCCTTAATATTAAGTAATGACTTTTTTTTTATTTTCTTATCTTCCAAAGCATCACCAAACTCTTAACATTGCACCCATGACATCTTGTTTGAGGGTTAGCTACTTTCGATTAATTATGAATTAAGGTACAAATTGATTATTTATTGTTGCTTCGATTATTGTAGAACTATTTTTTATTTGTTATAAAACAAATAGTATTTTAAGGATTGTTGGTTCAACTTGTTTGTTGTTTTCATTTATTGGTTTTAATTTCTATTGATCTTCATGTTAACACCTAATTTTTGCTCCCCTTTATTTATTTATTTATTTTTGTTATTATGAAAATACCAACAAAAAAAAAGGTAAAAAGTAAAGTAAAGTAAAAAAAAATGAAAATAAAAATGGAAAAAGAGAAAAAAATAAAAAATGGAAAAAAATCAGATAGGATAATTAGTTTAGGTTAATTAAAAAAAAAGAGAGAGGAGAGAAGCCCTCTAAAATAGGCCCAAAATGAACCCCAAAACAGACTCAAAACCTACTCAAAGCCCTCTAAAATCAGCGCTGAAATTGTTACCAACGAACCCTCAAAAACACTTGCAGAGAAGCCCTTTTGGATAGCCATTTAAGTAACCAAAGAAGCCTAAAAAACACCCCTAAAGTATCTTCAAAACCATCCAAGAAAAACCCCTAAAAAACCCACCAAAATAGCCGCAAAACCTTCCTCAAAACAGACTCCTTTAACACTTTTTTTGGAGTTACCGAAAAAAGAAGAAAAACAATTATTAAAAAAAAAGGCTAAAAAGATTTTCTTGTGTTGGATTGTTAGCAACCACAACATGATGTTGTAGATTGCATTTGGTTGATTCTTTTTGATAGAAAAATAAGCAACAAAAGCTACCTTGGGCTTTTAGGAATTCTACAAATTTTGCAAAACTTTGGACAATTCACCCAAATAACGGAGGGGTTTTTGGTCACTTTAGCAAGCACTCAAACCCCACATTCTCAACCAGCGAGTTACCCTCCTTTTTCGACTAATCGAATATTTGATTATCATCAAGAAAAAAGAGGGTAGGATCGGCTCTAAATCTAATGTTGACATTTCAAAATTTTTTGGGTAAAAATCTTAAAACATGATATTTCGAAAGCATGATAAATGTTTGAAAATGATTGTGTGCTTTGAAATGTGGTTAAACTTGTGATAGTTGGCATAACATTTATGAAATAAATGTGGTCAAAATGAAACATTACTTCAAAGATCATTAAGGAACAATATGCCTTGTTTTCCTGTTATTATGCCTATCTCGTTCGAATATGAAATTTGTCTCAATTTTTGTGCTTCAATTGACTTTTCATAATTATTTGCAATGGTACAATAAAGCCATCGGTGGTTTCAAAATCATTTTTCCTAGTGCCTAATCCTTGTTTTTCCTAATTTTTGTTTATTATTTCCTGATTTTTGTTTTTTATGTTTTATTGCCTATCTCATCAAAAAGAATCTATCGGTGGTCACCCACTTATGCGATGAAGCCACTAGTGGCTTTAAAAATAATTTTTTTCATTTAATGCTTATTTGTTTGAGACGAAGTGATCGGTGGCTTTTCACTTATATGACGAAGCCATCGGTGGCTTCTAAATAGTTATCTACTCCTCACTGGAGCAACATGAAGTTGTCAATGACTTTCCACTTCGTGACAAAGTTATGATAGCTTCTTAAATACGTGACTCGAAGTCATCGGTGGCTTCCCACTTATGTGATCGAAGTTGTCGGTGACTCGCAACTCATGCCAATAAAAGGCTATTTATCTTTAAAAACTTTCTTATTGTTAATAATAGGTCACGTTCGCTAATGACTTGTCGAAATTCTAATTTTTCACCTTTTTCCCATTTGGGTGGGACGTATTGGCCTTAGATCGGTCCGAACATCCAAACTACCCCGTTTTATACCCAAACCATCATGTCCCATGTTTTTACAAAATAAACTCAATTAAATAGGCATAGAAGCATAACATAATAAAAACTAGATTTTTATATTTATAGACAAACAATGCGACTCTACCTTAGGTAGGACGGGATGGTGGTGACAACATGTCTTCCTTATATGTAACCGACCCCTTATCCAAATATCCATGTAGACCAATTTGTTTAGGGTTTCCTAGTTTTTCTCGATTAGCTAGGTGGCGACTCCTTTTGTTTAGGCCCCTCCTCTAGTACCGGCCGATGTCGACACTTCATAGGAGCGGTGTCAAACTCTCACTAAATGGATATAGAAAATTTACTAAGACTCATCACATTTGTCTCACTAAGTAAATCATACTTTTCATTTATTAATTCCTTGTCTATCTAGTATGGCATCATGTATTTCTCCATTTATCAAAATATTTCTAAATATTGATCCTTCATAGTATAAAACAAAACTAAACAAAAAAAAACCATATAAATGATAATTTTCTACAATAATTGGTACTTATTCATTAAAAATCATGAGTTGTTAAATCTTAAGAAACACAAAAGTACAAGTTTATTGAAATTCAGCATTTTTACCTCATATTAAGTAAAAGGTTTGACCTTGATCGTAAAAAATTTTTATTTGCAAATTATTGAAAATATCAATGTTAATTTACTTAAATAGATTAATAATTTATATAAAGTAGTTTATTATTATTAAATGACTTGCTATAATAAGTAGCAAGCTTTTGGCTATGTAACAATTTTGCCATTTTTTATAAGTTAAAAAAAAAAAAAAAAGTTATCACAACTCAAGTATTGTACAATTCAACAACATCAACTTATCAATCAATTGATATATATTAGCAAAACATATGCAATTCTAAATATATTGTATAGTCGCAATCATAGATTGTTTATATGTCAAAATATTTAAATCTTAAAAGATAATATTTTATCATCTATTATAAAATTTAGACAACGATACACATGGACATATGTAGATAAAAAAGAAAAAAAAAAAACATAGATACCAACTTGAAAAAAAAATATATGAAAAATATTTTTAAATAAAAAATAATTAAATCAAAAATTTTCAACATGTGATTTATTGTAAATTGTTATTATTTAAACCAATTGGAATCTCATATTGTAAGCTCTAGTTTAAGATACATGCTAAATGTTTTTCAATAAGTGTAAAACGCAATAAATAAATAAATAAATAAAGAACAACATCTCTTATGCTCTATCACCCTACATCAAGGTCTCTCAAATTATCCAAAACATTTTGATAGATAGAAGTTGAATGATGTATTATTTATAATTTCGCTCATTTTTTTAATAAAATTACAAAATTAAGTGATATAATATTATTATTATTTTCAAAAACAAAGTGTAATGAAGAATTTAAATTTGATACACATTGAAAAACTAAAATGTATTATTTGTATAGTTTTTTACAATATGTATTACTTTTTTATTTTCATTATAGGACAAATTTTCTAAATTCAATTTCAATCAATAAAAAACTTCAAACATTGATACGAATTTGGAAAACAAAATGCTATAAAAATTATACAAAATTTGGATTAAGTATTTTTCATAAGTATAAGGTCTATTATCATAAT